>CM056049.1:162806019-163555657 GCA_029574335.1 Rana kukunoris
CCGCCTGGGAAAATGTACTCTTCCGGCAAGGCATGGTAAATGCCTCATTGCTCCATCATGTTACTACTCACACTGGTATTGTTCCTCTGTCAGATATAATTGGCTCCTCCCCCTGCACTCCCCTTGACCACTGGAAATACTGTCAACTTTCTGCCTTTGTGCGATCTCTTCCAAGACCACTTCACTCGCTATCTGACCTATCCCCGGTCGAAGCCGCATTAGCAGAAGCGGGCCCGGTTGAGAGACCTCTTTCCTATTTTTACAAAGCGGTTCAATCTCTATCCACCTCTAGCAGACCCAATTTCATTCGAGCCTGGGAGAGGGACCTCGATAAGGATTTCTCAGAGTCTCAGGTTTCCAAAATTCTACGCCTTGCTCACGTCTCCTCAATCTCAACAAACTCGGCCAAAGTAAACTACAAACTACTCACTAGATGGCATCTCACTCCTGTGGCTCTTCATAGTATTTTTCCTCAGGTTTCACATCTATGTTGGAGAGGGTATAGAGAACGGGCCTCACACGCTCATATTTGGTGGTATTGCTCACTTATTCATCCATTTTGGTGCTCTGTCCTTCACTGGATGAAGGAGATATAGGGTTTTGAGACTCCAGACAACCCCCGAGTCGTCTTGCTCCATTGTACGGGTCAATCAGTCAGCTCATACAAAAAATCCATGACGCCGCATTTGTTGAATGCGGCGAAATCCCTGATTCCCAAATTCTGGAAACAGACTGCTATCCCTTCTCTGGGCCAATGGCTGGAGGTGGTGGATCGCACCTATTATTTGGAAGACCTTACGCTTTCCTTCAAAAATAAATCTGACCTTTCGCATAAAATATGGGCTGACTGGTTGGTCTTTAAATATGGCTCTGCTTTTGCGGGCCTTATGTCCCACTCTGTATAATATCCTATGCTATAACACTTTGATATGTCGTTTGCAACTTGTGACCTGCGATGGAGACACTCCCTCCACCCCTTTCCCTCCTTGCCTTCCCTTCTCTGTTTCTTTTCTCCCCTTGTTTCCCACCCTTTTTCTGTTCCACTTGTCTTTCTACTATGTGGCCATATTTTCAGGAATGTGTTGGTTTTGATATATGCAACCCAATGATGGGTTTAGATAACTTACCCCATCCTCCAGGCTGGTGATGTTGTCAATTTTGTTCCACTTCTATACCATTGTTTTCTTATGCCTGCCACTTGTTTCTATCTGTTAACAAATACTATTTTCTCTCAATAAACACATATTAAATAATAAAAACAAAAAAAATAACATTGAACTCAAGGCTGTAATGTAACAGAATAGGTAAAAAGCTAAGGGGGTCTGAATACTTTTGCAAGTCACTGTATCTCTAGTTTATTTGGCATGACGCATCAGAAAAAAATAGGTATTTTAAAAGAGGGTATGACTTTGTTATAATCACCAGATGACACTCTGTCATGCAAAAATCAATGCCTGGTCTTATGTGTGGTTCCCATGTAGACGAAGAGACATGTCCGATGAAAATGGTAAGCGGAAACGTTTTCATCGGACATGTCTCCTGGGATAATTTGATCTGATGTGTGTACACACCATCAGACCAAAATCCCTGCACACAGAGAACGCGGTGATGTGGCGGTGACGTTGACGCCGCGACGTGCAAAAACAAGGAAGTAAAATGCTTCCACGCATGCGTCAAATCCATTTCGGTCCGCTGGTTAGGTGTACTAACCAGCGGACATGTCTGACGGACAGGTTTCCAGCGGACAAGTTTCTAAGCATGCTTAGAAACTTTTGTCCGCTGGAAACCTGTCCGCTAGGCCGTACACACGATCGGACATGTCCGCGGAAACTGGTCTGCGGATCAGTTTCAGAGGACATGTTCGATCGTGTGTACGCAGCCTTAGCCATTTGACTGTCAGATATAACCAAAATATTGTGCAATACATAATTTATGACTGTAGTGTTGGACATGCCCTGCATGTTTAATATCTATGTAAACCTAAACATTTTTTTGCGTTTTTTTTCTATTTGCGCCCTTTTTTGTGTATTACCTATACCTTTGAAAGTGTTTTGTTTTATCTGTAAGTTTTGTTGTAAAACAAAAAAAATATAAAAAATACCTGTTGATTCTTTCATAAATCCAGGGAACTCCTAATTCCTGTGCAAATCTTAAGTAGTGTTGTCAGCCCCCTGCTCACATCTGTGAACACCTTACCCCTATTATTCAGAGAGGAAAGGAAGGAGAGTTGGCCTGTAGTCCCAATACACTTCTCATTCCAGTCTGAGAAGATTGCTCCTTTTAAATGGCCTCAAGTTCTCATTTTAAGGCATCCTTCTCTATGTGTTTTTATGATAAACCAATAATATCTGTCTCACATAACTATGCATTGAATTGTGACATCACAAGCCTGGCTTTTGATATAGATCAATGGAACATTTAGTTTTAAATGTAGTTTAGCCTGGATCACCTATGGATATAGTTTCACTGATGCATAACAATGAGATATAGTTAGAAGTCTAATGCCCTGTACACACGATCAGTTCGTCTGATGAAAACGGTGTGATGGATTTTTCCATCAGATATCCGATAAAGTTGACTGATGATCAGTCGTGCCTACACACCATCAGTTAAAAAAACGACCGTGTCAGAACGCGGTGACGTAAAACACAACGACGTGCTGAAAAAAGTTCAATACTTCCAAGCATGTGTCGATTCTGAGCATGCGTGAATTTTTAACCGATGGCCGTACCCACAGACGATCGTTTTTTTCTATAGTTTTTTTTTGCATCAGATAATTTTAAAACAAGTTTCTAGTTTTTTGACGGATGAATAAAAAACCATCTACAGCTACACTCTTATTTGCCATGGCTATTATTAAACAGACAGACCCAATAACTAAGCAATCATAGTGCTTGGTTTTTAAATAGTTACCTGAGCTAACCCCACTCCAGAGAATTATGTGGCTTATCATTAGCATTTGGGACTTTAGCTTACCATGTTTGGGTATAAATACATACTTTACTGGTGAATGCTAGTTGGTGTTTTTTTTTAATGATATTTCATGCAAAGATAATGCATTACTGCATTCATCTGTGGCAGCCATTAACTGAAACAAATTACCAATTTATAGTCTTAGATTAATAATAAATATTCTGTTTTATAAACCTGTGGTCTACTATCTTGCTGCCATATTCTGTAGCTTATAACTCTGCTTGGGAAATTTTTTGTATTGATTTTCACAGTGGCACTGGTCACCTTTCTAGTTTAATAAAGTATAGTGTTCTTATCCTGGCAAAAAAGCATATGACTTGTTTATATATGAGATGTTTTGTTGACTGGTTGTGTTCTCTACGACTGACTGACTTATTTTCTCTACTCCCTTTCTTATTACAGTTCTAGAACTGATCAAGTGACATTACAGGAAGACCATTCCCCTCAGCTAGGGATGAGCTTCAAGTTCGAGTAGAACTCATGCTCGACTCGAACATTGCCTGTTCGCCGAACAGCAAACTATTTGGGGTGTTCGCGGCAAGTTTGTGTGACCTTTAGAACCCTGTTAAAGTCTATGGGACTCGAACGTTTGAAATCTAAAGTGCTAATTTTAAAGGCTAATATGCAAGTTATTGTAATAAAAAGTGTTTGGGGACCTGGATCCTGCCCCAGGGGGACATGTATCAATGCAAAAAAAGCTTTAAAAACAGTGGGCCAGATTGAGGTACATCTGCGCATTATTGAACCGGTGTAGCGCACTGCCTTTACGTTAGACTTGCGCAATGTAGCCGCGTAATCACCCTATTCTCATAGCTTTTACGCAGAAAATTGCGCATGCGTAACGTTGTTTCAGAGGCGTAAGGCGGAGTAATACAAATTGGGAAGGACGTGGGCGTGTTACATTGAAATGAGCCGTGACCCCATGCAAATGAAGGGCCGGCCGGCTCGCGCATGCACGCTTGAAGGAGACCATGGTCAGCACCTCTCTGCGCATGCTCACAACTCGGGAACGGCGCAATCAGTGAAATTGGAAATGGACTAAGGACTACGCAGACAGCATAAATAAACAGACACAAACGCACTTCCTTTGCAAAAGTACATCCCATTGTCCCTTCCCATTTAACAAAGTGCTTTTGTCCCGTTGTTAGTTGCATTGTGTTTTGTATTTGTCAGATTAGTGTGTGGTGACCGGGGAGGGTGAACCTCACGGCCACACACATGCGCTTGATGGTTAGCTACTTGGTTCTTGGGCTAGGAGCCCAGGGTCTGGTGGTATTAACCCTTAGTGAGGGTCGGATGGTATTAACCCTCTCTGTCAAGTGACGCTACTGTAGTCTTGATATACCCCAGGAAACTACAGCTCCGGGGGCCTCCGTATCCCCGCTAGCTAGGATGGTAATTACACAGTCCACAACAGGGGTCAATATAACGAAGGCTTTACTGGCATGAAGACAGGTGTCAAAATCTTCACAGCGTTCACACAGAGTGTTGCAAAGTTTCCACAAACAGTCTCTAGAGGGCCACACAGCTGGCAATGCCTGGGCTTGGCTTATCATATATCCTTGGCTTTTGCGGCCAGATTAGTAATGCTGGGCCTATGCTTGACTAGACTGAAGAATAAATACACTTACTGAAGTGTCGGTAGACTTGAGGCTTTTCGTCCGAATGACGAATTGATTCGATTATTTCGTTGAAGTACTGATTCTATAGTTTTTTAAAGGTACTCCGCGATTTGCTGTACTTTCCCCTGAACGGGAGGTCTCTGGCCTGCACTGCTTCTTCTCTGACTGAACTCTGCTCTGACCTGTCAGCAACTGTGTGTAGCACTAGTCTGCCCTAAACAGGAACTCCCACCCCTTATATCAATGTGAGGAGACTGAAGCCCATTGGTTGAGAGCTGAGGGAGACTGAAGCCCATTGGTTGAGAGCTGAGGGAGACTGAAGCCCATTGGCTTGAGAGCTGAGGGAGACTGAAGCCCATTGGCTGAGAGCTGTGGATCATAGAGACTTATCTGTATTCCCCTTGGAACTTACATTTAAAGTTTGTTACAAGTTAAAGTATAATACAACACCATAAGGTCTTGTCTAGCACTTAGTCCTACTGACTCTCATACACTCTGACTAAACATAAAATGGCGGACTAAACCTCTTAAAGCTATACGCACCTAATAAATGTATTATCAACTATAACAGTATAAATTACATCATAACTAGCTGAGTCCCTGCAGAGGAGGCCCCACAAGCCGAGGGTCTCAATCTGACAGGGCCTACAGCAAATACCTGTACTGGGACACCACAAACCCCACCACTAAACAGAAGTCGTCCTCGACGATTAAGGCACTGACGGATTGAGGAACGAGGTGACCTTGGGGCCACTAGAAGTCCTGAGGCACTTGTACACAAGTGTCCATTCCAGGTTCTTTGGGAAAAATAAACATATATGAACAGGATCATATGATAAGTCCTGAGGCATTATACACATAAATGTCCCTTGCAGGATTTTTAGATAAAGTGAGATCATCATTTCGTACAGGGTAAGTGATTATCTGGGTCCCAGACAGAATATAGACCTATTTAAACATTACCACTCAGTTTTGAACAGGATTTACGTCTATGGACCCTATTTGTACTATCCTAGACATATTATAACAGGATTTTATTGTTAGATTACACTTTGACTATGAAACCAGTACACACATATATACATTGATAAAGCTTTTCTACGCACTCTCTATTATTAGACTATGCATGTGATACACTCTACACCTTTTTCATATTTATCTAGCCAACTTTATATAAGCTTATATTGCTTTACCGTATACTATAGTATCACATGTTATGTACAGGAAACACACTTTTAAGAGTGACCAGGTTTTGGATTGGGCTGCCGGAGGCTTTCTATCCAATGCCTTGGCTACTGGGGCCCTTAGGCTATTAGCTCTTCTCCCCAGAACACACTTTTAAGACTGACCAGGTTTTGGATTGGGCTGCCGGAGGCTTTCTACCCAATGCCTTGGGCTATTAGCCCTTCTCCCCAGAACACACTTTAATATTTGCTAGACATTTTTATTATGTGCCTGAAGTACACAATTAGAATTTTTTTTTTTTTTTTTTTTAGAGGATACCCTTTTCTTTTTGTAGTGCTTAAGTGAGGGATAGGAGACTTACTGGCCAGGTATGTTCCTATGCACTAAATAGGGTAAATAGGTAGTGACATATTAGATACCTCTACAATGAGTTAGTAATGACGTATACTTGATATGTATACTAACTGAAGTGTATGTAGTCTATCTACATATATTGTATGTATAATTAATAGATTAATCCCTATATCTTGCTGGGGGATGTCCGAAATTAGATCTGGTGGATCTACGCAACACCATTTCCGAGTTTTTTGGAGCACTGTTTTCTCCTTGAACGCTTGCTTCTTCTTCATCTTGGACAATGGGGGCAAGTGATGGCTCTTGACTTATGGAGCTTTCTCCCATACTAGAATGTTCTGATGGGATTGAAGCAGGCGGGCGGATGGCTAGAGTAAATTCTGGAGCTTCTGGTGTCAAGACTGAGGTTGGTGGAATGGAACTGACTGGCACATAACCAAAGAAGACGTTTTGATCAGAAGGGAAGAGAGGATCATCTTCGAACATCAGGAGTGGCCTCTCAGGCTCAACTGGCTTGGTAGGATGTACTTGTGCTGGCTGAACTGGAGGTGGAAGACTTGGTGGTAGAGAAGGAGGCACCAACCCAGGCAGGTCCCCGTTGTGACACAGTTTGATCCGGTTTCGGTGGACAACTTGTGGTTCATATCTGGCTTTTTGAACTGAGTAGACATCAGAGTCCGGATAAGGGATGGAAATCACTGTGTATGGTTCAGTTTCCCAAAGGGAGTCCAACTTATGGGTCCTATGATGCTTCTTCAGCCAGACTTTATCACCAACTTGCAACGGCTGGGCAGAGGCATGGCGGTTGTAGTATTGTTGCTGCCTATAGTGTGCCTCGCCCATCTTTTTGCTGACTATCTCTCTCGCTTCCTGAATCCTTTTCTGATGTTCAGAGACCCACTCTGAAGAGGCTTGGGGTGAGTGGTTGAAAGGTGCTTAAAGTCCAAAGACCCTGTCTTTAGGAAGTTGACCGTGTCGGCCCATGATGAGGTAAAATGGAGTATAACCGGTGGAACAGGTTACGGTATTGTTGTAGATTTCCAACAATTCGGGCATTAGTTGAGGCCACTCTTCAGGTCGGGATACAGAGGCCGCTCTCAGCATGTGGATAAAGACCTGGTTGATCCCCTCACAGAGTCCATTCCCTTGTGGGTGATAAGCAGTGGTCCTGAGTTTCTTACAAGCATGGAACTGGCACAATTCCTGAAACAGTTGGGCTTCAAAGGCCGGACCTTGGTCGGACAAGACAGTTTCCGGACATCCAAGTATCTGTACCCAATGGGTGTAGAACATCTGGGCTGTTGTCTTGGCGGTTAAGTCTTTGACTGGCACAACCACTACCCACTTGGAATAGTGATCCACCATGGTGAGAGCATATGAATACCCGGACCGGGTAGGCGACAGCTTGACATGATCCAAGGCGACCAATTGGTTAGGCCTCTCGCTCTGGATGGAATGGAGAGGTGCTCGCGCATTCTTGCGACCATTCTTGGTGATATTGCAGACTGCACACTCACTGCACCACTTTTCAACGTCGCTCCTCATTCCAATCCAGTAGAACCGGCGTCGGATGGTGGCTTCTCTTTTATGGACCCCAAAGTGTCCTGACTGGTCGTGGTAGGCATTCAATACCATGGCGGCATCTCTCCGAGGGATCAGAATCTGATGTAGCCTTTCACCTGACACTGGGTCCAAGAAATTCCTGTACACCATTCCTTTGTGCACAAATAGTCTTTTCCTCTGACGCCACAATCGCTTCAATTCGTAGTCCTTCTGACCCCGTCGTAACCGGGGAGGTACTCTCCTGGTCAATAAATACTCCTGCAGATCTCCCATAGTCTGACTTTCTTCCTGTAGGGTCCTCCAGGTATACAGGTCTTCCTGGATTGCTTTAGACCCAGATTCACTCCCCTCGCGGGTGACGACCACATCCTGATTCACAAATATTTGATAGAAGGGAGGCATCTCCACATCTTCCCGTCCTCCACTGGGGGATCTTTCGCCCGGAGCCATGCGTGATAGTACATCCGCATTAATATTAGACTTGCCACTTCGATACTTGATAGAGAAGTCATAGTTGGCCAGTCTGGAGGCCCATCTTTGCTCAAGGGCACCTAGTTTAGCGATGTTCAGGTGAGCCAGGGGGTTGTTATCGGTGTAGACCGTGAATGAGGTGGCTGACAAATAGTCCTTAAATTTTTCGGTGACTGCCCACACGAGGGCCAGGAGTTCTAACTTGAAGGAACTGTAGTTAGAATCATTCTTCTCATCTCCCCGCAGATTCCGGCTGGCGTAAGCGATCACCCTCTCTTGTTCTCCCTGCATCTGGGACAACACTGCACCGAGTCCTTCGAAACTGGCATCTGTATACAGTCGGAAGGGCTGAGTATAATCCGGATAGGCCAGGATTGGAGGCTCTGTCAATAGATGTTTTAGAGCCTGGAAGGCCACCTCTTGCTCTTTGGCCCATTCCACCGGCAGCTTCCCATTATAGTTCCCCTTTGCCGTGCCTCGCAGGAGAGAGGTCAATGGCTCGGCAATTTGTGCAAAATGAGGAATAAAGCGGCGGTAATATCCCGCAAATCCTAAGAAGCTCCGAATATCCTTAACGGAGTGTGGGATAGGCCAATTCTTGACAACTTCGATTTTAGCTGGATCAGGTTGGACCCCCTCAGTACTGACGACATGGCCCAGGTAATGTACTTGTGGCTTGAGTCGATGGCACTTGGAGGGTTTGACTTTCAGACCATGCTGGATCAGTACTTGGAAGACTTCAGACAGGTGAGTCAAATGTTCCTGATAGGATTTGGAATACACAATCAGGTCATCCAGGTAGAGTAGGACACTCTGGAAGTTAAGGTGTCCCAGACATCTCTCCATCAGCCGTTGAAAGGTACCCGGGGCATTGCACAGCCCAAAGGGCATACTTTTAAATTCGAAAAGACCCATGGGGGTTACAAAGGCTGTTTTCTCCCTGTCTTCGATGGCCATGGGCACCTGCCAGTATCCGCTGGTCAAATCCAATGTAGAGAAGTAGGCCGCAGAACCCAGCGCAGTAAGTGACTCCTCAATCCGGGGGAGAGGGTATGCGTCTTTATGGGTGATGTCGTTCAATTTCCTGTAATCAACACAGAAACGGATGGTCCCATCCTTCTTCTTAACTAACACTATGGGTGCTGCCCAGGGACTCTGGCTCTCTTGTATTACATCCGCCTTCTGCATGTCGGTTAACAGTTTCTTGACGGTTTGGTACATGCCTGGTGCCACGGGCCGATGCCTTTCCTTGATGGGGGGCTTGTCGCCGGTCAGGATTCGATGCTTAATCATGGAGGTTTTTCCAAAATCGGTTGGGTGTTTGCTGAAGGTACTCTGGTACCTCTTCGCCACCTCGATGACCCCTTCGACTTGTTCTGGTGGGGTGAGAGATCCTCCTATTTGCAGCTGGTACCACCAAGGTTCTGGAGAGTTTTCAGTAGCCCCTGACAGGGTTTGGGCACTCAGCTGTTGGACCGTCTTCCATGAAGAGAGTATGTCACTGGAGTCCAAGAAAACAAGTTGGGCCACTGGAGTGTACTTTGGCAAGGTGGTGGCTACGCCGGACAAATTAACTAGGCGAACTGGGACCCGTCCATTCACCACCATCACTAGGCTCCTTGCAGCTCGGACCAATGGAAAATCTTCAGATTTTAGAGGCTCCAGTAAAGCCTGATAGTCCTGATTCCGTACACCAGGGCGCGCCCGACACCACAAAATTGTCTCTGTGTTCGGCTGCAGGGTCAAGGACCTCATATCTTGGATCCGAGCTTTACAGATTTCTCCTCTCCGATTCGCAAACTTCTGTTCTGCTCTCAGAACTTTGAGATGGTGTTGCGCAGTCCTCTGGCCTGAGGGAGACATATGGGGGAGAGAGGCATGCAAAGCATTTAAAATATCACTGAAGCAATGTCTCATTATATTCATCCCCAATATAAACTCTGTGGCCCCTGGTACTGTGACATTAGTGACAATTATCCCTTGCCCTCTAAGTGTGTGACTTCTCAGTTGAATAGTGGGCTCCCAGTACCCATGTCTGGGAATTGGTTTCCCGTCCCCTGCCATGACACTAAAATCCATATCACCTGGTTCACACAACGAATCGACATTCCAGTATTTATAGAATAGGCCCTTAGAGATGGTAGACACCTGCGAGCCTGTATCAATCAGGGCTTGCAGTTGGACACCATCTATGGTAACATTTACATAGGGGCAGGATGCAATGTATAAGGACTGTCCTAAGTACATTGGCTCTTCTGCTGGACCTGTGATTCGCTTTCCTGAGGGCCGGTCCTCGACCTCAGGGGACGCCCGTTTAAAGCCCAGCATTGCATCTTCCAATGACCGGGTTTGTTACAGTAATCACAGTAAGGCCTACTAGAAGGATCCGAGCGAGGCCCGCTGTAACGAGGAGGAGGAGCAGGGGTAGGTCTCTTAGTCACTGGAGGCTCTCTAAGTGCCCGAGTGGTGTGATTAGCCAACTCCTGTACCACCTGGGTAAGCTGGGCAATATCTTGTTTAACCCCTTGAATCTCAGTAATTGTAGTGGAGGCCGGGGTGTCAGCCACGGGTGCGGGGGCTGGTGGTAACAGTGGTGCAGGGCATGTCGCCGCACCCATTGGTTCCACTTTAGGGTCAGGATTCTCCTCAGGGTCCGCCCCCTGCTCTATAACTTGAAGGGCTAGGCGCTTAAAGGCAGAAAAAGACATATTGGGGTTCTGTACAGCTAACATCTTTAACTGCGCCTTGTCCCATTTATTTTGGACCCCTTCTATGAATCTATCCAACAATAATTTGTTACCCTGGTCAGGTGTGATATTGTCCAGTTTCTGGACTGCCTCCAGGGCATTCTGCAAGGCTACTGCATATGCCCTTAGCGTTTCCCCCGGCTTTTGTCGCCTCTCGTACAGCCTGAGGCGGACCTCCGAGGGTGAGTGGGACTCAAATACCTGATGCAATCCCTCGAAGATCTGATCCACTGTAGTCTTCTCAGAAGTGGGCCAGGTACGGACTTCCTCACGTGCAGGTCCCTGCAACTGTCCCATGAGCAACAGCACCTGTTGGTTAGGGGGGAGAGAGTAGAGAGAGAAAATGCTTTGGAAGCTCTCCTGGAAATCCTTGAGGGAAAAGGGATCCCCTCTGTAGTTAGGCAACACGGGCTTCCCTAGGTAGAATGGGAGAGCCCCGCCGTCATGACGTCGTACTGGAGGAGAGGAGGGCAGCAGCCTCCGGACTTCTGAGCCAGGAGATGATCTAGTCGATGATGGCTCTGCTGGAGGTGAGGCCACAGGGATAGCTTGTGCAGGAGCCGCAAGAGGATCTGGCACATCACCTGCATTGGTGATCTTGGGGCTGACATGTTGTAGCCTTGTTTGAGTGCGCTGTCACTTTAAGAAACTTTGAGAGCGCTGTCTTTGAGTGCGCTGTCTTTGAGTGCGATGTCTTTGAGTGCGCTGTCTTTGAGTGCGCTGTCTTTGAGTGCGCTGTCCTTGAGTGCGCTGTCTTTGAGTGCGCTGTCGCTGTATGCCGGTATTATATTCTATTGCCGGACACGTTGCTATGGCTGCGCCCGGCAACTTCGTTTTTGGTCCGGTCAGCAAATGTTTCCTTCGTGCAACACAGAGTGGATTCTCTAGTTCCGGCTTGCACACTGAAGAGGCGTCACCGCCGGGGCTTGACTGGGAGGAGCTGTGACCGCTCCCGTGGGCGGGAAATGCTGGAAACAATTTAACCCCTTCAGGTACAGACTTTCTCCACTTAACAATGGCAGCTAACAGTCTTTCTTTCACCTCCCCCACCACTTGTATTTGCTCCTCGCTGAGTAAATTACTTTCAATGACGCAGTTCGGATTCTGGGGGGGAAGGACTTGCTTTAGTGGCTGAATGGTTAAGGCGTACACCCGAATCCTGTTTGTGACGCCAGAAAACGATGTGATGACCGGGGAGGGTGAACCCCTGGGCCACACACATACGCTTGATGGTTAGCTACTTGGTTCTTGGGCTAGGAGCCAAGGGTCTGGTGGTATTAACCCTTAGTGAGGGTCGGATGGTATTAACCCTCTCTGTCACGTGACGCCACTGTAGTCTTGATATACCCCAGGAAACTACAGCCCTGGGGGCCTCCGTATCCCCGCTAGCTAGGATGGTAATAACTCAGTCCACAACAGGGGTCAATATAACGAAGGCTTTACTGGCATGAAGACAGGTGTCAAAATCTTCACAGCGTTCACACAGAGTGTCGCAAAGGTTCCACAAACAGTCTCTAGAGGACCACACAGCTGGCAATGCCTGGGCTTGGCTTATCATATATCCTTGGCTTTTGCGGCCGGATTAGTAATGCTGGGCCTATGCTTGACTAGAATGAAGAATAAATACACTTACTGAAGTGTCGGTAGACTTGAGGCTTTTCGTCCGAATGACAAATTGATTCGATTATTTTGTTGAATTACTGATTCTATAGTTTTTTAAAGGTACTCCGCGATTTGCTGTACTTTCCCCTGAACGGGAGGTCTCTGGCCTGCACTGCTTCTTCTCTGACTGAACTCTGCTCTGACCTGTCAGCAACTGTGTGTAGCACTAGTCCGCCCTAAACAGGAACTCCCACCCCTTATATCAATGTGAGAAGACTGAAGCCCATTGGTTGAGAGCTGAGGGAGACTGAAGCCCATTGGTTGAGAGCTGAGGGAGACTGAAGCCCATTGGCTGAGAGCTGTGGATCATAGAGACTTATCTGTATTCCCCTTGGAACTTACATTTAAAGTTTGTTACAATTTAAAGTATAATACAACACCATAAGGTCTTGTCTAGCACTTAGTCCTACTGACTCTCATACACTCTGACTAAACATAAAATGGCGGACTAAACCTCTTAAAGCTATATGCACCTAATAAATGTATTATCAACTATAACAGTATAAATCACATCATAACTAGCTAAACCCCTGCAGAAGGAGGCCCCACAAGCCGAGGGTCTCAATCTGACAGGGCCTACAGCAAATACCTGTACTGGGACACCACAAGTGTACTGTGTGATCAAGTGTTTGTTAGTAGATCTTTGAAAGTGTTTTTTGATAAGTGTTTGAGAGACTGTTTGTTTGATATATTTCTGGTCGTTTGTTTTCTTGCTTAATTGTTGCTGTTTGTTTTTGTGACTGATTTTTGTGTGAGTGCTTGTGTGATTTTTTGGGTGTTAGTTTTCTTTTTGTGTGTGTTCTTGCTTGATTGGTTGTGCTTGTTTTTGTGACTGATTTTTGTTGACTGGGAGTGAGTTTTTGTATGAGTATGACAGAGAGAAAGAGAAAACTAAATTTCACTTTGGGGGAGAAACAAATTCTTGCCCGGGCCATTAGCGATTATGGGCGTTTCCTCCACGGCCCGGACAGTGCCAACACCACCCCGGCCAGGAGGTGGGAGATTTTGGACATGATCACTGACCAGGTGAATTCAGCGGGGGAGGGGGAGACACGGAACCGGTCTGGGATTGATAAAAAGATTTATGACCTCCGGCGTCTGGTCAAAAAGAAGCTGGCCAAAATGCTTGCCCATGCCAGGGGCACAGGAGGGGGCCCACCATGCCGTGTTAGGCTGACAGCGGAGGAGCGTGCAGTGGCCCTGACCTTTCATCGGCATGAAGTGGAGGGCCTGCCCGGCTTTGACTCAAGTCCAGAGCCCGTGGTGCCAGGTACGTTTTTTTTTTATATCAGGTGTGTAGCATGTGTGGGGGAGGGGGTGAAAGGGAATATGTGGCAAGTGTGTGGATCCTCCAACCTGTGAATGTTTTGTGTCATCCACAGATGTGCCGGAGGGTGCAGGGCCATCTGGCCTGACCGCACCATCCCCAGGGCAGCAGCCTAATGAGGCCCCCCCGACAAGGCCGGAGTTCGCGGAGGAGGTTGAAGGGGAGGAGGAGGAGGTTGAGGAGGAGGAGTTTGATGAGGAGGAGAAGTCCATGTCAGGCACTGGCCTATTGTTGTTGGAGGACCGTTCCCCTCTGGCTGGCAGCAGCCAGCCCTCCCTAAGGGGGAGCCCCCCCCCTCCTCCCCCAACATGGCTCCCCTCCCAAGGGCCTCCCCTTCTCCCCGGTCCACAAGCATCAGATGGAGGCAGGAAGGCGACCCAGAAGACCAGGGAGGTGGCCGATCTCCTGCCCGCCACTCTGAGAAGGGACCAGTTCCTCCAGACCCGCCATCTGGGACAGGTCAGCCAGACATTGGTGCGGATGGAGGAGAGCCTGTCCTCCATCAAGGATACGCTGGGGAACCTGGACTGCCACTCCCGGGCTTTCACAAACTGCCTTAACGACCTGCAGACTACATCAGCAGGCGTTGGGCAGGATGTGAGGGCCCTCACCCAGGCTATCCAGGCCAACACGGCAACACTAGGTGGTGCCCTGGACAGAATACCCTGGCCTTGGAGGGCAGGCCCCAGGTGGGCAGAGATCAGGGGCTGCTCCTCCTTCCCCGGTTTTCCCCCTCCACCATGAGTCTCCCCTGAGGAGCCGGGGCCGTGGCGGGGGGCGCCCCAGGCGTGGCTCACGTCAAGGGCACTAATTTGTTTTTCCCTTTTTTTTTTGCTGGAAATTTTTTGATTTTGCTGGTAATTTTTTTTTTCTTTTTTTTTTTTGGGGGGTTGTGAATGCTGTTTAAATGTGGGGGTGACATCCCTGCCGGAAACGGGCTGTCACCCTCAATTTTGGTGGAGTAGGGTTCCCCAGGACCATGGAGAAGTGATCCCCAGGTCCGTGTGAATGGTGTATGAATGTACAGTGACATAATTGGAGCCTTGGCGTGGCGTTGCTGCTCACAAGTCCTGCATGGTGGACTGGTGCCAATCCAATTTGATGAGGATGTGGGGTGTGTGTGCTAGGGACCACAGTGGTGTGCATGCATGCATTCTCATTGTGCCATGATTAATGTGTTTGTTTAACGTGCAAAGATGCCCAATGTGAGCTGTCTCCTGGCTGCTCTTCCCTCAGAAGACGGGGGACCCTCGGTTAGGGGGGGATTGTCTTGTTCAGGGGTCAGGTCATCACGTAGGTCAATCTGCAGGCCCTTTCTTACTGCGAAGTTGTGCAGCATGCAACATGCACCGATGATATGGCACACAAAGTTTGGGGAATACAAGAGGGTACCCCCAGACTTATCCAGGCATCGGAAACGTGACTTCAGGAGGCCAAAGGTGCGCTCCACCACTGCACGTGTTTGGGCATGTGCTTGATTGTATCTTTCCTTTCCTGGGGTTTGGGGGTTCCGGATAGGAGTCATGAGATGGGGTCCCAGTGGATATACAGAGTCACCTGTAAGGGAAAAGACAGGAGGATGTTAGTCATGCATGTGCCCCTTGTGATGTGTGCATCATGGGGGGGGGTACAGTCATGCCTGCCACCCATGTCACTCACCAACCAGCCAGGTGGCCCCATACACGTTCTGATCGAATTCCATTCGGATGTGGCTTTGATTGTAGATGTAGCTGTCATGGCTGGACCCGGGGTGTTTGGCACGGACGTGCCATGTGAGGCCTTGGGCATCGACTATCACCTGTACGTTGATGGAATGCCAATGCTTCCGATTGCGGTACATGTGCTCTGTCTCATTAGGGGGGCTGGAGTGCCACATGTGTGCAATCAATGGCCCCGATGGTGCGTGGGAATCTGGCAATTCTGTAGAAATCTGTCATTGCATTCAGCCGCAGGTCCTCAGTGGTGGGTTTGATGATTTGGTTGGCCATGCGTCTGAGAATTGCTGGGACAACCTGGTGCACACATCTGCTCATGGAGGATTGTGACATCCCAGCCATCACTCCACTTGTACGCTGAAAAGATCCACTGGCAAGGACATGGAGTGTTGCCATGACCTTGACCAGTGGCTGCACTGCATGTGAGCGTTGTGTTGGGCTGGTGATGTCCTCCTGCAGGGTTGTAGTTAATTCCATGATGGCATGAGGGGTGAATCTGAAGATGCGAAACACCTCATAATCACTCATGCCAAACAGGTCTATGCGTGTGCGGTATATCCTCTCCCGCGCCCTCCTCCGTGCCCTCATCCTTCTTTGTTCATTTAAAGTCAGTAGTATAGCTATGCGCGACGATGCCCCTGGCATGTTGGCATACAGATTGTTGTGCAACACGTGTGACTGGTCTGCTCCTCACTAACAGTGTTGCTTTATCTGATATGTAGACGATTTTTCTCTTTTTAGACCAGCTTTTATATGGTCTAATTTTAGACAGAACATTTTGCTGTTGCGCACACTGCGTAGCCTGCGCTGCCCCAACGTTCTTTTGTGGTTCCCCGTAAGTCCCTCATTAGCATATTTGACTAGCAAATCAATGGTCTGTCTAGCGCAGTTTTGCGCGGATGGATGCGCCTGTCTAATGAAATTACGCTGGACAAAAAAAAGTAGATTTCTTGCGTATCTCGTTTTGGGGATGCCGTGCATCGAAACGCACGTGCACATTTAGACTTACGCACACGCATCTCCTGTTGCGCAGGCGTAATCGCTCTGTGAATCTGGCCCAGTGATTTTTGGCAGCAGTGATTTTAATAATTCCTTTAAGTAACAATAAAAGTGAAATATTCCTTTGTACCTGGGGGGGGGGGGGTGTATAGTATGCCTGTAAAGTAGTGCTTGTTTCCCATGCGTAGAACTGTCCCTGCACAAAGTGTCATTTCTGAAGGAAAAAAAGTAATTTAAAATCACTTGCGATTATAATGAATTGTCGGCTCCCGGCAATACAGAGAAAAGTCATTCATAAAAAAAATGTGTGGGAGTCCTTGGCATTTTTAAAAAAAAATTGGGGTGAAGGGTCTGGAATGGATATTTGGGGGGGAACCCCACATATTTTTTTTTTATTTTACGCAAGGTTCCCCTTAATATCCATACCAGACCCGAAGGGCCTGGTAATTGAATTTGGGGGGACCCCCACACATTCTTTTTTTATGAATGACTTTTCTCTGTATTGCTGGTATCCGAGTGATTTTAAATTACTTTTTTCTTTAAGAAATTACATTTTGTGCAGGAACAGTTCTAAGCACAGGAAACAAGCGCTACTTTAGAGGCATACTATACACCCCCCTAGGTACGAAATTTAAAGGAATATTTCAATTTTACTGTTTCACTTTAAGCATTATTAAAATCACTGCTCCTGAAAAAACAGACGTTTTTTAAAACTTTTTTTTTGCATTGATACATGTCCCCTGGGACAGGACCCAGGTCCCAAAACACTCCCCTGGGGCAGGACCCGGGTCCCCAAAAACGTTTTAGGACAATAACTTGCATATTAGCCTTTAAAATTAGTACTTTAGATTTCAAACGTTCGAGTCCCATAGACTTTAACAGGGTTCTAAAGTTCACACCAACTTTTGGTCTGTTCGCAGGTTCTGGTGCGAACCGAATCCAGGGGTGTTCGGCTCATCCCTACCCTCAGCCCTCAGACAGAAGGGACAAACTTCTAATTGCTGTTCCTGCTGCATGAGTTGCCTCATGAGTTATTATATAACGATGAAGATGACACCCATCCCAACATTGATAGCTCTACCTTATTGACGTCCTCTACCTCAAGCTCTATCTTGGTGAACTCATCACCAGACCCATATAGAGATGATAGAGCAGTTTGAAAAGGAACATTTGCAGAAAGAGACCAATAAATGAAGGATCTATCTATCTGGCTATCTATATTGTGTGTGTATATATATATATATATATATATATATATATATATATATATATATATATCGTAATAAGGAAAGGATGCACCATTTAAGTTTCCTAAACTAAACGGGCAGCTCTTAATTAGTGTCCTATTTATTGTTCTGCCAGTAGAAAGCCTTTTCACCCAGCAGCATGCTCCCACAGCAGAGAGAACATGAATGAGTGAAAACCTCTAGCTTCAGCCAGCTCAGATTTAAAGACAGGTTGTAGACAGCTAATGCCACATACTCACGATTGGCTTACATACACACGGTCACACAAACGTTCTCTGAACTTTCGACCATCAAGAACGCAGAGACATACAACACTACAATGAGCGGAGAAAATGAAGTTCAATGGATCATACACACGGTCGGAATTTCCGGTCAAAATCTCACATCGGACTTTTGCTGTTGGAATTTCCGATTGTGTGTACGGGGCATTAGACTAATTAATATGGCTACCAGATAAAATGTGGCTATAGCAATGGAAGCTTTATCCCACCCAAAGTTCAACCAAGCCTCCTGGCCCCAAGATTCAGACGAGAACTTATTAAAGAATAACGCTCACTAGAAGTTAAAATCAGTGTCTCTGTTAAATTGGTGCTGTCCTTTGTAAATAAAAAGGCATGTTTTTTACTGTCAATGCTGGTTGTAGTTTAGCCTTGACAGAAGATCAAATTATGCCA
Organism: Rana kukunoris; assembly: GCA_029574335.1. Taxonomy (NCBI): domain Eukaryota; kingdom Metazoa; phylum Chordata; class Amphibia; order Anura; family Ranidae; genus Rana; species Rana kukunoris. Next base: position 162,824,559 of record CM056049.1, read on the forward strand.
AATTACCGCAGGTACAAGCAGAATTGCAGCCACAGCCTTCTCCCAATTTTGCAGTCCTCCTATGCCTGAAGTTGGTGCCACCTCTGCTCCACTTGCACATATAGGGCCAGATTCAGGTAGAGTTAGGCTGGAGTATCAGTGATACTCCAGCCTAAGTGTCGCTTTAAGCCGGCGTTTTTGTTTTCTGTAACCAAAAAACAAGAAACGCCAGGTTGGAGTTCCGATGCGAGCAGCGTAATTGAATTTCGCCATCGCATCGTTACTTCAACTTAAAAATGGCGCCGGGGGCGTTCCCGCTGATTAACGCTGAAAAAATATGTTAATCAGCGGGAGTCGGAAATTCACGATCTTTTTCGGGCGCGACGCAGTGACTTTACGACGTTTCCGGAAGCGATACGCGACGTAAAGATAAAGCAGCCCCCTAGTGGAGTATCCTATGTTAAGTATAGGCATCGTCATCGCGTCGGGAAAAAAAATAATCGCGTCGCTTGCGTAAAACGTTCATGAATGGGGATGTGACGTCATTGACGTTCACTGACAGAATTTGGAGCATGCGCACTGGGATGCATTGATACTCGACGCATGCGCAGTACGTTCGCCGCGGGATCGCGCATAGTTTAAATAATACACGCCCCGTACCCGCCCAATTTGAATTCCGCCGGCTCATTTGCGATGCGCTGCCGCAACTTTAGGAGCAAGTGCTTCATGAATAACAGCACTTGCTCCTAAAATTTCGGCAGAGTAACGTAAATGAGAAGCGTTACTCCAGAGCAAAGATGCTCTCATCTACCTGAATCTGGCCCATAAAAGACTGAGCCCAGACCCTTTCCATTCTGCAGCTGTGCCTCCTCTTCTCCTCTGGTACTGTTAAAAGACTGAGCTTTCACCTGCTAATTCTGATGACATGACAGTTGACTGCTTGTTTTGTGTAAGTGACAACAGCTGGGGAGCAATGCTGTCATTCACAAAAACAAAAGCTAACAGCAACACACACTGGCAGGAACTACATTAGTTCCTCTCAGACAAATGTAGTGCTTGCTATCATGTGCTGTTTTTGCTGCTTCCCAGCCGCGGTCATTTACGCAACACAAGCCACCATCTATTACATATATAGCCAGCTTATACATCTCCTCAGAACTATCTGGCAGCTGGGGGAGGTTACAGGCTCAGTATTTCAACAGTAGCAGCGGGAACAGTGCAGACACATCTGCTGAATGGAGAGATGGCTGCAGGAGGTTGTGGGCTTAGTCTTTTACCTGTACAAACAAAGCAAAGAAAGTGCAGTCTGCAAGAAGTGTGTTGGGGCCTATTTGAGACCACTGTCATTCAGAGGTTTGTCTCCTTTGTCCAACTCTGTATGATAGTGGTAGGCACTAGGCAGTGGGGGAGGGGGGCTAGCTATCTGACAACACTGCTTATGCTGGGTATACACGGGCCATAAATTGGCCAGTTCAGGAGGAATTGTTAGTCTAACGACTGACTTTTGGGACATGCCAGAATACTAGCATCCAATCAGTGCTTGCAGCCAATGGCTGCAAGCACTGATCAGTGTGTTCTGGTGGGGGAGTCCACCTGTCAGAATGCAAAGAAACAGTGGGGGAAATCACTGCACCAACATTGCTTGTGTTGGTATGGCAGTTTGTCAGATTTATTTTGTTCAGATCACTGGGTTGAATGAAAAAAAAAATAGCATTGTCTACTAGACATGTGCATTCGTTTTCGTCCGAATGCATTTTCGTCCGAATTCCAGGTATTTTCGTTATCGTTTTAACAAACGATAACGAAAGCACAGAACATGAAAACCGAAAGATCCGACATAAACAAATGCTTTATTTTCGTTGTGGTCGAATGTGCCTAACCTTAACTCTATTAGTCCAATATTATTGTTCATAGAGAGAAAAGATTTGACATAGAGAGAGAAGATTCGACATTGAGAGACATGAAGAGTAAAATATTTATTTATTTTTTAAGATTCTGTTGAATCTTTTTTTTTTTTTTTTTTCTTAGAACATTTGACAGACACCATAAGCCTTCAATGACAGATTCGACATAGAGAGACATGAAGATTCGACATAGAGAGACATGAAGAGTACATTTTTTTTTTTTTTAAGATTCTGTCGAATCTTCTTTTTTTTTTCTTAGAACATTCGACAGACATAATAAGCCTTCAATGACAGATTCGACCGTAATTGGAATTTTTGGACGAATGCATTTTTTTAACGAAAAACTAAATAAATAAAAACTAATTTCGGGAGTAACTAAATACATTTATTTTTCGGACGAAAACAAAATTACGAAACAAAATATTTCAGTGTGCACATGTCTAGTGTTTACCAGGCTTTAGAAACCACAGCACAAATTTTAACAAGGACAAGGGGTATGTGTACATGGTATCTGGGGGATTTACCACGCCTTTTAAATGTAACTTCTGTTAAGACTTCTTCTTTAAAGGTTTGTTTTTTATTTTCAAAATAGGTTCCTTTAAGCCAGTGCATTGTTACTTCACTTAACTTTTCTTTCGGTTTCCAAATGTTTTTTTTTTCTTTGTCTGAATTTCTCACTTCCTGTTCCTCCTCAGTAAGCTTGCCCCCATCATCCGAGCCATTTTGGCTGGTAGTTAGTCAGCGTGCTCGCCCCCCTCCATTGGGACTACATCCCTGTGTTACAGCATCTCCTTGCAAGAATGTAGTCCCAAGGGAGGGGCACACTGACTAACCCCCAGCCAGAACAGCTCAGATGATGGGGGCAAGCTTACTGAGGAGGAACAGGAAGTGAGAAATTCAGTCAAAGAAAAAGAAAACATTTAGAAAGGAAATCGAAGGAAAAGGTAAGTGAACCAACAATGCATTACCTTAAAGGAACCTATTTAGAAAATAAAAAACAAACCTTTACAACCCCTTTAAGATTCTGGGAAACACCATTTTGGTACTCCATAGCAGACACAGACAGATGATGTCTACATCTACCATGTGTAGATGAAAAACCTATAGGACATGTATAACCCATCAACAATCCTGCAATCGCATGCCTTAATATATATTTGCTACCACCTATTGCTATGTAATTGTTTACATGTTCTCACTATCCTTCTTATTGTTGTTTTATTAGCTGATTTTTTTTTCTTTCCTTAATAGGATCTGTGGCAGCCCATTGCTGTCTGTAGAGAGGCTTAACAGAGTAATACTCTTTAGTCACATTTCCAGGCACATGCTTTTTAATAATCTCACATTGAGAAATGCTTGACTGATATGCCTCAAGCAGTAGCATTCAGTTGCTTAGCTGGGCTCGACACAAAGGAAACAATACCGCAGTGATAGCTTTCTTTAACAGCGTTAACATATTTTGTTACAGTGCTTTCTGTCTTTTAGCAAATGTCTAATTTCAGATCCGCCTCACATGCTTTCTTTGCAGGGTTTAAAGTACGTGATTAATCTTGACTTTACTTAATACTGTAAGGAATGTGGCAATGACCTCAGCTGAACACTGGCAAAGTGATTAATGTTACATGAACTGGGATACTTTTTTACTCTGGATCCTGAATAAACACAGACAAGCAGTATTCTGTTTCAGACCTTTGCTCAATTGAAAATGCACCATGGTTGCACAGAGTAATGTTTCCAATGCAATAAACAATCTTGGAGGAAACATAGTTTGTCTCGTTAAAGAAAATGCTGTTTCAGTCTAGAGTCCCATTGATCATAAAAGATAGATGATGCAATAAAGAGAATGAAACACAAGCATAGCAGGTCCATTTCAGAAGTAACCCACTTCTCTGTTGAGTGATAAATCTGTATAACAGAAATAACCATCTGAAAAAGGAAAAAAAAAATGTGACTAACACCACAATCAATGAATCGTAACTGTAAAGGAAAAACAAAACCCTGAGAAGGGTTTCCATGGTGACACTGTAATTGTTACTTAATCCTTAATTACCTACTGTGCAATACACTGCTGTTTGCTACCATACACAAGATCAGATTAGTGAGATTTAGAGATAAACCTGCACATACTTATCTGAGTCATTATGTGAACATGTTCTAAGTGAGCTCAACCAGGTCAAATTCAGGCTATAAGGAGGGTTAGCTGTATGGCTTAATTATAGAAAGGTGTACGCTGCCTACTCTGACTTATAAATGTGAACATATTACACATATTCTCCATTTTATGTGTAACTCTGATATTTATTCATGAATGCTTTCTTATCATCTGTTTACATTAGAATGACTGATTGACTGATAGACTGATTGATGTTGAAAAGCATTATTTTCCTCGATTAACCAGTTAATCCAGGTAATCAATTTAGGCCAAACAACTTCAGATTTTTTTTTAGAAGGACAGCACTTTATATAGGGTAAAATTGATTATTTTTAGAGAATAGCATATTGTTTTATAGGGACCTGTAAAAATTAAAGGCTTACATGCAGTTTTAGATGATCAAGCACAAAATATTGAACATGAAAAGGCATCAAACCAGGTTTGTGCAGTAAAAAAACTGAACTTCCGCCAGCCATGTATCCAAACCATGCAGGTAGGGTAAGATTCTCTAGAGATAGAGAGCTAAATCTTAAAGGCTAATTTACAAAAAAGCCTAGCAAAACAAACTTGTTAATGTATGTTATGTCACAACATAAAGCCCCATGCACGCTGGCCTAAAAAAACTTTGCTTCTACAGGAGTTTTGTGTTCCGCCTGTAGAAGCAGCTCAATGTTATCTTGTGTGTCCATGCACATTAGGACGATTACAGGCATATTTTGAGCTAAAAATTTAGAGGTAGAAAAAAACCTTCTTGTTCGTGTTTTTTTTTTGTAGCTTACCGGCAGAAAAAACATAAAACTTGTCAAAACATTGTACAAAAAATGCTCTACATGAGTGTTTTTTACTCCCAAGATAACAGATGTTTTTTTAAGCCCGGTGTGCATTGAGCCTTAAACTCTATTAGGCTACTTTCACACTGGGGCATTTTTCCCGTCGCTATATCGTTAAAAATAGCGACTGCAAAGTGCCCTAAAAGAGCCTCTCCTTATACTCCAGTGTGAAAGCCTTCAGGCTTTCTCACTCAAGCGGTGCGCTGGCAGAACGGTAGAAAAAGTCCTGCTTGCCGCATCTTTAAGGTGCTGTAGGAGCGGTGTATACAATACAATCAATGGGCAATGGGGTTAAAAGTACCCGCTAGTGGCCGAATAGCACCACAAAAGCTACAGTAATGCGGCGCTTTACCGCCAACACTTCAGTGTGAAAGTAGCGCAACATATTTTCATGTGTGGAATTTTCACTAGTGCAGCACATTGCACAGTAGCACAGCAAGATGATGCTTTATAATGCAATACAGGTATGCTGTGTGTTAAAGTAATGTGTAGCACACTGGTCTAAATGGGCTCTGAACATCCAACTTCCTACATGTCTTTTTTTAGTGTTGAAAGTAATGAATTTTTGTCTTTTCTGTTTCATAACTTCTGTGGACTCAGAGCCAAGAATAAAATGTCAAGGGTTAGGCCTCATGTACACTCCTGCTGGTAAACGGACGTTTAGGAACAGTTGGGCATTTTTTTCAATTGCCCCTGAACTCTCCTCTATGTTATCTTATCAGTACATGTACATAGGGTCGTTTAGAGCCGTTTCTAGACAGTTGAGATTAGAAGTATTTTTTGGAAAGCACAAAACTGCATTCAGGGTGGATTTTCAGAGGAATTTGAAACACCAAATGCCTGTAACAGCTTGTAAACGTGTTTACAGATGTTTTTAATGGAGATAAATTTTTGACTATTTAAAAAAAAAGAACGCTTCTAAACGTAAACGCAGCTAAACACAACACAGCAGTTTTAGAAAGACCCATGTACATGAAGCCTTTTAGTGGAAGAGATACATTTTTTCCCCTGTCATTACATGTTTAAGATACCATTAAACACGAGATTACACATATCAGTCACATCAGTTAAAGATATCATGCCAGACATCAGTGTCCACAAATGCAACCATCAGTCTGTTATGAGGGAAAAAACAATTAAATCTGCATAAATCCATAACAATCAGTGCAGAACTAAATAATATAAATCCACATAATGGAAAATATTAACACCCTTAGTTATGTTATAAACACATGGAAAAAAAATATGTTTTGATATGTAAATGATGTTATAAAAATGTTAAAGTTTATGTTTCACTCAAGCCTGTGCACAGTCCATATACAAAATCTAAAAATAACACAAAATGTACAATTCATATACTGTATACCTTTTTAGGTATTAATAAAACTGTAAATTGAATGAAAACCACAACTGTACACACGATCACTTTTTGTGATGAAAAAAGTTTTAAAAAACGTCATTTAAAATGATCGTGTGGGCAAAACATCGTTTTATGTCTTCTGAAAAATGTAAAAAAAAAAATCGAACATGCTTGAATTTTTTTTGTCGTTTTTCAAAATGTCGTATTTTGTGTCATAAAAAGTGATCGTGTGTGGGCAAAACAATGTTTTTAACCACTTGCCAACCGCGCTATAGCAAAAATACTGCTACAGTGCGGTCGAGCTACTGTGACACGATGTCCCTGGGACGTCGTCCTTCACTTCCACGATTCCGTGTCCCCTGGGACGCGCTCGCGGAAGTGTCCGTGCTCGCCGGGTCTAGAAGACCCGGCGCATCACGGATCACGGTAAATTGCCGCTGATAGCGGCCGTTTACCACATGATCGCGCCGGCGAATGACGGCGCGATCACTTGTAAACGAACCAGCGTCATTTGATGACGCCGGTTCCTCCCTCTCCTCCCTCTTCTCTCTGTACCGTTCGGTACAGTGTGCGAGGAGAGGGGGGGGCGGGGTGTCAGCAGCAGCGCTGTGGCTGGATCTGTGACAAATGCAGTCACAGATCCAACCATCCCTCCATCCATCCCAGCTCTGCAGTACCCCAGTACCTTGCAATACCCCAGTACCCAGCAATACCCCAGTACCCAACAATACCCCAATACTCAACAATACCCCAATACTTAGCAATACCCCAGTACTCAGCAATTCCCCCAATACTCAGCAATACCCCAGTACTCAGCAATACCCCAATACTCAGCAATACCCCAGTACTCAGCAATACCCCAATACTCGGCAATACCCAGGTACTCGGCAATACCCCAGTACTCGGCAATACCCCAGTACTCGGCAATACCCCAATACTCAGCAATACCCCAATACTCTGCAATACCCCGCCCAATACTCTGCAATACCCCGATAATCTGCAATACCCTGATACTCTGCAATACCCCAATACTCTGCAATACCCCAATACTCTGCAATACCCCGCGCGATACTCTGCAATACCCCGCGCGATACTCTGCAATACCCCAATACTCTGCAATACCCCGCGCGATACTCTGCAATACCCCATTACTCTGCAATACCCCAATACCCTGCATGATACTTTGCAATACCCCAATACTCTGCAATACCGCCTATGGGGATTTTTAAGTAGCAAAGTTTGGCGCCATTCCACGAGTGTGCGCAATTTTGAAGTGTGACATGTTGGGTATCTATTTACTCAGCGTAACTTCATCTTTCACATTATGAAAAAAAATTTGGCTAACTTTACTGTTTTGTTTAGTTTTAAGCACAAAACTGTTTTTTTTTTTAAAAACACGCGTTCAATAAATGTCTGCGAAAATACCGTGCAAGATAAAAAGTTGTAATGGCCGCCATTGTATTCTCTAGGGTCTTTGCTAAAAAAAGCATATATAATGTTTTGGGGTTCTATGTAATTTTCTAGCAAATAAATTATGATTTTTCCATGTAGGAGAGAAATGTCAGAATTGGTCTTGGTGTTCCAGAATGCCTGATGGCGTTCCCTGCATGTTGGGCCTCTGTATGTGGCCACGCTGTGTAAAAGTCTCACACATGGGGTATCGCCATACTCGGGAGTAATAGCAGAATGTGTTTTGGGGTGTAATTTGTGGTATGCATATGCTGTGTGTGAGAAATAACCTGCTAATATGACGGAAACAATTTTTTTTTTTTTTTTTTTTTTTTACAGAATTTTCAGTCGTTTTTCTTTTATAGCACAAAAAATAAAAAACCCAGAAGTGATCAAATACCACCAAAAGAAAGCTCTATTTGTGTGAAAAAAATGTTTTTTTTACAGAATTTTCAGTCGTTTTTCTTTTATAGCACAAAAAATAAAAAACCCAGAAGTGATCAAATACCACCAAAAGAAAGCTCTATTTGTGTGAAAAAAATGTTTTTTTTACAGAATTTTCAGTCGTTTTTCTTTTATAGCACAAAAAATAAAAAACCCAGAAGTGATCAAATACCACCAAAAGAAAGCTCTATTTGTGTGAAAAAAAGGACAACCATTTCAAATGGGTACAATGTTGTATGACTGAGTAATTGTCATTCAAATTGTGAGAGCACCGAAAGCTGAAAATTGGTCTGGTTAGGAATGGGGGTTTAAGTGCCCAGTGGTCAAGTGGTTAAACCCGTGCATGCTCAGAAGCAAGTTATGAGACGGAGCTTCAATGGAACAGAGTGCCGTCAAACGTGGTGTACGTCACCGTGCTTTGCTAGAGCTTTTTGGAAAAAACGATGGTGTGTATGCAACACCGTTTTTTAAAATGAGGTTTGAAAAACGTCATTTTGTTTTGTGAGATAAAATTACTTTTTTTTTCATCACAAAAAGTGATCGTGTGTACGCGGCATCAGAGTTGTGACAGATTCAAATACATCCTTCATACACATAACTGCATTTGTTACATTCCCATAGACTTGTGTCATTTGTCACACCACCAAGAGAGAGACAGACATCTACAGAATATCTACAACACTCTTTATGAATCCTCCTATTTGTATGTATAATCAGCAATAACAATGCATCAGTGAAAAATGCAGTCCTCTAAAACTCAGCCTAAAGCCTAGTACACATGAGCTGAATGTCGGGCAGCATCAGCCAATTCAAAAGAAACCATCCAACATTCGGCTCATGTGCACTGCAGCCAGTTGGACAGAAGCCAGCCACTCAAGAGGTGTCTTTCGAAGGTGCATGACCGACAAAGGTTTGCCAAATGATACCCAACCAGCAATTTCAACCAATGGCTGAGAGCACTGATCGGTGTGTTCCGGTGGGGGAGCGCCCCCTCTGTCAGGACACAATAGCATAGCAGGGGAGATCATTGTACTAACATTGGATCTTTAGTACAGCAGTTATTCCTGAGCTGACGTTTTTTTTTCCATCAGCCCTGCTGAGTTGCACAAAAAAAAACTAGTAGTATGCACCAGGCTTGCTTAAAAAAGTTCTTAACTGAAGATGAGAATCTGCTACATTTTATATGTTGAGAGTATGGGGGTGGTGGCACTGCCTAAATGCACGTCTAAATACACATGTGTAATCGTACAACGTAAACTAAAAAAGTATGTGTAAGATAAGTGCACTGTGTGACATGCAACCCAATGTGGTAGCTATTAATGAATATGAACCCAATTGATGGGTGTATACCAATAAATGAAAAAGGAACGGTAAAAAATAAAATATGAGACCTGTTGGCCTAAGAGCCGATACTGTAGGTCAACCGCAGAAAAAAGGAGGGGCGCAGTTTAGACCTCCTCCACACTATGGTCACACAAGTGAATCAAATAAATTCTACTGGCTAGATATGGATATGTAAAAGGCACCGTGGCTATGGGTGGTGTAGTGGTATATATGAGCATCAGACTGCAAAAAACACTAACACAATAGCTATACATATACCGCATACATAGTGACAATAAGAGTCCAATTGTGATATACCACAACAAATATGATGCTAGATAATGGAAAGTAGCATAAACATTAGTGGTCATAAACACACATGAGTCTCTCAGTCATCAAATGTAGTGCAATATGGATTGGATCCAGCTAAAAGACATGAGGAGAGGTATCTTGCTGTGAAGGGAGTGCTCCTGTATACAATAAAATGGGGTGGTCCCGGTGTTCCCCTCAGGGTTCCCCTTTAACCAGATGGCAATCCCCACCAGGGGTGGCAGGCATGTAACACAGGCTCCTCAGGTCACTGCTAGTATTCTCTCCTCCCAGGGTCTGCAGCTTTCCAATGGATAGTCCACCCGGTAGCTTCCTTAAGAGCAGGTAGCACAGCAGTATAGCTTCCTCCGTTCCTCAGAAGGGGAAAAAATTAGGACTCCAATAGTTTATTAAGCCTGCGGTTCAGGTACCGCTCTCCAATAAGGAGCCGCTATAGGCTGTTAAAAACCAATGTACAAAAAAAGTAAAAAGAACAAAAGAAAGAAATAAAAGTTAAAAACAGAGCCAGAGTATGTGACACTCTATAGGCTCCACGGGTGCTGTGAGTGTGTGATCGGCCATACCTTATCGTATCTGTTATGGCGGTCATGTTAGCTGGGTTCAGTCATTTAATAGATATTATAAGCAGCAAAAATATATTTTAAGGCAAAGGTAGGTATAGTAGACAATATAATACTGAATCTTTTAGTTATGGTATTTTTTTACCTTAGTAATTATTTTCAACATTTGACTTATGCCGTGTTTTTCAGTTTCCTACTCAACATTCTTATGCATCACTTTGACATCAATTTAAGCCACTTTTGATATCATTCAGAATTCAATAACAGGTGTACTTGACCTGCAGTTGACTTACTTCTGACCTGTGTCAAACAAATTTTGCATTCCCATAGACTTGCCTGGAAGTGCAAATTGGTTGTTATTGATTATTCAGCTTTATGCTTCATATATTGTTCTTTGCATAGTTTATTGATAAAATGTATTAAAGAAAGACAGATTACAACATATGGACATATTCTTTGTTGAAAACCAGTGATTCTTAATATGTTCATTTAAAGTGGACTTTTCATGGGAGTTGGAAGATTATTTTTTTCCAACCCCCCTCAACAGAAATGGGTTTAAGCCTGGGTTCACTTTTGACACTTTTTGGGGAACATTGACCTTTATACAGCAATTAGAGCTAAAAATACCCACTGATTACTGTATAAATGTCACTGGCATGGAAGCGGTTAACACGGCGCTGATCAAGGGGTTAAATGTATTCCCTCATGTGTGTTCTAACTGTGGGGGGATGGGACTGCATGGAGCATGAGACAATTGCTGTTCCTAATCTGTAGGAGCAGCAGATCTGTCTCTCCTTCCCTGACAGAATGGAGATCTGTCTGTTTACATTGACAAATCTCCATTCTGTCTCAGTTAAGAGTGATCGGTGTGGCCGGCAGGCATCGTGACCGCCGGTCATGCGCATCGGCATAAAGTAAAAATGTTACATACATAACACCAGCAATGGCCAATTGAAACAATACATAGACAGTAAATATTAATACACAAGTATAATAGTGGACAGAGTACACAGGCATCGTACTACCAGACTATCCTAGTTGCGCAAGATCCAGCTCGCTCTTCAGGGGTGTGTAACACTGTACCTAGGAAAAAAAAGTACATGTTTGGCAATCTGGCATAGTATTAGTTGTAAAGGCACAGGGCAGGAGGGGTTGTGGGTCCCCATACTCACCACTGAGCTTGACCATGGCTACAAGTGTGCGGCCCCAAGACGGCAGCAGCAGGCTCCAGGGTGAGGCACCTGTATTGTTTCAATTGGCAATTGTTGGTGTTATGTATGTAACATTTTTACTTTACGCATGTAAACAATTTTACTTGAATAAATTATATACTATACAATTACTGTTATTTTTACTGGCGGAAACATTACCCACTTCATTTAAAGTCCCCGGGCGAATTATTTTGTTTTGACGATACAAATACGCTACAACACATGACATGGCTTACGATTTTTTATTCTGTTGTACGAGTATTTTCATACTTCAGTAACCTCTTCATTTTCAATCTGGAGACTAAAAAAACAGACGATCATTTGTCCGATAATCTCATTATGTGTATGAGGCTTTAGGAAAGAAGGGGAAGAAAAAACGAAAGAAATGGGAGATCTTAAAGATAATACAAATTGACATCAGCTTTAGCCATTAGTTTTCAAATCAAACACAAGATGTTATTTTAGAAATCACTTATTAAATACATGGTGACAAGATGAGAAATACAAGGTTTGGCTAGCAAGATATGAGCCAAGCATGTCTTGGATTAGAGATTTTTATGACCTGTAGTCATTCCATGTCAAGTACAAACTCATTCTAACAGCACTGAGGAGGGCCCCCTCCCCCACCCCTTCTTACCCCCTGGGTAACTCTTGTTCATTAAAAAGGTTTGCTTAATTCAAGCAACAAAGATGTGTTTTCAATTGTGAATGCCATTACAGATAACAAAAGACAACAGATCTGTGATTAGACAAACACTGGTGGACAGTCAAAGAACATGTGTTAAAAAAAATAAAGTGGACATTTTTTTTTAGTATAAAATATTTGGAAAACACAATGTAGAGCGTGTCAGATACTTTTGAATAAAATAATGGGCACATAATTAAGTAGTTTTAGAAGGAAAAGGGCAATATAAATAATTTAGGATTATTACACTACAAGAAAAAATACCGATGTCATGTTATTATTCCTGTAAAGAAAAAAAAAGGCAAATAAACATAACGCTAATGCCTGATGCCTGGATCTCTGAGTTAGTGGTTGGTATTGAAAAGATGGGGATACAATCTGAAAGGCATGAATCTATAGAAATAAAGCATCAAGATTTTACAAGATAATACAAAATATAGTATTTTAGTGCAATGCATTGTAGTTTCAGGGGTGCTATCAAAAATATTGTACATGAAAAGGCAAGAGTGTATGTATACATTATCTTTTGCAGTACTTTCAGTACTCTTTCTCCTTTTTGCAGAGGTGGGCATATCTTATGTGTCCTAACCTCTATAAAAAACTTCCAGGTACCTTTTCACGGTACAACAGATCATGCGTTAATCATTCTATGTATGTTTCAAGAACAATCAAATGTGGAGACTTCAATATAGGTGGTGGTTAGGGGGCTTGAAGTTGGACTTAAACTTCTCTTTGTTTCTTTAAAGAATAGAGATAAACCTGCCCTTCTTTTTACTGCCTTTGTGGATAGATTGCTGAACATGCCGTATATCTTGAACGCACATATTTGGTAAACAAAGGTTCTATCGGGGATCTGAAAATTTGATTATGTTTAATAAGATCCTGACACTAATGAACAAGGCTATACAGATAGTTCTAAGTTGCTTAATTATTTGAGTAATCATATGACCAAAATTGTGTGTAAATTATTAAAAGCTCCCTCTTCCCCCAGGGAATGGTCATGTGGAGGGCTGCCACAGGCAACATAAACAAAACTCTGAAATTGGTTGATTGAGTAATTATCTTTTCATAGCTATACAGTATCTTAACAGTACCATCTGTAAGAGCTTTTTATTTTTGTTTTTGGTCCATCTCCATGTTGTTGGTGAGATTTTACAAAAAATAAAAATAAATCATCACATCTGAGTATTTATGTTTAATTTTCCACAAGCTACAAAATAAAAAGGGAGATGGCACATCGACCTGGTGTATTATCATAACTCAATTTTTTGTCAAATAAAGTAAAACAAGTGGGTACTCACAAACACGTGTGTATTACTAGTATGTCTAAAGATACAGATGAGACCGCTTCCAATACACCATACTCGGCTAATGGCATGGGAACATTTCTTAATGTTCATAAATGGCTAGCATGATTTGAGGGTCAGGCCCTCTTCTTCAGAGCTACTTTAGCTCTGGAGAAGAGGGCCTGATCCTGAGAAACAACAAAATGGAGGTGGCCGACTGGATTTCAATATGGAGGCGGTTCGGCTTACATTAATGACAATTAAGAATTGCAATACAAATAGACCCATCACTTGATTGGCCCTCCACATGACCTTGATAAAGTCATGTGGAGGACCCATCACTTGGATTAGCCCTCCACATGACCTTGATAAAGTCATGTGGAGGTCAGACATTGGGACTCAGTTAAAGTGAGGTGCCGTACACACGGCAGAGAACCTCGACGGGCAGAACACATCGTTCCGCCCGTCGAGGTTCTCTCCCGGCCGTCGAATTCGGCGACCCGCCCATCGGGAATGGCAACCAGCCATTCTTCCAGGCGGGCCGTCGAGGAAATAGAGAGCGTGCTCTCTATTTCGGCTCGACGGGCTTCCCGACGGGAAGCTCGCTGAGACCGTACACACGGCCGAGGTCCTCGCTGGAATGTGCATTCCAGCGAGGTTCTCGCTGGTTTTCAGCGAGAACCTCGGCCGTGTGTACGCCGCCTGAGATCGAGGGTTTGTGCTCCTTAAGGCCTTGTACACACGAGGGAATAAATCCGCTGAACATGGTCCGATGGACCATTTCAGCCGAAAAATCCGCTCGTGTGTAGGGGCAAACGGACCGTTCTGGCCAGATTCTTCCGGCGGAAAAATTTCAAAGAATGCTTTGAAATTTTTCTGCCGGATAGCTGCCCGTCAGATATGTCCGCTGGTTAGTACGGCAAACCAGTGGACATATCTGCCCGCACATGCGTCGTATCCTGTAAATGGATCCGACGCATTTGCGCGCGGAAGTGTTTACTTCCTGGTGCGGTGACGTGGCGGCGTCAACGTCACCGCCGCGTCACCGCACTGTCCGCCGGCAGGGAATTTGATTCGATAGTGTGTACAGCCATCGGATCAAAACATCCCGGCGTAAATATGCGCTGTAAACGGTCCGGGGACCGTTTACAGCGGATAAATCCCATCGTGTGTACAAGGCCTAAGAGTGCACTAGACATTGTACATGTGCAAATGTAATTGCTTTTAATGGTTTTAAATACATTTGAAGTTTTAAAATGTTGCACAATAATGGTTCCCATTATATTCTTTTGAGTATTCAATCTCCCCTGTGAGAGGAGTGGAATTATGGAGATCTGTGACCTTTGAGGAGTCATCTGTAAGGCGGCGTACACACGAGGGGATATGTCCGCTGAAAACGGTCCGATGGACCGTTTCAGCAGACATCTCCGCTCGTGTGTATGGGCTAGCGGACAGATTTGTCCACCCGACAGATTTCAAAGCAAGCTTTGAAATCTATCCGGTGGGAATCTGTCCGCCCGACATGTCTGCTGGTTAGTACACTTACCAGCAGACATGTCGGCCCCCACCGCCGCCGCGCCGCTGCCGAATGGATTCGGCGCATGCGCGGAAGTGTTTTACTTCCTGGTGCGGTGACGTGGCGGTGACGCGGCGGCGTCAACGTCACCGCCGCGTCGCCGCCACGTCACCGCGCCGTCCGGCGGCGGGGAATTTGATCTGATGGTGTGTACACGCCATCGGATCAAACTCCCGATCGGACATATCCGATGGAAATGGTCCGCGGACCGTTTTCATCGGATATGTCCGATCGTGTGTACGCCGCCTTAGAGTATATCTACATTACAGTTTGCAGCCATTCCTCATGTTGGTCCCAACATAAAAAAAAGGCAAAGCTCTTATGACCTATGATATATATAGGTCTGTGGATGAAGGTGAGCTTCTAGTGCTATTGGTAGAGGAGTCACATGAGTGTTTGTAACTAATTTACTTTACAAGTTCAAAACAGAGTGATAACATACATGAATATTGTGTCAATACGTAAGACGTCTATGTAGCAATGTGGAATATCAGAAAATGGCAAGTGACAAACAAGAAGTACAAAAAAAATATATTAAATATATATATATGTGCACAATGTGCTAGTACATATAATGTGATAGTACATATATTGTGAAATCAGGGAAAGCTTCCCACTAAGGGTGCCCCTGGGTGTATCACACAGTGAGCAATGCAAATAATAACAAATATGGATCAAGGTCACAGGTGCAAAAAAATATTTAAAAAAATCAAATATATTGAAAAATCAAATCAAAAAACAGTCTCTGAGCATATTTCCCAAATGTCCCAGAAAGCAGGATCCAAAGATGGAGAAGTGGTGCCGGGAAAGAACGTTACACAGTGAACACCTCTGGTGGTCCCTAGCTCCTCACCTCACGGCTATGGCACAGATAGCCAAAGGAATGCACTTCAATGGGCAGAAACGACATCAGCACTCCTCAGCAGTAAGGCATGGAGAAAAGCAAGTTTTGATATATAGTGTTAGGGAAATGTCTATCCAAGCATCATCAATCACTCATACATCCACTCACATGAAGGTGATGGATGGTGGGCCTATCTCCCACGAACACCGAGTTCGTCCTGGGTCCTGGATGCACACCTGGCTCCTCTTCTTCTGTGTCTGGGCCGGGTGGACACTCGGAGTGGAAAAAGGGAACCCTCACACAACATGTATGTCAGGAGAGAGAAAGACCATAGTACAGCCCCGCAAAAATGGAACAAGTTTATTGAAACAACATGGATGCACTCACATTTAGAAGATAAAACTGGGCACAGAATACCAGACGGACGACAGGGGGGTCTTACTGTAGTGCCCCCACTACAGCAGACCATCAGGCGATCTATTTAAGACCCTATAATTCCACTAATGCTATCCCCTAAGGAAGTCACGTGACGTGACGAGACGCGTAGGGATCGAGGAGCATCAGAGTCCACACGCCTGATGCAGCAAGACCCCCCTGTCGTCCGTCTGCTGCAAGCAGCATCTTTGAAGCTCCTCCACCACTCCTGCCCATTGAAATGATTGGTTTTAACCCTGTTTCGGCTGCTAGCAGGGGTTAATAGTGCCCCGCTAGCGGCCGAAAACCTCTGCTAAAACCATGGTAAAGCTCCAATAAAAATAGCAGCGATTTACTGCCAATGCCTCGGTGTGAAAGCACCCTGATACACCCTGGTACTCTCTCCCTGCCTGACAGGAATTCCCTGTGTGAACTGAGTTAAAGTGCTTGTAAAATCCTATAATCCACTGTATTACAGTAGTATTTAACGTACAATGTGTATATCTATACTATAAATACCTTTGTTATAGAGCTGCTCTGCGCTTTTGTGACCCGCCGGAGCTCTCTTCCCCACAAGTATATTACAGAAACACACACATTGTACATTATATACTATTGTAATAGAGTGGATTATAGGATTTTACAAGCATTTTAACCACTTCAATACCGAACATATACACATATGATGTCCACTAAGGGGATCTCCCATCCCGGGTGGACATCATGTGTCGTCCTTGACTTTGTGCGGTGATATCTGAATGATGCCTGCAGCTAGAGGCATCATTCAGATATCATTGTGTTCCGGTGGCGATCCTGCGCACCATAAGAATGATCATAATGGCAGTTCCATTGCTTGATCGTTCTTATAGGCGGCGGGAGGGCACATCTCCCCCCTCCCGTCCCCATCCGATGTTCCATACCGCCGCCATCCGGTGCTTCTCCGGGCTCTCCTGCGCCATCGGAGCCCGGAGAAGGAATTGCCCAGCGCCGGATAGGAAGCATAGAAATGACTGGTGACCAGTCATCTCTATGCCCGTCGGAGGCCCGGGCGCGATGTGATGATGTATCCGGAAGTAAACAAAGCCACATTTGCGGCTAGTAAGCATGAGATCGTGACATTTTTTTCACGTTCTAATGCTTTCCAGCCTTTCCAGTCTTATTGACCCCCGCATCTCTCCTTAAAGAGGACCTGTCACACATTGTTCCTATTAAAAGGGATGTTTACATTCCTTGTATTAGGAATAAAAGTGATACATTTAAAAAAAAAAAAAATAAATAAATAAATAAAAAGTACAATTTAAAAAAAAAATATTTAAAACAGCCCTGTCCCCGGCAGCTCGCGCTCAGAAGCGAACAAACATATAAGTCCCACCCACGTATGTAAACGTTGTTCAAACTACATATGTAAGTTATCGCCACGTGTATTAGAGCGATTGCAACAATTCTAGCACTAGACCTCCTCTGTATCTCTAAACTGGTAACCTGTACATTTTTTCAAAGCATCGAGCACCGAGATTTTTAAGTAATGGAGTTTGGCGCCATTCCATGAGTGTGCGCAATTTTAAAGCGTGACATGTTAGGTATCTATTTACTCGGCGTAACATCATCTTTCATATTTTACAAAAAAATTGGGCAAACTTTACTGTTTTGTTATTTTTTAATTAATGAAACCATTTTTTTTTTAAAAAGGCGTTTGAAAAATTATTGCGCAAATACCGTGCAAAATAAAAAGTTGCAATGACCGTCATTTTATTCCCTAGAGCAGCCATTCTCAACCAGGGTTCCGTGGAACCCCGGGGTTCCTCCAGAGGTGGCTAGGGGTTCCTTGAGCTGTGGCTGATTTACCTCCTGTTTGATGGTGCCTACATAGTTCTGAGCCAATTACACTTGGAGGAGCCAGTGGTATTACACCAATGATCTTCATAGTTCTCTGTAAGGGGGCCATTTTTACCACTACTGTAAAAAAGGGCATTCTTTTTTTTTTTTCCCCCTCCTCCCTCCCTCTATCTCGTGATTCCACTATCTCTCCCCCCAAGTGTCCCCCCTACGGTTAGCTTTCCTTGTTCAAGGTACTCTAAGGTTTTCTACGTAGCTCCAGGTTCTTTTAAATTCTCTCTCCATTTCTTACATATATCCTCGCTGTCCTCCCCCTCTCTAAGTTTCAACTCCTCCCTCCTATAGGTTTCCTCCACTGAGTCAATCCATTCCCATATCTGTGGGCTGTTCTTATCCCTCCATTTTTTCGGAATTAACCGTTTGGCAGCACTAAGGAGGTGGGGAACCAGGGTCTTTTTATACTCCTTTAGGGGCACCACTCCTCCATGAAATAGGACTTCCCAAGGATCGTCTTTAATCTCTTTTTTAGTAATATCCTTAATTAGTGGAAGAATCCTGTTCCAAAAGCTTTTAATTTTGGGACATTTCCACCACAGGTGGGCCATTGTCCCCATTGTTGGGCAGCCTCTCCAGCATTCTCCTGTCTCCCCTTCTTTAAATTTACTAATTTTATCGGGGGTAGAGTACCATCCCGTAATAAGTTTGAAATTCATCTCAGCTGTTCTTACATCGATTGCTGAGGAATGGGTTAGGTTCAATATTCTTTCTACTGATGTTTTCCCCCTGGTGACTTCAAGTTCCCTTTCCCATTTCATTATATACCTAGGCGTCCCCAGCTCTTCCGCCTTCATCAGGATTTTATACAATTTTGAGATATTTCCTTTTGAACTATCCACCAGGCAAAGTTGTTCCAAGGGTGTGTAGTCCTTCTGTTCCCGGATGGGGCCTGGTAGGGTCCTGATGAAGGAGGAGAGCTGTCTGTATCGCCAATCATTCCACCCTGTGCATATATTCTTAACTTTAATTTCGTGAGGTGTCATTATTTTACCTTGCTGTGTTAAATCTTTTACCCGAGTCCGGTTTTTAATCCAATTCCCCCCCTCCTCTTTTAAACCCGGTGAGAAAAATACATTCTCTTTTAAATCTATGAGTGGTGAGTTATAAACTGATCCTAGTTGTTTGTGTGTTCTATCCCATATCCTTAGTGCTGTCCGTGTCATTTCGTGGGTGGTTATGTGTAATTTTCTGTACTGTGGTGGATTCCATATCACTCTACCTAATTGTGTATTTGCTAGTGCACACTCGATCTGAACCCATCTTTTATCGTGCTTTTCTTTGGCCCACTCTATTATACGGGAGATAATTGAAGCTGCGTACTATTTTCTGATATCCGGGACTCCTAAGCCCCCCAGTTTTTTTCCCTGTTTTAGAATTTGAAGGGAGATCCTATGTTTTTTTTTGTTCCATATGAAATTCAATAGGAGTGAGTTCAGTAATCTAAAATATCCTTGGGGGATGAAAATTGGGATCATCTGGAACCTATACAGGATTTTCGGGACTAGTATAATTTTTACTAAATTTACTCTACCGAACCAGGAGATCGGTCGATTCTTTGTTTTTCTAATTTCTCCTTTTATTTCCTCGAGGAGGGGGATATAATTTAATCGGTATATATTTTTTTAAGGATCTTGCTAGTTTTATTCCTAAGTACTTGATCTCTTTCTGCCAAGTAAAGTTGTATTCCTTTTTAAGAAATCCCACCTCGTCTTTATTAATGTTTACATTTAATATTTCTGTCTTGGCCATATTCATCTTGAAATTAGAAATTTCTCCATATTGTTTAATGTTCGCTATTAAGTAGGGAAGCGTGTCTCTTGGGTTTCTTACGAAAAACAACACGTCGTCAGCAAAGGCTGACAATATGTGTTCCTCATCTCCTGCTCTGACCCTTTTAATGTTGGGGTCGTTCCGTATCATGGCCAAAAGGGGCTCGAGTGAGAGCACAAAGAGGAGGGGGGACAAAGGGCATCCCTGCCTCGTCCCGTTCCCCATCTCAAAGGCTGATGATAGGGAGCCGTTAATCTTGACTCTTGCTCGTGGGTGTTGGTATAATGTTTGGATTCTCTCTCTCATCCTTGGGCCTAGCCCTGTCTTTTCCAGTGATAGCATCATGAACCCCCAGTCTACCCTGTCAAACGCTTTCTCAGCGTCTACTGAAAGGAGTAGACTGGGGGTTCGATTTTCTTTAATTTGCTCTATGAGTAAGAGGGCTCTGGTTCCATTGTCCTTGCCCTCTCTGCCTGATATGAATCCCACCTGGTCCGGGTGAATAATGAACGTCATTATCTCCTTCATACGGTCTGCTAGAATTTTAGCATAAATCTTTATATCTACGTTCAACAATGAAATTGGTCTAAACCCTGAGCATACCGTATTGTCTTTCCCCTCTTTTTCTATGACCGTGATGTTTGCCATGGCGGCTTCTCTACTCAGCTCATAGTCACTCCCAAGTCCATTAAGATACTGGCAAAGTTTTGGGATTAATATGTTTCCGAACTTTTGTATATATCTGGTAGAAAAGCCGTCAGGGCCAGGGCTTTTCCCTTTATTGGAGTTTTTTAAAGTTATCCTTATTTCCTCCTCCGTTATAGGCTGGTCTAGGATTTCGGCTGCCTCTTTGTCTATTCTGGGGAGTTTGCCTTTTCTCAGTATCTCCTCAATTCTAGCTTCTTTCTCACCCGGTTTCCAGTTCTTTTGTTTTACATTATATAGGCTCTCATAATAACTCCTGAACTCTTCTGCACTGTCACTGGTTTTATAGACTAAGTCACCATTCTTTTTCCTTATTTTTTCTATATAGTTCCTACTTTTTTTTTTTTTCACCATTCTGGCCAGGGATTTGCCCGGTTTGTCTCCCCATATATATCTCTCTCTTTCAACAATATTTAATTCTTTCTTGGGTTATCATGCTCGGGCGTCACGTGATGAGGACGTGACGCGCGTAGGAGGGAGGGGCCGCAGGAATGCTCCGTGGCTGTGTGCAGCGTTCTGAAGCTCCGTGAGACGCAAGGCGGACTGACCCGGCGTGAGAGGCTGGGCTGGATCCGGACGCGAGGAGGAACCCACCCGGAACCACCACCGCGACCCGCCACCCATTGGAGGCGGATCTGACAGCGCGACAAGCCCCCCATGTGTGGAGTCCGCAGGGTGCTGAGGCGGCGGCACGATGGAGTAGGTGCACGCAGTCCCCGTGGAGCCAGCGAGGCATGCTTCATAGCGTGCCTGACAGCATGGATCAGGAGGCAGAATAAGGATGGGTGAGGCGCTCCGAGGAGCCTAGAACTGATAGGGTCCGGTGGGCCCCCCCTGCAATTCCCCCCCCCCCTCACAAGTGGAGAAATTATTGTATGTGACAGGGGAGAGTAAAAACACCTGTAAAGCTATGTATAAACAGTTCATGTCTAACCTTTGATAAACCTGTCTGATCTAGTAAGGCAGGGAATGAACTTTGGTGAATTTGATTACCCTATGTTGGGTGGTACTGTGTTCCTGGGCTAGCTATGATGTCTCTGTCACTCTGAGGCAGTAGCCCCCGCAACCTTGAGTGAGACAACTACTGAAATTTGGAAGCGTGTTCAATCTAGAGCCTAAGAATTATAACTGGGTCTGTGAAGTGGGTGCAGGGCTGCGCAACCTAAGTCTGACGATCCTGCAATTCTAAGTTTGATGCGTGTAGTATTTGGAGTCAGAGGATTCTGTCAGAGTCTGATGTCTTTTGCAAGCCTGACCTTGCGACTCAATGCGATTTAGTGCTTGAGGTCTCTGCAAACTTGAGCTGGATACCTTGAGACCGTGAGTTGGATGTTTCAGCCTACTCCCTTGATTGGGGATACCAAAGGGGGGGTAAAAAAGCAAGTAAAAAGCATAAAGACAGGACGACAGAAAATCGCACCCCTATGCACTCTATTAAAGGACTTGATAGCGGGACCTTAGGCCACACGCAGGTGTAACATAATAGAGAGGCGGCAGGATTTAAGGAACGGGCCCTAGAACTTAAAAAAATAGATCTAAGTTCCCAAGGGATAGAGATGCGGAGACCTATCGGGTAAAAAAAAAAAATCTAATCCCTAGTAACAGAGCCCTATGGATGAGTTATAAAAAGTCTTAGGGCTGGGGGTAAGTTGGAGAATTAACACATCAGTGAAAGTGAAAGGCCCATAATAAGGGGGGATATTAAAAAAAAAAAAAAAGAATAGGGGAAGGATTACAATCCCACATCAGTAAGCACCTGATGAACAGAATTAAAGAACCGATAGTGTCAGCATTTGCATCACCAAGAAGCCCCCTGAACCCGGAAAAAAAAAAAAAAAAACACAGTAAAGTAATTGGGCACCCCCCTCCTCGCACTCCAACGGCAAACTGGGGAAAAGAATTAGACCAAACAATAGAATTAAAATGAGTCGGGCAACAAGAGGTACCGCCTCAAAACCTCCTAAGAGTAATACCGGTATAAGCTCGATACAGCAGTACATGACACAGGAACCTACCGCTAAAAGCCCAAGTGCTGTAAAGAAAACGGACAAGAAAAGAACAGGAGAAGTTATGGCGGACCGGTCTAAAGGCGAGACGTCCCTGGTCGGAGACCTCGAACAAAGTAGGTTGGAAGACCTGGGTCAAGATACACAACCACCATCAAAAGCAGAGATGAATGTGATGCTCCTGAGGAGGGAAAATCTAATAAGAACAGAAATCAACAGTTTAAGAACAGAAATGGGTGGTCTTTTTAAAAGAGTGGAGGGGACCGAAAAAAAAAATAGCAGAACAAGACCAAGAACTGGTTAAATTAAAATCACAAGTACAAGCGATAACAGAGAGTCAAAAAATCCTAGCATACAGACTGGAAGACCAGGAAAATCGCAACAGGCGACAGAACCTTAGAATACGTGGAATAGAGGAAGTACAGGGGGAGGACCTAGGGGAGATCATAAATTCGCTTTTTAAACCCCTGTTGGGAAAATCTCCAGAAGACAAGCACATCAAAATTGAGAGGACCCACCGGATAGGGAACCCCAAACAGGCAGAGAAAAGGGGACCCAGAGACATCATAATACGTTTCCGGAACTATGAGGACAAGGCCGCAATCTGGGGAAGCTTGAGGGGATTACCCCCCATTAAATATAAAGGGAAGGAGATCCAAATCTTCTCAGACTTATCAAGAGAAACTTTAGAAAGGAGAAGACATATGAGACCCCTTTTAGACCAATTGCGTAGGGAGAACATCAAGTACCAGTGGGGATTCCCGGCCTGCCTTATTGGGTTTAAGGGGGGGATATCCGCCCGATTAAGATTCCCGGAAGAACTAGAGAGGTTCTGTCAAAAAAATGGACATTATAGTGCCCGATCTTCCAGACTGGGTAGTTTAAGGGATGAACAGGACTGGGGGGGTGGGGTGGGGGAGGGGAGGCCCATGAAAGAAGGGAGATTTGACAGTCATGGAGCTATCCCTAGGCTCAACCTCAGGGAGAGGAGCCGAGGGTAAGGGAGTGGAGGAGACCAGGATCGGCTTCCAGGCCTCTAATAGGCCAAGGGGGGAGAGGAAGGGGGAGGGGGGATGAGGGAGGAGGGGTTGGGGAAGGGAGGTATGGGGGGGGGAGGGGAGGGAGGGGGGACGGGGGAGGAGGGGGGGGGGAGGGGAGGGGGGGGATGGGGAGGATGGGGAGGGGGGGATATCTCGTTGATTACACATCGATCCATTATTTCCAAGCAAGCCCCCATGAAAAGGAGGATAGGGTCAGACAAGCAAACAAAAAAGTACTAAGAGCAGATGACAGAAATTAAACTACTATCATACAACGTTAAGGGGTTAAATTCTCCTGCAAAGAGACATAAATTTTTTAAGGAATTACAACTCTATAAAGCGGACATAGTCTTTTTGCAGGAGACACACTTGACGTTGGAATCCAATATAAGATTGTCTTCTCGAAGTCACCCTATATGGTACTATGGGGATACAATCACAAAACGAGCCAGAGGTGTAGCAATTGGCATCCGAGGCTCCATACGCTTTGAGCTGGGTGACAGATTAACTGATGCCGAAGGGAGATTCCTTTTTTTAAAAGGTAAATTAAGAGGGGAGGAATACACGCTAGCAAACATATACGCGCCTAATGACAATTCTGCAAACTATGTGACTAAAGTCTTGAAAAAACTTGAACAATTTAGGTCGGGATACTTGATAATGATGGGAGACTTTAACTTTTGCATGGATCCTGAAGTGGACAGTACGTCCCGTGCACAGGGGACGAGTAACGAACAGCGTAAACTAGTAAAACATGGACTACATCAGGCCCAGTTGGTAGACATATGGCGTCTGCAACATCCCAAAAAACTAGATTATACGTTTTACTCCCCTGTGCACGGGACGTACTCTAGGATTGATTATGCCATGGTGGACCACAGACTCCTGGAAAGAATAGAAGAGACTAGTATTGAAGTTATGACAATCTCCGATCATACACCTATAACTATGAAGCTCAATGTATCAGACCAGAAAACGAACCCTCCAGAGTGGAGAATAGATGAGAGCCTATTAGATGATGAAAAAATAGTAAAAAGAGTGCAAGGAGAATTAGAAAGATACTTCATAGAGAATGACACGGAGGGGATCTCCAGGGCTACACTGTGGGAAGCCCATAAGGCCTACATAAGAGGAATATTTATTATGGAGGGGGCTAGGAAAAAGAAAGAAAAAACAAAAGAGTTAAAGGAATTAGTGAAGGTTATCTCATTATTAGAACAAGAACATAAAAATAAAGGACAAAAAATAGAAACATGGCACAAAGTAAAGATGAAAAGGGATGAGTATAGAGCACTCATAGAACAAGAGGTCAAGAAAAAAGGGCATTCTTCTCACTGACCACCAACATAAGGGGCATTGTTCCCACTGACCCCCAATGAATGGGTTCCCCGAGACCTGAAATTTATTCTTAGGGTCCCCAGTGGTAAAAAGGTTGAGAAAGGCTGCCCTAGAGTGTCTGCTAAAAAAAAACATATACAATGTTTGGGGGTTCTGAGTAATTTTCTAGCAAAATAATGATGATTTGTACATGTAGGAGAGAGTTGCCAGAATAGGCCCGGTATGGAGGTGGGTATAAAAGCCTTGTATTGAAGGGGTTAAACTAGGGCTTATTTTCAGGATAGGGCTTTTATTGCTGCCCTCCTGGAAAATAATGATAGGTATTATTTTCGGGGTAGGTATTATTTTTAGGGAAACACGGTAGATATGCTGCGCTGCCCTGCTGCAGGATATCTACGGTGGGTAGTTGCTATAAAAAACCTCATGCCTTTACAACCCCTTTAAAATGTATGAATCATTTGTGTAACAATAATTTCCATTAATGCAAAATGTATACTGAGTTTATTTGTATTTACTGTTAAGAGGATAATAATAAGTTACCAGATCTAAATATTAGACTTCCAATCTGTGTACACATACATTTGATGTGTTTTGTGTTGTTACTAGATCATATCCCGTTGCCTAATGGATGTTCAACCCCCTTGAGTTACTCTGTATTAAAAAAATGCAAAAACAAAAAAAAAAAGAGTCCATAAGACCATTTTTGTATTTTTATTACATATAAAGTTGGATTACAAATATTGAATTAACCTCTTGACAGCAGGTGTTGTAAAGATATCACGCTTAGACGTTTTCTTAAACACCTACAATGTTATTTGTACTGTAACACTGATCTTATTTCATTCTGTTCTTGCTGACAGGGCAAAGAGAATGTAATAACCTGCATAAACCCTAGTCTTTCCATTATTTTTAATGACATAAAAGTGATATTGCCAATGTTATTTTTAATAAACTTAATTTATGGCTTCATGACAAGATACTTGTAAGTCAGATGGCATTTATTTTCTCTTGTCCCATGTTATGACTTTGATAAGCTTTAATAGAATTTGAAAGTATGTATGTTTATATCCATGGTTTATTTCCCTCTTGTTTTTTTTTCAAGTTTACAACCTGCTTAATTGCCTAATATATCATAACATGAAATACTGCTTGTCAGCATTGCTAACTTTACTGTTAGTCATTGACAACAGTTAATTCAGCTCATAGAAGTTGAGTAGGTTATGGGGGATGGGTGAGAGTGCTACTATAATTGTCTGTAATCTACAAAGCTGTCTACTACACACCTATTCACATAACACTGAACTGCCTACAATAAACTTACTATGTATGCTGCAGTGCTAGGAGGTGTTTTACAGGCAACGACTATTTTACTAGGATAAAGCTTTTAAGTATTCAAAAGGCTTGTGAGTATTCTGGTAAGAACCTACAAAGATTCCCTTTTTTTCTTGCTTTTTTTTCCTTGTTTGAGAGTTTTTCATTAGCACTCTAATTAGGCAAAAAATAACCAAACTAAAATATTAAGGCATGTGTGAACCCTTACTTTGTAAAACAGCCCATTCAGTTTAAAATAAAAATGAAAGGCAAAACATTTGGGTATTTATATTAAAACTATTTATCAATATTTTTTTCTTTCTTTATAAGTGATCACATAATCTATATTCTCAGCTGCATAAGGGTTTTAGAGAGGTGGGGGTGAGGAAACAGCAGCACAATGACATGCTTCCTGTGATCGGCTGTTCATGGTGTCAGGGTATCATCAAACGTCTTATCATTGGAGAACAGGCAGTCTTTTCTCCCAGCACAGCCAGAAAAGTGACCACACTGAGATGGATGTGCTGTTAGGCCTAGCATGGTCATTTTGAAAAAGGAAAATCAGGAGGACTGGCAGGAACACCGGGTATTTCACACAAACAAAGCAATACAAAAAGAACAGGATACTTTTTAACACAAGTACATTATTATTATTTATTATACAGGTTTTATATAGCGCCAACAATTTGTGCAACGCTTAACAAAATAAAAGGCAGACATTACAGTTACAGTACAATTTGGTACAAGAGAAATCAGAGGGCCCTGCTCATTAGTACATGGTACGACAAACAAATAGGGATCAATACACTAATGCCGCATACAGATGATCAGACATTCTGTCAACAAAACCGTGGATTTTTTTCCAATGGATGTTGGCTTAAACTTGTCTTGCATACACACGGTCGCACAAATGTTGTCAGAAATTCCTATCGCCAAGAACGTGGTCACGTACAATACGTACGACTGCACTATTAAAGAGAAGTTTAATACCAGTTGTGTTAGTAGAAGTTTGGTGAGAGACGATTCAGGCTTTTCAGCCTCGTGCTTTTCAGTCCGTTACAGCGTGATACATGTGCTATCTCCATTACGAACGCTAGTTTTACCAGACCTATCGCTTCTGTCTCATACTTGATTCAGAGCATTCGTAGAATTTGTCTACACATGATCGGAATTTACGAGAATAGAACCAGCTCTCAAAGCTCTTAAATTTTTGTTGTCAGAAATTCCGACAGCAAATGCCCAATGGAGCCTACACACAGTTGTAATTTCCGACAACAAGCTCCCATCGAAAATTTGCTGTCAGAAATTCCAAGCGTGTGTACATGGCATAAGAGTTAAATAACAGCTAATAAAATGTGGTAAAGCACTGCATGTGTTAACAATTGTGCAAGTGTTTATTCCACTAATGCCCCATACACACAATCAGTTTTCCTGTTGGAAAAAGTCTGATGAGAGTTTTTGGTCAGGAATCCTGACCGTGTGTATGCTCCATCAGACTTTTTCCAACTCTCTTCAGGAAAAAACTCATCGGAATCCGATTGTGTGTACAAATCCAAACGCGCAAAATTCCGACACATGCTCTGAAACAAATCGACGCATGTTCAGAAGCATAGAACTTAATTTTCTCGGCTCATTGTAGTCTTTTAAGTCACGCGTTCTTGGCAGTCAAGAGTTCACTGAACTTTTGTGTGACCCTGTGTATCCATACCAGACCCATGCATTGGTGGGCACTCTACACTGTATTTTCAACATTTGTAATTGTCAGCTTTTTTTTTACATTTAGCTGTCAGCGGAGAATACATTTTCACTCTCTGGTCTGTTTGTGAATTGGATTTTGGATTTTGTATGCAGTATTTACCATCACATTTTTTTTTTTTTGTAAATACTGCATAATCTTTATTTTTTATGAATTTGACCAAATATACTGCATGTGATAATTTGTGCAAATTTGAAATATGATATCCTTATCACATGCAGTAAAACTTTTTTATTTATTTTTTCACATACATCCATGTGACAATTTTCTATTACTTAATTTATAAAATTATCACCTAGCACTATACTGTATATATATTTACAGTATATGACAAGGATTGTGGAAGGTTGAGTTGATTTATTTAAACAGATATGCAGGTAAAAGCGAATTGAACTGGATTGGTTGCTTGAAATCTAGTACTTTAATGAATCTGGACAATTTTGTGAAAAGGCTGTTGACCTTGAGTGCTAGCAAAAGTTTGCAATGCTGCTTCTACCAGGATGCCACTCACATACCCTTCCATTTAGGACTGGACTACACACTTTTGTGATCAGGTACATTGCAGTAACTTGCACATTATCACATGTTGTGTGCATTAGCGCATTGTGGTGCTCTTCTTTTTTAATGACAGCCCAATCCACTAAGGCAAATGCTGCTCAGATACCTATAGATTGCACCACACAACAGTGCATGATAATGTGGTGCACTGCATCAGATAAAAATGTTGTATGCCTTTTTTTAGTCTGCTCCTGTGCATTGGCAGAAAATGCAGCTCATATTATCATATGATGCAAGTGCAATAATGCCAGGAATAGATAATCCAGATTTAATCTGTTTTTGTACCCTATGATAGAATGTGGCAGTAGATCATAAAGGAAGAATATTATATAAAGTATATACAGTATATGTAAGTCAAGAAAAAATTGCATTTGATATTATGCACCATAAGGGTATGGGGTTGAGCTAATATGCCAGAGATCATTTCATTTGTGAATAATTTTGTGAATCATGGGCTTCAAATGTCACAAACTTTGAAGCACACCTTATTGAAATCTACAAGGGGGACGGGGGGGGATTTTTTATTCATTTCTGCCCCTCTTGTAGGGCTAATAAGCAAGCTATTGTCAAACAAAATGTATGAGAAATTAGGCACAGCTATGGGGTACACATACAATTGCATTAATGGAAAAAAAAACTCTCTGCCCCTACACAGAATTTTCAGTTCTCCCTATCAATTCCAACACACACTGACAGTATCGTTTTGGTGAACCCACCCTTTTATATCACTTTATTGGCTCTTGCAACTTACTGACTGCAATATAGGTTGTGCATAGTACCGCTCACTAATAAATTAGTAGGCATTAGTAGAACACCTGCTTAGATTTTGTCTGTGACCCTGCTTGAGTGATTTACCATTTCTATGTGTCCCGGTAACCATTTTCACATGGACTGAAAGTGAGATAAATTTCAAAATGATCACTTGAACAGGGATAGAAGGGATCGTTCCCACGATCAGTTGTGGGTAGACAGTCAAATTAAAAGCAAGGCTGCCAACTCTCCCGGCTAATCACACCCACTCATATGTAATCATTCGTGCTGCAATCACATGAGAGTTACTGCCCTTTAGTGCCTGCCAGTCTAATTGTGAAAATCCCCACTGGGGTTCTTGCACGTGATCGCCAACAGATGCACTAGTGCAGTGTTGTCTGATCTGCAGCTTTACCTTGTATTCTGATCCTCTGCCTTTATCTAATTTAGTATTTGACTCAGCTTCCTGACCACGCTGCTGTCTCCAGTCCCGACCATTGACTTGCCTTGACCCTGAATAACTTCTTCCTGTCTGCCCGATTTCCTGTTACCAAACCCAGTAAAGTTTCATTACCTTGTTACGCATGACTTTTGACTGTTCTTTTCTGCTCCCCATGGCTTAGTATCTAGCCTGCTTAGTGCATACATGTTCTAAGCTAACAAACCCATTTACTATTTATACACAGACACTAATTGCAATTTAAAAAGCCACAAATGTGGGAATCAACCTTTAATAGCCATTCAACCTGTGTGTGCGACCTTCTGTGTCTGTACCAAACATTCCAGGGAATGTAAACTTTTCATCAGGGCCATTTGGGTGATTTGTGTTATCATTAGGATTTTAAAAGAAGCCCAAAAAACTATGTGATAATAAATGGCTTCATGTGATCACTATTCTTGAATAAAATACATTTTGTTGGCATGATTAGTAATTTTTTTTAATTTAGATGCCAAAATGTCACAATTTCTGAAAGGGTATGCAAATTTTGAGCACAACTGTCACATATATATAGATATATATATATATGTATATCTATATATATATATATATATATATATAGATATACATATCTATATATATATATATATATATATAAATAGATAGATAGATATAGATATATATCTATATATATATATATATATCTATATATATGTGTATGTGTTAACTAATTTTCAGTATTGTCCTTTCATAAAGTAATTTACTTCTTGCTTTATGGGGTAGCTAAATGTTGTGATACTGGTGGACTTAAAACTTATTTCGCGTACACACAACCGTTTTTCGCGATATGAAAAATGTAATTTATTTTTTATGTCATTAAAAACGATCGTGTGTGGGCACCATTAAAAATGTAGTACATGCTCTAAATTTTTGCGTCGTTTTTAACGTTGTTGTTTTAAGCGGCGTAAAAAATGGTCGTGTGTGGGCTTTAACGATGTAAAAATAACGCGCATGCTCAGAAGCAAGTTATGAGATGGGATCGCTTGTTCTGTTAAAACTAGCGTTTTTAATGGAGATAGCACATTCATCACGCTGTAACAGACTGAAAAGCACGAAGACTTAAAAGCGCAAATCAGCAAAAGCAGCCCCAAGGGTGGCACCATCCGAATGGAACTTCCCCTTTATAGTGCCGTCGTATGTGTTGTACGTCACTACGCTTTGCTAGAGCATTTTTTTTTCACGATGGTGTGTAGGCAAGGCAGGCTTAACAATAATCGTGTTGAAAAAAACATTAGGCCAGATTCAGAGAGCCGAAACTCCTGTCTAAGTGGTGTTAGACTGGAGTACTTTCTAATTACGTGCGTTTTTTCACTAGTTTGAATCCTCAAACCATGAAAAGACGGCTTTGCGCTTCAATCCGACTGGCTTACCTTTTTGTACGCCTCCGGATCTACGCTGCAATAAAATTGCGGCCGCTGGGTGGAGTTCCCGTCGTTTTCCGCGTTGGGGTATGCAAATGAGCTTGTGCCGACTATCCACGAAATTACGAACGTCTATCGCAATCTCTTACGGCATCTTTAGTCATCTTTTTGCTGCGTAAAACTATACCAGCTTTTTGCTGGTCTAATATTCGACAGCCCATGTTAAGTATGGCCGTCGTTCCCACGTCGAATATGAACGTTTTCCGACGTCTTTTTTTATTTTTGACGTAAAACGTCCGGGAATAGGAATGTCCGTAAACGACGCTACTCAAACAACGAATGACGTATCGACGTTATTTCGCGCAATGCACGACGGGAAATTTCTGAACGGAGCATGCGCAGTTCGATCGCCGTGGTGACGCGCCTAATTTAAATGATTAGCGCCCCCTAATTGCGTATTTCGATTACGCGGGGAGAAATAGACTGCACCGCCGTATCGTACGGGCAAAAATCTACCAGAATTCAGTGTAGAGCCTGGTAAAATACGGCTGCGTAGCGTATCTTGGATACGCTGCGCAAATGTACGTGTACCTGAATCTGGCCCATTGTCTTTTCTAGACCATTAAAAATGGTCGTGTGTACGTGGCATTCGTTTTTTAGACCATGAGTTAGCTCATAGTTTTTGGACACTATCTATATTTGGTGTGCATATATTCTTCTGTTAATGTAAAAAACTATCAGAAGGGGTTAGAATTTTTCTCCAACAATGTACTATTCTGCATATACTTTCAGTATTATTTCTACATATTTATAACTATAATGACATAACCTGTTGCATTTTATATTTGATCCTCTTTTGTTCTCCCAAGAGAGGAAGACATCACTTGTAGAAAAAAAGACCTAATGGTCCCTTTGCTACAAGAGGATATTTACCCATATCAATCCAGAAGTGTCTCAGTGCAATTAGTGGAAAAGGTTTCTTGTCTCTATAGACCTTTGTCATGTCTTGAAAAAAAGACCATGTGGCCCCAAACAGCTGTTGGTAATTATGAGCCCTCCCTTTGTATACATAACCTGCTGTTAGTCTACCACCCTGTGTTTTTTAAGTGTGAAGCTGTCATTTTCTTCAACTTGCTCTTTAATTTGGTCCAGATATACCTAACTTGCAGCCTTATACAATAAACAGTTGTCATTTTCATATGCCAGTTCTTAAGTGTAGTAAACCCTTGCCAACCAAGTCCTGGCTATGGGTTATTAAACTTAAGAACTAAACCACTTTTTAGAATAAAGTTGCTAATCCTACATGAGAATGTGTCACAGAAGCATGCCTTTATAGAATCCGAAGCTGCAAACGTATAAAAACATAGGACTCCTAACACCTAGATAGTATTCCTCAAAATAGCAAATAGAAGCCTTATCTACTGGTTATTTTTTATTATACAGGATTTATATAGCACCAACAGTTTTTGCAACGCTTTACAATATGAGGGCAGACAGTACAGTTGCAATACAATTCAATACAGGAGGAATCAGAGGGCCCTGCTCGTTAGAGCTTACAATCTAGAAGGCAGTGCAACAAAAGATAATACCTGTGGGGAATGAGCTGATGGAGAAAATGAAAATACAGTTGTAAGGTGTGGGCAGGATAGGCTTCTCTGAAGAGGAGGATTTTCAGGGACCGTCTAAAAGCTAATAGATTGGATTGGAGGTTTTCAGAAAAATTTACTTTGTGGGCATGTATAAAAATGTAGATACATTTTAATAGTTTACATATTAATATATAATATGCACAAAATACCTCTAAAAATAGAAATACAAAAAATAGAAGAGGCCAGATGGTTTTCCCGGAGAAAATTACTGGATGGATACAGTGTATACTTGCTGCAGGGCTGTATTAAGAAACAAAGCCCACGCTGAAAAAAAGAAAGAGTTAAAACGGCTCTACATGTTTCGCAACTAGAAATGTCGCTTTTTCAGGAGCTTCTTAATTTTGAAAGAACATACTTCAATTATAATATAATATGAACCATAAAGTACATGATAATACAAATTGGCATCTACATATATAAATACATGTGAACTCACCAATAAATGGTGCATTAGAGAACATTAACAATCGCCCATGCTCTAAGGATGCAGCAGATAGAGACACATATCCCTCAAGTTAAGAGAAAAGCCACCGGTCCTCGGCGCTGACTAAGGGGACACACTCCACCCTGTGTATTGGAATATGGGGGTGCACCAGATAACTACAAATAAATAAATACAAGACGGATGTAGAACAATATAATAAATTGCTGTGCTAGGGGTAATAGTTAACATATATATGACAATTGTACCCATACTCACATTGGCAGTAACTGGATAACTAAACGGCAACCTTGGGTTATGGATGTAGCTTTGGTATTTTGGGAGAAACTCTATGAAGGGCGAGACAATTTTATATATAAATTGCACAGCCAGCTATTTCTGGGAGTCCATGTATATACAAAACAATAAATTCAGATAGTATGCAACATAAATGTGCTAAAATCTACCTCAAACAAAGTGGGATTGCGAGCAGAATATCTAACCGTCTTCACAATTGCAAGCGACTGCTTATAATGATTGGAGAGATCTCAATATGGTAGATCTAATAAAAAGATATATGCATAGAAGTAAGCAGGGTGGTAAAAAATAAGGAAACCACACCATAAGCATTGGTCCGGAAGGTACATACCCTTAAAGAGATTAATCCTCCTGAACATCTGCATCAAATATAGGGTGAGCTGCCTGTATGTGAGGTGTCTTGGATGACACCGCTCCCCAACGCATCTGAGGAACGGCATTCCAGCCTCACTGTTTTGTACAACCCCACCCAAGTACGTCAGACGTCACTCAAAGACGGCTTCATTTCCGGTGCTAAGATAGCGTAAGTATTAGAAAGAACATCAGATGGAAGATGTCCCTCACCTTGCCACTGGCGGACAATTGTCCAAACACCTCTCAGGATTTGGGAATGGTGGGACTGATCCCTAGCGGCTTGGGCAGCCACATATTCCACACAGGGTCCTTGCCTCCCAGCCAGCGCCTGGTGTCAGTGATCACTATGTGAACTGCAACTGCACTATAAAACAGGGTGAATGAAAACAACTTCTAGGATAACAACAGGTATAAATGCATGCATTATACATGCTGTAACAATTAGCCTGAAATACATTCTGGCAATAGGAAATTAATATGACGGTAATTTATATCTAGTAAGGCAGGTTTTCAAAAAACTCCAGCAATACTGCTTCTAGCATCTAGGACCTATCACAAGTTCCCTGTACACCTTAAAGGCCTGGGAGATATAATTTGGGGTGAGAAGTCACTCGGGAGTGGATCATCTCAGGTGGCATGTTTTTCAGGTGGATCAGCAGACGTTGTTCATTGTGATTGACATAGAGCTACAATGCTGGATGGGACATTTATTTCTAAATCAAGGAATTTACTGAATGTGTGGTGTTTAATGTTTACTAATTTTTGTGAATAAATATCTTGTGAACAGGTATCTGGGTGCCCCCTAGTTTTAAGGGATGCTTCCAGATTCCAATACATCTCCCACCCTGCAGACCCCCACATCCAAAAGCTCAGAGATGTGAAAATGGGCCTTATCAAGATAAGGAAAACATGCTTCGCCAAGGGTGACCCTCTGGCAAGCTACCATCTTCACTGTTGGCTTGGCATCACTGATTCACAAGTTGTGTATAACTAATCATTAATTTGTACATGCACCTCTAGGAAATGTTTGCATTTTTGGAGGTATATTCTTAAACAAAAGAGGTTTTGGTAAGATTTTTGTATTGCTACAGTTGCAATACATTACTGTTCATTTTAATAGTTCTGAATAATGATTGCTGCTTGTTATACATTGCTAACTACTTTCACATAATGAGCTGTCTTATAAGATAGAGAATATTGATTGATGTGCAGCTATCCATTGTTGTACCTCTCCTGTAGAATGAACTGATTGTACAGTACATTATGGAACTTGAATCTTTTAAAATTACTAAAACATTTATTACATTGTGGTAATATTATGTATGTAATGCTATTTATAACAATCCTTTGTCTTGTAATGACAAGGAACCAGCATAAGATGCATATGTGTTTCATAGAATGTATATGTATATATATATATGAAACCACCACCTGTGGAAGGGAATTCCACATCCTTGCCCCTCTTACAGCAAAGAACCCTCTACACAATTTAAGGTTAAACCTCCTTTCTTCTAATTTTAATGAGTGGCCACTTGTCTTTTTAAACTCTCTTCTGCGGAAATTGACATCATATCACCTCTCAAGCATCTCTTCTCCAGTGAGAATAAGTTCAGTGCTTGTAACCTTTCTTCATAACTAATATCCTCCAGTCCCCTTATTAGTTTTATACCCTTTTTCTGTACTCGCTCAATTCTAGCACATCCTTCTTGAGGACTGGTGCCCAGAACTAGACAGCATAGTCCGGGAGCAGCTGAACCAGAGTCTTGTAGAGTGGGAGAATTACTGCTTTATCTCTTGAGTTAATCACCTTATTAATGCATGCCAATATTCTGTTTGCTTTGTTAGCAGCAGCTTGGCATTGCATGCCATTTCTGAGCCTATCATCTACTAGGACCCCCAGGTCCTTTTCCATCCTTGATTGCCCCCAGCTAGTGGTTCTCCCCTCAGTGAGTTGATTGCATTCATATTTTTGCCACTCAAATGCATTATTTTACATTTTTCCCACAATAAATCTCATTTGCTATGTAGTTGCCCACCCCATTAATTTGTTCAGATCTACTTGCAAGGTTTCCACATCCTGCAGAGAAGTTATTTCCCTGCCTACTTTAGTATTGTCCGCAAATACAGAGATTAAGCTGTTCACCCCATCCTCCAGGTCGTTCATGTATAAATTAAATAAGATTGGTCCGAGCACAGAACCCTGGGGGACCCCACATTCCCCCTTGATCATTCCCGAGTACTCCCCATTTATCACTACCCTCTGAAGCCGCTCTTGTAGCCAGTTTCCAATCCATGTACTCACCATAGTCAATGCCAACTGATCTTACTTTGTACAGCAAATGTTTATGGGGAACTGTGTTAAATGCTTTTGCAAAATCCAGATACACCACGTCCACGGGCCTTTCTTTATCTAGATGGCGACTCACGTCATTATAGAAGGTTAATAGGTTGGTTTGGCATTGGATTCTTCATGAATCCATGCTGATTACTGCTAATGATACCATTCTCATTACTAAAATCATGTATATAGTTCCTTATCATCCCCACCAAGAGCTTGCATACTATTAATGTTAAGCTAACTGGTCTGGAAGTCCCAGGGATGTATTTTGGGCCCCTTTTAAATATTGGTGCTACATTGGCTTTTCTCCAATCAGCTGGTACTATTCCAGTCAGTAGATTGTCCCTAAGGACCCTTGGGTGCAAGCCATCTGGTCTCGGTGACTTATTAAAGCGGAATTTCACCCTAAATATATACCCTCTCCCATGTGATCCAGCATACTGGCGTCAGCGCCAGTATGCTGTTTTTTTTTTTTAAATCCATGTACTTACTGTCTTATGCAGAATTTTTTTTTTTTTACCCCGCGGTGGATGGCGCCAGTATAACGCGTCACATCTTACGAAAGTACCCGAAAAGGACTCGGGTAATCGCGGTGAAAATGCGGCGCCTGCGCACAGACCTAGGAGCTGACTGCGCAGGCGCCGTATTTCTCCGAGTCCTATTTCGGCGTTTTTCGGAGGGCGTGACGCGCCATAGCCGTAGGACTCGGAGAAATACGGCGCCTGTGCAGTCAGCTCCTAGGTCTGTGCGCAGGTGCCGCATTTTCGCCGAGATTACCCGAGTCCTTTTCGGGTACTTTCGTAAGATGTGACGCGCTATACTGGCGCCGTCCACCGCGGGGTAAAAAAAATAAAATTCTGCATAAGACAGTAAGTACATGGATTTAAAAAAAAAAAAAACAGCATACTGGCGCTGACGCCAGTATGCTGGATCACATGGGAGGGCTTATATTTAGGGTGAAATTCCGCTTTAATGGTAAGTTTTTCAAGTCTATTTCTAATCCTGACTTCTTTTAGCCATGAGGGTGCGTCTGCTGTCATATGTCATGAGGATAAACACTGTAGTTTTGGTTACCAAAGCCCCCCCGATTCTCCCGTGAACACTAAGGAGAAGAATACATTCAATAACTTTACCATAATGGTGCTGGTTCAATTTTGGATCAATTGTGATGCACTGGCAGCCAACACAAATTAACCCAGATAGCAAGCCAGTCATCCAGTAATCCAGTAATCCCACCACAGGGGTCACTGTGACTGAAGACTTGCAGAGCTTTTTCTGTATATTTAATCTGTTTATTAAAATGTTTCCCACTTTACAAACAAATAAATACATAAATACACATTGTACACACATACATACATACATACATAGTCTCAATTTACAAAATCAGGGTAGTGTCTGTCTTAATAATAGTTATGGTTCAATTTCTATTTGTCTCAGACATTTTCTTCCCAATCCCATACCTGGCCGATCTGGCCAAATATAGTAAGCTAGATATTCTGTATAGATGCAAGCCACAAAGACATACTGGAGAGATGGATTTAGATAACAGAATACGCCGGAGAATAAAGAGAACAGAAGAAGAGGGAGAAGAGAGGAGAAAGAAAGAGAAAAAAAATAAACTATTAGTTATTTATTATGATATATCTAAGATATTAAGTCAGTGTTCTCTAGGTGCTGTTGCTGTAGACTCACCACTGGTACTTTCTATTGCTAAAGACTTGCCATGCAAATTTGTTACAACTTGGAAAAGTGTCAGCTCGAACTTGTGCTTCAAGTGCTCTGCAAGTATACACCTTGCCAGTGAAAATGTGCAGTTAATGTGAAGTTAACAGACATACAATTCAACACTGACACAAATTTGTGGAAAGTTATCCTTGCTATCTGGGAATGTGCTTTGACACAAGGCATCAGGCCTAATAGGCCTAATAGGCCTGAATAGGTCATTATTAGATATGTGCATTCCCGTTCGTAATGAATGTATTTTCGTACGAATTTGTTCATTTTCGTACCCGCGGAATAATGTGTACATACGAAAAAATGAAAGCACCAAAATACGAAAACGACGGGATTACGAATGAGCCGCATAACGAACAAGCGCAAATACGAACGAACGATACGACAATCTTACGAAAATACGACAAAACGGAAATGGCAAAAGAACGAAAATGACATCTATAACGAATGATTTGCAATCTGTATTTTAAATCCTTTTTCTGTTCTGTTTCAGTCGTATGTTCAATATTTTCATTTGTGTGTTTTGTAAATCCGTTTTTTTTGGTCTGTTTGTAAATTTGTGTACTTGATTCGTTTTTTTGAACGGGCAGTGAGTGAGTGTAGTTAGTGAATCAGCTTTTCTTTTGTGCCGACTGCTGAGTACAGTAAAGCCCAAAAAACGTTTCCGTGGATTTTCGTCTGAAGGGAGATCAGTTGGCCAGACTTTTGAACCCAAAAATGGTTTTCTGATGGAGCTTACAAACGAACGGATTTTTTGAAAACGAACGGAAAACGTTTGTTTTTATATTTGTTGGCAAAAAAGTCTGACCAAGTGTACGGAGCTTAACAATAGTATATATGGATGAGCCGCGTGTTGAAAGTGCCGCGAATCCCGCGATATATTTACGAAAGTACAAAATGACGAAAATTCACAAAAATTTTTGTCTAACAAGAAACGACAATAAATTAAACAGAATAACGAATCATCCCGCATGTACGAAAATAAAACGGTAACCAAAATACGAAACGATCAGAATACGAAAAAATCGCGTCGTAGGAAATACGAACGGGAACGAACAGGAAAACGGGCGTCTTACTAAATTACGAATCGGTACAAATCACGGAACGATACGAAACGGAACAAAATAATATGACAATTTTTGCTGTGCACATGTCTAGTCATTATAGTTCCAGTTCTAAAAAAAATTTAGGCCAAACAAAAGTTGATATATACAGTATATACACTCACTTGGCTTGAAAAGTGGGAAGTATGGCAATGTCTAATTTTCTTTTCGGACTTAGCCAAAAGAGTATCTGTGAATATGTTTTTGTTGTTAATCCATCATGCAATAGGAACAGTTTTCTTAACTTCTTATATCCTAAATCCTTTGCTCTATACAACTCAATTATTTTCTGTAATTATCTTGAAATAACATGAATAATAACAACAGAAAACACACAGTAGAAATTGTGCTGTCTGCTAATATTAGCCGTGAGTGTAGGAATGACCCCCTACATCGGCGGCTTGTATTAAAGCCAAAGTCATGTCTATTACACCTACTTACAGAAATAAGAGCTGCAGCAGAAGTGATTGTTTTTTAATTGCAAAGCTCTCCTTTGCACTGTGATCAGATCAATATAAATCACATTCACCAAGCACCAGGTAGCACTGAACATGCCATAAACATGTGTCAAAAAATCCTTTTATGTGATTAGTGTTTTACAATATAATTTACTTTACTCCTCATTTTGTAACTGGTTTATAAGCAGAAATGTCTATAAATATTATTTAATATTCGGAAAACTTGTCTACCATGCAGTGCAGGTGAATTGGGCCTAATTCCCACCAGGGATACTATGTATTTTGTATGTTCTCCTGCATTTGAGTTAATGTCCTTTTTTCCCCACAAATAGAGCTTTCTTTTGGTGGTAGGTATTTGATCACCCCTGCGTTTTTTATTTTGTACGCTATAAACCAAAAAAAGAGTGACAATTTTGAAAAAAAAAAAAAATTGCTTTCTGCTATAAAAAAAAAAAAATGTAAAAAAATATATATATATATTCATCAATTTAGTCTTCTATCTACGGACGCGGAGAAGGCCTTCGATCGAGTAGCGTGGGACTTCATGTTAGAGACTTGCAGATTCGTTGGTATGGGTGGACGCATGCTAGCATGGATCTCTGCCCTATACCAGAACCCCTCTGCCCAGGTGAGAGTGAATGGCACCTTGTCTGACCCCTTCAGCATCATGAATGGCACAAGGAAAGGTTGCCCACTGTCGCCCATCCTATTTATCTTGACGCTAGAACCGTTCATCAGACGTTTACTGGCGGATCAAGTAATAGAGGGCTTTAAGGTGGATGATAAAGAATTCAAACTAGCGGCATATGCCGATGACCTCCTTTTTTTTTTGACGAGACCGCTGACATCTATACCTCGGCTCATGATAGAGTTCTCCCTATACGGATACCTATCTAACATGAA
This sequence comes from Rana kukunoris, assembly GCA_029574335.1. Classification (NCBI taxonomy): domain Eukaryota; kingdom Metazoa; phylum Chordata; class Amphibia; order Anura; family Ranidae; genus Rana; species Rana kukunoris. Next base: position 162,865,174 of record CM056049.1, read on the forward strand.
AATTGAATTATACTAAATCGGAGGCCCTGAATGTCTCAGTCCATCCCACAGAGTTGAGGGCTACCCAAAATCATAGCCTCTTTAAATGGAAAACATCGACATTACGGTACCTTGGGATCTCGCTTACGCCCCTTGGAAACGAACCTCCCATCTCGCTTACGCCAGAGCGGGTCTACCCCTGTTGTATCTATTTAGGAAGTTTAACATTGACAGTTTTTCAAAAAAACTCCAATCACTCCAACAACTTTGTGTCCCAAACGCCCGCCATAAAGTTCTCCTGCTAACGAAACCATAGATGGTGGGAGATTGCCGGATTATAGACAATACTACTACGCTTCCCATATAGCCCGGATTGTGGACTGGCACTGCAATGCGATGGAGAAAGATTGGGTCTCCTTGGAGAACGCATTAAGTGAGACTTCGCTTAAATTCCTTCCCTGGATTCCATGGGCCGGTAGCTTGACCGCTCTAAGAAACCATCCCCTGGTCAGTGCCACTCTGCGGGTCTTCCGCAAATTAGCAAAAAATTCAAACTTCTCCTCCCAATTAGGCCCACTTACCCCACTGAAAGATAACCCAGACTTCCCCCCGGGGATTAGGAACTATCTGCTGCAGTCACCAGTGACAAATACACAATTACTGACTTCCCACTGTTTCCTGAATGGCCAGGTGAAGGACTTTTTAGTACTTAAGGCGGACATTTTGAATCCAAAACTCCCCTTGTGGACTTATTTCCAAATCCGCAGCTATGTTAACAACCCGAAACACAGACGACTATTTATGAGACAGTTGACTGAATTGGAGTCGGTGTGTGTGAGAGGGGAACCGACACGACGAATCACATCCCTGGCACACGACTGGATCCAGAACTCGGTCCAGGACGCCACGAGTGGCTCCAGAGATCGTTGGTCAGGAACGATAGGTATTCCCCTCACCGAGGGTCAATAGCGCAAGGCATGCATACTGGCGCATAAATGCTCTCTTAGCACTAGGATGCAGGAGACATATTACAAGTTGCTGACGCACTGGTATGCGACCCCGGCTAAACTACACAGGTGGTACCCTGAATCTTCAGACCTATGTTGGCATTGTAAGGCAGAAGTGGGCACATTATACCACATTTGGTGGCAATGCCCGTTAATTGCCCAGTATTGGTCGAAAGTTATCAGGCTGATAAAAGTTGTGATGGATACCAATCTGACGCTGGACGCTGCCTGCTTCCTTTTGCATACAAATAACTTCTCGCTTGCAAGATATAAACGTTCCCTCTCCAGACACTTGCTGACTACCGCAAAATCCCTTATACCATTGCACTGGAAATCCACAACTGTCCCCACTATTAGGTCTTGGTTGCTGAAAATAGCCGAACTGCATGACATGGAGGAGACAGTAGCACAGGCCAATGACACAATAGCACAGTACCACGAGTTATGGTCTCCCTGGTTTCAATTTAGGTTCTCCGATGAATACAAATTACTTACATCATTTTCAACACAAGTCCCCCCTGACGAATGATGGTCCACGATCTGTCAAAATCTGTTACCTCCTCTGCTCGGCCCAGTGCAGCCGCCCCATCCTGCCTTACCTCTAACTTCACTCTCCTTCCTTTCTCCTTCCCTTCCCTTTATAAACATCTTCCTCTTTAATTGCCAGCTGTTCTACAACTGTTCCTAACCATAAGCAGTTGCCGTCTATTATACTGATTAAACACCTCTCAGACTACTCTGCATTAAGACAGTACTGCATATGATGTACCTCCTTCATAGTTATTGTGCATAAGTCTATGATTCCTTGCAACTCAATGCTTTTGTATTTACAAATGCTCATGTAACCTGTATTGTGAATGGCTTCTTGTTTTCTTCAATAAAGCTCTTTTGAATATATTCATCAATTTAGTACAATTTGTATTCCGTTACATATTTTTGGTGAAAAAATCCCAATAAGCATATATTGATTGGTTTGTCTACAAAATAGGGGATACATTTAAGGCCAGATAAAACATATATATCAAGGGCGCTCCGAATGTCAGGACCAGGGAGATAATGTCTACATTGGAAAAGGGTATTGAGATGATGTGATCCTTAAACACTTCAGGCTGCACTCAATGAGGAAAGCAATCTCTAATGCAAAACAGATAAAAAAAAAAGGCACCTCTAAGTGCAGAATTAAAACTTTTAATATCCCCAAAAAGGTTTAAAAACACTTACAGAATCTTAGGTAAAGAGGGACATGTCATGAATGTATATGATAGGTGATCTGGCATTAGGAAGGTCCCAGTATGTTGCAGCTGGCAGCAGAAAATCCCAGGATAACAGGCAGATGAACACCCCAGGCTCTGGGAACCAGGGCCGGCGCAACCACTAGGCGAAGTAGGCAGCCGTCTAGAGCGCACTTCCACCTAGGGCGCAACCACAGCCCCTGTCCTGTCACCTGTGTGAGCTTGGCTCTCCTCTCCTAATCGCTCGTTGTGTGCCGCCACCAATCCCCCATGTGTCCCGCTGAGCGCCCCCCTGCTGCGCTGTTACATCTTCTTAGACAGGTGTATCACACATCCCTGCTCCGGGACTCCTTTGCTCTAGCCTGTCCCTCTAGTGCAGCGCTGTGTGTCTGCGTGTGCAGCAGAGGGGCGGGGCTCAATAGAGATGGGAGCATTGAGAGGAGCATCTGACCTCCCACCCAGCAAGGACTCCGTGGAGCGGTTGGATGGCGCTGGCCTGGCCTGGCCCTGGCGGGAACACCGTGGAGCGGGTAGATGGCGCTGGCTTGGTCTCGGTGGGGACACTGTGGAGCAGGTAGATGGTGTTGGCCTGGTTTCGGCGGGGACACCTAGGAGCGGGTGGATGGCGCTAGCCTGGCCCCTGAGCAGAGCCCTGATGATGGTCGATGAAGCCACAAACAGTTGAGGTAAAGGAGGAGGACGGATCCTATTCGAACTACATTAACCTCCCTGGCGGTATGATTCTTTCAGATTTTAGGTGCTTAAAGCGGTACCATTATTTGCAAGGGAATTTGGCGTTTTATACTGTAGGCTTGTAATTCTTAGGAATAACTCACTGAAATCTATCCAAACAAGAGTCTAATAGGCATCCCGGGTATGATTTTTTTTTTTTTTATTAAAAATTATAATATAATAAATAATTATAAAAAATTATAACAAATAATAATATAATTATAGTAAAAATTATTCAATAATGTAATCAAATCAAAATCACTGAAATTTGCTCAGTTGCAGAATTTTTGCTGTCATTATTTTTTTTTTTATGACGAATTTCCCCATAAATCGCTATCACTAAATTCTGCAAGTGATTCTGATTTATTATAGCTGTTTTTTAGCTGCTCTAAAACAATTTTTGCCCATAAAGGGACACTTTTGGTTGCTATGGGCAATCTACAGTTTGCAGGGAGAAAGCCCAACAGTTTTTATTATATAAAAGGACCCCATGTAGTGTACAGGGCAGAACACTAGGGACATGGGGGGTGTGTATTTTTTACATACAGTACTGTAATCTATGGCCAAAGATTACAGTGTACTGTATGTATAGTGTTTGTTTACATTTTTGAATTTGGCGCCGTTCCCCCCCCCTACGTCGCGACGCTCGCAGGGAAGGGAATGGGCGGTACTAAGCACATCAGGCGGACCTTGCATCCAGCCGCCGTGTACTGCGGGATTCATCGCTGGATCGCAGAGAACCACCAGGTAACTCAATTCTGCATCCAGCGAGGCAAGTCCGAACCCTGTGGCTGGCAGAGGTTACCGATCTTAGCTTAAAAATCACCCCGTGCCACACACGGGAAGACCGCCAGGGAGGTTAAGCTGTATGTGGAATGTGTGAGATATCAGGTGGGTGTCAGTGTATGTGTCAGATAAGGGGGGTCAGTGTATGTGTCAGGTAAGGGGGGTCAGTGTATGTGTCAGGTAAAGGGGGGTCAGTGTATGTGTCAGGTAAGGGGGGGGGTCAGTGTGTGTCAGGTAAGGAGGGTCAGTGTATTGTGTCAGATAAGGGGGGGTCAGTACGTGTCAGGTGGTAAGGGGGGTCAGTGTATGTGTGTCAGATAAGGGGGGGTCAGTGTATGTGTGTGTCAGGTAAGGGGTCAGTGTATGTGTCAGATAAGGGGTGTCAGTGTGTCAGGTAAGGAGGGTCAGTGTATGTGTCTGGTAAGGGGTGTCAGTGTATGTGTCAGATAAGGGGGGGCATCAGTGTATGTGTCAGGTAAGGGAGGGTGAGTGTATGTGTCAGGTAAGGGGGGTCAGTGTGTCAGTTAAGGGGGGTCAGTGTATGTGTCAGGTAAGGGGGGTCAGTGTCAGTCAGTAATGAGGGTCAGTGTATGTGTCAGGTAAGGGGGGTTAGTGTGTCAGTTAAGGGGGGTCAGTGTATGTGTCAGGTAGTGTCAGGGGGGTCAGTGTAGTGTAGTGTGTCAGTTAAGGGGGGTCATGTGTCAGGTAAGGGGGGTCAGTGTATGTGTCAGGTAAGGGGGGTCAGTGTATCAGGTAAGGGGGGTCAGTGTATGTGTCAGGTCAGTGTAGGGGTCAGGTGGGTCAGTGTATGTGTCAGATAGGACACATGTGTTGCAAGGGCAGAGTAAAGTAAAGTCAGGGGCGCAGCGGGGGGGGCAAAATTAGGATTCACCTAGGGTGTCAAAGATCCTTGCACCAGCCCTGCTGGGAACACAGGTGAAGCAGTCGCACCGTCTGAATCAGTATAAAGCAGCAGTCAGAACGGATATTTGCCTTGTTTACACAGTAATATCCCCATTCTTTCACTGTGGCAAACTATTGCGGGTGGCCAGCGGACATCGAGTCTGCCGGACCCGCTCATTGGCTTCCCCCGCTGGCCAATGGGAGTATGCATGTGCCCACAGTTCGCTGTGTAAGAGCCCGATGTACACCTACGAGAATTTGCACAGCCGAGCCAACCTGCCGCAGTATAACTGTGGCGGCTGGTCGGAAAGTGGTTAAGAAGGTGGGCAACACCAGCAGGTAAAAATAATAATCCATGCAGGTAATCAGGTGGATCCCAAAATAACTACCAAAAATTACCACCAAAAATAACCACCAATATATGAGGACAGGGACTAATGTGAATGTACTATATATATATACTGTATTTATTGGCGTATAACACTCACTTTTTTACCCTGAAAATAGAGGGTAAACTGTGCCTGCGTGTTATACGCAGGGGGCTGTGTAAACTTTTTTCCTGAAACTTCCCTCCTAAAGTTAGGGTGCGTGTTATATGCCTGTGCGTGTTATACGCCGATAAATACGGTATATGTGTAAAGCTCTGCTCAAATTGATAGTGCTATATAGGTTCCTGTAATAGGTAGAAATAAATAAATAATACAAGGGAGTTGTAGCACAGTAAGTATAGACTTGTGACCAGTATTATAGTAACTTCAAGCATCCCTGCTCCTCACATTTACCAATCTGCACCATACAGTAGAAATTGAGAGATGAATGCTCATGTCCAAATAGCTTTATATATGATTAGAGGTGGTGGAATGCACATAAGGGGCGGGAGAGGCAGGATCGGCGGTGGGGCGGTAAAGAGCCCCTATTGTTAGTGGTGCTTTACCGCTAATTTTGCAGCACTATTTGGTCGCTAGCGGGGTGGTTTTACCCCCTGCTAGCATCCAAAAAAAGGTTAAAAACCACTGCAAAGCGCCTCTACAGAGGCACATTGCCGGCAGTATAGCCGCGGTGTCCCATTGTTTTCAATGGGCAGGAGCGGTATACACACCGCTCCAAGAAAGCGGCTAGCAGGACTTTTTTTTCACGTCCTGCTAGTGCACCACTTCAGCCGCTGTTTCAGGTCGGTTTGCAGGCGCTATTTTTAGCCCAATAGCACCTGCAAACCGCCCCAGTGTGAAAGGGGTCTAAGATTGCATGTACTTTTGTAAGTAGGAACTTACTATAACAGGTCAATGTTTCATGTAAACCACATTATATTGGAGCTACATGCAATAAAGTATATCAAACCCCCTAAATACATTTAATTTAGCTTGCTAACGCACCATATATCATAAACAATAGCTTTGTATTTTTTTCTGTTCTCACACTTTGCTTCATCTTTTTATTCTGATCTCCTCCAGCCTTTTTTAGGCATTTCTTGTCTACGTTGCTTACTCTAGAATTACCTGCAAATCATTGCCTTCACAATGTTTGTCAGCAAAGCTGCTAGTCTTCTCCATCTGGGTACATGTGAGGCCGCGTACACACGAGCAGACAGATTTGTTCAAATCGGTCGGGGACCGATTTGAACAAATCTGTCTGCTGGGGACATATTGGTTTGATCGTGTACACACGATCAAACCAAAATCCCCGCTGCCAGATGGCACGGTGACGTGGTGGTGACGTTGATGCCGCCACGTCACCGCACCAGGAAGTAAAACACTTCCGCGCATGCGTCAAAACCATTTGGCGCGTGTGCGAGAAGACATGTCTGCTGGTTAGCGTACTAACCAGCAGACATGTCGGGCGGACGGGTTCCCAGCCGACAGATTTCAAAGCATGCTTTGAAATCTGTCGGGTGGCCAAATCCATCGTCTCACCCGTACACACGGTCGAATCTGTCTGCTGGAACGGTCGGGCCGACCGTTTCCAGCAGATAGATTAGATCGTGTGTACGCGGCCTGAGAGGGTGAAAACATAGGATAGTTGGAAGACACTTGTCACTCTATAACAGGAAGGCCCTGAATAAGGACCTTCATGAAAAGATCATCACTAATTATTTTAATGAAAGCAACTTTCATGCACAGATCAGGATATAAATGCCTTAGTGTGTTGAATGAAAAAAAAAAAAGACAAAATTCTCACATCCACATCAAATCCACTTTGAATCATTCACACTGAGTTATTGTATTCTGACATTGAGGAGACTTCCCCATCATCAGAATACACTGATCATTGCTGCCAGTTATAGAGGGTGGCCCTAATTGATCGTGAAAAACCTGACAGGGTGGTTATAAAGAAGTAGATCAACTTCTGTACAACCAGCATGCCTATACATGGATCAAAATTTGTCCAGTTCAGCAGGGACCAGCTGGATTTCGATACATGTATAACCGGCTTTACAGAGGGTGATAGAAACCGCAGAGAAAATTATAGATGTCGTTTTACTTATAACTAGGGAACTTGGTGAAAGAATATGTCTTTGGAGCAGGTGATATTGCCTCCTGAACTGTCTGGGCTACACAATAGTTTATTTCTCAGGGCAGTAAGACTTTTACACTCTATAGAGTATACCTAGATAATAAATAATGAGAGGGGGTGTATTTTTTTATTTTTTTGTACATGTTTTGTATGTGCTATGTAATATAAGCGCTAACAAGCAGGGCCCTCTGATTCCTCCTGTATTGTATTATAATTGTACTGTCTTCCCCGATGTTGTAAAGCTCTGGGCAAACTGTTGGCGCTATATAAATCCTGTTGTCAGAGAAGCTAGTGGACTAGACTGTGTGACTGCAAAGAGGAGACCCAAAACGTATATAGGTAAAAATATAGTAATTTATAAAAAAACGGGAATAACACACAACCACCTCCAACAGAGCACAGTGCAATAAATAAACAGAGATACCAAGGTGATGTGTGTTTTCACTCGCCGGGTATAGATAGGGATCGAGTAATTGGCTTCACGTTACACCTGAGTGCAGAAAGAGTCGTCCGCTCCATACTGCCAGGATCCATCCGCTGGTGGAGACCAGTACTGCATCCCAAAGATGATATAACAACAGCAGAGAGAAGTTCTCCTGACAGTTCCAAACTGCCAGGAGACACCTTCTGGTGAACCACAGTACTGCGAGCCAAATAATAATAAATATTACTAGTGGATGGAACCTTTCCTGACACCTGTATAATAATAATAATAATAATAATAATATTGGATGTGTTATGCGTATAGTACTGGATGGGACTACAACTCTATTTCATTTTATGTTTTTTCTTGTAGAATGATAATAAATGTTTTGATTCTTCAACTTAACTTTTGAAATTATGTTAAAATGTTAAAGTGTTATGTTTACTTAAAAAAAATGAATAATAAGTAATGATTTTAAAGAATCTGTGCTTGCCTGTGTCCCAGTCTTTCTATTGTACAGAGAAAAACAGCTGGAATTTATGTATGGATGGGGGAAGGGTGCTTGTAGCTTTGAACAATGTTAATACAGATCACCAGAGTCATGTGCAGGATAGGCATAACAATCTTAAAATAGTTTAGTGGTTTAAATGAACTGTTTGTGTGATAAATGTGGCAAATGTTCTATCTTGATATGTATTGTAACTGAACAGCTAGCAGAAATAAGTGGGTTAAAAAGACTTTCCTTTCATCAAAGGCTGTAAATGGTAGAGTGATTATCAATCAATCCCTCTTTGCATGCTACAGCTCTTTCTTAAACACTCTGCACAAGAGTACTGTAAGAAGTAGAAACACAATGAAGTGGAAAGAGAGAGAGGAAAATAGTAGACTTTTCCCAATTTAAATTATGTTTTTTCTCCACAGAAAACTATACACAAAGTTCAAGCATTGAATGATCAGTGGTGTCCAGTTTTTTACAATGTATGTAAATCCTATCAATTAACTTCTCTTGTTTGCTCCCTGTTGGTTTGTTAATTATACCATTGTAAGTGTTTTATTATCTTTTTCCAATGAGTGCATTTTTTTTTTAAACTCAGATATGTCAGAAATTCGGACCTGTCACTTGTCTTGTACACATTCACTGTGCTATTTCAAGAAAAATAAACAGCATTCCTAGCCATTCTGTTCCTAGAGATGTAGGGGTTGACATCACTTAGGCCTCGTACACACGATCGGACATATCCGATGAAAATGGTCCGCGGACCATTTCCATCGGATATGTCCGATCTGGAGTTTGATCCGATGGCGTGTACACACCATCGGATCAAATTCCCCGCCGGGGGACGGCGCGGTGACGTGTCGGTGACGCGGCGGTGACGTTGACGCCGCCACGTCACCGCTACGTCACGCACCAGGAAGTAAACACTTCCGCGCGCATGCGTCGGATCCATTCACAGGATACGGCGCATGTGTGGGAGGATATGTCCGCTGGTTTCCCGTACTAACCAGCGGACATATCCGACGGACAGGTTTGTAGCGGACAAATTTCAAAGCATGCTTTGAAATTTGTCCGATGGACAAATCTGTCCGCTAGCCCATACACACGATCGGAGATGTCTGCTGAAACGGTCCATCGGACCGTTTTCATCGGACATATCCCCTCGTGTGTACGAGGCCTTAGTTCTCCAAAAAAGAAGTGTGCTGTCAGTCCTGTTAGAAATTAGTGAATCTTTTAAGATCTTCACTTGCCGCAACTTACCCAAGCCAGTCGTGTGTGCTGCTTTGCTCTATTCAGTTATTATTTATTACAGGTACGTATATACTGTTATACTGTAGTGCAGATAATTTTTGCAGCACTTTACATTTATTATAAAATTCACATCAGTCTCTTCCCTCAAGGAGCTTACAATCCAAGGTCCCTATCTCACATTCACACATACACTTACTGGTGCCAATTTAGACAGGAGCCGTTTAACCTTCCAGCGTGTCACAAGTTAGCCTGCAGTTTCCTGCTTGTGTATTCTTACCTCCTTGTTGCAGTGATTTATCTACCCTGATTCCTTTCACATGTGTGGTTTGGCTGTGCTCACCTATGTGCATCACCTGTTATTCTGTGAGCTTTTATTTTCTTCCCTTCCATCACTTCCTGGCCCGCCTCCTAGCTTGCTTGCCTATATAAGTTATATATATATATATACTCAGTGTAGCCCAGATTGCCTGAGCAACTTCACAGTTCTCTCAGCTCCTGTTCGCTTATTACTTGTGTATCCTGTGCCTGACTTCCTGCGTATCGACCCCGTACACAGCACCATCTATGTTTGCTGTCCGTCCTGACCTTGGCATGTCTCTTGGATTTACTGTTTCTCCTGTTGCATATTCTCACATCCTCAGCTGGGCATACCTGGGAGCTATGGCCTGGTTCCAGCTTGCTGCAAGTCAATCCCACAATCAAGGGCTCTGGTGAAGAAACAGCCTGGTGCTTAGACTCCATGCCTTGGGAAACCTCAAGGCCTCACAACCACAGATGATTAAGAATGTTTTTGGAGTGTAGGAAGAAATCCATGCAGGCAAAAAACTTTCAAACTCCAGGCAGGCAGTGTTGTGGTTGTTCAAACCGATGACGCTAGTGCTGCCAGGCATTTAGCTTTTTTTTTTCTCTTTCTGTATTTCTTTTTTCAGGTAGAAAACAAATACATAGCTGCCTTCTAGCAAAATGGTAACTCCACTTGTGTGTGAAAAAATATTGCAAATAAGAAACCTTTTCAATCTGCAGTGCTGTAACTTTCTGTAAAATGCAATGCACTATTGCAACCTGGAGGCATTAGACCAAAGATGTCCTTCCCTACTTGTGCGATTGGGTCTGCATTATGATACAAATCTGATTTTAGGCATCCTCTGCAAAAAACATTTCAGTTTTATTACAGTGGTCCTAACATGGTCCGGCGTAGTTGAAAAAAGATCTGGATGAAGAGAGGTCCCATGTACACATGATATGCTAGCGCTATCTCTAGTTATTTGGAATGCCCCACCATGTAGGATTTTTAAATTTTCCAGATGAGAAGCCCTCTATTTTCTATGCTGCTTTCTAACCTTGTTTTTTTTTTGTGCTGCCGTGTTATCCTTGTCCACATTGGTTTGCCTATACATTTAGTTCCTTTATTTCTTCTCGGATCACTTTATATTGGGGCCCATTGTTTATGTATTATTTTTTTACTATGTAGCGCCCATGTACTTCAAAGTACAGGTGCTAGTAAATTTAAGGGGAACGATCAGAGTGTGAAATTACTCTGATCTCAATTGTGATTGTTTAGGGCTCTCTGTTTCAGCTCAGCTGTGCTGTGGGCTCATTCTACTGTGCCTGGGGTGTTGTTCATGCCCGGGAAAGCAGGTGGCAGCAGTGGAAACTAAGGTTCGGGTGCTCTCTTCAAGTAGCCCATCGGGAGGCCTGGGCCTTGCTGGGCATGCTGGGAGAGGGTAATTAGGAAGCAGACGCCATTTTTGTCTGGTCTTTTCTTCTGGTTCCTGGTGCGGCACCCACCTTTAGGGTGACCGCACATCACTGCGCCCGTGCGTTATGGTCTACCTGGCCGGGGCGTGGGTGCTACGCGGAGTTCCTGGTTCCCGAGCCATGCTGGTCCGGAACACTTTGAGCACAATGGGGACCCAGTGACTGACTGGGTTCCCACCATCGGAGATCCCAAGCGAGTTGAGCTGTTCGGTGGGGAGTCCAGTTGAGGGACACCAATGAGAGGCTGGTGGCCCAACAGCACTGGAACGAACCATCGAGGATCGAGGTACTGTACACTGAGGGATTGATTCCTCACTCACTCAGTCAGTACCCTGGCAAGATTGGAGGAAGACTCAGAAAAACCCATTTACTCAGGAGGAGTTCCTCCACATTCATACTCGGGCAAGGCCTGTGGCAGAGGCGCTTGTCCGACGGTCATTCAGAAGAGCCTGTGGCAGAGGCATCCTTCTCAAGTTCGAGTGATACTCTGGCTTCCAGGTCTGTGAGAGAAACCTGTCCAAGTACGCTATACCCACTCAAGTTGGAGTGGCACAGAAAGACTGATAGTTGTCGGAAGCAGGATTGCTTCAATATCCAAGGCCTGAGTCTGCTATACCTCCTCAAACCCTTGTCTATCCTTTCCTCACCTGTTGATTGTTTTCAGTTGGGTAATAAAGAGCACCTATAAAAGAGACTTCCTATTTGCGGACATTCCTTTATTGCTACTAAGTTTATCGTTCACCCTAGACACTTCACCAGAGCCATGAGGTAACATGCAATCCCTTTTTAACCAGCGGCTCCTTCGGGGTGAGCGCTACAACTATATATATTTTTCTATTTTCTTTCTTTGTTTTTCTCCTGTCATAGGGCTTCCCCATGGGCTGGGGGACACATCCTTTCTCTGTCTGGGTTACATTTTACCCACATGAGTTGGGAGGTTAAGCAGTTTTTTTTTGTGGTGGTTTTGTTATTTCTGTAGTGTATGTATTTTTGTATTTTTTGATATATGATGTATATTGTGTGATGTATTTAATAATGGATTTGTTTACTTTCATAGTGTAAAGTTTTCCAATGTTGAAGTTGTGCACAGTGCAGCTAAGGTCCTGAGGAAGCAGCCTTTTCCATGAAATGTGTAGAACATTGACTGATGTGACATTCCAGTATCAGGATGCATGCTGCTATAACATTTTCACTTATAATAATCTTAAGTTTTTAACTGTTTATTATAAATATTTTCCTTCTATATTTTTTTATGAGAAAACTTGTTTGTAATAAAAAAATATTATACTTTTATGGAATTCTGATGGTTGTTTATTCATATGATTTCCTGCCAGGCATAATTAGTCCTACATCTTTTTTTCTTACTTATGTTTGATACTTTGTAAATATTTTGGGATAATGCCCCTGGGACATCATTATTTCTTCTGTTTGTGGTGTTTTCACTTACTCAGATTTGATTTGATTAAGCTTTTGCACAGAATAACTTTCCAGTAAGGAAATGCACTTGTGAGGACATTGATTAAATAAAAGAATACCTGGTCTAAGCATAATGTGAACATCTCAGTATGGGAAGGGGGTTGACACAGTAATGCAGACAAGTAGGGAGTGCAGACCCATTTGGGACCAAAAAAGGAGTAGCAAAGTTAAATTGTTGAGAAAGAGGCTGGATAATGGGCTGCTTGTAAGGAGAGGCACAGGTGGAATGAGAGAAGTTTGTTGCCTATAGGGGCCCCGTTTCAAAAAAGGAAAGAGAGAGAGAAGAAAATCATAGAGCTAGGAACACACAGAAAATAGTGTTGTGCAAGATAAAGCAAGAATAGTTAGGGGAGCTATGGTGAGGGGTGCTTATGGATAGGCATCTAAAAAAAAATCCTTGCTGTGATGTATTTGTCAATAAAATAGACGTTCCTTCTACAGTAAAGTCACCTGTGAATTGCAAGTTACATGCACACAGTTTGGTATTTACATGTTTGAAGAATTGCAAACATGTAAGGCACCTATAACTTTGATACCAGCCCATATGCTCTTGAGCACTGTGCTATGCTGATGATAAATTATATGCAGATAACATTTACTCTACAACTCTGGATTCTAAATAACCCAGAATTTCTGAAAGATTCACATACAGTTACATTTTAATTACACAAAAGGAAATTTTTCACTAGACAGTATATAGCATGTCATCCTAACTCTATGTGGACCATAAGGTAAGAGCTAATTTACACTTGCTTTGACTTCAACACACATTAAAGTGCTTGCCACGTTAAAGTGCTTTTTATAGTGATGCTTTTTTTGAAGCTTTAATAAAGCTTGGGAAATGCCCTGTGTACGTGTTGATTTTTTATTTGCTTTGAAAGGCTGAGTAGAACCCTAGCTCAATAGTACTTCTGTTCAGCAGATTACCCAGCTCATTGTTACCCTCATTCAGTGAATCCCCAGCTTATTGGTACCCTTTTTTAGGAGATCCCCTGCTCAGTAGTACTCCAAGCTCTGCTGATACCCCACTCAGTAGTATCCTCAGCTCTGCTGAGCCCCTGCTCAGTAGTAACCTTCAGCTCTGCTGATTTGCCACTCACTATTAACCCACAGCTCTGCTGATCCTCTGGTTTTCTAACCCTCCTCTCTCTCTGGTCCCCGCTCACCTCCTGCAATATTGCTCCCATGCTGCACACCACATGTGATATTGCTAGTTTCACGTGTTTGGGTCTGTCAGCTCTGACCATCCCCTGCCACTCAGTCATCTCTCTCTGGTCCCTGCTCACCTTCAGCTATAGCATTCCCATGTTGCACCCCATGATGTACGGATCACCTTCCTGCTGCTCCTCACTGCACACCAGATGTGCAGAATATATACACATGAACCCAGAGTGACTGCTGATGATGTCTTTCTGGTATGCTTGTTGGTTTCCCAATGCATCCTAGGATTTCATACCTGCATTACCTCCAAAACAAAGTGAAGCTAAAGCTGAATAAAATACTCTCAAAGGCTGCAGGTCCTGCTAGTGAGCTTTGTCATGAACTTCTATGGAGGCTTTGGAGATGCTACGAAGCAACAAGAAAGTCACATAGGGTATAATTTTTGAAGAGAAGCAAAGCAAACACAATGTGTAAACAGGACTGTAAGCTTACCATTTTATTTAGCGACAGGTGCTTCAATTGTCATTCAGAGCACTTCAAAAAACATGTCCAAAGCCAAATTTTGCAGTGTAAACAAGCACTAAAAGTAACAATCTACCTCATCTCATAAAGGATAGAGAAGTTGTACTGTAAAAGCCAAAAGCTTCCCCTGGAAGGAGAGGTGACAAAGAACTCAAAGCCCATTAATCCAATTATTAATCATCCTGGTAATCTTTGACTGATGTCTAGCTGGAGCATTCTCCTAAATGACCTCCTACTAAAGAGCACACAAACTAGTATCAACATGACAGGTAACCTAATCACCAATATATTAAAGCTTTTTTTTTCTGGCCAAATTTTGGTTCAAATTATCTGATTTGCTCATATTTATCAGTGACTTACAAAAAAAATTAGATACTGTATTTTAAATTCTAGGGGAACACATCTGATCCTACTGATTTTACCAGCATTGGGTGATAATAATAAAGCTTGTGGGTAAACTCAGAAAGTGGCAGACCTTGTCATTCCCAATTCAACAGTCATTATGGAAAAAATTGTATCACATGGGTTCCCCCCTTGAGAACCTTTGAGGTGTCTGCTGAGAACACAGAGTTGAGTTATGATTTGTTACTATTAAAGACAAAGAGACACTAGATTTTTAGAGTAGCCATATATGTTTAGACCAGTAACAAGTTTTCAAATTTGCCAAAACCACTGAGCGCCATGAAGTCATCCTAAAGTTGATAACCCTGAGCTTTGGAGAATGTACAGTTAATGGCTTTATCCCATTTCTATAGAAAAAAGGAAGAATTATATTGATCTTTTAATTGAGGCACTGATCCCCTAGAGATCTGCTGATCAGTAAATGGGTCTTTCTGCAACATTTGTCTCTCTCTTATGACTTTCCTAGGTGTCTCCTCCATCAAGCGAACTGACCAGTAGGCAAGCAAAGTTAATCTTTTTATAGATGTATTAAAAATGCTGATCCGTCTATGGCCATTCCTGCTTGAAAGAATCTAAGAATCTAAAGAAATCTAAGATCGACTTCTGTTAAACAGGAATGTTGGAACATTTTATTTTATCAGTGCATGCGGCCAATCCACTGCAGTGCTGATCAGTGTATTCTGACAGTGGAAGAATCCCCACTGACAGAATACAATAACATAGTGGGGAGGATTCCTCCATATTCAGTACCTCCATTATTATTTGTTTGGATCAACTGCTGGCAAGTCGAAATAAAAAAACAATTGATTTATTGCCAGCTTTACTAAACTAAATTTAGCAATAAAGCATAGCCATTCAGAATCTGAAGTAAAAAAAACAAAGGACATTGTAATATGACCAGCCACTATCAGAATATATTGATCAGCAGCTGCAATCAATTGATCGGCAAAAGTTTTTCAATATATCTGTTCCACAGAAGTCAATAAAAGGAAGTTAATCTCTGCTTAACCAGCTGAATTTTGATCAGTGTATGGCCAGCTTAAGGGGTCCATGTTAACATCAGTTGATATCACTGATTTTAAAAAAAATGCGTCATTCTCAAATATGCTCAGCATACAGTAAGGGCCTAATGTTCTGTACCTGTATATGTTTGTAAAAATAATTAAAACCTAAAGATCATGAAATTGTAAGGGAAGGATTTCAGACACAAGGGAACTAGCATTGTTAAAAGATGACTACCAATGACAACCCCATATTTCTTCACAGTTGTTCTTATGCCGCGTACACACGGTTGTTTTTTGCGATGAAAAAAAACGACGTTTTTTAAAACGTCATTTAAATTGATCGTGTGTGGGCAAAACGTCGTTTTTTGTCTTCAAAAAAACGAACAAAAAAAAATTCCAACATGCTTGAATTTTTTGTGTCGT
Source organism: Rana kukunoris (assembly GCA_029574335.1). Classification (NCBI taxonomy): domain Eukaryota; kingdom Metazoa; phylum Chordata; class Amphibia; order Anura; family Ranidae; genus Rana; species Rana kukunoris. The sequence goes on from CM056049.1 coordinate 162,881,241, forward strand.
TTTTCAAAACGTTGTTTTTTGTTTCACAAAAAGTCACCGTGTGTAGCAAAAACGTCATTTAAAACAACGTTTTTCAACCCGCGCATGCCCAGGAGCTAGTTATGAAGCGAGCTTCAATGGAAAAGAGTGGTGAACGTAACCTCGCTTTTTGTGAAAAAAACGATGGTGTGTATGCAACATCGTCTTTGAAAAGTGACGTTTCAAAAACGTCTTTTTTTTTCATCACAAAAAATGATCGTGTGTTCGCGGCATTATTCAACTGAATATACATTATGAGAAAGATATATTATAGCTACCATAATAGTACATAAACTGTAATACAAAGTACTATTATTTCCATGTTATTGATTAATCATACATTGTGATCTGTTTAATGTTTTCTCTAATCAATAAGCAATTACAATTCTGCCTATTCATGCATGATCATTATTGCTATATTTTGCAATGTCCTATTTAAATCTTGCCCATATTACGTATTTAAACTATTACAATTTAAGATATTATTCTGGTACACTTTATTTACATTGCATTGCTTTGAGTCAAAGGCTTACCCCCTGGGTGTCTTCGGAGGGTTTGTGCTGACATAGAATATCAAATCACAGGCAGTCTGTTTTGTCCTTGTTAGTCCCCCTTGCTGCAGCATGGAAAGAATTACATTGGGAGGATATTCAAACATAACAAATGTGTTCTGAGAATAAATATACATACATAAATGAATTTAAAAACGCTGAATAAGTGCTTTGGAACAACAGAAACCCTTAATCACAATACCACAGAACCAAAGCACCATTGCTTCCTTCTTGGGACTTATAGCAAATCTGGAATTTATCAGAAAAAACTTGGGTGTTGATGACCTGTAATACTTTTTAAAAGAAGACTGTTATGACTCTTGTATACAGGGGTATTTTTCCATTGCCAATAGAACATTTTACCTAACAAATGTAACAAGGTTCTTTATATGCTTCTTAAATCAGGGAACAGCATACAGCATTTACTTTCATTAACAAAGCAGTTAGTATGTTGCAACTGTTTTACTGGAATAAAACTATTTTTTTATGGTTCACGTGAACCGAAAGTTCAGTGGTAATTTTAGTGTCTAGTAAATTTAAGTCACGCATGGCTTATTTACTGACACTTATACCACTTATTGCTTTACAAAATAAAATTCATTCATTGAATTCACACTATTTAATGAATAACACATTTTTCAAAACAAAGAATACTGATTTCGTTTTTTTTTTTATTATTTCCTGTGTTTTTTTCTTCACAATCTTTCCTTTACTCAATGAGAACAAAGCTAAACAAGATCAATAAAGGGTTTTCTATGTTAAAACCCAACAGTTTATTGCTATACATAAAACATAACATTTAAGCAGTTTTTAATGTATATGTTGATCTATGAAGAACTTGTGAAATTGTTCTATTTTTCTAGCCCTGTCACATTTGCTGTTCAAGATTTAAGATGACCCCGTGAAAAGCAAATAAACAAACAATTTTAGTAATGGAGATTAGCTAACTATAAAGATCAACTCATGTTTGCCAAGTTTAAATCTGCTGATCCATCATCTATTTATTTTTGGGCAAATCTTTGTGTGCCTGTTTCCCAATATCAAGAGAACTGCAACTTTGTGATCCTTCTGTTATGTTCTTATGACTTTCAACTTTATAGTATTGGGGGGTAGGGTGTATGGGGCCCTCTCTAAACAAAAAACGTTTGCTAATGGCTATGCTTTTTAACGTATCTTCTTCCTAAGAAGTACAGGCATTGGTGGAAGTGATTATGTGCCCAAATTGTTGACTGAAAATAGAGAAATTACGAGATAAGTGTATTTGATAGCTATGTACTGCATATTTGCAAAAATCCCATTGCAAACCCATCACACTGCCACCTGTGCACTTGCTGTATTTGGCTTGGTGAAACCTCAGAAAACTATTCCCTAGGTTAATGATTGGGGATGAATCCACAAGAGAAAATATTCTTTATTTTCATCAGCTTTATATATAGTTCTTCTTTTTCTACTTATTCACCACTTTGCCACTTATGCTCTTTTTTTTTTACTTTGTTAGGTCAGTTTTCATAGCTTTATAAACAGCCTCAAAACCAGGCAGCTCCAATAGGCTAAACTAAGTGGCTGTGTAAACTGTTGGAGCTGTATAAATTCTGTATAATAACTCACCTTTTTTTATTAAAGTGATTGTAAAGGCAGAAGTTTTTTTTTTTTTATCTTAATGCATTAAGATGAAAAGCCTTCTGTGTGCAGCAGCACCAAGCCCCCTAATACTTACCTGAGCCCCATGTCTATCTAGTGATGTCAAAGAATGCCTCGGCCATTCTGGGACTCTCCTTTCTGATTGGCTGAGACACAGCAGCAGTGCCATTCAGGAGAGGGGGCAGGGCCGAGTCACAGCCCCATGTCTGAATGGATAAATAGAGCTGCAGCTTGGATCGTGTGCCCCCATAGCAAGCTGCTTTTGGTTGGGGTCATTGTTATTGTGATAGAAATGGGAAAGTGTGAGGTGCTATTTATGGTGACATCAGCGGTCTATTAGACACTTAGGGGGATATGTACTAAAACTGGTGAGTGCAAAATCTGGTGCAGCTGTGCTTGGTAGCCAATCAGCTTCTAACTCCAGCTTGTTCACTTAAGCTTTGAAAAAATATCTGAAAGTTGACTGGTTGCTGAGCTGCACCAGATTTTGCATCCCTTAGTTCTAATAAATCAATAATGTATCCCTTGCCCTCCACTAAAGTAGATCAAGCACTGACTCTGCTGATTCCCCAATTGGGATTATGACAGCTATGAAACAGGAAATGGTCAGATCTGAGTGCCTCTGGGTTAACACTGTGAAGAGGAGATTGGGAAACAGATATTTCCCAATCTCCTCCCACTTATCATTCTAAAACAATTTATTTTGGCCCCGGGCTACTGGGAGAGACAGGATAGCCTAAAAACCATCAAGCAGGGGTGCACCACAGTAAAAGTGATTGGGCAGTTCTGTATACAGTGGGTATACAGTGGGATCCTGCTCAATAACAACACTGCACACAACCTTTTCACAGTTTGAATGCACTAAATACATCCAAAATGCTGGACTGATTAAAGTAAATCTGCCTCAGGCAGGGGAGTTAGTAATGATAATGTAATAATTTATCTATAGGCAGGGGTTATCTTCAGAGAAAACTGCAGGTTAAAACAATATATAGATTTAGAAAAAAACAGCTAAAGTTTTATGCTAATTTCCCCATAAGACTTGAGCTTGGTCCACTCCCTCTTACAACAATAGATAGGAATCAAGTTTAACAGATGGAATTTCATTACAGTTTAAATTTCAATAGCCAAGGTGTGTCAAAAATAGTAAACCTGAAGTAGAAAATAAGTTCCTAATCCATGGGAGCAGTGGCACATCTTGGTGCCTGCACATTATGGGAACTATTTATAATAAAAAAATGCTGTGTATAAAGCTCAGCAGTCATGCAGCCATTCCCATTAAAGTAATTGTAAAGGAAAGCATCTTATAAAAACAAATGTCATACTAACAAGATCTGTGCGGTGGTTTTGCACAGAGAATCCCCATTCCTCCTTTTCTCTGGTCCCCCGCAGGCATTCTGGGCCCCTCCCCCTTGCAGAGTGTCCCCTAGCAAGCCGCTTGCTGTAGGGGACACTCGTGTGCACACTCCCGAGCCAGATCTCTGCGTCCATAAGATATAGAGATCATGGCTCAGCCCCACCCCTGCTCCTGTCTCACTGACTGTGATTAAAAGCACTAGGAGCCAAAGGCTCCTGCTACTGCATCTCAGCCAATCAGGAGGGAGAGACCTGGGAGAGCCCTGGGTCTCAAGCACATCGATGGATTGAGATCGGACTTAGGTAAGTATTATGGGGGGGGGGGGGGTGAGCTGCACACTAAAGGTTTTTTACCTTCATGCATAGAATACATGAAGGTAAAAAACCTTCAGCCTTTACAACCACTTTAAGGTGTCTAATGTGTGTATTTCCTATGATCATTTTCTCCATCTAGTGGCCCTGATGCAGTATTTTCCTAATTGCAGGATTTTCTAAAAATACAGATTATGGCCACTAGAATAGCTTTGATGATCTCAGAAAATACACATTATGGGGACTGTGTGAATTATTTATAAATAGACCACTGAGTCTGTTATTTAATTCAATCAATTAGGGTAATGCCTCATACACACGATCGGAATTTCCAATGGAAAAAGTCTGACTGACTTTTTCCATCTGAAATTCCAACCGTGTGTATTCCCATAAGAGTTTTTCCATCGGATATTCCGATGAATTCCATCGGAGTTTAGATAGAGAACATGTTCTCTTTTACTCCGATGGAATTTCGTTGGAAATCCAATGTGAGTTTGGTCGGACAAAGGTCCGATCGTGTGTACGGGGCATAACATCATACAGTCATGTGAAAAATTAGGTACATCCCATTGAAAATGTTGGCTGTTTTAATATATTTAAAAAGATGTATTTCTAATCATTTGGAGATCTTTTTCAATCCAGTGCCAGCCCCACATGCATATACAACTTCCTTTCTGATGGCCTTACAGATCTCTATAGATCTTGGCATGATTACACCACAAATGTCAATAGCAAAGAGCACACCAGACCCTAGATGGCTGAGGGTTAAATAATACAGGTTTCACTTGCATACTCGCTAAGGAGATTCTAATCATTGCCAACTAATCTACAACACCAGATTCTAATTTCATGGAATTGAAGTGGTGGTAAATGTAAGGGTATACTTATGTTTTTCATAAGACAAGTCTGATTTTTTGTTAATTTAGATTTTGAAAATGAATACACCATGTTAGGTTTATGCTTCATTAGTTTAAGTGTGTCACTTCTATCTGTAGGCACTATTTTAATCAAGTTATAATGTTTGCCTGTTCAAATATTCTGAAACAGTTAAGATTTCCCATGGGGTGCACTTACTTTTTTACATGACTGTATGTACAGTACATATTGATCCAAGGAGTCTGGAATTCTCCCTAGCCACACTGTCTAGTGATGGGACAAAAGTAGAGCTCAGGAATTGGAAGGGATTGAGGAGAGGCTCTGGACTCAGAAAACTGGCCAGTAAATATATATACATTTACATATAGGTTGAAACGTGTCAGGGATTCCTTATGGTTACTACATTTCCTGTATACCTGCTAATGTTGGTGATTCCTTGCACTATCGAACATCATGTTGTATGATATAGCCAGTAACCATTGTTTTTAATCTCACCATGTCATGATCATTATTAAAGTATTATTCTTTTTACTTTACACTGTCTATTTAAATACTTTACTGTTCAAAAGCCCCATTGGGGAATTTTCCCATTTCTTAAGTAAATGTATATCAGGTTTGTGCAATTAAAGTTCACGTCTGATAATAGCCCTATTGGACAGGCACTTGCAGATGCTATACATGACAGAAAGGATTATCCACTTCAGGCTCACCTTAAAAATGACATTGCACTAAAATAACATAACCTTTTTTTTTTTTTTATTATTAGCACAGTTCCGGGATATTCAGGTTTTACTAGGTTACCTGTACCTATACAAATGGTTCAGAAGCTGAAGTCTGTTGTAAGTATCTTTTACTGCTTATTTCTTAATTTTTTAGGCAGCACATCTAAGGCCTCGTACACACGATCGGACATATCCGATGAAAACGGTCCGCGGACCATTTCCATCGGATATGTCCGATCGGGAGTTTGATCCGATGGCGTGTACACACCATCGGATCAAATTCCCCACCGCCGGATGGCGCGTGCGCGGTGACGCGGCGGTGACGTTGACGCCGCCACGTCACCGCCACGTCACCGCACCAGGAAGTTAAACACTTCCACGCATGCGCCGAATCCATTCGGCGGCGGCGCGGCGGCGGTGGGGGACGACATGTCTGCTGGTAAGTGTACTAACCAGCAGACATGTCGGGCGGACAGATTCCCACCGGATAGATTTCAAAGCATGCTTTGAAATCTGTCGGGTGGAGAAATCTGTCCGCTAGCCCATACACACGAGCGGAGATGTCTGCTGAAACGGTCCATTGGACCGTTTTCAGCGGACATATCCCCTCGTGTGTACGAGGCCTAAGGAGCACTGATAAATATGATTTACATCCATTTCAGTGCAAGGTCCAATAAAAGCTGTGAAAAAATGGTTATTTACTAAACATTGTAAAACTCTTTTATGTCTGCATTTTTGTCATTCTTCTGCATTTCTCTGTTAGTATTCTGTAAATGGTTCCCATGCTTTTTCAATTCAGGTGTATGAACAATCCTAAATTCTGCCGCAATCGTGATCAACATCTGAAAGCTTTTTGTATTCTATGCTAACAGTGTTTTGATATGTTTTTCCCCTGTTTCCTTAACTGCTCAAGCTGTTTGGCTATGTCTGAATTGCTGATGATGAAGCCTTTGCTGGCAGGCTGCCCAGACAGCAGAGCTCCTGTAGATTTTAGTTTCTCTAGGAGCTGCTTGCCTTCAGCATAATGGGTAACATTGAAAGCGCCAAGTCATTTGGTCGACAAGGTCAAAGTGCCTTTCATTCCTGCAATAATCAACCAATGTAGCTCTTCTTTAGGCCCAGGGAGAGAAAAGATAGAGGTCAAAAGAGCAATTACATTTCACATTGACTCCAGGAAAGGCTTAGAAGACCAAACTGAGAAACTGAGGGAAAAAAGACTCTGATTCATTCTTTTTCATTTCCTATCTGTTCATTTTTTTTTTAAACGTTGCAAAATCCCTGAACACTTTGACAAGAATGAAATTGTAAGGTCTATTATTAGATCACAGACCTAGGATATTTAAAATGTCAGCGTGATACAAAACAATGCAAGCAATGCACAACATGAACTGTAAAATAAAACACAAATTGAAAAGGAAAACAGTGAATATAAAAAAAAAATATATATACAGAGTGCAGAGTTCAGGGGGCTTACACACAGAGTGCAGAGCTGTACTTGTAAACACAGAAACCAAACTTCTGTGTTTATATGGGCAAAAGGTGGTATATATATATATATATATACATACAGGCATACCCCACTTTTAAGTACACAATGAGGTTTATTTACTACAGCTGGATAGTGCAAAATCAGGCTCACAAAGCTGGGGTTAGAAGCTCATTGTTTTCTATGCAGAAGTGAGCCTGATTTTACACTTTCCAGCATTAGTAAATAAACTAATAAACTTCATTGTGTACTTAAACGTGGGGTATGCCTATATATATATATATATATATATACAGGCATACCCCCACTTTTAAGTACACAATGGGGTTTATTTACTAAAGCTGGAAAGTGCAAAATTAGGCTCACTTCTGCATAGAAACTAATGAGCTTTTAATCACAGATTGTTCAATTAAGCCTGGTAATAAAACCTGGAAGCTCATTGGTTTTTATGCAGAAGTGAGACTGATTTTGCGCTTTCCAGCTTTAGTAAATAAATCCCATTGTGTACTTAAAAGTGGGGTATGCCTGTGTATATATATATATATATATATATATATATATATATATATATATAGCCAAACTGCCGCACCTTGTATATTTATTAGGAGAGTAAAAACTCACCAAGGAGACATCAAAATAGCAAAAATAACAATGTTTTGGATTTATTAAAATCCTTCATCAGATATAGCAAGCATGAAAATCAGATTCTGATTACATTCATTATATAGCAAATTCTCCCACAGACTGTAAATTAGCAACACCTGGATAGTCTTAACTTAGAGTAAGATAGAGTCTAACATTGCAGATAACCCCTGTAAGAACACAACAGTCTAGTGGGGGAGATCACTGGACGAACTTTGCATGGTTAGTACAGTGGCTCTGACTGGAACTGTCAATTTTTTTCATTCAACCCAAAAAACTGTTATGCCGTGTGCACACAATCAGAATTTCCATCAAGAAAGGATCAATGTGAGCTTTTGGTCGGAAATTCCGACCGTATGTAGGCCCCATTGGACTTTTTCTGTTGGAATTTCCTACCGCAAAAATTTGAGAGCTGGTTCTCAAATTTTCCAATGGGGAAAATTCTTGTCGGAGATTCTGATTGTCTGTTTGCAATTCTGACACACAAAAAAAACACGCATGCTCGGAATCAAGTCAACGCATGCTCGGAAGCATTGAACTTAATTTTTTTTGGCTCGTCGTAGTGTTGTATGTCACCGCGTTCTTGACGGTCGGAATTCTGTGTGACCGTGTGTATGCAACACAAGTTTGAGCCATGCTTTTCTTGTCGGAATTTTCGATAAATAAGTGTGTACCCGGCTTTACTTTTTGCATTGTGTGGACTCTCATTATCCAACAACATTGTTGTAGAGCACAGTACACCCAACCTTGGGATACGTTTCTGAAGACCTCTTGTAAATCAACTGTGGTTTCCTGCTATGTAAGCTTGTTAGCCAAGACACAAATCGGTGGTGAGGTTTCCTTGTAGTTTGTCCCAAGTGTCTCTCAGCAATCCTGCAACAGCCCTTGTAAGAATAGACATGTACATACACTGTAAAATAGTCATATAAATTAGAAGGGCAATATGCCCATCCCAATATTTTTAGTTATTCTATTCTAGGTACACTATATTTATAGTAATGTTGTATTAAAATATGGTAAGGCCATTGAAGCTCTCGCCCATTGGTACTATCTCTTGGAGGAAATTATTTTTTTGCAGGTCTTTTTATTGTTTGTGCTTTCATATTTAGGATATTTTCCTTGTACCATGAGAATCTTGTGGTCTTCCACACTCTTAGCAGGTCTTGCCACCTTTGTTTTGTAATGTTAACGGTTTGTATTTACTCAGATATCACTGTGTAAGACATATCTGGTGATTTTCTAATTTGTGTTGTTATTTGGTCTTCCTTTCTATATGTTAAATGGATTAACATTTTGAACTTATATTGCTGTTCTTTATTCTATACTATGGTGAAGCTTTAATAAATTTAACAATAACAAAAAATAGTCAGAGACATTTTCCAGTATGTTAAGAACATCTCTGTAAGTACACGTTTCACTCTTTTCCAAGTATACTCCATTTGCTTTAAAGCAAAATTGAGTTGAAATTACCCACCTAATCCAATGTTGTCAGCATATTTTAGACACCTCTGGATGCCTGAATGTTGAGTGTGCTTCCAATCCAAGCACTTAAATACAAATTAGATAGAAATACCAATTGCTCTGATAAGCACAACTAAATAAAGGGTCTGGTCCTACCCATCGCATCTTCTAAGCCTCACTCTTGAGCGCAGGGTTAGGTCCATGCTATGGGTAAGGTCCAGGCTATGGGTACATAGTAATGGAAATATGTTCAAATCAGAGCTCATAGGAATTCCACAATTCAAAATGGATCTTATGTGCTCCTGGAAGGACCTCCTATATGTTTGCAGCAGTGTATTAGGAAAGTATTGTTTTTTTGTTTTTTTTACAATTCAGATAATCCCAAAGGAAACCTGTATTGTACAGTAGAAAAATATGAAGACTACCATTACTGAGTAGGGAAAGGATAAGAATGAAAGATAAGAAAGATTACTTCTCCTCACTACCTGTCACAAGCATATGCAACAATGGGAAATCTGCAACAATGGCACAGACACCAATAAAAGTGTTATATTATTCATAGATTAGGTCAGTGTTTCTCAAATTCCAGTCCTCACGCCCCCCCCCCCCCCCAACAGGTCATGTTTTCAGGATTTCCATTTTTTTGCACAGGTGATTTGATCAGTTTCACTGCCTTAGTAATTCCCACAGCCTTTTCATCTGAAGGAAATCCTGAAAACAACATGACCTGTTGGGGGGGCGTGAGGACTGGAATTGAGAAACACTGGATTAGGTGAATGTTAGTAATGCTGTGTATTGCCTCTTTGTCCCCATTGCGAAATGTGTGTCACTTCCTTTCTGGCAACAACCGTGTCAGTGAGGCAGAAATTTAGGGGATCAAAACCTGAAAGAGGTTCCAGCCCTTCCCACAAAGAGCTTCTAACTTTTTTTTTTTTAATTAGTGCTTGAGGTGTAGTATATACCCCCATAATCCATCTATACATATGTTCTCCTAATCCAATATGTCTTAGTACTCCTGCCATAAACTTCCAATTGACTCGGTCGAAGGCCTTTTCGGTGTCTGTACTCAGAAAGATTGAAGGTGTTTTGGTTTCCCTTGCCCAGTGTACCAGGTTCAACACTTTAATAGTATTGTCCCTGGCTTCCCGGGTCGGGATGAAACCCACCTGATCTAGATGTATTAGCTGTGTCAAGAGGGGCTGTAGTCGGGCTGCTATTAATTTAGTAAAGAGTTTTAGATCTGTGTTCAACAATGAGATCGGGCGGTAGCTACCGCACTCTGCTGGGTCCTTCCCTTCTTTGAGAATCACCGCAATATGTGCCATAAGGGCTTCCGGGCGGAGTGCGGTAGATCGGCCGAACATCCTAATCATGTACGGTCCAAGAGCGGGGTAGAAATGCTGGTAATATTGAATAGAGAACCCATCTGGGCCTGGAGCTTTCCCTTTTTTAACCATTTTCATAACTCCTTGGAGTTCCTACATTGAGATGGGTCTGTCCAGGTTCTCCCTTTCAGTTGAAGGTAATCTTTTCAGATGTGCTGAGGATAAGTAGTCCTCTATCCTTCCTCTAGGAATGTCTATTTGTTCTAAGTTGTATAAGGAGGAGTAGTATTCTCTAAATCTCTGCGCTATATCTTTAGGGAGTGACATTACCTGGCCATTCTTTCCCTTGATATGTGGTATATACACAGTGTTCCTAGTATCCTTCAGTTTCCCTGCTAAGATTTTACCACACTTATCGCCTAATTCGTATGTTGTCCTTCTACCTACTTGAATAATTGCTTTAGCTTTATACCTAACTCCCTCCTTTTATGTCCTAGTTCTTCTCCTACATTTGTTGACTGTGTACATTTGTGTTGCATTTCCAAGGTTTGGATATCTATTGTTAGTTTCCTAACCTGATTTTCTCGCATTCTTTTTATTCTTGCCCCATGCTTTATCAATAGTCCCCTCATCACTGCCTTGTGGGCCTCCCACACCACACTTGGGTCACTCCCCGGGGTATTGTTGATCCGAAAGTAGTCTCCTAGTTCCTTTTCTACTGCTTCTTTAACCTCTGGGGCCTGTAAAAAAGGAGAATGCTCCTCAGTAAACTCAAACGAATGCGCTCAGATGTGGCCTTTGTCCAAGAAACCCATCTTAGAGCCAGTCGGTTACCCTATCTACAAAATAGATTCTTCCCCTGTTCCTACCACTCCTTTAGCCCAACATCCAAATCCAAAGGGGTTGCTATATTAATATCCAACCAGATCGCTTGGTCACTAACGGAAAAACAGATAGACGAAAATGGAAGGTATATATTTTTAAAAGGTACCTTAGGAGACGAGAAAGTAACACTAGCTACTGTATATACACCTAATACGTATCAAGATACCTTCTTGATTAGAGTATTGTCTAAATTAGACAAATTCATAGAAGGGAAGTTGATCCTAGGAGGAGATATTAACATAACACTGGACCCCAAATTAGATACATCTCTATCAGGAAAATCTAGGTGGCGGGTCCTGCGGAAGTTAGAAGAAATGCATTTGGTAGACGCTTGGAGGATATTGCATGGGGAGGAGAGAGATTATACCTTCTATTCTAATCCACATAAAAGGTATTCCCGGTTGGATTATTTCTTGATTCCTCATTATCTATTGACAGTAGTTGAGGAAGTAAACATTGGGAATATAACTTGGTCAGACCACGCCCCAGTGACAATCGACATAATAATATCAGGCAAGACCCTCTCCACGGGGTATCGTTGGCGCCTGAATGGAAGAGCTTCTAACTTAACCACTTCAGCCTGGAAGGATTTATTCCCTTAATGACCAGGCCATTTTTTGCGATAAAGCACTACGTAATTTTAACTGACAATTACTCAGTCATGTGACGTTGTACCCAAACAAAATAGAGGTCCATTTTTTCACAAAAATATAGCTTTCTTTTGGTGGTATTTGATCAACTCTGCAATTTTGAAAAAATAAAACAATATTTTTTACTTTCTGCAATAATACATATTCAAAAAAAATATAAAAAAAACTAATTTATTCATCAGTTTAGGCCAATATGTATTCTGCTACATATTTTTGTTAAAAAAATTGCAATAAGCGTCTATATTGATTGCTTTGTGCAAAATTTATAGCATCTACAAAATAGGGGATAGATTTATGGACATATACTTTACTGGTAATGGCAGTGATCTGCGATTTTGAGCTGCACTACAACATTGCAGCGGACAAATCTGACCCCAAGTAGCACTTTTTGAGCACCAGTGACATTATTACAGTGATCAGTACTAAAAAAAAAAAAACACTGATCATTATATAAATTACACTGGCAGGGAATTGAGTTAACAGTAAGGAGCAATTAAGGGGTTAACTGTGTTCTGTGTTCCATTGGTGTGTTCTAACTGTGTGGGGGATGGGCTCACTGGGACAACTCAGAGATCGCTGTTCTTGATCAATAGCAACAGGAGATCTCCTGTCAGAACCGGGATCCATCCATGTTTACATAGAAGATCCCCATTCTGCCTCTCTGTACAGTGATCACATGGTGACATTCCCATGGCATGCATCGGGCACGTGCATGCTCACATTATCTATTACATTAAGCTATCAAGGGGCACCCTTCATCAAGGGTGCCCCTTGATGAAGCGATCTCTCGCTGTGCACCTTGATGAAGCGATCTTTTGCGAAACTAGTAGGGGGGAACGTGCGGTACATCGGCATCACCCCCCTGAATGCTTGGTTTCCCTGTTTGGATGGGTTTGTCTGTATATATCCGGCCGGGACATCAGACTACAAGGCTCTCTAACCACTGAAAAATTGTGAGTGTTTAGTATGTACATTTTTTTACAATAAAGTTTTAAAGGTTTTTTTCCTTTCTTCCATGTCTACGAAATATGAACATCAATGCTTTGGATTAATGGAACGAGTTGATGATTCCCAATAGGCTGTTTCCATCCAGCTTGTGGCTTTGCAATCCCATATAACTTCAGGCTACCTGGGGTCCCCTATAACCAAGGGACCGCCGGGATCTGGTAAGCAGATTTACATGCTTTGTTGGTGGAGGATTTTAGCTATCTGGTTGTCACTCCATATTTGTAATTCATCTGACCATACATCTTGAGGACTCATTTTTCTTTACTGGTGAAGGAGCATCCCACTTTATTTTTCTCTTGCTAAAAGACTTTATGTATTACCTTGCATGATTTATGATTTATGACTAAATGATGACTGTTATGTTTTAACCAATATTATAATTCATGGTTGTTTTATATTTGTTCACGTTTAATGGGCCAGATCCACATAGGAATTAAGCCGGCATTTCACGAGATGCGGCGTAAGTCTAAATATGCACACGCGTATCTATGCGCCGTATCCCCAAACGATATACGCCTGAAATCTAGAATTTTTCGACCAACGTAATTTCGATAGACCGGCGCATCGTGCGCGCAAAAATGCGCTAGACACACCATTGTTTTGCTATGCAAATATGCAAATGAGGGAGATACGACGATCCACAAACGTAAGTTTGTGTGGCGCAGGCTACGCGATGTGCGCATCAGCTGCACGTCCGGTCTAAAGTTAGTCCTTATAAAAGCAGGTTTAAATTTGGACAATCCAACTACATGTCAGCTAAAGCAACACCGTTAGAGACGAGCTGAGTAGCCACACTTGCGGGACAACAATCTGTATGCCAACATGCCAGGGGCATTCTTGCTCATAGCTATACTACTGACTTTAGATGAGCGCAGAAGGAGAAGGGCATGGAGGAGGGCATGGGAGAGGATATACCGCACACGTATAGACATCTTTGGCATGAGTGATTCTGAGGTGTCTCGCATCTTCAGATTCACCCCTAAATGCCATCATGGAATTAACCACAACCCTGCAGGAGGACATCACCAGCCCAACACAACGCTCACATGCAGTGCAGCCACTGGTCAAGGTCCTGGCAACACTCCATTTCCTTGCCAGTGGCTCTTTTCACCTTAATGGGTAAATATATATTTTAGATACATTTTTTTCTGTTTAGTATATATTTTATATTAGTTAATATAATAAATATATAATTTTATTTTTTATATCTAATATATATTTAATATTTTAAATATTATTATAATTATATTATTTATTATTATTATATACATATATATATATATATATATAGTAGTTCAACTTCCAGTTCCTCTTCAACAAATGGATGTACTTTTGCAATGGAAGGGTGTTTCTCTCTGTCTATTTAAGCACTGTGCGTAGCTCACTAAGTTGACCGGGCCTAGTTCCAATCTCACTGATTGCGCCGTGCCGAGTTCTGAGCATGCGCAGAGAGGTGCTGACCATAGTCTGCTTCATGCGCGCATGCGCAATCCGTCCGGCCCTTCATTTGCATGGGGTCACGGCTCATTTCAATGGAACATGCCCACGTCCTTCCCTATTTGAATTACACCGCCTTATGCCTCAGGATTTACGTTGCGCCGGCGCTACGAGGATACGGTACTTGCGCCTCTACATTGCGCCGATCTAACGTAAAGGAGGTGCGCTACGCCGGTCAATATATGCGCCAATGTACGTGAATCTGGCCCATTGTTTATAATGTTTAGCGCAACTTGTTTTCTTCCCACATCTTTACCACTGTTTAATGTTACACAGTAAGTTGCAGCTTTACAATTTGCTTCACTAGCATACATTTTGTACCCATTTGACTTACGGGTCTATCCATGGTTTTATTAGCGCAGTTTTCTTCTCCCTTTTTTCACATGTCATTTTGGGCAATAGACCCGACCTGCCGCAGTATATGTACAGTGGCTGGTCGGCAAGTGGTTAAAGCATTTTTTGGCTAGAAATACATTTAAGTACATTTTACATTCAAGTTTACTTATCTTGATTTTCTTGGGTACCAGTGAGTATCTTGAGTACCCAGAATAAAGGGAAATATACTTTTTTGTGTATGTTAGGACGTAATAAAAAAAATTCAATTGTTGACCTGGCAGGAAGGCACTCTTGTGGGCTGACAACACATAGCATTTTTGGGAACCGAGTGGTGTCAGCCGTGCCCATTTATCTTTTGATAAACTACTCTAAACCCTCCCCATAATATTTTCTCTTAACATGGGCCCTAAGTATTCTAAAGCCCAAGATAAGAAGTAAAAGGGTTAATTGGACTCCTTGACATAACATAGGAAGTGTGCTCAGAACACAGCTCTGAATTTCTGACATGATCAGCATATTTTCTTTAATTATATCAGACAAAAAAAACAAAACACTTTTATGGTTTAGTTAACTCACCAAAATATAACAAAAAAGAAAAGTTAATTGATAGGTTTTGCATATACTTTAACTAAAAACCTACTACACATTTTAACTGTAACTGTAATGATGTTAGATTGCCAAAGCATGCAGTCATCATATTAGCATATGGATATTTATTTAGCATTAAGTCAGACAGTTTAGAGCACATAATTTAGGCTTAAATACAAGTAATTTGTGCTGGCATATTGTTGTTATAAAACTACCTTTACTTGACCTTCCAGCTGCCAGCACTAATTACATCTCAAGTGCTGACCGTTCTTGTAATGTATCTGGTAATTGCTATTACTACAGTATGTGATTTTTCTGAAAAAAAAAATCTACATTTGAAAGATTATTTATTAGGCACATTAGTGTGACTGTGGGGAAATGACAGAGGAACACATTTCTCTTCACCACAGTGAGAGCTGAATTTTATTGTAGGCACATTGCCACATCGCATACTTCACAACAACATCATCTTTTTTTCCCACGGACTGCTATTCTGCAATTTATTAATTTATCATTGCACTGTGCACCTCCTCCAACAATGACTGCTCTTTACAGCTGGGGAAAAACATGTTACTGATATACTGGGCTCTAAACAAAATCTCTTCACTGCTTTCACATTACTACACTGAAGGTAATCACTCCAGAAATATCCACAGCACTTGAGCCTCAAGCATAAGAGGCAGCTTTTTTCTCAAAGGTTTCTGAAGTGCTGCAGTTATGTTAAAAGAAAAATGTAACTGACTCTTCCTTCACAAAGTTTTATTTATCAAATGAATTATGAACTTAATCATTGTTTTCTTTACTACCCTTTTAGTATACAGCGCCTTGAAATGTATTCCTCATTTTGTCAAGTTACAACCAAAAACGTAAATGTATTTTGTTGGGTTTTTATTTGATAGACCAACACAAAGTGGCAAGGAAAATGATAATGGTTTTAATTTATTTTTTTACAAATAAATATCTGAAAAGTGTGGCCTGGGTTTGTATTCAGTCCCCTTTACTCTGATGCCGCGTACACACGATCGGTCAATCCGATGAGAACAGTCTGATGGACCGTTTTCATCAGATCACACCGATCGTGTGTGGGCCCCATTGGTTATTTATCCATCGGTTAAAAAAATTCAAACTTGTTTTAAAATTAACCGATGGATACCTAACCGATGGAAAAAAACGATCGTTTGTAGGCACGTCCATCAGTTAAAAATCCACGCATGCTCAGAATCAGGTCGGCGCATGCTTGGAAGCATTGAACTAAAAACATTTTTCAGCATGTCGTTGTGTTTTACGTCACCGCGTTTTGACGGTTTTTAACTGATGGTGTGTAGGCACGACTGACCATCAGTTCAGATTCATCGGTTAACTGATGGAAAAATCCATCAGACCGTTCTCATCGGATTGACCGATTGTGTGTACAGGACATGATACTCCTAACTAAAATCTAGTGGAATCAATTTCAGGCAGGAAAGCATTAATCAGAGAAGCAGCCAGGAGGCCTATGGTAACTTTGGATACACAGGATTCAGTATGCTTCCTCTTCTAATGCCGTGTACACACGATCAGAAGTTCCAACAAGAAAAGTCAGATGTGAGCTTTTGGTCAGAAATTCCGACCGTGAGTATGCTCCATTGGACTTTTGCTGTCAGAATTTACGCCAACAAAAGATTGAGAGCAAGTTCTCTATTTTTCTCAAAGTTCTCTATTTTTCCTAAAGTTCTCATCAGAAAATCCGCTCGTCTGCATGCAATTCTGATGCACAAAAAAACATGCATGCTCAGAATCAAGCAGAAGAGCCTATTGAACTTCATTGATCTCAGCTCATCGTGCGTCTTGTACATCACCATGTTCTTAACGGTCGGAATTTCCGACAAGATTTGTGTGACCGTGTGTATGCAACACAAGTTTGAGCCAACATTCTGTCAGAAAAAATCCGTGGTTTTCTTGTCGGAATTTCCAATCGTGTGTATGGAGCATAAGCCAGTAAGGGATATGGAGCTACAATTTCTCAGAAGTAAAACATAGGAAGCAATCACATAATGGAAACTGTATAGTCACTATTATTAAAACATAAAAAATGCACGCTCACCATGTAAAAATAACTGACAGGCTTCACAAGCATAAACATATTATGGTATTCCTTGGGCTTAACAGATCAGAACCCGACCGTCAATCAATCCACATGCATGATGACGTCACCTTGTAGGCCCCACCTTACACAGATGACATCATTGGGAGGACAGGCCAAGTAGAACCCATCACACAATAACTATATACTGTATATAGGGCTCTGCCGCCATAGTATTGGCTGGTCGCCTTGCCCTTAATGCAAAGTAACACTGGAGTATTCACAGTGGCACCACATAGATTGATGTACTTTCGAAAAATATGATAAAACCTATATGTAAAGGGTATGACTTGTAATAGCGGCATCTAATGTTAGAAAAAGATGTTACACACTTGTTAAAAATATATACAAAAAATTGTTAAAAAAGAATTCAAAAGGATTAAAAAAGGATATATGTGAGGATACTGGAATATATGAGGTTAGACATACTCACATTTCTAATGACCCTTGTTCATCCTTCCTGCAACAGTCTTTACTTCCATTCATGTGTTTAACCCCTTCCATACAGGGCATTTTCACCCCCTTCCTGCCCAGACCAATTTTTAGTTTTCAGCGCTGTTGCACTTTGAATGACAATTGCACGGTCAGGCAACACTGTACCCAAATTAAATCATTATGTTTTTTTCCCCACACAAATAGAGCTTTCGTTTGGTGGTATTTGATCATCTCTGCGGTTTTTATTTTTTGCGCTATAAACAAAAGAAGAGCGACAATTTAAAAAAAAACACAATATTTTTTCCTTTTTATTTAATACATCTCACAATATTTTTTAAAAAAAAATACTTTTTTTCCCCTCAGTTTAGACCGATACGTAATCTACGTATTTTTGGTAAAAAAAAACAACGCAATAATCGTATATTGATTGGTTTGCGCAAAAGTTATAGCGTCTACAAAATAGGTGATAGATTTGTGGCATTTTTATTTTATTTTTTTTACTAGTAATGCCGGGGATCTGCATTTTTTTTTTTGTGACCGTGACTTTGCGGCGGACATATCGGACACTTTTGACACGTTTTTGGGACCGTTCACATTTACACAACGATTAGTGCTATAAAACTGCACTGATTACTGTGTAAATGTGACTGGCAGGGAAGGGGTTAACACTAGGGGGCGCTGAAGGGGTTAAAATGTGTCCTAAAGTATGTTCTAACTGTAGGGGGAGGGGGACTCACAGGGGGAGGAGATCGATGTGTGTTCCTCTGTACTGGGAACACACATCAGTCTCCTCACCGCTGACAGGAGGTGGATCTGTGTGTTTACACACACAGATCCACACTCCTGACGTGATTGCCGGAAATTGCGGGTGCCCGGCGGCAATCACGGCCGTCGGGCACGCGCGCGGGATCGCGAGTGGTGCGCGCGCGCGCCCTAGAACGCCGTGAAGACTGGACGTTGTGCAACGTCCAGTCTCATCGGCGAGGGGATCACCATGACACGATTCCCCTATGGGCTGGTAAGGAAGGGGTTAAAGAGCTGGAATTGAAGGATCTTGATTCCTTAAGAGTTGCTAGAGTTAAAATTAATAAAGACATCCAGCAAGGGCCCGATATGCATTTTCGGGGAACGCATGCAGTTTTTTGATCTTTTATGTATATTGCCGGGATCCGACAATACATTACAGCCACAAGCAATTTCAAATTACATTTTTTTCTTTAGAAATGTCATTTTGCAGTTGCATTTGTTATGAACATGGGAAAAACTTGGAACTTTACAGGCAGACTAAGGAGACAACCCTCCCCCAGGCACCATATTTAAAACAATATACATTTTTCTTTCAAAGATTTTAATTAGATTTGTACAAGAACAAAATAAAATAAAATGTACAGACTTTCCATACTCGGAGTGAAGGCACCGTTTAGAAAAAAACAGTCAAAACTATTATGGCTTTTAACATATAGTCTGTATCTGGCACTAGCATATATGGGACTAGTCTCACAACCAGAAATTAGCATCCAGATCAAGAGGAAAGGACCTCCGGCACCCCCTATGGGATCACACTGTGCCTGGAGGAGTCCCCCCTCGGTCCAAGAGTCAGGCAATCGCCCAGTGGGTGGGGACATAGTGCACAATATTTCATTCTTATTTTTTTCACTTTAAGCATTATTAAAATCACTGTTCACTGAAGAAAAAAAACAGAAGTTTTTTAAACTTTTGTTTGCATTGCTAGATGTCCCCTGGGGCAGTACCCGGGTCCCCATACACTTTTTATGCCAATAACTTGGATATAAGCCATTAAAATTAACACTTTTGATTTTTCATGTTTGTTTACAATAAACTTTAACGGTGTTCGCATGTTTGCACAATTTTTTTGTCTCTTCGCATGTTCTGGTTCTGGTTCATCCCTAGTCGTGTCCTTTATTATCTATGGGCTTTAGCAGGTAATTCTTAAGTATGTCAAACCTCCATTCATGTGGTGGCACAGTGAATACTCCGGCGTCCTTCTGTTTTTTGCCTTTGAAGCAGATGGCCTGTGCCTGGCAAAACCGGTCAGGCTTTGTCCTTTTTACAGCCCACCTCCTCTTTTGGTGATCCAATATGAACTGAGATGCCCAATATACAGTATACATACATGCCCTCTTTTCTACCAGGGTCTGAGCCTAAGTACCATCAAGGACCGATAAGTATACCACATATGCATATGTCTTCATTCTCAATCTGTGTGAGCCACATGTCTCTACATGGAGTACAAATAATAGTCCAGGATTTAACCATGGATTGTATGAACTCAGACACATGACTTTATACATTTGGGAATAAATCTCCAACATGTATTGACACTTACGCCACAGTGTATGGAATGAGCCTTTACTGGCGTGCAAGGGAGGTCTTTACAATTTTGGAATACATATTTGGCAATCTATGATGGGTTTGTACCCTTGCCTTTGAAAAAACATACAGACCTTGTAAAAATATCCTCCTCTGAACCATGGTCCCACATAAGTGAACTTTGGAGGCTCAGATAGTATAATAATATTATTTTGTGAGGCATTACAACATTTAGTATAATAACTTTGGAACTTTGATCACTATTTGAGGATTTTCATTTTCAGTGGATATATACATATATATTGTTGAACTATTACTTCATCTATAGGATCCTTTTTTGAGCATTAAACCAATAATTGTCTAATTCAAGGATCACCTCAAAAATCACTCAAATAACTTTGATTAAACCTAATATCGTTGTTCTGCAGATAGATATATGATATCACATACAGTTTGGGTATGAGTGATATGTATATATGAGAGAGGTAGGCATAGCTGTGTTTGATATGTGTGACATTGAGGTGCCATTTAAAACTTGGTATATAAAAAAATGGTGTATTATATTCTGCATTTAGCCCAGTGTATTGATGATAGATTTCTATATACATATAACATCTAACAGAGTCAAAATCTGTTTTTTTTTTTTTTAAATTGAGACCCTAATATGGCAGTGAAACCCTAATATGGCAGTTAGTGCATGATTGGTGTCTCTTAGTCCAACCCCCGATGATGTCATCTGTGAGGAAACATGTAGGGTGGGGCCTACGAGGTAGCAGAATCATGCACGAGGATTGATTGACAGCCGGATCCCAATCCGTACATAGGAACGTCATATTAAGTTTATGCCTTTGAAGCCTGTCAGCTATTTTCACATTTAATGTGCGCATTCTTTATCTTTTAATAAAAATTACCATACAGTTTTCCACTATGAGATTGCTTTCTATGGTTTTTTTCTGAGAAATTGTGGCTCCATATCTCTTACGGGTCTGGAGAAGGAGGCAAACCAGTTTATAAAAAACCTTAACCCCTTGAGCACTGTTTGACCTGTCTGCTGATACAGGAGTCAGTTTGATCTAGTAAGGAGCTTTGTTTTTTTCTCTCAGGTGGGGCACATTGCTTAAGAGTTGGAATTCTATCACGGCATTCCCTTTCCTAATAACTTTTGTTTCTTCTGTACTGGAATGTGAATTCTGTTGTAAGGGCGACTCTGTGATTAAATCCATATAATTAGTAGTGTTATTTATTTACAAAATATATGTATAGTGTAAGCTACAAAAAATGTTTGCCATGTGCCACTAAAGTGTTTGCGTTTGGCTTAAAGAAAAGGTGGCAACCCTACCCAAGACAGCAGATAGAGGGCCTGCTACTGATCATGTGAAAAGGTCCCGATGCAGAACTGTAATAAAGGGCCTCACAATGGGAGTAAAGGTCCCCAGGCAAGGGGGGGTTAGTGGGGTTCTTGCATCGGTGCCCTGAAGGTTCTAGTTACACCTCTGCATCTTACAATCTGTCGCCTAGGCAGACACAGCGACCTTTTGTCAGAATCCTAATTTGTAGGTTCAAAAATGTATTTTCAATCATTTCTTTGTAAAAGAACTTATACACAATCACATACTCACATAAAGGCAATAAATATAATTCCATCACACCAGTTGGTCTGTTTTTCATTACCAATTGTGATATTTATTTTTATTTTTCCATTGATATTTTTTTTGTACCTGTTGACTGACATTCTGCCATTGCCTGCCAGATCATTTAAGATGATATCTTATACAAAAGAGTTATAATTCAATTTTATTACATTGTTGATGCATA
Source organism: Rana kukunoris (assembly GCA_029574335.1). Classification (NCBI taxonomy): domain Eukaryota; kingdom Metazoa; phylum Chordata; class Amphibia; order Anura; family Ranidae; genus Rana; species Rana kukunoris. The sequence continues at coordinate 162,903,298 of CM056049.1, forward strand.
TATGGACAGCCGACTAGGGCATTATCGAAGTCAAATGTGATTCACATATCTAACAACTGGAATAATTTAGATTTCATACAAAAAAAAGGAAGGGGTAACTCCATACATAACCATGAATCATCTTCATGGTATAACTAATTTTCTTCAAAAGTACAAATTACTGTTTATTTCCTCCCTGTAATTAGACTTTCTAAGTTGGTCTCGGTTTAAGGATGCATTCACATACTTAAAAAGCCCTCTCTGGACCCATCCAATTTTAAACTATGCCCCATCTCCTTGCTCCCATTTTTATCTAAACTCCTTGAACTAGTCTAGAGTCTAGTCTGGCCGATAATAGCCTTCTTGATCCCCTTCAGTCTGGATTTTGCCCTCAACGCTCCACAGAAACTGCTCTCCTAAAACTAACAAACGATCTACTAAAGGCCAAAACTAAGGGACACTATTCTGTACTCCTACTCCTGGACCCCTCTGCTGCCTTTGATATGGTTTACCACCCCCTCCTCCTCAAAAAACTCCATGCCTTTGGCCTCCGTGACTGTACTCTTCGCTGGTTCTCTTCCCACTTATCCAACCATACTTTTAGCGTTACTTACAATTCTACTTCCTCCTCTTTCTGATCTTGGACCCCTTTTTTTTCAATCTACACTTCCACCCTGGGTCAGATGATAGCCGCCCACGGCTTCCAATACCATCTCTATGCTGACGACACTCAAATCTATTTCTCTACCTCTTAACTCACTCCATCATTCTCCTCGCGTATCACTAAATTGCTATCAGATATATCAGTCTGGGTGTCACACCACTTCCTCAAACTTAATTGATCCAAAACCGAACTTACAATTTTTCCTTCCTCACGTGCCCCCATCCCGATCTCTCTGTCAAAAACGATGGCACAACTATCAGCCCATCACCGCATGCCAAGGTTCTAGGTGTAGTCCTGGACTCTGAACTCTCCTTTAAGCCCCACATCCAATCACTGTCCAAATCTTGCCGCCTCAACCTCTGCAACATCTCTAAAATACACCCCTTTCTCTCGCCTTGATTACTGCCAACTCCCTCCTCATTGGCTTACCCCTACATACTCTATCCCCCCTTCAATTCATCATGAATGCTGCTGCCAGACTCATCCACCTTACTAATCGCTCTTTGTCTGCTACTCCTCTCTGTCAATCCCTCCACTGGATTCCACCCACCCAACAAATTAAATTCAAAATACCAACGACTACCTACAAAGCCATCCACAACTCTGCCCCCAGCTACATCACTGACCTAGTCTCAAAATACCAACCTAATCATTCTCTTCGTTCTTCGCAAGACCTCCTGCTCTCTAGCTCTCTCATCACCTCCTCTCACGCTCGCCTCCAGGACTTTTCCAGAGCCTCTGCAAGCCTATGGAACGCCTTACCCCAATCTGCTTATCTCCTACTCTATTAGCTTTTAGACAATCCCTGAAAACCCTCCTCTTCAGAGAAGCCTATCCTACCCACACCTAACAACTGTATTTTCATCTTGTCCATCTGATCAGCTACTACCCTTTGTTCCACTTGACCTTCTCTTCTAGATTGTAAGGTCTAATGCCGCGTACACACAATCACTTTTTGTGATGAAAAAAACTAAGTTTTCCACCATGAAAAAAAACTAAGTTTTTCCAACTTCATCATAAAAAACTATTTTGCCCACACACCATAATTTTTTCAAAATGCTCTAGCAAAGGGCGGTTACGTACAGCACATACGACGGCACTCTGTTCCATTCAAGCTCATAACTTGCTTCTAAACATGCGCGGTTTAAAACGTTGTTTAAAACTTTGTTTTAGCCCACACACAATCATTTTTTACAACACAAAAAACAACATTTTCAAAAACGACATAAAAAATTGAAGCATGTTCGATTTTTTTTATCGTTTTTCAGAAGACGGAAAAAGTAGTTTTAGCCCACACGATCATTTTAAATGACGTTTTTAAAAATGTCATTTTATTTCATCACAAAAAAACGACCGTGTGTACACAGCATAAGGAGCAGGGCCCTCTGAATCCTCCTATATTATATTGTATTGTAATTGTACTGTCTTCCCCGATGTTGTAAAGCGCTGCGCAAACTGTTGGCACTATATAAATCCTGTATAATAATAATAATAAGTACAGATGATAAGATTTTCTGATGAATGATCTTCCATTTTTATTTTTTATTTTCATGCTAGTCTCCATATTGAAAACAAAACAGGTTACTAAAGTACTACAATTCCCATACAACAGAATAAAAAATTGGAAGTGATGTATTTATTTTTTATTTTTGGACGAAAATTGTACTGATTAAACAAAAATTGTATGATATGGTAGCGTACAAGAAAAAATTTCGGACGCAAGTTGTGTACTAACGATCAGATTATCGTACGATTGCTTCAAAAGTGGTATTTTAGTTCGATATTCTGATCGTGTGTACTAGGCTTTAGGTAGTGAATTAATGGGATTCATAGGTTACACAAGAAAGATAAGATAAGAATGTTTTTGCTGTATATTCAGCTTAAATAAAGTGACAAGAACACTTGGGGTTGAACCTGAAGATTGCAGTCTGGTGCAGCTGTGCATGGTAGCCAATCAGCTTCAGCTTGTTGAATTAAGCTTTGGCAATAAAACATGTAAACTGATTGGCTTCTATGCACAGCTGCGCCAGATTTTGTACTCTCCAGTTTTAGTAAATTAACCCTGTATTTCTGCCAAGATCAACAGGTATTTTCTGTACTTGCTGAAAATGTTCTCAGACCTTTTGTAAAAGGCTGTAAGAGGGCAGTAGAATATACATTTGTACATTTTTCTCTTCCCAAGAGTGACAGACAGGTAGACTTTTGCTGGACTTTTGCAGTTCCCCTAATACAGAGAGTGTGCATCCAGTGCAGTGCATAAGTTCCTGTATGCATGTAAACAATAGTATTTACAAATATATAGCCACACAGTCCTTGACTTGGTCAGGTTGCCTGTACATGGCAGTACAATTCACCTGTCACTCCCAGGTAAAGACCTACACTTTAATGTACATTTTACAGTCCTGTTGTGGTGTTGTACAAAACATTTTAGCCTGAAAAACGACATTATTTCAGCTGCCACATTTAAGGACTGGTAACCTGTAATATACTCTGGGCCAGATCCACAAACAATTAATTTCAAATCTGCGCCGGCGTATCATTGTTTTGTATCCACAAACCAAGATACGCCGTTTTTTTGCGTAGATACGCCGCCCTGCGCCGTCATCCTAAAGTGTCCTATTTACGCTGGACACTAGGGGCGCTTCCACGTTGAATATGCAAAAGAGGTAGATACACCGATCCACGAACGTACGTACACCCAGGGCAGTGTTATTACGTCGTTTGCGTAAGCGTAGGTCTGTCGTAAAGTTACCCCTGCTGTATAGAGGCGTACGTAATATTAAGTATGGACGTCGGGCCAGCGCTGATTTTTTCGTCGTTCACGTCGCTTGCGTAAACCGTTCACGAATAGGGATTTGCGTCAGTTACGTTTATGTCGTTTTCATTGACTATTTGCGACGTGATTTCACGCATGCGCACTGGGATACGTCCACCGCCTGCGCATGCGCAGTTCAAAAAATAAGTCGTTTGCGTCGGGTCATTGATAATTTAAATAAAACGCGCCCACCTCTTCTTCATTTGAATTACACCCGCGAACGCCGGGCCATTTACGCTACGCCACCGTAAGTTACAGCGGTAATTGTTTGTGGATAAGGATACGCCGCTGTAACTTACAGCGGCGTAGTGTAACTAAGATAGGCTACGCCAGCGGGAGATCTTTGTGATCTGGCCCTATGTTTTTTGTTTTAGGTTTAAAAATGCTTTATGTTAGATTTCTTTAGTTTACTCATTATTCTCGGCCATATTGTCTTTATATGCTGAATATCTGAGGTGCTCATGATGTGCGGGCTTTTTTGCCATGGAGTGCGGGCCTCGGTCGCCCGGGCCCGTGGTCTATGTCAACACTATGGGCCTTGATGTCTTCGGGTGTCTTAAGGGTGGACATGTGGACGGCCGCCGTCAGCTCTCCCGACGCACAGAGTGCTCCCAAAGGGGTGCGTGGGGGAGAGGGCGGTGTGCCAGCCGGGGGCTTTGACTGAGAGGCCGTACTAAGATTGATCGAGCAATGTGGTTATTTGATGTTCAATGTTTCATAGTCAATGGTTCACAATCAATGTTTCATTGTTACAGTGTTCAATGCTTTAATATTCATTGTCTCATTCTTTCATGTGTTTTGAATGTATTCGATGTAGCTATACATACCTCCATATGCTTATGGTCTATTTTGTTTTGTCTTATCTTTTATTCCTTTGTTTGCATAAAACTTCAATAAAAACCTATTGAAATGAAAAATGCTTTAAAGTGAATCTAAATCCCAAAGATAAATGTTAATACATTGCCTGCATTACTTTACTTCATACTTTGATTCTCTATTTTTTACCTGGTGATTTTGCCAATAAACAATCCTGTGTGAGGGTGGCAACTCTCACACAAGCCAATGTATCTGTGGAGAAGCAACAGTGTCACCCTAGGCTGTTCCACATGTTTGGACTACAAATAACCTCTCACCATCTTCAGAATACAGATACTCCTCATTTAACGACTTACCTGTTTAACGACCACTCTGACTTACGACCAGCTCTCCCCACCATAACAACCTGCTATATATCATTATATTTTACTTTACAGTACATAATTTGTGTTTGTGTCCTGTACCTATGCAAATTAAAACAATGTTATTGAGCTGGAGTTGTGTGTTTAGACTTTTTTTTATCACAATACAGTACAGTAGTTAAGAATGCTTAAAATATTGATTACTTGTGGCTCCTCGTTTAACGACCAATTTGTTTAGTGACCTGGTCGTTGGAAGAAATCTGGTAGTTAAGTGAGGAGAGCCTGTAGAGATTAGTGTTGGTAAAAAAGGTAATTGCTTGAGTTCTCAGTTTAGTCCACAGGAAGGTACAAGGAAACAGGAATTCTATTAAGATAAACAGGTTCTTTACAAAAATGCACTTAGCTTTAAAAAGCAAAGCAAAGCTGATGTCATGTCTAAAAAATATCTTTAACCACTTGCCCTCCAAAAAATTTACCACTGTCCTAATAGGCCATTTTTTGCAATACGGCACTGCCTTACTTTAACTAACAATTGCACGGCCTATTGAGACTGTACCCAATTGTCATTTTTTTTCCCACAAATAGAGATTTCTTTTGGTGGGATTTGATAACTTCTGTGGTTTTTATTTTTTTTTGCGCTAAACAAAAAAAAAGACTGTAAATTTAAAAAAAAAATAAAAAAAAAATGTTTACTTTCTGCTATAAAACATATCCAATAAAAAAAATGTAAAAAATCATATTTGTTCATCAGTTTAGGCCATCAGTTTTTGCTACATATTTTTGTTAAAAAAACGCAATAAGTGTACACTGATCGGTTTGTGCAAAAGTTATAGCGTCTACATATTATGGGATATATTTATGGAATTTTTATTTATTTTTCACTGGTAATGGTGCCGATCACTGACTTATAGTGGGACTGCAATATTACGTTAGACAAATCGGACACCTAACTGACAAATTTGTGGGAACCAGTGACACAATACAGTGATCAGTGCTAAAAATATGCACTATCACTGTACTAATGACACTGACTGGTAAGGGATTAACATCGGGGAGATCAAAGGGTTAAATGTGTGCCTTACCAGTGTTTTTTTCAAAGCTTAGCTCTGTATTCCTGCTTTGCAAGAACACAGGATTAATGCCTTCCATACGGACAGAACATCAATCTGTCTTGTTTACATAGGCAGACTGTCATTTTGCCTGTGTAACAAATGATCGCCTGATCCCCAGAAATTCAGGATCACATTTTTCCTGACCCCTCTAACCACATGTTCTCGTGTGTATAAAAAAAAAACGATTGTTGGGTGTCGGCGGACATATATATTTATATACACACACACACACATACAGTACATGATCCTGTGCAGCGTGGCCACCCTGTAGCAGTAAATCTGCTATGGGCAGATTGGCAAGTGGATTTACTACAATTTTTGTTCTTTGTTTTATATACTGTATACATTATAAAACTTGCATTATCAACATCTACCAGGTACAACCCAATTTCCATGGGGTGGGTTTACTAAAGGCAAAAGGATGCATACTTTTCAAGTATGGTTGCACTCTAAAAGTGCAGTTGTTTTAAAGCTTAGTAAATTAGTTGAAGCTTCCCTTTGCAAACACACATATTTCACCTCAGATGTTTTAATTAATTAGTACAGAATTGTGTTTTTTCTATATACATTTAAAAAATGCCTATATTTTAAAAATGTCTGTTTTCACAAAACATTGGGCCAGATTCACGTACATTGGCGCATATTTTGACCAGCGCAGCGCACCTCCTTTACGTTAGACCGGCACAATGTAGAGGCGCAATCACCGTATCCTCGTAGTATTTGCGCAGAAATTTGCGCCGGTGTAACGTAAATTCTGAGGCGTAAGGCGGAGTAATTCAAATTGGGAAGGACGTGGGCGTGTTTCATTGAAATGAGCCGTGACCCCATGCAAATGAATGGCCGGCCGGCTCACGCATGTGCGCATGAAGCAGACCATGGTCAGCACCTCTGTGCGCATGCTCACAACTCGGGAACGGCGCAATCAGTGAAATTGGAAGTGGACCCGGGCAACTTAGTGAACTACGCAGAGAGCTTAAATAGACAGACACAAACGCCCTTCCTTTGCAAAAGTACATCGCTTTGTATCCCTTCCTATACAGCAAGGTGCTTTTGTTCTGTTGTTTATTAGCATTTGTTTGTGACGTGTCTTTGAGATATTTGGTGACTGTTTTGCAGAGTGAGTTTTGTCTTTTCTGTGTTTTCTTTGTTGTGTTTTTTTTTTAAATTATATTTTTGCTGGGCATTTTGTGTGTGAATGATTTTGGAATGTGGGGGTGACATTCCTGCCGGAAAAGGGGTGTCGCCCTCATTTGTGGTGGAGAAGTGATCCCCAGGTCCATGTGAATGGTGTATGAATGTACAGTGACATAATTGGAGCCGTGGCGTGGCGTCGCTGCTCACAAGTCCTGCATGGTGGGCTTGTGCTAATCCAATTTTATGAGGATGTGATGTGTCTGTGTTAGGGACCACAGTGGTGTGCATGCATGCATTCTCATTGTGCCATGATTAATGTGTGTGTTTAACGTGCAAAGATGCCTAATGTGAGCTGTCTCCTGGCTGCTCTTCCCTTAGAAGACGGGGCAGCCTCGGTTAGGGGGGATTGTCTGGTTCAGGGGTCAGGTCATCACTTATGTCAATCTCCAGGCCCTTTCTCACTGCAAAGTTGTGCAGCATGCAACATGCACCGATGATCTGGCATACAAAGTTTGGGGAATACAACAGGGTACCATGGGGGGTTCCAGATAGGAGTCATGAGATGGGGTCCCAGGGCATATGCAGAGTCACCCTGAAGGGATAAGACAGAAGGATGTTAGTAGTGCATGTGCCCCTTGTGATTTCAGCATCATGGGGGGGACAGTCATGCCTGCCACCCATGTCACTCACCAACCAGCCAGCTGTCCCCATACATGTTCTGTCGAAATCTGTGGGGATGGGGCTATGATTGTATATGTAGCTGTCATGGGTGTCATGGGTGGTGTCATGTGTTGTGCTGGTGATGTCCTCCTGCAGGGTTTTGGTAATTCCAGGATGACATGAGGGGTGAATCTGAAGATGCGAGATACCCCAGAATCACTCATTCCAAAGATGTCTATGCGTGTGTGATATATCAAGTGAAGAGTGAGGGGCTTGTATCAGAGAAGAATATTCTATTAGATTAGATTCTTATATCCATCAAGGTTTTAAAGGGCTATTGAAAGATAGTGAGACCGTGTTTATAATTTGTATGTATGTTATGTATTGATGTATATATGTATGTATAATTTTTTTTTTAATGTTTATAAAAGCAAATAAAACGTTTTTGGAAAAAAAAAATCCTCTCCCGTGCCCTCCTCCATGCCCTCCTCCGTGCCCTGCTCCTTCTTTGCTCATCTAAAGTCAGTATTATAGCTATGAGCATGGATGCCCCTGGCATGTTGGCATACAGTTTGTTGTGCAGCAAGTGTGACTGCTCAGCTCCTCACTAACAGTGTTGCTTTAGCTGACATGTAGACGGATTGTCTAATTTTATTCCACCTTTTATATGGTCTAATTTTAGACAGGACGTGCAGCTGTTGCGCACAGCGCGTAGCCTGCGCTGCACCAACTTACTTTTGTGGATCCCCGTAACTCCCTCATTTGCATATTTGAATAGCAAATCAATGGTGTGTCTAGCGCAGTTTTGCGCGGACGGATACGCTGATCTATCGAAATTACGCCGGTCCAAAAAAAGTAGATTTCATGCGTATATCGTTTTGGGGATTCGGCGCATCGATACGAATGCGCAAATTTAGACTTACGCCGCGCATCTCCTGTAACGCCGGTGTAATGGCTCTGTGAATCTGGCCCATTTTTTTTAATATTCAGGTTGGGAGCAATAAGGGTATATGGAAGGGACATGTCAGACACAAAACAATACTTAACAATTCAAAGGACCAAATTCCAGATAGAATTAAGCTTCTCATGGGCTTTAGCAAAGGCACATCTGACAACCCTCAGGGCATAAAATGTTACACCATGAATGTGCAATTGTGGCTCTGCTGAGCTAAGAATCTATGGAGCAGTGGGGAGAAGGAAAAATAATAGTACAGTGGCTCATTAAGTAAACACTGAGGCCGCGTACACACGATCGAACATGTCCGCTGAAAGTGGTCCGCGGACCAGTTTCAGCGGACATGTTCGATCGTGTGTACGGCCTATCGGACCGTTTTTCAGCGGACAAAAGTTTCTAGACATGCTTAGAAACCTGTCCGCTGGAAACCTGTCCCTCGGACATGTTCGATGGTTAGTACACGAAAGAATCGGACAAAAATCCTGCACATGCTCAGAATCAAGTCGACGCATGCTTGGAAGCATTGAACTTCGTTTTTTTATCACGTCATTGGGTTCTACGTCACCGTGTTCTGGTCCGAGGGGATTTTTGTCCGATGGTGTGTACGCACATCACACCAACAGACAACTTCAGCCTGGTCCGCTGGAAACGGTCCGTCGGACATGTTTCCTCAGACATGTCTGATCATGTGTACGCGGCCTAAGGATCAGAACATTTTCTGACCCCTCTAACCACTTGCTCTGCCTGCAGACTGATCTAAAAAATCTAACAGAGTCCTCAATCCATGATACCAGTGTGGGTGGATGAATTTCTCCCACTGGGCTATTGTATTCTGACATGTTAGATTCTGAACAGAGACTGCATCTGATTGAATGCAGCTGCCGCTTGGCAAACACATTTTCCTCCAGGCTACTTCTATTTTTCAATGAAAGGATATTGGGTGGGAGGATGTGACCCTGTCATCCATTTAGCCCTGGTTCACACTGGGCTGCGGGAGTGAAGCCGTGCGAGTTCAGCTGAACTTGCACGATTTCACTATCGCTGGCAGTCCCGATTTTGGCCGCGATTTAAGAGACATCTGTGCAGGTTTCTGCACAGATTTCAATGTAAATCGCAGCCCGAAATTGCAAAAAGTAGTACAAGAACTACTTTTTGAAATCGGTGCAGCGCCGCAGATGTCGCACCGATTAGGACGGTGTCATTGCCGACAATTGCCGCCAAATGTCGCCGATTTGAGATGCGATTTCACATGTGAAATCGCATCTCAAATCGAAGCAAATCGTACCCAGTGTGAACCTGGGCTAAAGGAATTTCTGTAAGTTCATCAGAAATTGCCAGAAGTTCACAAGCATATGGCCAGCTTTCATTTAAATGGTGAACCATATGAATAGCAAAAAGTGGCTAGGTAAAAAAAGGGATTCATACGTTGCAGTTCCGCAGAAATAATCATGAACATTTTAACATGCTGGTACTCTATAATTTGGCCTGAGATGACTAGCAACACAAATAGGGCTTAAAGGTGATACTTAAGTCTATGTTTTTTTTTGTTTAAAAATAACAAACAAGTTATACTTACCTGCTCTGTGCAGGGCTAGTGCAAGGATTTTCGACACCCTAGGCGAAGCCTCATTTTGACGCCCCCCCCCCCTGTGCCATTCGCTCCGCCCCTCACAGAGATTTTTGTGGTGCCTCTTCACCTATTTCTTCGGCCATGGTCCACATGCTTGCACATGTGCCTCTAGACCCGGCCAAAAGACAACTAGGAGGATGGCACCGGCTCACTTCCTCACGCCAGCTGTGGTCCACAGGCTAGAGCAGTATACAGAGAGCCCAACTGTGTAACTGCCTGTCTGTATGAGCAACAGATACACTGACAATGCTAGGTTCCTAGAAAAAATAAAATAAATGCACATTTTTTAACCTGCAAAAAGATGTGCATTTATTTTTATACAAAACTGGATTTGAACCTCCACACCTCAAATAACCCCAATTCCTGTATTTTTAGGTCTAAAATTACCCCAATTCTACCACCATTACACCTCAGATCACTTCATCACTGTATCATCCTGAACACATGTTCCCCTCTGCACCCCCCACCTTTGTTCCCCTTAAACCCCCCCCCCCACACACACATCAGTTCCTATATGTACCCCCTGCACATCTGTTCTTTCCCACACAATCAGTTCCTCTTTGTAACCCCCCCCCAACACACACACACACACATCTGTTACCCCTCCGTAACCCGCTGCATACCTGCCCCCCCACAAACACCAGTTCCCACTCTGTACCCCCCCTACACACATACACACACACCTGTCTCCCCCACACCAGTTCCCACTCTGTACCCCCTGCACATCTGTTCCCCCACACCATTTCCCACTCTGTACCCCCCTGCACAACCCGTACCCCCACACCAGTTCCCACTCTGTACCCCCCTGCACACACACACACACCTGTCTCCCCCACACCAGTTCCCACTCTGTACCCCTCCACACACACATATGCCCCCCCCACACCAGTTCCCACTCTGTACCCCTCTACACACACACACACCTGTCTCCCCCACACCAGTTCCCACTCTGCCCCCCCCTCCAGTTCCCACTGTGTACCCCCATGCACATCTGCCCCCCCCACAGCAGTTCCCACTCTGTCCCCCCAGTCCCCACTCTGTACCCCCCACACACCAGGTCCCACTCTGTACCCCCCCACACACACACACATATCTGCCCCCCCCCCACACACACACACATATCTGCCCCCCCCACACACAAACCAGTTCCCCCTCTGTACACAGTGCATTGTAAACTTGACAGCAGAGACTAGATTAAATTTTTTAATTTCTTGTGACAATGTGCATGCTCCAGCACTGAGCGTCCTGCTTGTGCTTCTATTGTGTACCTGAGCCAGCAGGGGTTAAGTCTTTACTGAAGGAGAACGGCGCTGCTGCCAGTCTGTCTCCTTATCTCACTACAGATCCTGACCCCGAGCGACCAGGAGTGGGGGGGCGATCGGACATCGTAGCAAGCATGCGGCTTGCATGTAGGGCTTCCATCTCACCCGCCCTGGCGAGTTCAACAGCAACTTCCACCATCAATCGTCAAGCAACACTTCTGGCCAGCTGCTGTCCCAGCTCTCTCCCCTCATTTCACTGCCGCTGCTACGGCGCCACAGGCTGGGAATAGCGTTGTGAAGGTGATGTCTTCACAGGCGCAACCCCCCCCCCCAGCCTGGTGGCTGGCGCCAAAGGGAATTTTTTTTCTAAAATTCCGGTCCAGGAGGTATTTTGATGATCCGAATCCCCAGCGAATGGCTGGGGATCAGGATTTTGCCGCTCCCCCTACCCTGGCGCTCTAGGCAGCCGCCTGACTTGCCTATGCCCTAGTGCCGGCCCTGGCTCTGTGCAGCAGTTTTGCACAGGGCAGATCCTCCTCTTCTCATGTCACCCACCGGCGCTTCTGGCTCCTCCCTCCTGCTGCATGCTATGGCGGCACCAGAGTTGAGTCGATGCTCTGTGTGTCCATTCAGACATGGAGCTGCGGCCCAGACCCACCCCCTCTCTCTCCTCATTGGGTCACTGACTTTGATTTACAGCAGTAAGAGCCAATAGAGCCCCACTGCTGTCTGAAGAGGGAGTTCCAGACTGCCAAGCCTCTTGTGCAACACCACTGGATTGAAATGGGCTTAGGGAAGTATTAGGGGGTTAGCGGGGGAGCGCTGCACACAGAAAGTTTTTTATCCTAATTCATAGAATGCAATAAGATAAAAAAACTTCTGCCTTTATAACCACTTTAACTGTGGGGTATTCTCGCTATATGAATAAAATATGGATTTATAACTGTCACATGCTAAAATGTCCCCACAGGAGTCTAAATTATACTGAATTTTACTCTTATCACAAACTTAAGATCTAGTTTACCTCATTATGAAACTGGTATAAAAGAAAATTAAACACATTTTTTGTAATTTTTCAATTTTAAAAAGACAGAGAACAGAGTTACAATTTGGCTGATTTACTATGAATTTCTGCATATTGTGTACAAATGACATACCGTAAGCAAAAATGAATTTGCTTTTTACACAATGGAATAACTAAATTGGATATTAACACAATTTTATTGTTTGAGGATTGTTAGCTCCTTTAGGAAATCACCCTCAATTTTGCCACATTCTGTGAATTGCATATGTGGCAATTTTAGATGTCAAATGCACCATTTATAAAAATAAAACTGTGAAAATGGTCAATCAGACAAAATGGTAATACTACTGGACATTTATAAATAGGTCTTACTTCTTTCACGGGGACATGTTCACACCAATCTGTTGCAATGTCTTCCAAAAAAATGATGCATGATGCATTTTTAGAGTGTACGCCAGAATTTTCTCAATCAAGTCAATAGAAATGGCTCTTGCATAAGTGTGTGAAACTTGTACACAAATGAGGCATTTCATGTGAATGTCCCCTGTGTATTCACTTTTAAACAGTGTTTTTATTGTTTAGCTTTTCTTAGTTGGAGTGTCCTAGAACTCTATTAGACAAACAAGATTCCACCAAGCAAACAAGGAATTGTGTTCAAAATGAGGAAACACCCAAGTCTCTGAATGCTCTGTTCTTGACTATTCAAGCATTTCACTCATCCCTGCTAAAAATTCACCTATTCATTGCAACATATCCTGAGCTTTTACAATCAGACAATCCTTTCTTACAAAAGCCCACTAAACCTTCCCTGTGATTCAGACATAACCCTCTTTCAATTGGAACCCTGTAGCTGGCAGAGAACCAACACATTCCACACTAAAGGCTTTCAAACAGCTGCATTCACAAGGCTTTTTATCATTCTAATTCCTCTGGCTGTATAAGGACCCTGCACACTTAAAATTGTGCATTATTTGCAATGGGCACTCTTGTGTTTAGTAAAGGTCTAAATCATTTTTAAGCCACTTTTCCTCATTGAAAAATTAAAGAAATAAAGTCAATGAAACGGGGCATACTTTAGAAACAGAAACATCTGACATAAACAGTATATATCCAACATAAAAAGTAACCAGCATGTTACAGTACCTGGCATTAAAGCGGAGTTTCACCCTTAAAACTACTTTGTTTCATCCCATCCAGCATACTGGCGTCAGCGCCAGTATGCTGTTTTTTTTTATTTTTATTCCATGTACTTACTTTATAATCGATCATGTAATTTTGGGCGCACCGCGGTATGTCGCCGCTATAAGGCGTCACGCCTTCCGGAAACAGACGATTAGCGTTCGGCTCTTCTCGGCGCCTGCGCACAGACCCAGGAGCTGACTGCGCAGGCGCCGTATATAGCCGCGTCACGCCCTCTGAAAAAAGCCGAACTAGGACCGGCTATTTACGGCGCCTGCGCAGTCAGCTCCTGGGTCTGTGCGCAGGCGCCGAGAAGAGCCGAACGCTAATCGGCTGTTTCCGGAAGGCGTGACGCCTTATAGCGGCGACATACCGCGGTGCGCCCAAAATTACATGATCTATTATAAAGTAAGTACATGGAATAATAAAAAATAAAAAAACAGCATACTGGCGCTGACGCCAGTATGCTGGATGGGATGAAACAAAGTGGTTTTAAGGGTGGAACTCCGCTTTAAAATATGAGCGAACATTAAAAATAATGAAAAAATTGTGTTTAGTGATCTTTTTCCTTCCCCTTATTGTTTCATTTAGTAGCATCTATGCTCTTTCACATTCTGATCCATACAATTGTGAGGCTGAACCTCTGTCAATCTGTTTGCAACCTTTATAACCCTGTAGAGCAGTTTGGGAGCTTTCATCAACGGAATTCATAATTTAGTTAAAGCAAATTAATTACTGGGTACCTATATTCTCCATGTTTATAATAGTGTAAAATGGGGTGAGATCACTGAGCTTACTATAAACATAGAGTACAAGCAGCTAACACATCATTTGACAAATTAAAACAGATTATAACACATGGTGTAGTGCAAAAATGATAGTGACATATATATCATGTGCAAAAAAAAAAAATCATAAAGTGCATTAATTAAACCACAATGCCTAAAGTGCTAAGTGCAAAAGTGCAAAATTCACTAAACAACCAATTAAAGAAGTAAAATCACTAAATGCTGAATAGAGTTCATATAAAGGGTCACACCAACGTGTCTCCTTCCTAGTTTCCTCCGCGTCCCGCCCACAACAAGAAACCATGCCCAGACATCAGGAAAGGACACCGATCCAGCTGGTAACCGTCACCATGCCCAGAAAATGTGCGTGTGTTGTTTTAGTGAGAGGAAGAGCAGAGTGCTGGGGACAGGGAGTGTCCAGCCTGTGGGCCACTGGACTTCACCTTGATATTTGGTGCAGGTTTTAAAAAAAAACAATGTCCACTCTACAAGATGCATTGGGGCCAAGAATTAGAAGAGCCCAGCCATAAAAAGACCCAGAAGCTGACCTGTAGCTCCAATTTCCCATGTGAGAGGTCCAGTGTCTAACCTTGGAGTTCCCCTACTCAGTACTTCCTGCTTGATTGACCCACTGTCACTGGCATGTGTGTCCACACCATCCGGTAAGAGTGTTTACCCTCTATTTTGGGTCGAGGACGCACTACCCTGGTGATTCAATCATGGCTTTTGGTTATTCCACACACCTTCTCCCCTGTATTGGACCATACTTCTGAGCCCTCCTCCTAATGTGGACTATTCCAGCACACTGTGGCATCAATACACCTTTATATGAACTCTATTCACCATTTAGTGGATTTCACTTCTTTAATTGGTTGTTCAGTGAATTTTGCACTTTTACACTTAATACGTTAAATACGCATTGTGTTTTAATTGGTGCACTTTATGTTTATAATAGTGACAAGCTGCTTTACAAGACTAGCAGTGCATAAGATGAGAGAAAAAGTTAACCACTCAGAGGTCCCAAGGAGCTAAAGCTAAAAGGTAGAATCCAACCCCTGGGTGCAGGCACTGCAATAGTATGCAAAACTGTATGGAGAAAAACCAGGACGGCCGCACTCCAAAAAAATGTTCCTTTATAATAAAACAGATCACAACATCAACATGTCACAGCAAAAAAACAGAAAAGAGCTGATGCGTTTCACACCAAAATACAGTGCTTATTCATAGCTTCTATGAATAAGCACTGTATTTTGGTGTGAAACGCGTCAGCTCTTTTCTGTTTTTTGCTGTGACATGTTGATGTTATGATCTGTTTTATTATAAAGGAACATTTTTTGGAGTGCGGCCATCCTGGTTTTTCTCCATACTAGCAGTGCATAGGTCACATCACTGTCACAGCAGAAAATATAAAAGGTCACCAACATATCGGAATTCCACAATAATTAATTAAATGCACATGAAAGTATTTCTAAAATAGCTAATGTCTGTAATATCCTAAAATAGGAAATGAAATGCAAAAAAAAACAACTAATTATAACTAAAACAAAAATGTAACTTATAGCAGCTTACGTCCTTAGATGTGGTGGCTGCATAAGTTATCTTTTTTCAGGCTTTCCTCATTTTATTTTCACTTTGTGATGTTGCCAGCTGGACACTACCTGCCTGAGTGTAGCAATGCTCGCACGTTATAAATCTATAGAGGAGAAGAATTGTCACCATAGGACAGGAGACATGTTAGGACTACAGAACACCTTTCCCTATTCTCTATAACACAGACAGTAGGTGTTCTTGAGTTTGAGGAAAACTGGGCAAGGTTCATAAAACATGTTTTAGATTACAGTACTGTAATTGACAGCTCACTACAAACATTGGATTTCATTGGTATATATAACAGACCAAAGGGGAGTAAATAAAATAAGTTTATTGTAAAGCCGCATACACACGATCAGTCCATCCGATAATTACGGTCTGAAGGACCGTTGTCATCGGTTAACCGATGAAGCTGACTGATAGTCCATCGTGCCCACACACCATTGGTTAAATAACCGAACGTGTCAGAACGTGGTGACACAACGATGTGCTGAAAAAAAATGAAGTTCGAGGCTTCCAAGCATGCGTTGACTTGATTATGAACATGCCTTGATTTTTAACGGATGGTCGTGCCTACTAACGATCGGTTTTGACCTATCGGTTAGGAATCCATCGGTTAAATTTAAAGCAAGTTGGCTTTTTTTACCCGGCAGTTAAATAACCTATGGGGCCCATATACGATCGGTTTTGACCGATGTAAACGGTCCATCAGACGGTGGTCCTCTGTTTAACCTATTGTGTGTACGAGGCCTTAGTGTACACACGCTAATAAGAGTTGCCTTCAAAGCTGGATTCACACTGTTGCATTGCATTAATGCATTTTTTGCATGTTGGTAAGTTGCGGTCATTCATTTTCTGTTATAAATGACTGTGCTTAATACATTATCACTGTTCTATGCATACACAATATTCTTTAATCACACAGGTTTGTTTTTGTTCCTGAAAAAAATGAGTGGTGAGGGACTTGGAATGTTATATTTATAGTTTTGTCTCAGAAACATGTGTATGAACAGGACAATATAAGCCAGGTCTGCCACAATGAGATGGAAAAAGAATGTACTTCAGTGTATGTTAAATGTCACTTTACTTTGTCACTTGCCACTTGCCAGTGCTGAGATGTTAAAGACTGGTATGTAACAGACATCTATGAAAATTAAAGCTAATGGCTTAGCAATAGATAAAAAAATAGTGCTGATTTTGCTTATGATGTACGACATTTTTAGTATTAGCTATGTACATACATTTGTACTGTATATTAATAAGAAAAAGAATGGCAGAATAGAGAAAAGAGAACGCATAATAGCAAAACCTGATTTACTAGAATAGGTACGAAATTTAAGCAGCAGTTTTTACAGTTCACATGTTCTATATTAGAGATTATAAAAGGTATCATACATGTTAACAACACATGATGTTACTATAATTGCAGAAAGATAATACACAAATCACAGTTTACAGTCTACAAACCAAGTATAGATGCAATGTTAATCACCAATAGGGATGAGCTCCGCGTTCGATTCAAACGTATGTTCGACTCGAACATCGTCTGTTCGTCCCTTCGTGGAAATTCGAACGTTATGGGCCGTTCATGCCAAATTTGAGTGGCGCATCATGGCCCAAAATTCACTGCGGCATTGCGCACTAATGATTGGCCAAGCATGCACTATGACCAGCATGCTTGGCCAATCACAGCGCGCAAAAAACGGAGAGCCATAATTGGCCAAAGCCAGGGTTGCTTTGGCCAATTATGGCTCAGGGGGTTTGTACACGCCTCACACTATAAAGGGCCGCCTGCAGGGCGGCCTTGTGTAGTGTGTTGCGGCAGTTAACAGAGAACAGAGAGAGACAGAGAGAGTGTCATTTTTTTGCAGGTAGATAGAGCAGGCAGGCAGGCTAGTCAGTTAATGTTACAGTGTGTAGAGGATATACAGTATATACACATCCCAGGTGTTGTACATATATTTATACACTGTATAGCTTAGCTAGATCAGTTCTTCCTAATTTACTGGCAGGCAGGTGATTGTGCTATTTAAAGATGTTATCACAGGCATAGACACCCAGCAGGTACAATATTTAAAGACATTTTTCATTTTTTATTTTTATTTAAGCATAATTAAAATCACTGCTCCTGGGAGCAGTGATTTTAATGATGCTTAAATAAAAATAAAAAATAAAAACTCCTTTAAATATTGTACCTGCTGGGTGTCTATAGTTTGCCTGTGAAAACGTCTTTGAGAACCCGGGTCTTGTCTGAGGGAACATGCATCAATGGAAAAAAGTTTTAAAAACGGTTGTTTTTTCCAGGAGTCCTGCTCCTGAAAAACTACCATTTTTCAAACTTTTTACCATTTATACATGTTCCCTGGGGCAAGACCCAGGTTCTCAAAGACGTTTTACGACAATAACTTGCATATTAGGCTTTAAAATTAGCACTTTTGAATTCAAACGTTCGAGTCCCATAGAAGTCAATGGGGTTCTAAATGTTCGCGCAAATGTTCGGCTAATCCCTAATCACCACGCATGTGTAAAAAACATTGAAATGTGTAATCCAGCATTAAATACTTTATGCTCATGTAAGGGTGACATAAGGTTTGTAGTCCAAAAATTAAATTTAAAAGAAGAATAGGGGTAACTTATACCTGATAATAACAAAGAGAACATTAAGACCAATATGTTTAATTAGGGAGCAAGTGTGAGTAGTCAGACAGAACAATTAGGCCCCTTTCACACCTGCGGACCGTATGTCCGCTTTTTCATCTATCCGTTTGCGGATGAAAAAGGGACATACATTGGTCCCTATGAGATTGCAGGTGTCACGGTCCGTGTTCGTCCGATCCCCCCATAGGGGAGAGCGGAGAAAAGACAGAGCGGTCCCTGCACAGTGTGCAGGGACCGCCCTGTCATCCACAGGCTCAGCGGGGATCAACGAAGAGATCCCCACTGAGCATACGGTGGCAGATCATTACTGATCCGACCTGTGTGAAAGGGGCCTCAGGGTTGTTCAGCCAGGTGGATCAGAAAATGCTGAAATGCTTTTTCAGTGCAATCATGCTTTGAACCTCGGAACTTAGATCCTTAACAGTTTTGTTGTGTCAAATTCCACAATCCAGTGATTAGTATTTAGTTTAGTGGCTAGCAAGAGGTAAGTTATGACAGTCCTGGATGAAGTGAGGAAATGGTAAATTGGTAGTAGGGCAAGTGTTTGAGAAGAATCTCAGAAGTACCTGTAATATCAGAGATTAGGAGAAAGATTTTGTTTCAGCAAGAGTGAAGTGATTTGCAGAGCCAGAATATGTGATGCAGAGAGCCAACCTCTCCACACTCTCATCAGCACTTAACGGAGCAGGAGGAAAGTGGGATGGAATTTGGATATGTTATAAGAGGTGGTTAGGTGCCAATTATGTATTCATTTTTGAAAAGCTTTGCACTGGTTTGTGCTACAAGATGCCCTCCCTATAAGTGGAGGATATGGCTATTTGACAAGGTTAATAATGCTATTTAAAGCCCAGCTATGTTTCCTAGTTAATCATTGTGATTATTTTCAAGAAGGAATTGGTGTTGTTGATGATATTATAGAACAGGGAAATCCACTTCTTATGAGGCTTAGAGCTAGAGAGGAACGTGTTGGTCATAAAAGGTTCAAGGTCCAATTTGTGTTTAGAGAAAAAATGATGGACTCATGGGAGCGCTTATGCAGCACCGGATGAAAAAACACTTGTGGGAGCAGAGTGCTCTTACCTCCCATGGCATCTTTAATAATGTCATCCAGAGAGGCCCCAATAAGCCTTTCACCCTTAAAGTACAACTCTACCAAGGCCTTCTTAGAAGACGGGTCCGTGGACCAACACTTCGGCCAAATAAGGCCCTGCACCAACTGGTCAGCCAGCCCCACACAGTCCGCAGGAGCCTGATGCTCCTCCAACCTCTGAGGAAGGAGAGTGTCACAATTTAGTGTATGGGTAGGGCTAGGAAGAGGGCTAAATTAGTATTTTAATAGTCATGAACTTGTCTTTTTAAACAGAAAGCTAATTTTATGCTCGCATAAACCTGTAAAGATTGACACTTGATCCATTTTATAAAAAAAAGGGTTTTATACTCACCGTAAAATCCTATTCTCTGAGTTCATGGACGGACACAGCCTTAATCTTGAACTGTCTCTACACAAAGTGAAATTTCTGAAAGAAAAAAAGACATTTAAACCGGACTCACGGCTATAATGAATCATTGGCTCCTGGCAATTCAGAGAGAATTCATTCATAAAAAAAAAAAAAAGCGTGGGGTCCCCCCAAATTCAATTACCAGGTCCTTCAGGTCTGGTATGGATATTAAGGGGAACCCTGCCATCAATTTAAAAAGAAAAAAGGACGCGGGGTTCCCCCCAAATATCCATTCCAGACCCCTTATACCCCAAACCTCAAATTTAAAAAAAATGGCATATAGTTCCCCCAAAAATCCACACCAGACCCCTTATACGAGCACGTAACCTGGCCGTCCGCAGAAAAGAGGGGGGGACAGAGAGTGCCCCCCTCTCCTGAACCGTACCAGGCCACATGCCCTTAACATAGGGAGGATGTCCCCATGTTGACAGAGACAAGGGCCTCATCCCCACAACCCTGGCCAGTGGTTGTGGGGGTCTGTGGGCGGGGGGCTTATCAGAATCTGGAAGACCCCTTTGATCCCCAGATCCTGCCCCCCTATTTGAATTGGTAATGGGGTACATTGTACCCCTACCATTTCATGAAGGAAGTGTAAATAGTTGTAAAAAAAATACACACACACCGTGGAAAAAAGTCCTTTATTATTGTCGGTATCCAGCGACGGGTGATCTCCTCTCTGGTCCAGCGATGAGAAGATCGTCCGGGATCCAGAGCGCAGCATCGCTGGCTGCCTGTGTCTACCGGAGACAGCCCGGCGAATGACGCTTCTGAAGCTGTGACATTTCTTATATTGGTGAGGCGGGGCCACCCGTCACGTGACCCCACCCCCTCTGACGCAAGGGGGAAGCCTGGGCTTCCCCAGTGACGTAGCAGAGGGTGCGTCAAAGGGGGATGCGGTCACATGACGGGTGGCCCTGCCTCACCTATATAAGAAATGTCACAGCTTCAGCAGCGCCATTCACCGGCCTGTGTCCGGTGGAGACAGGCGGCCGGCGATGCTGCACTCTGGATCCTGGACGATCTTCTCATCGCTGGACCGGAGAGGAGATCACCCGTCGCTGGATACCGACAATAATAAAGGACTTTTTTCCACGGTGTGTGTATATTTTTTGAAGCATTATTAAATTCACTGCTCCCGAAAAAAACGGCTGTTTTTAAAACTTTATTTTGCAGTGATACATGTCCCCTGGTACAGGACCCAGGTCCCCAAACACTTTTTAGGACAATAACTTGCATATTAGCCTTTAAAATTAGCACTTTTCTCCCATAGACTTTAACAGGACGTTCCGCGGCTTTTCGAATTTGCCACGAACACCCCAAATTGTTCGTTGTTCGCCGAACAGGCAATGTTTGAGTCGAACTCGAAGCTCATGCCCAGTGGCCGATAAGACCGATGGGCCCTTCTTGGGACCAGCCACCGAAAACAAACAGTGAGTGAACTCCGGAATGGAGCAGTAACAGGCAAGTCTATTATCGGAGCTCGGACAACATTCCAAATGAAAAAAAATATTCCAGTCTGCACATGTCTATTGAGAAGTGAAGCCATCCAGGCCTGGACTCTTCCCCATTTTTAAGTCTTTGATGGTGGATTGCAATTCTGACATATTTATGGGCTCATCTAGCTTGGTTTTGTCTTCTTAGTCGAGGGAAGGGAGTTCGCTGTCTCTTAGAAATTCTAATATTGTCTCCCGTTTTAAGCTTGTAATATGGGGGGGTTTGTGTTGGTCAGGGATAATTTATTGTAGAAATTATAAAAAAGCTATTTTTTCTGGTTCATGTCTCAATGCGCCCTCTCTGTCTCTGATAGCGTGAATATGGTTTGCTGATGTTGCTTCTCTAAGGCCCTGTACACACGATCATACATGTCTGATGAAACTGGTCTGCAGACCGTTGTCCGTCAGACCAAAGTTTTAAAACATGCTTTAAAACCTGTCTAATGGAACCTGTCCATCGAACAGGTTCGATGGTTAGTACACAAAAGCATCGGACCAAAAACCTGCGCATGCTCAGAATCAAGTCGACGCATGCTTGGAAGCATTGAACTTCGTTTTTTCATCACGTCGTTGTGTTCTACATCACGGCATTCTGGTCTGATCAGATTTTGGTCTGATGGTGTGTACGCACATCAGACAAGTTCGGAGTTGTCTGATGAAAACGGTCCGTCAGACAAGTCTCATCAGACATGTCTGATCGTGTGTACAGGGCCTAAGGGCTTTGGCTAGTTGTTTCCTGCTTTTATCCCCCTGTTCATAAATTTTTATTTATTTTTTAAGAAAAGGGATTTCTTAATTTTGAGGTCTAGTATTTGTTTTAAAGAAGATCTACATTTTATTAAATCCTCCTCTACATTGATCGACATTGACTGCTTATGTTGTGCTTCTAGATTGGCAATTTGGCGGGATAATCTGGTGATTTGACTATCTCTTTCCTTTTTTTTTTCTAGAGCCCCATTTTATCAGTTCACCCCTAACTACGCTTTTGTGGGCTTCCCAATTGTTTAGAGGGAATGTGTCTTCATCTAAATTGTTCTCAAAGTATGTTGTGATAGTTTGATGTATGTCATCTTTTATCATTTGGTCAGTTAGTAAGGTCGCATTAAGTTTCCAGTTATAAGTGGATTGTTTGGGCGGATCAAATCGTAAAGAGATGGCCGTAGTGGCATGGTCTGAAAGGGAGATAATGCCTATTTCAGCTCTGAGAATGTTACCTAGATCTCTTTGGGAGACGAAAATCAGGTTGATCCGGGAATATCTTTTGTGAGGAAGTGAGAAAAAGATAAAGTCCATTTAAGTTTGTCAATAGTTTTACGGCAAAACTTAATGTGTGCCGTATTTGGGAAATAAACATTGGCTAGGGTAACTGGAGAGCCTCCCCATGTGCCCTTCAAAAATATATAACGGCCTTCCGGGTCTGATATTTGGTGTTGAAGTTGAAAGGGGGAGTCTTTGTTAAGCAAGATAGACACTCCTTTGATTTTGGCAAGGGGATTGGTAGCATGGAATGCCTTCGTAAAGAAATTATCAGTACGTTTGGGTACATTCTGTCCTTTGAAATGTGTTTCCTGCAAGAAAACGATTGGAGGGCAAACCTTTTTAGGTTCTTTTAGAATTTTTGTCCTTTTTTCCGGAATATTAAGTCCGTTGACATTGTGTGAGATGATAGTAGACTGATGGTGTGTACGCACATCAGACCACTTCAGCGGTGGCCCGATGAAAACGGTCTGTCGGACCATTCTCATCGGACCGGTCTGATCGTGTATACAGGGCCTTAGAGGTAAGTGGGAGGCACGTGCATGGAACACAATGAAACAAGGTCTATCACTAGTGTACCAGCAACAACCATAAATTGTGATAGTCAGTACAAAAATCACAATATAGACCTGGGAAAAATGTGCATATGAATGGGTTTTAGTTTACTTGGGCCAAGAGATAAAAAGAAATAAAAAAAAGGGGGGGAGGGGAAAGGTCCTACCCAGGTTTGATTGTCATAGAAGGAGAATAATATGCTAATATGCATAGAATTGTGTATAAACCCGTATTAGTACAAAAAGTAATAACATTTAACACAGTGAATTTGAATTCAACCAATCTAGTAGCAACATAACAAAAGAGATTCCACTAGAGTGGTAAAAAAACACTTATGACGTAAGCAGAGGCATGACTAAATAAAGAACATCGGTGGAATTACCCCGAACCACTGCAGCAACTATAAACAGTGTAAACTTCACAAATATTGTAACCTGGGACTGTAAAAACAAACTTAGAGCCTTATTTCCACTAATGTCCAGCCTGAAGGAACATTTACTCAAGGTATTCGAGGTAGGATAGCATAATGATTCATCAGAGTACTCACAGTGGACCTGACTGGGTGACCAGGTCAAAACCAAAGCCGTTTATAGCTGAGTTGTGTCTGCCAAATGTGCGAGAGAGGCAGTGATCCTGGACCCTATAGTGCAAATTTCGGCAGGGCAGTCATTAAAGAGGAGAGAAAACCTAAGAATGAGTGACAATAATATTACAGCGCACCTGTGGAAAGAAAAGTGGTTAAAGGGCTTACGCATTAAAAATAATCAAATGAACATTTAAAATGCATGACAACAAATATAAATGCAATACAGTGTGCTTAAAGTGCATCATGCATTACATTTAATGCAAATGCATATTACTGCACATGCATGTTGCAGTGTGTTACAGTGCATTTTTGTTAATTTTTTGCAGTGTGGCCCACCCTAAGCCCAATGTTATGGACTTTTTTTTGGAATTATTGAAAATTATAATTTATTACAGTCTGTTATAATGGATTGAATATTGAACTAATAAATATTTTTTCTCTAGTCAGTATAACCATTAGATTGATAATGCAGTATTCTACTGCAGGGACTAATTACTTTTATGATTGTGTTAAATATAAATAAAAGGATACGCTTATATCACACAAAAATGTCTATAAAAACATGCTAAGCTGCAGGATATCTGCAAAAAATAAATTTATTTTCTCAAGAAGAAAATATTAACAAAGCCTGTGCTGAAGGCAGCTAAAAGCAGTTGGGAATAAATGATTTTCTAAACCATTAATCTTTACCTACTTTAACTGAGCTAACCATTGCAAGGCAATAAGCACACTAAGGAATTTGATCTTGTTAACCTGTGTTGTCAGCAGTATAATATGATTCAAATACTTATTTAATAAACAGCAAAAAAAAAACATACTGTAAAAAAAAAAAAAATGCCATTAAAATAAATATTACTTTGGATTTCTGTTCACATTTAAGCCATAATTACCATATTACAATATTAGAAATAAGAATATATATTTTGCTTAAAGGCTCTTTAGAGTTCACCTTAAAAAATAGTAAATGCACATATTTTTGCATGAATAAATGTGTATTTATTACCTTTTCCCCCAGGAGCCTGCAATGCATTGCACCCGTGATCAGTGCATCATGAATGAAATGTCAGGCTACTGAAGACAAGTCCTCAGGCTGCCTGTACCTCTTTAACTTATGTGACCTCTGTGACAGTGAATGGGCTATAACCAAGCTGATAAGCATTTTCACAGTCCATTGAAGCTGAAAGTCCATCTGCTGCAGTGCAGGACAGGACTTGTAGTTTTTTCATTCAAAGTTCTCAGCTGATTTTAAATGTGGCTGTGAGAGAGAAGAACCCACTGTTGTGGGTGGGGAGGGGTGAGGAGAACATGTGCTGGAACACAAATATGGATGTAACATGTTCCAAAAGGTGAACATATATTTTAAGTATGTAATTTCTGGCTGTATACTATTTACTGTAGGTACTTTTCTTATTCAAATTGTAAGTATTTTTTTATTATATATATATATATATATATATATATATATATATATATATATATATATATATAAATAAATAAACATCCTTTGAGAAAGCCAATTGGGTGCTACACACCAGGCAGCCATCTTAGAGCACAGTGTTTCATCAGTATTTATACCATGCCTGATTTTATGGATTACATATAAGTGCAATACTACTTTTTAATATTAAATATAAATTGGATGCCTGTGTTTCCTTGTTTGGTTTATCGGCTATTGAGAACATACTTGTGATCTGATGGTCAGTTTCAAGGGATGAAGAGGAATTTGAGACACTACTTACAAAGACTTCACATATTAGTGGGGTCCACAGTATCAGGTGAGTGAATACCCACAAGGGTATCTTTGTTCTTTGTTCTTTGTTTTTTTTTTTCTCATTTGATTGCACAGATATTGTATGGGTAAAGCACTACTCAAACTATGAATTTATTTGCACATTTTTTTGCACTTTTTTTGCACGATTGATCTTCTGTGGCACTTTATATACATTGGCCCAGATTCACAGAGCGATTACGCCTGCGCAACAGGAGATGCGCGTGCGTAAGTCTAAATGTGTGCGTGCGTTTCGTTGCGCGGCATCCCCAGAACGAGATACGCACAAAATCGTCTTTTTTTTGTCCCGCGTAATTTCGTTAGACTGGCGCATCCATCCGCGCAAAAGTGCGATAGACACACCATTGATTTGCTAGTCAAATATGCTAATGAGGGACTTACGGGGATCCACAAAACAACGTTGGGACAGCGCAGGCGACGCAGTGTGCGCAACAGCAAAATGTCCTGTCTAAAATTAGAGCTGATAAAAGCTGGTCTAAAAAAAGATAAAAAGGCTTCTTGTCAGATAAAGCAACACTGTTAGTGAGGAGTTCAGCAGTCACACGTGTTGCTCAACAATCTGTATGCCAACATGCCAGGGGCATCGTCGCGCATAGCTATACTACTGACTTTAGATGAACAAAGAAGGAGGAGGGCACTGAGGAGGGCACTAAGGAGGGCACGGGAGATGTTTTTTTTGTTTTTTATTTGCTTATATAAAATTTACAATTTAATCTAATCTAATACAATATTCTTATCTGATACAAGCCCCTCACTCTTCACTTGATATATCACACACGCATAGACATCTTTGGCATGAGTGATTCTGAGGTGTCTCGCATCTTCAGATTCACCCCTCATGCCATCCTGGAATTACCACAACCTTGCAGGAGGACATCAGCAGCCCAACACATGGCACCACCCATGACACCCATGACAGCTACATATACAATCAGAGCCCCATCCCCACAGATTTTGAACAGAACATGTATGGGGACAGCTGGCTGGTTGGTGAGTGACATGGGTGGCAGGCATGACTATCCCCTCCCGTGATGCACACCTCACAAGTGGCACATGCATGACTAACATCCTCCTGTCTTTTCCCTTCAAGGTGACTCTGCATATGCACTGGTACCCCATCTCATGACCCCATCTCATGCCAGCTCACATTATGCATCTTTGCACGTTAAACACACACATTAATCATGGCACAATGAGAATGCATGCATGCACACCACTGTGGTCCCTAGCACACACACACCACAGTCATCACATTGGATTGGCACACACATGCACTTGTGAGCTGCAACGCCACGCCACGTCAATTATCACTGTCTAAAAATGTAAGATTGGGATTGGATGCGCTTTGCAATATGCGATTAAATATATAAATATGGAATATGAAAAAGAAGGATTCCAGTCCACCAGGTTGCTAAACAAAAAAGCACTAAACCAGATCTGTCTAACTATATGCTTAAAAACAGAGAGTTTGTTACAGCTGCAAATACCTGTTTAAGCTGCGCCACGCAAGGCACGTGTAGCTCCAGCTGTGATTATGTCACTGTACATTCATACACCATTCACACGGACCTGGGGATCACTTCTCCACCACAAATGAGGGTGACACCCCTTTTCCCGCAGGAATATCACCCCCACATTCCAAAATCATACACAAACAGAACCAAAAAAATTAAATAAATGACGAGCAAAAAAAAAAAAATGCCCAGCAAAAATATAATTTAAACAAAATAACAACAAAGAAAACACATAAAAGACAAAAATCACTCTGCAAAACAGTCCCCAAATATCTCAAAGACA
Source organism: Rana kukunoris (assembly GCA_029574335.1). Lineage (NCBI taxonomy): Eukaryota > Metazoa > Chordata > Amphibia > Anura > Ranidae > Rana > Rana kukunoris. The sequence continues at coordinate 162,930,902 of CM056049.1, forward strand.
CGTCACAAACAAACAAAAGCACCTTGCTGTAGAGGGAGGGATACAAAGGGATGTACTTTTGCAAAGGAAGTGCGTTTGTGTGTGTCTATTTATGCTGTCTGCGTAGTTCACAAAGTTGCCCTAGTCCATTTCCAATTTCACTGATTGCGCCGCTCCCGAGTTGTGAGCATGCGCACAGCGGAGCTGACCATGGTCTCCTTCAAGCGCGCATGCGCGAGCCGGCCGGCCCTTCATTTTGCATGGGGTCACGGCTCATTTCAATGTAACACGCCCACGTCCTTCCCAATTTGTATTACTCCTCCTTACGCCTCTGGAAAAACGTTACGTATGCTTAATTTCCTGCGCAAAAGCTACGAGAATAGGGTGATTACGCGGCAAAATTGCGCAAGTCTAACGTAAAGGTGGTGCGCTACGCCGGTCCAATAATGCGCAGATGTACGTGAATCTGGGCCATTGTTTATACGATTTACATATAAACAATTGTGTATATATATATATATATATATATATATATATATATGTTTTTTTATTAACCACTTCAGCTCTGGAAGGTTTACCCTCCTTTATGACAGGCCATTTTTTGCGATATAGCACTGTGTCACTTTAACCACTTAAGACCCGAACCATTATGCAGGTAAAGGACCTGGACAGTTTTTGCGTTTCGGCACTGCTTTGCTTTAACTGACAATTGCGCGGTCATGCGACGCGGCTCCCAAACAAAATTTCCGTCCTTCTTTTTCCACAAATAGAGCTTTATTTTGGTGGTATTTGGTCACCTCTGCGGTTTTTATTTTTTGCGCTATAAACAAAAATAGAGCAACAATTTTGAAAAAAATTCAAATTGTTTTACTTTTTGCTATAATAAATATCCCCAAAAAATATATTAAAAAACATATTTTTTTCTCAATTTAGGCCGATACGTATTCTTCTACTTATTTTGGGTTAAAAAAAAAAACGCAATAAGCATTTATTGATTGGTTTGCGCAAAAATTATAGCATTTACAAAATAGGGGATAGTTTTATGGCATTTTTATTAATATTTTTTTACTACTAATAGAGGCGATCAGCGATTTTTTTTCATGACAGCGACATTATGGCGGACGCATCGAACACTTTTGACACATTTTTGGGACCAAAACGTGCTATAAAAATGCACTGATTACTGTGATAATGACAATGGCAGTGAATGGGTTAACCACTAGGGGGTGCTAAGGGTGCCCTAAGGGAGTGATTTTTACTGTAGGGGGCATGGCTGGACGTGTGACATCACTGATCGTCGTTCCCTGTGACACTGCCACAGAGAAGAATGGGGAGGGTGTGTTTACACTCACCTCTCCCCATTCTTCAACTCCTGTGACCGATCGCGGGACACCGGCGGCGATCAGGTCCCACGTGCACGACCCATGGCTGGAAACTTAAAGGGCAATGTACCTGTATGTGCCAGTGCCCAGCCGTGCCATTCTGCTGACGTATATCGGCGTTAGGCGGTCCTTAAGTGGTTTACTGACCGTTGAGCTGGCGTGCAACGCTGTACCTAAATAAAATGGATATCCTTTTTTTCCCACAAATGGAGCTTTCTTTTGGTGGCATTTGATCAACTCTGTGGTTTTTATTTTTTGCACTATATACAAAAAAAATAAAAACAGACAATTTTGAAAAAAATATATATTTGTTTTACATTCTGCTATAAAACATACACAATATAAAAAATCCCAATAATCGTATATTGATTGGTTTGTGCAAAAGTTATAGCATTTACAAACTATGATATATATTAATTACATTTTTTACTAGTATTGGCAGCGATCAGCAACTTTTAACGGCACTGCAATATTGCGGCGTACAAATTGAATACCTAATTCACACTTTTTGGGGACCAGTGATGCCAATACTGTGATCAGTGCTAAAAAATATGCACTGTTACTGTACTAATGATGCTGACAGTTAGGGATGAGCTTCGTGTTCGAGTCAAACTCACGTTTGACTCGAACATCGTATGTTTGACAGTTTATCGAAATACGAACGTTACGGGCCATTCTCACCAAATTCGAGTGGCGTATCATGGCCCACAATTCACTGCAGTGCATTGCTGGCTGATGATTGGCCAAGCCTGCACTATGACCTGCATGCTTGGCCAATCACAGCTTGCAAAAAACGAAGAGCCATAATTGGGCAAAGCAAGGGTGGTGTGTGTACTGTCTGTGTCCTCTGCAGTGTGCACCTAAAGCTACATGTTATGTGTACTGTCTTTGTCGTTTGCAGTGTGCACCTAAAGCTACATGGTATGTGTACTAACCGTGTCCTCTGCACATTGTGCACCTAACGTAAAGCTGGTGTTTCTCATATGTACTCCTAGAAGCAGAGATCTTCTCATATTAATACTACAGGCAGGGTATAATGCTGCAAGTACTTTCACGTGGTGTACTGTCTGTGTCCTCTGAAGTGTGCACCTAAAGCTACGTGGTGTGTGTACTGTCTTTGTCGTTTGCAGTGTGCACCTAAAGCTACATGGTACGTGTACTAACCGTGTCCTCTGCACATTGTGCACCTAACGTAAAGCTGGTGTTTCTCATATTTACTCCTAGAAGCAGAGATCTTCTCATATTAATACTACAGGCAGGGTATAATGCTGCAAGTACTTTCACGTGGTGTACTGTCTGTGTCCTCTGAAGTGTGCACCTAAAGCTACGTGGTGTGTGTACTGTCTGTGTCCTCTGCACATTGTGCACCTAACGTAAAGCTGTTTTTTCTCATATTTACTGCTAGAAGAAAACATCTTCTCATATTAATACTACAGGCAGGGTATATTGCTGCAAGTACTTTCATGTGGTGTACTGTCTGTGTCATCTGCAGTGTGCACCTAAAGCTACATGGTGTGTGTACTGTCTGTGTCCTCTGCACATTGTGCACATTGTGCACCTAACATAAAGCTGGTGTTTCTCATATTTACTCCTAGAAGAAGACATCTTCTCATATTAATACTACAGGCAGGGTATATTGCTGCAAGTACTTTCACATGGTGTACTGTCTGTGTCCTCTAAAGTGTGCACCTAAAGCTACGTGGTGTGTGTACTATTTGTGTCCTCTGCACAATGTGCACCTAACGTAAAGCTGGTGTTTCTCATATTTACTCCTAGAAGAAGACACCTTCTCATATTAATTCTACAGGCAGGGTATATTAGTGCAAGTACTTTCACGTGGTGTACTGTCTGTGTCCTCTGCCGTGTGCACCTAAAGCTACATGGTGTGTGTACTATTTGTGTCCTCTGCACATTGTTCACTTAACGTAAAGCTGGTGTTTCTGAAATTTACTCCTAGAAGAAGACATCTTCTCATATTAATACTACAGGCAGGGGATATTGCTGCAAGTACTTTCACATGGCGTACTGTCTGTGTCCTCTGCAGAACAATGATGATTCTCCTGCGCTCCGGTATTTCTTACTTGTGGGGGTCATACAGTTCAATTATAAAGTATCTTCCAGAGTCTTGCAGCCCTCCTCAGAATCGTGGGAATTCAAAAAGGAACTAAGAGAAAAGAGAATGGAGGGCGCACCGACCTAGTGTGATACTGTAACACGATTTTTATTAAAATACTAAAATCAATGATTATACTCACAAAATGAGTTAAAAAAACAAGCCTTAAGGACAGACTATTAGTATCTAATTATAGACCCATTTCCCTACTTAATGTTGATCTGAAACTTTACGCCAAAATTATTTCAAACCGTTTATTACCCTTGATCCCCAATTTGGTTTCCCTGGACCAAGTGGGCTTTGTTCCTGGACGAGAATCCAGGGACAATACCCAAAAAGCCATAAACATCCATCACTGGTTGACTAACAACTCTAAACCTGTTTTTTTCCTATCACTCGATGCGGAGAAGGCGTTTGATAGGGTTGCGTGGACTATATGTCAGAGGCACTAAAAGCAATCGGATTTGGTGAGCGCATGTTGAAATTTATACTCGCTCTCTACTCATCACCCACTGCAAGAATAAAAGTTAACGGATATTTGTCGGATACCTTCTCCGTGTCGAACGGGACTCGCCAGGGTTGTCCCCTATCTCCCATTATATTTATACTAACTTTAGAACCCATTCTCAGAAAAATTAGATCAAATCCAGATATCAAAGGCATTGAAATTAACAAAAAAACTTACAAAGTAGCCGCATATGCAGATGACATTCTCCTATTTTTAGCAGAACCCCTCATTACTATACCCAATCTATTGAAAGATTTTTCATTCTTTTCTTTAATTTCTAATTTACAAATTAAATTTTTAATAAATCCAGAGCCTTAAATATCTCTTTGAAAAACAATTTAGTTTCCCTCTCTGCAAACAGAATTTTCCATTCAAATGGGAAGAACAGGCCCTTACTTATCTCGGCATTCGAATTCCCCATAACTTAAAAGACTTATACTCTAGTAATTTTCTTCCACTCCTTAAATCTGTCCAAGAAGATCTCCTAAAGTGGGACAAAGACATCTTTTCCTGGTTTGGAAGAATAGCTATAATTAAAATGAATGTCCTCCCCAGAATTCTCTATCTTTTACAAACATCCCAATCAAACTACCTAGTTCTTTCTTTACCTCCTATAAAAAATTGTGCTTGAAATTTATTTGGATCTCTAAACAACCTAGGATCAAATGGAATAAACTAATCAACCCTAAACTATTGGGAGGTGCAGGTTTACCGGACATACTTAGATATTACTGGTCCTGCCACCTATCCCGTATTGTTGATTGGAAATTCATAATAATACTAAAGACTGGGTAAACCTCGAAAATTTGTCCTCCAAAACCCCGTTACACCAACTTCCTTGGACTATCCCTCGAAAAATACCTCGCGAAATCAACAAACATCCCTCACAGGCCCCACACTACAAATATTTAGATCAATGTGTTCCAAATTTGATATCTCTTCTCCAACGAGTCCTTTGTCACCGGTCCCTGTACATCCCAAAATTTTTCTTAACACCTCAGATTCGATTCCTCAAGTTACTGCCTCAGCCTCCTCATTGAGGGCAGAATTATTCTTCAAAGATGGTAACTTTATCCCTTATTCCACCTTCTGTCTTAAAAACCCTGACTTCCAAATTTCAACGACAAATTACGATATTATTAAAGATACATTACTCAATTCTGATTCGACCTCATCGTGGCATAGACACAAAACGACCTTTGAAATGCTGTGTACTAATTCCACTCCTCAAAAAACACCTAATATCAAAAACACATTCTTTATTATTCTCCGACATTAAACCAATGGAAGATGATATTGCCAAACAGTGGACAAGGGAACTTGATTTGGATCTCTCTTTCAATGACTGGACTCACATTTTTAGATACATACATAAAGGCTCGATGAATGTCTTGACTCAAGAAAATGGCTACAAGCTCTATTCACGATGGTATAGAACACCTTACATTATCCATAAATTCAACCCTATCACCCCACCTACCTGCTGGCTGGTGTGGAAAGTCGCTAGGCACTCTCCTACACATTTGGTGGGATTGCCCCATTATACAAACATTCTGGAAGGAAATACACCGTATTATTACTCTTGTCACGACATATTCCCCACATTACAACGCAGCTCAATACCTGCTTCATCATACATCTTTACCTCATTATATCTACAAAAATAGTATAATAATACATTTAATAAACGCAGCCAAACTTTGCATACCTGCACATTGGAAAGATACATCTCCTCCTAGCTTGTCCGAATGGTTCCAACGGATCAATAAAATTGCCGAAATGGAAGACCTGATTCTACAAGCTAGAGACTCTCCCACAAAATGTCATGAAAAATGGGCTTGCTGGACAATCTTTAAAGAATCTACTGAATTCAAAAATGTATCGCTCCAACCTTCACGGACTTGAGCGAAGTATGAATTTTTTTTTTATTTTTTTTTTTTTTTTTATGTCGTAACAATGTAGAATATTATTGGATGATCTCCTGCTTCTTTCACTATTTATCTCCCCCCCCCCTTTATCTTCCTCTCCTCTCCACCGTTTTCTTCCCTCCCTCTATTTCTCATAATTTAAATATGACAACTATACTTGTATTTCATATATTCTGAATTTTACTTCACAACGTTTACAAATTAATAATTCAATAACCAACTTTACATTTTATGTTTCCTTTGGCTTTATGCTATGAGTATTTATATTGTCAATGTTCTTTTCTCATATGTAATGATATGATTCTGTTCATAAATATTGCTTTATTGTATTTTCATTTGTTTACATATGTGATATGTTATTTACTCCGAAATACCAATAAAATCTTTTAAACCAAAAAAACAAGCCTTGAAAGACAGTTCAACAGCGCCAGCAGAACAGGACGGTTGCTTCAGTCCAAAGATATCTAACCGATATTGAAGCTAGGCTTACGCGTTTCGGGGCGTACCCCTTTCCTCAGAGCCCCGGTGGTCTGCACTGCAGTGCAGACCACCGGGCTCTGAGGAAAGGGGTACGCCCCCGAAACGCGTAAGCCTAGCTTCAATATCGGTTAGATACCATTGGACTGAAGCAACCGTCCTGTTCTGCTGGCGCTGTTGAACTGTCTTTCAAGGCTTGTTTTTTAACTCATTTTGTGAGTATAATCATTGAGTTTGTGTCCTCTGCAGGCCATTAGTATGTCTGGAAGGACAACAAGGAGAGACAAAGAGTCACGAGCCGATAAAAGAGGGCAAGCAGGCTCTGCGTCTAGAGGCAACAGTGCTGGTCTTGGACACGGTGCATCCTCATCAGCACGTGGCCGTGGGACACACTTGTCCTTTTTTTCGGCAGCTGGCCGGGTTGAGCCACAACATGCCGAAGACTTGGTAGAGTGGATGACCAAGCCGTCCTCATCCTCCTCATCTTCTCTCACCCAGGCTCAGGGTACTTTGTCTGGCAAAGCAGCTGCCAACGCAGCCTCTTCCCTCTGCTCAATTGCATCAGTCACTCCTTCCCTAGCCCCACCATGTCCTCTTGAGGAGTCCCCCAAACTGTTTGACCACAGTGTTGGGTACATGCTGCAGGAGGATCCGCAGTGTTTTGAAGGCTCCGATGATGGTACACAGCTAGAAAGGCAGTAACGTGAGCCCAGAGAGAGGGGGTGCCCATGAAGGACAGCAATCTGGCAGTCATGTTCCCCCAGCTGCAGCATACTGCCAGGTTTTCTACAGTGATGAGGAGGGAGGGGATGATGAGGTCGTTGACTTTATGTGGGTGCCTGATAAGAGTTCTGCTCTTTTTGGTTCTGGGCATCGCCACCAGTGGCTAAGGCCCAATTTTTCTGCCCCTGTTCAACAGGGGCATCTAATTACATTTTTTGATGCAATACTTTGAAGTGGGCTCATTCCTGCGCTCCAACTAGAGTATCTGTGAGGGGTTGCAGTGTCATGGCACCAGCACCAGTGCCTAAGGCCCAATTTTTCTGCCCCTGTTTAACAAGGGCGTGTACTTACAATTTTGTATGCAATAGTTTGCAGCGGACTCATTCCTGCGCCCCAATTAGAGTATCTGTGAGGGGTTGCAGTGTTGTGGCACCAGCACCAGTTCCCAAGGCCCAATTTGTCTGCCCCTGTTTAACAGGGGCGTGTAATTAAAAAATGTTATGCAATACTTTGCAGCGGGCTTATTCCTGCGCTCCAACTAGAGTATCTGTGAGGGTTTGCAGTGTTGTGGCACCAGCACCACCACCACCACCAACAAAGGCCCAACTTTTTTGCCCCTGTTCAACAGGGGCGCGTAATTACAATTCTTGATCTAATATTTCACAGCAGGGCCCATTCCTGCGGCCACCAAGAGTAACTGCGAGGACTTACAGTGTTGTGGCACCAGCGCCAGCACCAAAGGCCCAATTTTTCTACCGCTGTTCAACAATGGCATGTAATTACAATTATTGATATAATAGTTCACACAGCAGGGCATTCCAGCACCCACCAAGACTAACTGTGAGGGCTTACAGTGTTGTGGCAACACCAACACCTAGGGCCCAAATTTATGCAGAGTATATATGGCAGGCCCCTACTTATAAACATCCAACTTACAAACGACTCCTACTTGCAACCGGAAGGAGACAATAGGAAATGAGAGGAAATCTACTCCTAGGAAGGGAAATTCTCTTCTGTAAGAGGTGTTTCCTGTCCACTGATGCTTTATCGCCAATCCTTGTTTCACAAAAAAAAAAAAAAAATTCAAAAAATAATTCGTCATTGGGACAAAAAGTGAATTGAAATCTTCTGAGCAGATGCACACAGACAGCAAAACAAATGTTACAGGGGTGACAACCCTTCTCTATGTTTACAGAAAATCTTAAAAATAGATTTTATGGCTGGAGCTACACTTTAAAAAAGTACCAGTTCAAAATTACAAACAGATTCTACTTAACAACAAACCTACAGTCCCTGTTTTGTTTGCACCACCTGTATACTGCTGTTGAAAGTATATAGGGCCAAAGGGGCTTGTAATGGCCTGGGGGGAGGGAGGAAACCCATGCTATTTTTCTCAATGATTTTCATCCATATTGCAGGGACCAGACATTACATTAAAGCCGCAAGCAGTTTTAAATTACTTTTTTCTTATAGTAATCTCATTTTGTGCAGGGACAGTTCTAAACACGTGCCACTTCACAGGCATACTATAGACACCCAGCGATATTTAAAGGAATTGTTCAATTTTTTTTCACTTTAACCACTTAAGGACCGGACCAATATGCTGCTAAATGCGTTTTTACAATTCAGCACTGCGTCGCTTTAACAGACAATTGCGCGGTCGTGCGACGTGGCTCCCAAACAAAATTCTCGTCCTTTTCTTTCCACAAATAGAGCTTTCTTTTGATGGTATTTGATCACCTCTGCGATTTTTATTTTTTGCGCTATATACAAAAATAGAGCGACATTTTTGAAAAAAAATCTATATTTTTAAATTTTTGTTATAAGAAAAATCGAATAAACTAAATTTTAGTCAAACATTTAGGCCAAAATTTATTCAGCCACATGTCTTTAGTAGAAAAAATCACAATAAAAAAAACTAGCTTCCTAGCGGCAACAGTGACACTAATACAGCGATCAGAAAAATGATCGCTAAGTGACACTGGCAATAGGGGGTGAAAGGGTTAACTAGGGCGGTTAAAACTTTATTAGGGGGTATGGGGCTACCCTGGACCTAACACTAACTGCCTGTCACACTAACTGTCACACTGACACTAAATGCAGTGATCAGTAAATATATGATCACTGCATTCAGTGACACTGTGACAGGGGGTGGGGGGGGTGATCGGGGGGGTTAATGTGCCTATGTGTACTTGTGTCAGTGTAGTGTTGTGCAGACTCACTTGTGATGTCTTCTCTCCTCAGCGGCGCTTGAAAATACCGCCAAGAGGAGAGATTACATCACTTCCCCCTTCCTGTGTTTACACAGGCAGAGGGCGGGGGAGTGCGCACATTGGCTGGGAGCGATCCGGAGGGGGCGGACAAAAACGAACAGCTGCCCCCCCATCCCAGATCGCTCGCACAGCAACGGGGACCGCCGCAAGTACCGGGGGGGGTCCCGACCGGACCCCCGACCCATGTCTAGGCAGGGACGTACAGGTACGCCAATGTGCCTGTACGTGCCATTCTGCCGACATATATGTACATGTTGCGGTCCTTAAGGGGTTATGCATCATTAAAATCACTGTTCCTGCTTTTTTTACATTGACACATGTTCCCTGCGGCAAGACCCGGGTTCTCAAACCCGTTTACGACAATAACTTGCATATTAGGCTTTAAAATGAGCACTTTTGAATTCGAACGTTCGTCCCACTCAATGGGGTTTTAAACCCATAACTCTCATAACTTTACATAACTCTGTTCGAAATCTGGTGCAAACCGAATTGGGGGGTTTAATTCACCCCCTGACAACATCCTTTCCTCTTAACATCAAATTTTTCAAGGTTAACCCTGTACCCATTCTAAATTACTAACCACCAATGTTTTTAATATCAAAATCCCAGTTCCATACCCCCTCTCACAGACCCATGGTCTGTCTTGTTTCCATAAATAGACCCCTTCTGCCATACCCCCAAATCCAATCATCCTCCCTCACTTATTTAATTCTTCCCAACCAAATCAACATAACCTTCCAATATTTGCATAACCCCCACCTCTACCTACAAATCATCCACCACACAAAACACAAATACTCACAACCCTAAACAAATTCCATCTATACTAACCTAACATTAAAAATTTGTTCCTTTATTTTTCTGAAGCTGACTAATCACCCTCAAACTAACAACTTTTCCATCTAAAAAAGGATAATTATTAATACATTCAAAACAATCATACAGATCAAAATCCCACCCCCCTTCAAAAACCCTCACCCCCCAACCCCCCCAGAGAGCCTCACCTATCAAATTCCATGATAAATAAAAAATAAAATCATTCCACACCTCAAAAAATAAATCTATAGAAGAACAGTAGGGGTCAGCCCCCCCGAAAATACCATATAACCCACAGTTGCGGCGGCGGAAAGCCCCAAATAGTTTCCACCCCTACGGACATCGGACCACGCATCTACACCACCTATTCTCTCTATTTCCCTCCCACTCCACTAAACCCCACTGACCATTTCTTCCCTGCCACCCCCCTAGGTCCCTGTCTAATCCTCAACCTCCATCCCCCCTCCCCTTTTCCCCCTCCCTCCCTCCCCTTACTTCCCACACCTTACCCCCCTTTTCCCCAACCCACCAATCCCTCCTCCTTCCTCCCCATTTCTCCCCCCCAAAACCCCCACCCTCCCTTCCCCCTCCCTCCAACCCCACCCCCCACATCACCCCTGCCCCCCTCCCACCCCCCCCCAACCATGGTTTTATATTTATATAATTCATATTTCTTTATATTGTTTTTTCAATCAATTGTATGTCCTTTATCCAGAGATCGACGCATTACTGGTAAGATGAAAAAAAATAAATAATAACTGGATGGATACACTGTACTGAGCTAATCGATTTAAGAACTAGGTCTAAATATTGAAATATAAACTGACCAAATGGATTTACATTTTTCAGTAATTGGATCGGAAGACACAGAAGTTGATTTATTAAATCAAAGAGCTTTATTCAAGCTGCAGCAAGTCAAACAAACCTTTTGGAAGCCTAGACTAATTTAGGCTTATTATTCAGCCTTTTGTGAGAAAGTGTTTTGGGAGCCTTTAATCCAAGAATGTCATGTTTATTATTTGTTTTAATTTGTAATATGTTAAGCTGGTCATAGATCGTTAAAATATTGCCCGGTTCCTGCTGAACTGCCCAAAACTCTAGCCTTAAATGGCCTTTCAAGCTTTTTAGCATGACATAGAAAATTGGTTGACTTCAGTCTGAGGGCTAAATGAGCTGTGTATGGCTTGCTTTATGCTGCATTCACTCCACTGGATTTTAGCCTTTTGCCTTGCTGCATCTTTTCTATAGTTTCCATAAGGATAAACATCTAAAATGTATGTAGGGCTCTTGTAATAAGAAGAATGCAGTCGAATGCATGTAACTATTTTTTTTACATATTCCACTAGTCAATTTTCTTTTGTCTTTTCTGTACTCCGTTTATAGGGTTTACCTGCTAATAAACTGATTGCATGTCTCTTTCTTCTTTTAACCACTTGAGTGAGTGAGTGAGTGTGTGAGAAACCTATATAGCGCAACACATGCAAACTGAATCGCCTCTGGGCACTTGACCTTCGGAAATGTTTAACCTTTTAACCACTTAACGACCGCCGCATGCCTATTTATGTCCACAGAAGGGCACGTACAGGCAGATGGGCGTATATATACGTCCCTGCCTACTAGCGGGTCGGGGGTCCAATCAGGGCCCCCTCCGCTGCGTGCGGGGGTCGGGGGCGGCGGTTCGTTTCTGTCCGCCCCCTCGTGATCGCTCCCAGCCAATCCTGTGTGCCGCCGCCGTGTCACTTCCTCTGCCTGTTAAATGTAAACATAGGCAGGGGAAGTGATGCAGCTCTCATCTCGGCAGTATTTTCAAACCGCCGAGATGAGAGAAGACGCACAGTAAGTCTGTACCAACACTACACTGACACCAGTACACATAGGCACATTTAACCCCTTGCGATCACCCCCCCCACCCCCTGTCACACTGTCACTGAATGCAGTGATCATATATGTACTGATCACTGCATTTAGTGTCAGTGTGACAGTTACTGTGACAGGCAGTTAGTGTTAGGTCCAGGGTAGCCCCGTCCCCCCCTAATAAAGTTTCAACCCCTTGATCACCGCCCTACTTAACCCTTTCACTCCCTATTGCCAGTGTCACTAAGCAATCATTTTTCTGATCGCTGTATTAGTGTCACTGTTGCTACTAGGTAGCTATTTTTTTTATTGCGATTTCTTTTTACTAAAGACATGTGGCTGAATAAATTTTGGCCTAAATGTTTGACTAAAATTTAGTTTATTCAATTTTTCTTATAACAAAAAGTAAAAAATATTGTTTTTTTTTATAAAAATGTCGCTCTATTTTTGTTTATAGCGCAAAAAATAAAAATCGCAGAGGCGATCAAATACCACCAAAAGAAAGCTCTATTTGTGGGAAGAAAAGGACGCAAATTTTTTTGGGAGCCACGTCGCACGACCACGCAATTGTCTGTTAAAGCGACGCAGTGCCGAATTGTAAAAGCGCTTCTGGGCATTTAGCAGCATATTGGTCCGGGGCTTAAGTGGTTAATGACCAGTGCATTTTTTGCTATTCAGCACTGCACTACTTTACCGGTAATTAGGCGGTAATTGTTGCTCATCCCTAACCTTTATACATGCAAAAAGTTTTTCTGTGAATGTGTGTAGAGGCAAATCACCATCTCTCTATAGAGTCAACATTCAACAGAAGCGATGGCTGCCATGACAACAGCATATGTGCCTGTGATAGAGCATCCACAGCTTGCATATAAAACTCGCCTCAGATCTGCATCAAGTGGCACCTTTCAATTTGATGTGACCGAGATGTGGCTGGGATAAATTAAGCTCACCAGGAGCAAGACAATAGTCTTCAATGGTGCAGTATTTTAATAAAAGATTGATGTATGACACAATCAATAACAAAAACAAAAGCACTCAAATGAACAGCTGCTGCCGACCCAAGATTGTGCATCGGTGTGATGTCAGCACCAGGAACTCCACACCAATTCTTCTTTTACATCCAGCTGTCTGACAGCTGATGACTCATCAGTTCTAAAGGACGCAGTGGCTGCCCGCTCCTTAACCAGTTCTTGCCCAACCTATAGCAAAATGATGGCCAGGAGGGACTTTCGTCAGTCCGATTGGATGTCATATGAGGACGTCCTCCCAGATGAAACCTTGCATGCAGCTGCAGGGCCACACTGAGGGGTGATCTGTCACTGTCTGTGTCAGTTGGACACAGCCGATGACTGATCAGTGTACTGCACCACTGCCATTACCATGTGATCGCTGTGATCAGAGCAGATCACATGACAGCTGTAAACAATGGATGGCTTCATCTCCTGCCATCCATTGTCTACAATTCTGTGCTAGCTGTGATTGATCACAGTGATCACATGGTAATGGCAGTGGGGCAGTACACTGATCAGTCATCGGCTGTGTCCAACTGACACAGCCGGTGACAGATCACCTCTCAGTGACCAATCACAGCTAATCACAACAAAACACACTGCATGAATCAGTTTCATTCAGTAAAAATTGTTTCTTATACCAGTGAAATTTACTGGTATAAACATGTATAATGTGGGGGAAAAATCACTTCCCCAGAGTAGTACCATTTTTCTATGGTAACACTATATTATCTAATTGCCGACCGCCCGTCGTCATATTACCGTCACGTAGCTCTACGTCCTCCCTCTAGCAGCTTGTAGGGGGCGCGCGCACGTCCCCCGAGTCCCGCGCGCGTGCCCGGCGGGTATGATCGCCGCCGGGCACCCACGATTGCTCGTTACAGAGCGGGGAACGAGAGGTATGTGTGTAAACACATACCTCTCGTTTCTGTCAGCGGGGGAAACGCTGAACTTCTGTCCATACAATGTATGGACAGAAGATCAGTGATTTCCCCTAGTGAGGCCACCCCCCCATACAGTTAGAACACACCAGGACCACACTTAACCCCTTCCCTGCCCCCTAGTGTTAACCCCTTCACTGCCAATGGCATTTTTATAGTAATACAATGCATTTTTATAGCATTGATCTCTATAAAAATGCCAATGGTCCCAAAAATGTGTCAAAAGTGTCCGAAGTGTCCGCCATAATATCGCAGTACCGAAAAAAAAACGCTGATCGCCGCCATTACTAGTAAAAAATAATAATAATAAAAATGCCATTAAACGACCCCCTTTTTTTATAAACGCTATAAATTTTGCGCAAACCAATTAATAAACGCTAATTGCGATTTTTTTTAACAAAAAATATTTAGAAGAATACGTATCGGCCTAAACTGAGGAAAAAATGTTTTTTTTATATCTTTTTGGGGATTTTTATTATAGCAAAATGTAAAAAATATTGCATTTTTTTCAAAATAGTCGCTCTATTTTTGTTTATAGCGCAAAAAATAAAAACCGCAGAGATGATCAAATACCACCAAAAGAAAGCTCTATTTGTGGGAAAAAAAGGACGCCAATTTTGTTTGGGAGCCACGTCGCACGACCGCGCAATTGTCAGTTAAAGCGACGCAGTGCCGAATCACAAAAAGTGCTCTGGTCTTTGGACAGCAATATGGTCCGGGGCTAAAGTGGTTATACTATACTAGAGTGAAGAGTACAAGGATAGATCAAGCAACCTTTTACGTATTTTAGATAAAGAAGAAAAAGAACAAAAAATAAAGAAAAGAAAAATAATATAATAGGGACTTTGGGGATTATCAAGCCAGCCAAGTGTTTGAGGGGCAGAAAAAAACTGGCAGCTGATGAACAAAGTGAAGCAAATTCCAGGATGGAGGCCATAGCACAGGGAGATGAAGCTCCTCTAGAAACCGAACCCCCCCCCCCCCCCCACAGAGTTCCTGGGCAATAAATGGCCAGGGCAAAACCCCTAAGAAAAATAAATCGGGGAAAAAGACCAAAAAGGTGTCGTACGTATCGATTACCAAACAAAGCCTCAGGCTCTTCTTATAATAATTACCAACAAGGAAAGAATTTAAGTTTGACTAAAACCACACAAGGCAAACATGGGGGTAATCCTGACCGTAACAATGGTTCTCAAAATCCAGGCCAATATCAATACTACAGAGATTCCACAAGAAGAGACAGGGGTTCTGGGAGAATGGATAATAAAATCAAACATTATGGCCCTCCCCCGGATCAAAAGTCATATACCAATACCCGGCACTACTCAGACCGAGGGAGAGATGATTACGATTATGATAGTGAAACGGACACATGGAATTGTTTCTTCCCTCTAAGAGATAGAGATGGACCAAGGAACTATGCAATTGATGACTACGAACAGGCTAGTCAGGTTCAGAAAATATACAGACAGGGTCCATCAAGGGATCTCCCTCCTGGCCAGTATGAGAACACCCCAGGAGATCATTGGGGTTTTCCCAGGTCAAGTCAGGGTGTAAAAAGTAGAAAACAAAGAGGGTGCAGAGGGGGGAGGAGAACAAAGTCAAAAGAAACCGAGAGTGTGAGTGATGCAGGCATTTATAATCTCAGTTCCCATGTTTTGACCCAATCAGAATTAATTCTATTAAATAAAGGACTCAAATTCGCCCCCCCCCCCGAAAAAACTAAATAAATTCCAAACGTACATGGACATTCATCAGTATGTACGTAGGGTGAATATCAAATGGTACTTTTCAGGCTTGCCTATCACAGACCGATCATTGGCCCAACAAACCTTTAAACACTCAGGATTGGCAAATGCTTCAACATGGAATCCTCCTGGTACATTGGCCCTCTCAATAAGAGTATTTAGAGATGTAGTGTTAAGAGACTTGGAGACTGTCAAAGTCTCCAACAACTCAATGGACCAGGAACTAATCAAGGGACTGGACTCTCTGTGTACTAATAACGAGCTTGTTATTCGCCCGGTGGATAAGGGTGGGGGGATAGTAGTTATGAATCGGTCTATGTACATCACTGAGACCATGAAAATTGTTGACGATCAGGGGACTTACATACCACTGTTGGGAGATCCTGTTATTCAGTACAAAAGTTCCTTAGAGACTTTAATCAAAAAAGGTGCTAATCAAGGAATTCTTAATGAAAAAGAACAGATGTTTTTAGTCCCAAGAGCACTCAGACTCCCAGTGTTATACTGTCTTCCGAAAATTCATAAGAGTCTTACTTGCCCCCTGGACGTCCCATTGTCAGTGGGATTGATTCAATCACGTCCAGGGTGGGCAAGTACATAGACCATTTTCTACAACCCCTTGTCCAGCAAATGCCGTCTTACCTAAAAGATACCAAACAGGTTATCATCCTATTGTCACAAATCCAGCCAGATGAAAATATGTGGATAGTGACAGCAGATGTGAACTCACTTTACACTATCATTCCACATTATCTAGGGATATCTGCGGTGAAACACTATCTAGATGTACTTTCTGATTTATCCCAAATACAGAAGGACTACCTGATTGAGCTCCTGGAGTATGCGGCTGGTCACAACTACTTTTGGTTTAATCACAACTATTATCTACAAATACGAGGGGTTGCTATGGATGCTAAATATGCACCAAGTCTGGCTAATTTGTTTATGGCTAAGTGGGAGGAGGATGTCGTCTACAATGACCTGAGCCCGCATATCAAATTGTGGGCCAGGTATATCGATGACATCCTCCTCCTGTGGACCGGTACTAAATTCCAACTAGATGAATTTATTTCTCTCTTGAATACTAACAACAGAAGCATTAGTCTGACACACGAAGCCAGCCAAGACTCTATTAATTTTCTAGACCTTATTATCGTAAAGGAAGAGGGAATATTTAAAACAAAAACATACTTTAAAAAGACAGACCGGAACTCCTACATACCAGTAGGAAGTTGCCATCATGACAACTGGCTAAAATCTGTTCCCAGAAGTCAATTTATCAGGATGAGGAGAAATTGCACAACTTTAGATGACTATGAGATACAAGCTGGTATACTTGCAAACAGACTGTTGGAAAAAGGATACGATCAAAAAATGCTTGAAACCACTTTAATGGAAGTGGGTGAAATAGACCAATCTCAACTTTTGGACTGTACCCCTAAGATCAGTCATGCCTACAGTCCCGTTCATTACTACATATTCCACCCAACATTATATGATTAAAAAAATCATCAAAAAACACTGGCATATATTGGAGAATGATAGGGTTATCAAAACATTCTTACCCCCAAATCCACAAGTGATTTTTAGAGGTGTACCCTCCTTGAGGGACAAAATAGCCCCAAATGTGGTGGATCCTCCGACCAAAAAGGTTTCTTTTTTCCAAAGAGGCATTACAGTCTATCATCAATGCCGTAGATGCCAGGTATGTATGTTAAATAAAATAAAATCTAAAAAAACAACGTCATTTTTTTCAACCAGTACCTCCAGGGAATATAAGATTGAACCTTTTATCACTTGTAGCTCTACTGGCATTGTTTATTTGTTACAATGTCCTTGTGGAAAACAATATATTGGCAGGACCAAACGCTCAATGCAGGTCCGACTAGGTGAATATATCGCCAATATTAGATCAGGTTTCTCACAACACTCAGTATCAGTACATTATGACCAACATCATAATCAAAATCCTGAGGGTACGATATTTTTGGGGATCGATAAATTTGACCCCCATTTGAGAGGTAGCTCTTTAGTCAGGGGACTCTCTAGACTCGAAATGTCCTGGATTTACCGGGTCCGTACATACATACCGTATGGGTTGAATGTGGACACTGATGTCAATGCATTTATAGATAATAGCTAACTCATTTATTTGCTTTGCCTTCTATTATATTGTAAACCTGCTCTGATGTCCGGGTAGATCAGAAAGTTTTTTTGTTCAATTATATCTTTATTAATTTCATACCAGCATATTGTGGGCCTTGACGGCTCACGTTTAAATTTAAATGTTATCTTTATCTGATCATTTAAGTCTGACCCTTGCCACAAGGTTGTCTGAGCTCGGGTCCCCTACTTAGTTTTGACATGGTGCTGTTGATTTCATACTATTTTGGTATTTACTTTCCCTTGCCCAATATGGTCACACACGCCGGGTGTTGGATCTCTGTCCCCGCAGTTGTTTCCAACGCAGATGTGTTTTCTTGTTAGCTATATTCATTCAAAATTAATATGTGACTAATATGGAATTTTCCTAGTAATTATATGGATGATTATTGAGCATTTTATTTTCATTCATATATATATTTATGTTTTTTAGTAGCATGTATGGAATGTTCACCCCCAATTGTTTTTTTATATATTTTTTCCTTTTTTTGGGGGAAAATGTTCGGTAGATCAGATGTGAGCCTTACCAACTCCATTTGCTGCACAGTCATTTTATTTCATACTGTTTTCTATGTTTTTTATTGAAGGATGATTTCTAACTGTTCAGTAGTCATTCATGTCCAATTGTGTGTGCCAACATACTATTGGCAAGCGATCCCTTCTCAAAAATGGATGATTGTCGTTCACGATCCCCGGACGTCTGATCAGGGCGGTCTTAGAACGTAGGTAATGAGTGTGTGTTACACACCTTGGTACAAGCGATCCCTCTTTAAAGATGGATGATTGTCATTCACGATCCACGGACGTCAGAGAAGGGCGGTCTTAGAACGTTGTTAACGAATAAAAAGTGGCGAGTCAGCACGCCGCTCGTGCCCCTGGAAGAAGTCTGCTATTGGACGAAGTGGTGTAGGGAGGAACGGCGTGCTGACGTCACTATTGTTTTTATCCTCATGACCATCCGGAAGGATGGGCGGATTGTGAGAGCCGGCCGGCTAACTATTTATATGCTCTTTTATATTTGACAATTGTAAGTGCAACGATTTTCTTATTAAACCTTATTTTAAAACGTCACTACTCTATGCCGGTATCCCTTTTCTTTCCCTCTTGGGCCACTCAATTGGCAGTGATTTGCTTGAGACCCAGCCAGATGAGACAGGAATAGGAGACCTACACATGAACCCTTTTGAAATTTGCAAAGGCAACCGAGCCAGACGCGCTGTTGATCTTTCACAGATCGAATGTATCTGGTAAGCAGATTTTAATTAAGAGGTGGAGGTGGAGGCTCTCTTCTATCCTGATTAGACACAACTCTCTGGGACTTCTTTTGAACTTACTTAAGCTGTGACGTACCTTGGATGCGCTTGGAAATCGACACCTTATGAACTTTTTAATATTGTTATTCACTTCAATTTTTTATTTGGTGTTACTAGGTGTACACTGGGTCACCAGGTGTTTGTTATTCAATTATTTTTATGTGTTTTTTTTGTATTTAGTGTCCAAGGACACTTTTTCATCACCTTTTCATCATTCACTGTTGATTTATCAATCTATGCAGCGCAGCATACCATATTTATCTCTTTGCATTTGTTTATCTGACATTTTTGCTGTAGCAACACCCACTTCCACATCACACAGGATTAATATTTATTTCTCAATATAAATTAATCTTTGTTATATTTAGACCTGCGCAGTATTTTCCACTATTAACACTATATTGCTCTGGTCACAATGTGTAAAAAAAAGAAAGAAAAGTAATAAAAAAGAAAAAAGAATATATATATATATATATATATATATATATTTTACATACTTTCATGAGTTAATGTTAGTGTCCCTGATCACTGCCACATCTCTTATATGATACTAATGTACTGCACTGGTGACAGCATGTAAAAAAAAAAAAAGATTTTTTTATTTCTTCATTTTCCAAAAAATTGTGACAAAAAATTCCAAAATCCAAAAACTTGTCTTGCCACTTACTATAGACCTTGGAATTTCTATCATCCAGAAAGCTGTCATTTGGGGGTAAGGATGAGCCGAACATCCCCACGTTCGGTTCGCAACAGAACCTTCGAACGGACCGACCGTTCGCACGAACATTTAGAACCCCATTGACGTCTATGGGACTCGAACGTTCGAAGTCAAAAGTGCTCATTTTAAAGCCTAATATGCAAGTTATTGTCGTAAAACGTCTTTGAGAACCTGGGTCTTGCCCCAGGTAAAATGTATCAATGGAAAAAAAGTTTTAAAAACGGTTGTTTTTTCTGGAGCAGTGATTTTAATGATACTTAAAGTGAAAAAAATAAAAATAAAAATTCCTTTAAATATCGGACCTCCTGGGTGTCTATAGTGTCCCTGCACAAAATGAGATTACTATAAGAAAAAAAGTAATTTAAAACTGCTTGCGGCTTTAATGTAATGTCTGGTCCCTGCAATATGGATGAAAATCATTGAGAAAAATAGCACAGACACAGGCAGTACACACACCACATAGCTTTAGGTGCAAACTGCAGAGGACACGGGCAGTACACCACATGAGAATACTGCAGCTAGCACAATCACCTGCCTGCCAGTAAATTAGGAAGTGCGGATCTAGCTAAACTATACAGTGTATAAATATATATACAACACCTGGGATGCATATATATCATCTACATACTGTAACTTTAACTGACTAGCCTGCCTGCCTGCTCTATCTAGCTACTAAAAATGACTCTCTTTCTCTCTCTCTCTCTCTCTCTCTCTCTCTGTCTTCTCTCTTTTAACCACCGCAACACGCTACATAAGGCTGACCTGCAGGCAGCCTTTTATAGTGTGGGGCGTGTACTAAACCCCCTGAGCCATAATTGGCCAAAGCCACCCTGGCTGTTTAATTTTTAAACTTTTAAGCTACATTAAAGCGGAGCTCCACCCTAAAGTGGAATTTTCTCTCATCGGAACCCCCCACCTCCGGTGTCCTCTCTGTGGGGACTCTGCGGGTAGTACGCCACTTCCTGCCCCCACCCGTTGTGTTCTGGGAAACACTCGGCTCCCAGAACACAACGGGAACCAGTGAGGACGGCGCTGCGAGACTTGCACATGCATTGTAGGGAATCGGGCAGAGAAGCCAGAGTGCTTCACTTGCCGATTCCCTCACCGAGGATGGCGGTGGGGGCACCAGAGTGATGAGCGATCGCTCGTCCTCTGATGCCGACATCGCTAAACTCCAGGACAGGTAAGTGCCCTATTATTAAAAGTCAGCAGCTGAAGTAATTGTAGCTGCTGGCTTTTAATATTTTTTTTCCGGCGGAGATCCGCTTTAATGAAATACCACCAAAAGAAAGATTTATTTGTGTGAATTTTCATTAATATAAATATTTATTTTGGGTACTGTGTTGCATGACCGAGCAATTACCATTTAAAGCTGAACGTTTAAAATTAGCCTGGGCAGGAAGGGGGTAAAGATGCCCGGCATTGAAGTGGTTAACAACCATATTGTTTACTGTTTTTTAAAAACATGGCGGCCGCCTGCTCCTTAACCTCCCTGGCGGTATGATTCTTTCAGATTTTAGGTGCTTAAAGCGGTACCATTATTTGCAAGGGAATTTGGCGTTTTATACTGTAGGCTTGTAATTCTTAGGAATAACTCACTGAAATCTATCCAAACAAGAGTCTAATAGGCATCCCGGGTATGATTTTTTTTTTTTTTTTATTAAAAATTATAATATAATAAATAATTATAAAAAATTATAACAAATAATAATATAATTATAGTAAAAATTATTCAATAATGTAATCAAATCAAAATCACTGAAATTTGCTCAGTTGCAGAATTTTTGCTGTCATTATTTTATTTTTTTATGACGAATTTCCCCATAAATCGCTATCGCTAAATTCTGCAAGTGATTCTGATTTATTATCGCTGTTTTTTAGCTGCTCTAAAACAATTTTTGCCATAAAGGGACACTTTTGGTTGCTATGGGCAATCTACAGTTTGCAGGGAGAAAGAACAGTTTTTATTATATAAAAGGACATGTAGTGTACAGGGCAGACCACTAGGGACATGGGGGGTGTGTATTTTTTACATACAGTACTGTAATCTATAAGATTACAGTGTACTGTATGTATAGTGTTTGTTTACATTTTTGAATTTGGCGCCGTTCCCCCCCCTACGTCGCGACGCTCGCAGGGAAGGGAATCGGCGGTACACACAGCATCAGGCGGACATCCGGCCGCCGTGTACTGCGGAGATTCATCGCTGGATCGCAGAGAAAAGGTAAGTAAACTTTTTTTCTGCATCCAGCGAGGCAAGTCCGTGTGTGGCACGGGGTTACCGATCTTAGCTTAAAAATCTCACCCCGTGCCACACACGGGAAGACCGCCAGGGAGGTTAACAACCAGTACACATTCCCTAAATACTGCATGCCTTGACCACTGCTTAATTACTGCTTGCATTGAATTATTTATTTCCTTCTGTGAATTGATTTTAAGCCTGTTCATGTGGTATTTACAGAGCATTTTCAGTGATTTGCAGTAAATACTGCAGAACGATATAGTGAATTTGACGGGTTCCGGATATTTAGGGGAAAAAGTGTCTGTACACCTACATACCATATGCGGTCTGGTTATGTGAATGGAGCCCAGTGTCTCTTTAAAAAAATAAACCCAATTAACCTGACCTTTCCAATATGATAAAAATGACACTTGGTTGATTGTTTTAGGACTCTGCATTTTGTATGTCATCTATTCTCTTAATAAATATGGCTGCATGTGGCAAGCTCATAAGCTTTAACAAAAATAACTCAATACAGACATTGTGCAAAACCTAATCTCTGAAATCATTAACTGATTATCACAAGAAGTCATTAAGTTAGAAAAAAAATACTCTCTTTGTATTGGATAAAGGATGTGACTAGAATATAGAATGTCATTTTAAGTCTCTGAATGTTTTATATTCAGTAGGGTTGAGTAGCAACTGGGAATTAAAGTCATCCTTTTGCACATACCGGTTCTTCAATATATTGTCCAATATAATGTGAGCTTAATTCCTTGCTGTAAAGAAGAATTGTGAAAATGTTAGATCTTAACAGTAAACGTTGATAGTGTATCCAGGAAAATATGCTGTAATGGAAGCTAGCGATCTTTTTTTTTCTTTCTTTCTTTAAATAAATAAAAGGTGAAACACATTATTTTAATTCTAATAATTTGTTACTGTTTTAGCAATGTATGTGTAATAGAGAAATGTGTCTAAAAAGAAGGTAAACATTTTAGCATCTTGTCAAAAGAAATGTCTGGAAAATCTGGTTAAATTATGGCAACATTATGGTCATCTTTCAACTGCATTTACTATAGCAACATAATCAAGCCACCTGTCTCAGGTTACAAGACTAAACATGTAATGAACAGATGTCCTGGTTTTTCTGTTCCTCTTTTGACATGGGCTCTATTTTGCTTTTATTTGTTTTGTGCTTATTTGTACATTCAGAAACAAAAAAAATATTTTATTGCAAGCCAAACATTTGCACCAACCATAAGCCGATCCACAATTGTTTAATCATTTTGCATATTTTTATAAATTATACCTACAAGACAAAAGTAAAGCTGTTCCTATATTTCACTTTTGTACAAATGAGAACCAACTGCCCGATTGGGTTATTAAAGCTTTGATAGCTCAGTCAGCATATACTTTATACGGCCGCCCCCTCTGTAGAATGGATAGATTCATGCATTGTATGAATCTATCTATGGCCGTTGTAGCCACCCCCGATTCAGACATCCTTTTTCGAAGCCGGGTGCCTGAATTCCAGCGGCAGGGGTGTTTTTAGGCACCTAATTTAGAGCCATAAAAAAAATGAATTGGAGCACAAAGCATAATATTTGCTTTTCTAGCACTGAACTCTCAGCCAATCAGGAGGCGCAGATCTAATGCCCGTCTCCGATTGGGTGCCTAACAGGAATGGAAGAAGAGATGCACAGGAAGACAGAGAACCATGGAGGACACAGGAGTCGTCGCCTGACCCGCCGCATGTCCCACAGCTCGCTGCCGTCACCCGCTGCCTGACCTGTTAGGATGGGGTAAGTGTGTGCCAGTCAGACCATAAGCGGGGGGTTCACAGAGGCTGCATATGATGAACATAGGCTGCATATGATGGGCACAGAGGATGTATGATGGGCACAGGCTGCATATGATGGGCACAGTGGCTGCATTTTATGGGCACATTAGCTGCAATTGATGGCACAGTTGATGTTTTTTCAGTAGTTTTCAGAATGTTTCAGTTTGTTTGCACCCCCCAAAAATTTTAAGCACCAGCCGCCACTGACTGTATACCTTATGTGCAAGGTTCTCAGTACAAGTGTAAGGAATTGTCAGGAGGACAACTACACATCATTTTCTAGTTTACCACTCATGTTAGGTTAGTGTTAAGCTGTAGACAGATTGTAATTTGACTGGTTCAGCAGTGACAGGGAGAACTTGTTTCCATCTCTCTTGTCTGGATGGAGAAATCTGCTATTTTTTTTCATTTAGTACACTGGTGAAAAAAACAAACAAACTAACAATCTATTGCCAGCTTAATTGTCAGGAATGTATAGGCTCCACTGGGTATATTTGTGTTTACCTAGCATGCTGTTGTCTTGTTCTCCCTTCTCAACCCTCCTCTCTAATGCCGCGTACACACGATCACTTTTTGTGATGAAAAAAAACGGCGTTTTCAAAAACGTCATTTAAAATCACCGTGTGTGGGCAAAACGTCGTTTTATGTCTTCAAAAAAACGACCAAAAAAAAATTCAAACACGCTTGAATTTTTTGTGTCGTTTTTCAAAACGTCGTTTTTTTTTGTGTCATAAAAAGTGATGGTGTGTGGGCAAAACGATGTTGAAAACGACGTTTTTAAAGCCGCGCATGCTCAGAGGCAAGTTATGAGACGGCGCTTCAATGGAACAGAGTGCCGTCGAATGTGGTGTACGTCACCACGCTTTGCTAGAGCATTTTGGAAAAACGATGGTGTGTACGCAACGTCGTTTTGGAAAATTAAGTTTGAAAAACGTCGTTTTGTTTCATCACTTGAAACGTCGTTTTTTTTCATCACAAAAAGTGATCGTGTGTACGCGGCATCAGACTCTATTACGTTTCACCCCCTCCCTTTTTTCACAGTGACACCCTAGTTGCCAACATATGTCTATTCCTAGCATCCATTATATTGCTCCCCAACATGCTGTCAAGACCTCCCTCACTAATGACATTTTATGAAAGTAGTTTCATGGAATGTTAAAGGGCTAAACTCACCCAACAAACGCATGGCGATTCTCCACCACTTAAAATGCCTGAAAGCAAATATGTTATACTCCAGGAAATGCATCTCACTACCTCCGACTTTGCCCGCATGTGCAAACTATTGGTGGGCCAGATGGTCGGTCCCCAGCAGTAAGGCCGTGTACACACGACCAAATAAATCCGATCAAATCGGTCTGTCAGACCGATTTGATCGTATTTGTCTGCTGGGATAGATTGGTTTGATCGTGTACACACGATCAAACCAAAATCCCCGCCGGCAGACAGCGCGGTGACCTGGCGGTGACGTTGACGCTGCCACGTCACCGTCACCAGGAAGTAAAACACTTTTGCGCATGCGTCGAATCCATCCAGCATGCTTTAAAATCTGTCTGCTGGAAAAATCTGTCTGTCCGCCCGTACACACGATCAAATTTGTCTGCTGAAACGGTCCGTCGGACCGTTTTCAGCAGATAAATTAGATCGTGTGTACGCGGCCTAATAGGTAGAGCAGGAATCCTCCTATTACATAAAAACCTCCCCTGCAAAATAATCTTGACCCATGCAGCCAGTGAATGGTGGCTTCTCACAGTGAGACTCAAAACGTTTAATTGTTAGTGGGCGTTAACCAATGTTTATGGTCCCAAATTTCCCTTCAAAACAAATCTTCCAAAACATAGCCTCCAGTCTAGCACCACAACTCCATCTATCCCTATTGGTAGCGGGTGAGGTCAACACAATAGCAGACACATGATAAATTAGTTGACACCTGTCGTGATGCCACAAACCCCTCATATCCCCTCACATCTGATGCAATTTTTTGACGGTCTTCAACTGACGGACTCATCCTGAGGGAAGAGAATACACCTTTTTATAACCCCCTCACAAATCACTCTCCAGAATAGTCTATACCAGTGATGGCGAACCTTGGCACCCCAGATGTTTTGGAACTACATTTCCCATGATGCTCCACTACACTGCAGAGTGCATGAGAATAATGGGAAATGTAGTTCCAAAACATCTGGGGTGCCGAGGTTCGCCATCACTGGTCTATACCTTTCTTAACCCCCTCCTTCTTGAACACACATAAAACCTTGCATTTACGAAATTGCCATTTCTCACCACGTGTCCATCTCTGTCGCACCAACGGGACTAGTAACCCAGAACTCCATACGAATATGGCGATTGATGCATGGTCATTATGTGCTCTCCCATTCATCACTCTCAATCTGATTTCACTCAAGGAAGATCCGCTACTACTAATATTCAAATGTTAGGAACATTCTAACAGTTCTGGAAAGGACTAGAACCAGCTCATCTAAGGAATCCACCATAGTAACACTCGACGCAAAGCCTTCGACAATTTTAGCTTCCACTGGTTAAGCCTGGTATTGTCGAAGTATGGCTTCTCGGGTCCCTTGAGCCACCCTATTCATGCAATGTACTCAGCCCTGTCGGTTAATGTGATTGCCACAGGACATATTTCTAATAAAATTTGTATTCACAAAGGCACTAGACAAGGCCGTCCCCTCTCGCCCCTTTTGTTTAACTTGGCAATAGAACCCCTCTCTAGATTTTTACTTTCTCTCCCCAATCTCTACAGGATTAAAGTAGGCTCCCAAGAGCTGCGCACAGCTCTTTTTACAGAAGATATTCTTATATTCACGTCAAACCCCTCCGAGGACATGACTCACATTCAAGAGATCTTTAATACATTCCGGACCTACTCGGGATTAAGAATACATTTTTACAAAAGGAAAATCCTACCCCTCTTCTGTCCTGTGTCATCGGTCTTTCCCATAGCAAAAAATCACATCACCTATCTAGGGATAAAAATAAGGAAATCTCCCTCCTCACTTTACCAACTTAACATTCTCCTCATCATACATAAAATCATTTCAGAGTTAGAAAATTGGTAAGGCCTCCCCCTCTCACTGTTTGGCAGATGCCACCCTTACAAAATGGTCAGTCTCCCAAAGTTACTATACTCTCTTCAAATGATCTTCCTACTGGTAAAACACAAAGACCCCCAAAATGTGTACAAAGCCCTGTCAATCTTTCTGTTAAAATGGTCATAAGCCCTGCAAAGCTTTATAGAAATTATTTCTACCCAAACATGAAATGGGGCGCAAACCTTCCCAACACAAAACTATATAATCTTTCTTGATAGTAGGATTAGACTGGACAACCCATGCCTCCAGGTACTTCAAGCCATGATCTAGAATTACAGATGACTAGCCCTATGGACTACCATCATTGCTGCACTGTGGGACCAAAGCAATCTTCATCTGAAACATAACCTCCTCATCTGGGACCCAGTGGTGGCTTGGAGAGAGATAGGGAAAACAATGGGTATTCCTCCCCATATGTCTAACCACCTTCCTATTTATGGTCACCCTCTGTTCACACAGGCACAACAATATCCCATATTTTCCACATGTGCTTCCAAAGGTCTATACAGGTGTGTACATTTGATGTTTCTTCAGGGAGTCCCCTCTACCCAGATCTTACACAAGTTCAAATTACTAACCACCACCTACTATACATCCACCAGGCAGCTAGCTTTGTGGCCAGCATGTGTCCTATGAGAAATTTGCGCTTCATTACATCGTTGCTGGACACATTCTTGAAGCGGAACATTCACAAAATCTCTGATCCCTTTGACTGCTTTCTTTACAACATCCATCTACTCCTCCACCCCCTCTGCTTGTAACAAAGATTTCCAATACCTGGATGCTCTCAACATCATCCTAATGGGCTAATAAACCATGTGTGCTTTTATAACAAATTAATTTTGTTGACAACAACAGTAAAAATAAAACTTCCTCTGGCTTATATCCCTCACCTAATATCTAAAGATCTTCCAGACCTCTCCAAGTGCCCATTGTGTAGTATATCTAAACCGTCACTTCTGCACAGACTCTGGTCCTGCCCACATATTCTTCTTATTCATGGATTTTATATTCATCTTTATATATCTATATACACTTTTTATACTGACTTGGATCTTGACTGAAGAATTTTTTCACATATATTTATTGACTTTTTTTTACATATATTCATTGACTCTTTTTGGATTATACACGTTTTATTATTGTTATGCCCCGTACACACGATCACTTTTTGTGATGAAAAAAAATGACATTTTTTAAAATGTCATTTAAAATGATCGTGTGTGGCCAAAATGTCATTTTATGTCTTCTGAAAAATGACCAAAAAAAAATTCGAACATGCTCGAATTTTTTATGTCATTTTTCAAAATGTCATTTTTTGTGTCATAAAAAATGATCGTGTGTGGGCAAAACTACGTAAAAAATGACGTTTTAAACCCACACATGCCCAGAAGCAAGTTATTAGACTGGAGGTAAAACTACCATTCATAATGGAGTAAGCACATTCATCACGCTGTAACAGACAAAAAAGCAGGAATCGTCTTTTACTAACAAGGAATCAGCTAAAAGCAGCCTCAAGGCAAATAGAACTTCCCCTTTATAGTGCCATCACTTTGTTCATCATTTTCCAAAAATGATGGTGTGTACGCAACGTCATTTTTGAAAATGAAGTTTGAAAAATTTTGTTTTTTTTCATGAAGGAAAATGACATTTTTTTTCATCACAAAAAGTGATCGTGTGTACGGGGCATAATATTCCTTTTTATAACACATTTTGGTATCATATTTATTCAACTTTGGGATCTCTAATATTTGGTGTTTTTTTTAGTGATAGTATATTACTGCGCAAGATTACTCTATATATTTGACCAATATTTAAAGAAAAAAAAACAATTTTACTAACCTATGTCCACCATCATTTGATCCTCTTCAGGGAATGAAGAAGAGTGATACAGCACTGCAGCCAATGCAGACATGACATCATCATGTCTTAGCAAGTCTTTAGAGGACCCTGCCACTCAAAAACCAATAGAAAGTTTATGTCACACAGGCACCAGTGTGGTCAATCGAAGAATGAAACTCCCACCTTGCAGTGAGGAAAAGTGAAGACTCGGGATCCACCACAGCCAATGCAGACATGACATCATTATGTCTTACCAATCTTTAGGATCTTAGAGGATCCTGCCACGCGACAGCCAATAGAAAGCATCCATGTTACTAGCAGCCGCAAGAAATAATCACAGTCTTCCCCTGCCCTCCCTCACACCCTGTCAGAAGAAGACAAATGGATTCCTGCATCACCACTGTCTGTGTTGATAGGGGAGTCAAGCAAATTCTGTTGGTTGCAGGAAAGAAATGTTCTCCATGTATGGCGGGCCTAAATAAAAGCATGCCAAAAATCAGTAGTTTCAAGTAGTGGACCCTCTGAATTTCAGGTACTGCTGACTGTCAAAATTAACCATTTGGTTTCCGCCATAGTGGTCCTTACTGTATATCTGCAGTGTCGCTAATAAACAACACTGCAGAAATCACCCAGGGTGGCCAGTGCATCTATTAATGACTCATTGGATGGCTTGAATCACAGATATAGTATACAGAGCTGATCAAAGTAGCTACAGTATGTACCTTGTGATCTTTGTGATCACTGTTTACATTTGAGAGCCATCCCCTTTTGCTACAATAGAGGAAAAGGAAACAGAGGATATATTATTAATAAAATATTAAATAATGCTCAGAAGCAGCATTTTTTTAACCCTTTCACCGCTCACATTAGATGCCACTTACCTACAGCTTGTCTCCAGTGTGGCTCTAAGCTGTCTGTGACTAAACAAAGATTTAAAAAAGAGGTGATGTCATTGGTGTGCGGTTGCTGTTATATTATTTCCTTGCAACTTATGAAAGGTGAAAAGAAACAAAGAAACCACACTCTTTGTTTATTTTCACGTTATAGGTGTTATTTTACACTTTACAACTTAGGAATGGTGTTGGTCTTTGGAGCAGTGCCACTAGGTCTTCACCATTCAACATGAAAAGAATAATAGTTTCTTTTTCCATGTTTTCTTGCAGTTAGGGATAAGACATTGAATGTTATGATCTCACCAAGTGTATGGGGCTTAACAATACTATTGTTAAGCCCCATACACTTGGTCAGACTATTTTAACAACAAACATAAAAACGATCGTTTTTCGATCGTTCTCAGAAAATTCGTTCGTTTTTAAGCTGCATCAGAAAACCATTTTTGGGTTCAAAAGTCTGGCCAACTGATCTCTGATCTTTACTTTTAACCATTATCTGCTGTATTAAAAAAAAAAAAATCTGAATAAATATGGGTTTTGTTATGCTAGCATCTGCTGTTGGCTTTACACATGCAATAAAAAAATTAGAAAGCTATAGTGGCATTGTTTTACCAGTGACAGGTGTGTTTACAGAAAATGTCCAGTGGCCATAACCTACAAGTATTCTTTATTGTTTGCTCTCTTAATTGCTTATTTTATTTGTAGTTTTACTTTTATTTTACTGGGTGTTAATAATGCTTCGCACAGGGTTTATTTTTTGTGCATAAGCATATGCTCTGCTTTTCCTTTATATTTCAGTCAGCACATCACAATATATCATCAACAAGGCTGTTTATCACTGTGTCATAGCTCAATTTGAAGTGAGAATTTGGCAGTTCTTACCAGCACATGAAATATTGCTCATCCTGTCCTTGAAGAAAAGAAAGAAAGCAAAGCAAATATGCAATTCTGTTTAATTTTGTTGCCCTTAAACCTGTAGAAATCAGCTAACACACTAAAAAAAAGTCCTGACTAGAATAAACCCACAGACACATGTATTCATTCAGTCAGGCAACACATAGAATGTTGTATAACCATTTGCTACAGAGACCGCAGATGTATTTGCTGCGCATGTAACCAGGTCAAAGGCTGTTCAGCTGCAGGAACAAACTTGATTAAGACTGGAGATAATGTTTTGAAAGATTGTAATTTATCTCTTTTTGAAGGCGTTATCTTTGTTCTATAGCTATCACACAGAGCAAGGTTAACAAATATTCAGTGATGAATATTTGAAAGCTAGTTAGATACTGTTCACAGAAATCCTTTGATATGTCTGTCAAATGCAGCAGATGTATAAAAAATATAGCTTATGATCCATATCTGTAAAAGCCGTATTTTTTTTAAATTTACTGTCACATTTTCAGATTTTTTTTTCTATCCATGTATGCAGAAAACAAATGAAAAATACTCCCTATAGTGCAGTTAACACAAAAAGCATACTCAAGGTTGTTTTTCCAGCCATTTTATTTTATTTCTGGTGACTTGAAAAACAAGATTTTTGCACACAAGTTTGGCTCTCTACTCCAGAGCATATATATAAACTGAATAACAAAATATGATATAGTGCAGCTTAAAGCAGAACTAACCCCTCCTAAAGTGATACTAAAGTTTTTTTTTTTACTTAACAATAACAAACATGTTATACTTACCTGCTCTGTGCAGTGGATTTGCATAGAGCAGCCCTGATCCTCCTCCTCATGGGTCCCTCTTCGGTGCTCCTGGCCCCTTCCTCCTGTTGAGTGACCCCACAGCAAGCAGCTTGCTATGGGGCACCTAAGCCGAGACATACCTATTTGTGTCTATTCAAACATGGAGCCGTGGCCCAGCCCTGCCCCCATTTCTCTTTGGCTGACTGACTCTGATTGACAGCAGCGGGAGCCAATGGTGCAGTGATACTGCTTCAGCCAATGAGGAGGGGAGTCCCCGGTCAGCCGAGACACTCCTCCAACATTGCTGGATCTAGATGGGGCTCACGTGGGGGGTGCTGAGTGGGCCGTCCGTTCATCTGAGGCTGCTCTCGCTGCTTGGGGGTGTCTGCTGTTCTGGTCCCTGAACTTGGCTGGCTTGGGGGGGGGGTGCTGGAGCGGGTGGCCTGCGTCTGAGATCCAAGGGTCTGGGCTTGTGCTAGGCTGCTGCCCTGGTGGGTGCCCCAGTGGTGTCCACTAACACCCTGAGACTGACTGCTGTGTGTGCGGTGTGGCCCCCCTGCCAGATCATCATCACAAGCTGCTGGCTATCCATCCACCTGTTTCATCCTACCAGACCCTTGCCCTCAGATTAATGGGCCCTAAGAACCAGGCTAAAAATGTATCCACACCAAGCCGCCCGCCCCCTGTCACAGCTGCTAGGCCAGAACCTTCTCTCGTAGGGAGGTTGCAGGCCCTGCTGGCTGAACTAGCTATGGAGTTAGAGACTTCCCCAAGTGTGGCTCTCCCTGCCCCCTCTTTCCAGGATAGCACTGCAGTGATCCTGGCTGACATTGAACAAAGCAAAACCTCCATGCTGGTGAGAATTGATCGCCTTGCAGAAGAATGTAATCATAGGCCGCGTACACACGTCCGAGAACCTCGTTGGGCTAAACTCATCGTTCCGCCCGACGAGGTTCCCGATGAGCGGTCGGAAAAGCTTGTCGAGCCAAAGTCCTCATTGAACAATGAGGAAAAAGAGAGCATGCTCTCTTTTTTGGCTCGACGAGCTTCCTGACGGGACGCTCGTCGGAAGTGTACACACGACCGATTTGCTCGCCAGAATATGTCTCCCAGCGAGCTTCTCGCTGGATTCTGCCGAGATGCTCGGTCGTGTGTACGGGGCCTCATAAGAAACTACCTAGATAAGATCAGAGGTATGCTGACTGACTCAGAATCCAGAATTTCTGTCACTGAAGACCTTACGGCTACTCACACCAACACCATAGCGGACTTGCACCGCATGGTACAACTGATTGTCACTAAATCCGATGACGTAGAAAACAGGGCAAAACGCAACAATGTCTGAGTCCTGGGTCTCCCGGGGGGAGAGAAGGGTGATCACCTGGCCGAGTTTGCAGAAGAGTTCTTCAGGAAACTGCTAAGCCTTGCAAATGTCTCCCTGACCTATGTTGTTGAGTGCGCCCACCATGTACCAACAGAATGCACTATCCCTGGTGCAAATCCCAGACCCTTCTTGGTCCGCTTCCTTAACTTCAGGGACCATGACAGGATCCTTTCCAAAGCCCACAAACACCCTGTCAGGGACCTGTCACCAGACCACGGCGTGAGCCATCTGTGCCTGTGTGCCGACGCGCCAATGGTGCGCGTGTGCATGTTAACACAGGTTGGCGCCAATTTGTCTTTAAAAAGCCAGTAGCTGCACCAATACAGTGCTGTCTGATCTGCAGCTCTGTATCAGTGTTCTGAATCCCTGTCTAACCTGTTACCAGCACCGACCCGGCTCTACCTGACTATCCGAACCTCTCCGATCCTTGACCCTTGGCTTGTTTTGACCCTGCTCACCTTCTTTGTCTACCTGCTGCCAGACCCTTTGCTTGAACCTTGACCACGCTAAAGTCCTCCGCATCAGCTGCCTGATTTCCTGTTTGACCCAGCCCACCTGACTCTGCTACTGCCTGTTACATAGTTAGTCAGGTTGAAAAAAGACACAAGTCCATCCAGTTCAACCATAAAAAAAAATAAAAAATAAATAAATAAAACAAAGTAAAACACAGTACATCCTCCCATACACCCAACTCCATACCCACAGTTGATCCAGAGGAAGGCAAAAAACCCCAGCAGAGCGATGATCCAATTTGCTACCGGAGGGGAAAAAATTCCTTCCTGATCCCCCGAAAGGCAATCGGATTTACCCCGGATCAACTTTACCTACAAAACTTAGTACTCAGTTATATTATGTGCATTTAGGAAAGAATCCAGGCCTCTCTTAAAGCAATCTACTGAGCTGGCCAGAACCACCTCTGGAGGGAGTCTGTTCCACATTTTCACAGCTCTTACTGGGAAGAAACCTTTCCGTATTTGGAGGTGAAATCTCTTTTCCTCCAGACGTAAAGAGTGCCCCCTTGTCCTCAGTGTTGACCTTAAAGTGAATAACTCAACACCAAGTTCACTATATGGACCTCTTATGTATTTGTACATGTTGATCATATCCCCCCTTATTCTCCTCTTCTCAAGAGTGAATAAATTCAGTTCCTCTAATCTTTCCTCATAGCTGAGCTCCTCCATGCCTCTTATCAGTTTAGTTGCCCTTCTCTGCACTTTCTCCAGTTCTCCGATATCCTTTTTGAGAACTGGTGCCCAAAACTGGACTGCATATTCCAGATGAGGTCTTACTAATGATTTGTACAGGGGCAAAATGATATCTCTATCTCTGGAGTCCATACCTCTCTTAATACAAGAAAGGACTTTGCTCGCTTTGGAAACCGCAGCTTGGCATTGCATGCCATTATTGAGCTTATGATCAACTAAAACACCCAGATCCTTCTCCACTACAGATCCCCCCAGTTGTACTCCCCCTAGCATGTATGATGCATGAATATTCTTAGCCCCCAAGTGCATAACTTTACATTTATCAACATTAAACCTCATCTGCCACTTAGTCGCCCAATTAGACAGAGCATTGAGGTCGGCTTGTAAATTGGGGACATCCTGCAAGGACATTATTCCACTGCATAGCTTGGTGTCATCTGCAAAAACAGAAATGTTACTTTTGATCTCAGACCCAATATCATTTATAAATATATTGAAAAGTAAGGGACCCAACACTGAACCTTGGGGTACACCGCTGATAACCTTGGACCATTCAGAGTAAGAATCATTAACCACAACTCTCTGAATTCTGTCTTTCAGCCAGTTTTCTATCCATTTACAAACTGATATATCTAATCCTGTAGACCTTACCTTACACATGAGCCGTGTGTGGGGAACTGTATCGAACGCTTTTGCAAAATCCAAGTATACCACGTCCACTGCTACGCCTCTGTCCAGGGTTTTACTTACCTCTTCATAAAAAGAAATCAGGTTTGTCTGACAACTTCTGTCTTTCATGAATCCATGCTGTCTGCTGCTTAAATAGTTTGTTTCCAGCAAGAACTCATCCACGTGGTCTTTTATTAAACGTTCCAGTATCTTCCCAACTATAGAAGTTAAACTAACAGGTCTATAGTTACTAGGTAAAGACTTTGTTCCCTTTTTAAATATGGGCACCACATTGGCTTTATGCCAATCCAGTGGTACTATTCCTGTCATTAATGAGTCCCTAAATATTAGATACAGTGGCTTTGAAATTTCAGAGCTCAATTCTTTTAGGATCCGTGGGTGGATGCCATCTGGTCCAGGTGCTTTATCCACCTTTATTCTGTCTAAATATTTCTGGACCATATCACTTTTGAGCCATTGTGGATTTGGGGCTGTGTCACTCCCACCCCCTATATCGACATGAGCTCCCCCATTCTCCATTGTATACACAGAGCTGAAGAAAGCATTTAATAAATTTGCCTTCTCTATGTCCTCAGTCACCCACTCTAGATTATTTTGTAAAGGGCCTACATGCTCAGACTTGACCTTTTTACTATTAATATATTTAAAGAATTTTTTGGGGTTACTATCTTTTGCAATCTGTCGTTCATTTTGAATTTTTGCATCCTTGATTTCCTTTTTACATATTCTATTATATTCTTTGTAACATTTAAACGACACTAGTGTTCCTTCATTTTTATATTTTTTAAAAGCTATTTTCTTATTGTTTATAGCTTTTTTAACTTTGACCGTGAGCCACATAGGTTTTATCTTTAGCCTTTTAAACTTATTGCCCATGGGAATATACTTTGCAGTGAGGTTCCAAAGAGTCTTTTTGAAGAATTCCCATTTCTGTTCTGTGTTCATCGGTGCCAATATTCCCTCCCAGTCTAAGCCCTGGAGAGCAGTCCTCATGCTTTGAAAATTTGCTCTCTTGAAATTAAGTGTTTTTATCTTTCCTGTATGTATTTCTTGCTTATAGTTTACATTAAACAAAATCATGTTATGATCACTGCTACCCAGGTGTTCCTTTATCTGAACATTAGTAATGAGCTCTGCATGGTTTGAGATTACCAGGTCCAACAGAGCATCATTCCTAGTTGGGGCCTCAATAAACTGGACCATAAAATTGTCCTGCAATTGTCCTGTTGATTGTACTTAACCCGGCTTACCTCTCCAGCTCCTGCTGCCGCTGTTCCACTACTGCCAGCTCCTGGATCGCTGATCCACCTCTTCCACTCTGGCACTCCTACCTCACTGTGCTCCTAAGCTTGCTGTTCCCACTTCAGTGACTCTCGAGCGAGGGCTGTAAGAGAGGCCTTCTCCTGCAAACTAGGCTCTGACTACCAGGTATGTTCGTACATAACACACCCCTCACATCCAACTCCTCGGTCCTTCTGTTCCCCAATTTCTCGGCTCAGCTACAGCATAAGAGGAAGTCCTTTAATGGGGTCCGTAGGTGCCTATGTGAAAAGGATATTAAATATAGCATGTTGTACCCCAGCCGTCTCCGGGTCTCTCACAATAGCTCGGTCAGGTTCTTCGACTCCCTGGCCGATGCGGATAACTGGCCGGACACCATGCGGCATGATTGATGTTCGTCCATAGATCAGGCTTCTTCAAAGGGGAAAGAACTGTCTGTCTAGTAGTACATGTATTCTGGAGATAGAACAATACAATGAAAAACAATATATCAAAATCAATCAAAATAAACATTATTCAATAATTTTTTTTACAATTTTTTTTTGTGCCTGTGCATCCCAAGTCCCCAGAGCACAGCTGCCTACTTGTCTGTCCTATAGTGGATCCCACCAATTGCACCCCATTTGATGACTGCTCAAGTCCAAAATATCATAGGGTGTTGGGTTAACACAAGGGGAACAGAGGGACCAGCCATACAAGATATCTAAGGGTTGTAAATAAGAATAAACAATAATTAACAACAATATTAACAAATTAACAAACAATATTAACATATTAACAAACAATATTAAGAAAAATGGTCCATACTAATTGGAGAATAAAAAATAGTAAGTGATGAATAAACTTACATAAGCTAGTTTTACTTTAATAAAAACAAAACAGTCAGTACTACTACCCATACATCACATGGAAAGCAGAGCTCCCGGGTGCTCGATCCACAGTCGCTGGCTTCGTAGAATAATGAGGAAAAGATGATCCGCACTCCGGTCATTGCTCTTAACCACTTAAGGACCCCTTCACGCCGATATACGTCGGCAGAATGGCACGGCTGGGCACATCCACGTACCTGTACGTGGCCCTTTAAGCACAGGCTTGGGGTCACGCGGGCACGTGCACGCGACCCGGTTCAAAGCTCCGTGACCAGGACCACGGGACTCGCAGACCCGATCATCCCGCGATTGGTCCCCGGAGCTGAAGAACGGGGAGAGCCGTGTGTAAACACAGCTTCCCCGTTCTTTACTGTGGCGCCCGCATTGATTGTGTGTTCCCTTACATAGGGAATCACAATCAATGACTTCAAACCTACAGCCGCACCCCCCTACAGTTAGTAACACAAATAATGTCACACATAACCCCTTCAGCGCCCCCTTGTGGTTAACTCCTAAACCTTGTGAATGCCCTGGTATAACCAGTTATGTGCTTATGTCATTACAGATAATAAATGCAATGCATGCCTGCTCCTGACGAGCGACCAATAGTCGCGAAACGCGTAGAGCTATCTACCTCATGCATCTATGTATATTTACAGAAGTACTACACAATGTATCATCTTCATATGAGCTGTTTATGCCATGTTTTAATTACTGCAGTACAGTTTGTTGTACCTTTTTGTCTGTATATACTTGGGTTACTGCCTATATAAACCTTCCCCCCAACCAATCTGTGAATTACATATGTATATCTATTTTCTTCCTTAGTGCAATATAGTCATGTACGGTGCATTATGTGAAAGCAATAAAATATTTAGACGTATTCCAGATTTATTATTATTTACTTTTCCCCCAATTTATTGCAAACCTTTCCCGCACATGCTTCATTTAAAGTCCTGCCTGTTCCTTTCTCTATCCTAAACCTTGTGGTTAACTGCTAAACTGCAATTGACATTTTCACAATAAACAATGCATTTTAAATGCATTTTTTGCTGTGAAAATGACAATGGTCCCAAAAATGTGTCAAAATTGTCCGAAGTCCAAAAAAAATCACTGATCGTGGCCATTAGTAGTAAAAAAATAAATAAATAATAAAATGCAATAAAACTATCCCCTACTTTGTAAACGCTAAACATTTTGTGCAAACCAACCGATAAACGCTTATTGCGATTTTTTTTCCAAAAATAAATAGAAGAATACATATCGGCCTAATTGAGGACATTTTTTTTATATATATGTGTGGAGGATATTTATTATAACAAAAAGTAAAAAAAAATTGCATTTTTTTTTCAAAATTGTCGCTCTATTTTTGTTTATAGCGCAAAAAATAAAAACCGCAGAGGTAATCAAATACCACCAAAAGAAAGCTCTATTTGTGGGAAAAAAAGAATGCCAATTTTGCTTGGGAGCCACGTCGCACGACCGTGTAATTGTCAGTTAAAGCAACGCAGTACCGAATCACAAAAACTGTCTGGGTCCTTTAGCTGCCTAAAGGTCCGGGTCTTAAGTGGTTAAACAATTGACGTATTTATTGACAAACCACAGTAGACAAACGCAAATAGGAAAGGTTGACACGTTTCAGCCTATAAGGCCTTAGTCATAACCACATTACAGACATGAAACTTGTGAAATAAATAGTAGCTCTAAGGATCACTGACTCCACCCATTAATTGTCTAAATTGACTGCAAGCAATTATCCAAGAAAGGAAATCAGCTGCAATGCATATTGGGTGATCCATGTGTATGCCACTATTGTTCACACACCTTGTAGTGATAATATGTACATGTGTGCATGCATCCATACACATATACATGATTAAAACACACCATGAAATACAAGAAACATTAAATACAAAAGATAAAAATGATAATCCAGGTATGTAAAAAAAAAAGGCACAAGAAGAGGAAAAGAAAGAAAGAGAGGGAAGGCTATGGGAAGAGGCATACTTAATGTAAGTGCAAGTCCAGATCCCACCTCAGGTTTAACCCCTGAGGCGATCTAGTTTTTAATCTAAAAATCCACCATGCTTCTCTCCCCAATAGTCTTCTCTCCCATGTCACCTCATCTGGGCGAGTGAGACAACTGTTCTATTCCTCTAAAACAGAAAGAGGAGAGATCGACCTGATGACAATCCCTAAAGTGACGTGTTGCATTCAAAATGTTTCTAGTGTTTGGATTATTCGTGTCACAATAATGTTCCCCTATAGGGGTTCTTAAGGGACGGCCTACATATTGGAGGCTGCATGAAGCACAGGTGATCAGGTAGTCTACATAATTTGTGCCACAGTTGATATATTGCTGTATAGTAAGCTCTTCATCTGTTGCTGTGGCAACAAATGTTTTACCCAGATCACACAAATTAC
The DNA here is from genome assembly GCA_029574335.1 of Rana kukunoris. Taxonomy (NCBI): domain Eukaryota; kingdom Metazoa; phylum Chordata; class Amphibia; order Anura; family Ranidae; genus Rana; species Rana kukunoris. The sequence continues at coordinate 162,970,295 of CM056049.1, forward strand.
AGTACCTACAGGTTCTACTTTAAGCCTAAATTCATGGGACAGGTGCAGTCAGCAAGAACAATAGATGCAAGCATCCAAAACACTGGACAGAGGAAGAATAGAATATAAGGTGAATGGCAAGCTAATAGATTAACAAGAAGACATACAGTATAACTGGAAGCAGTTATATGTCTGTGCATACCAATACACAGCTAAGCGTGGCAAGCCTTGAAGATAATCAAAAACGAGAAGCTCACAAGTCACCAATCTAATAGAAAACAAGCAGCCATATATAAAACAATTCCAGGTATTACCTGTACCAAGTGTGACAGCAAACATTGTCCCAGGGGCTCCAGCAGCCTCTACACGGCTGGAGCTTTTGGCCCTATAAACCCCCCATCAGGTCCATAGACCGAAAGCAAACGTGAGACTGTAACGCGCATGCGCAAGCCCCGTCGCTGACGTCACTCTGTGTAACGGCGTGGACAGCATCCATCTAGTGGATGGAAAAAAGATTTCACCAAGCACGTGGGGAACTTCACAAAGGAATGAAAGAAAGCTAAGGGGATGAAAGCATATGCGGACAGTAAATCCGGTACCCTGCTTGGAGACAGGGACACCCTTGAGCGTCCATGTGGTCACCCAAAAACACATGAGGTTCGGACAACCAGCAGGAGTGAGAGCTTGGGAGGACAGCCATCAGAGAAAGAAAGGATTAATGGGAACACCTACTCAGGGTGAAATGGCAGATGCGCAGGCACATACAAATAGTGAAGTGTATATAAACAATGATATATTAAATGAGACCAATAAATTTATAAAAATCAATTCATTAAATATAATTACATAGTGTACACATATATAATTAATAAAATGTAATAAGGTGCATAATGTGTCAAAATTGAACAGACTGATTTTGATTAAATGAAAAACAAGAAAATATATAGAAAATATAAAAAGAACAATAATCATAATAATAAAAGAGTGATTAATATACCCATTGGGGATCATCAGGTGAGGAAAGAGGGGGAGAGAAAATATGGTAATATAGGGAAGCTGTTTCTTACAACAAGTTGCTTTTAAGAAAGTTGCCTTAAAGATGCTATTTTCCTTCCGGCTACACATATTAAGGGGTTGTTTATTCAATCAACAGTCTTTTGTTGTCTAGCCCTTTGGTCTCACCATCTACTTTGCTGCAGGCTGACTCCTAAATCTCTCACGCAAGCCATACCCGCAGTTTCGGATAGGCTTCAGTTCTACTTCCTGAGGCTGAGGTGTATGACTTACCCCGGATTATGGTCCCTCTCTCACTAGAGCCATCGAACGCTGCAGTTCCTCCTGGTCCTGGACTAGACGTATGTTTTCTTCTAGATCCCTCTACTCCAGAGCTACCTTGTTGGACACAAGTCACTGAAGTATCTAACCCCTTCCCACCCCCTCAGTTTTTCTGCCTTTTTAAGATATCTTGTTCTTGCAGGAGACTCGTCTTCTGGTGAACAGGATTCTAGCGGTGTGTAGACCCTGTGTACAGCATTATTTTCATGCAACGTACTCCAATTATGCAAGGGGAGTGGCCATCTAATGTAACAAATCCCTTGCATATAAGGTTCTACATCTGAAAACAGATCAGGAGGGCCGATTCATAATCCTCCTACTAGAGATCAAAGTGGTAGTATATGCTCTAGTGAATGTATATGTTCCTCCTCCTTTTAACCAGTGGGTTCGCTACACGATATACAAGCATTTAGCTACATTGCAATTCTCCAGACTATACATAGCTGGAGACTTTATTTCCATGTTGGATCCGTCTCTTGACTAGTCCAATCCAAATAGGGTGTATTTGCCAGAATTGCTTTAATGGGCACAAGCCTTTAATTACACAGAGATCTGGAGGTGGAAGCACCAAACCTCTAGGGCTTACTCCTTTCACCCCACTCTCCTCTCTGACCATGCCCCTCTAGAGGTCACTTGGGTTTGTCAGACACCAGAGGTCGAGACTGTTGACGTTTAGCATCCAAATGGTTCAAGGACCCGTAGTGGAGGAGGAGGTCTCTCCTAAACTACAACAATACTTGGAGATCAATGAGGGTTCAGCCTCAGCGCAGGTAGTCTGGGAAACCTTTAAGGCCAACACCAGGGGAGAATACATTTCAGGTATTAAAGCTGTTCAAAGAAAGAAGGGAGGTCAACTGCGCTAAGATGATGAAAAATAAACAATAATGAAAAAGCAGCCGAGTGCTTATAATAATAAAGAGCAACTAAAAACTCAAAGGAAGCTGCACCTGACTGTACTAACAAACACAGTATAAACAAATGGTAAAAAAACAGGATGCGCTACAAGTGTGAAAAAACATAATAAATGTCCACAGGTGATAGTCATAAGACTAATGTCCATCTGATCCAATCAGAAACAAATGAATTCCACAGTTCTAAATCAATGAAGATGTCATACACCAGTGAGGAAAAATGTGAATAATAATAATTGTGGTGACACTCAATTAAGAAGTGCTGATAGAAGATCCTCCACCTTGCAGAAAATAATAGCTGCTTACCAGAATTCTGGTGGTCCCTTACTTAAAAGAGAACCCCAGACAGCATGTGATTATCCACTGGGAGGAAGTGGTAGGGCCAGGTCACTTGTCGATCCCCATCGGCAGCAATAGGATTGAGCACTCGGAATCAATTGCCAGAGAGAAACAAAAAGGGCCGCAATAGTGTGATACCGTCACTTAAAAGTTTATTAAGAAGACAAAAACTCACTTACATGAAACAAATAGAAACAGGCGTGTCAGTTTATGCTGGGACTCCGGCCGGAAGTAATCCATACAACAAACGTAACCCATCCAAAAGGTGAGGAAAGAGGTATACAGCGGGGGATGATTCGGTGTAATACAATATCCTGCCCGACCGGTTTCGCGAAAAATCGCTTACTCATGGGGCACGGGTGACACACCAGATCATCCCCCTATAAAGGTAATCAGTGTAAAAAACGTAATGACGTCAGAACGGACGTCAGTGGAGATGCGCGCGCACGCACATACCAACAGACCACAGCACTAGCTCGTCTGAATCACAATGCGCGCACGCGTCACGCCAAAAAATAAATAAAAACATCTTCTTATTATAATAGCTTAAAATTATTCTTCAGGATTACAAAATTATATTTAAAATAGGCACATTCAATAAAAAAGTGCCAATCATTGTATGATGATCATTAGGAGCGTCCCAGCTTACCATTCCGCCAGCGGACTGCCCCTCACGCCGTGAACCAATCAGTATACGCCTATGACTGGGTGGTGCGTGATCACACCGACGCTAGGCGACGCGGACCAGCTGACAAAAGCAACCAGTCAGCTTCAAAAAGAAAACCAAGCCTCATTATGAGAATCGACAAGGTTTAAGCGATCTCATTGGTCTAAGGCTCAAAGGCTAGTAATGCCCAGCAGATGGATATAAAAACGAGCGAATAAAAAATATAATAAAATTATAATAAAATTATAAAATGTATAAGATAAATGCCCCTATTTTACTTAAAAGAAGGGGAGAAACAAACCCGAGCGGACGGACACGAATCCCCGAAGGGGTTGGGAAAGCAAATACAACGGGTACTGGAGATACAATAGGTATTCATCACACATGGTAATATTACATTTCATCAGTGTCTCAAACAATAGAGGCGCACACATCCCGTGCACACCTGTAATGAAGGAATTACCCATTGACTTAAATTGCATACATATATAAACCGGTACATTGCTAGCATAAAATTGCCATTGGTAGAAATTCAGATATAATCCCAAGTATATATAAATTAATTAATAATTAATTTAAAGCTGGCCAATATTCCCAAAAGACAGATCGGGGGTGCTAAATTTCAATGTAAATGACAATACGCACATTAACCTTATTATTGTGTTACAAGACCACTGTATTAGGAGTTATTAATGAAAGCATTAATATCTGTATCGATGTTTAAGCCAAACGGTGTGTACGTTTTGACCCGATATATCCAAGCCATTTCTTGTCTGGAGATTTTTCTGACTAAATTGCTGCCACTCCAGTGAGGGCGATATTTGTCGATCCCAACGAATAATGTATTCGAAGGGTCTCTATTATGTTTAAGATCGAAATGTCTCGAGACAGAGTGTTTATCAAACCCATTTCTTATCTTGGCAATGTGTTCATTCAATCTGACTGAAAGCGCTCTTTTAGTCCGTCCTATATATTGTAGGCCGCGCGGACATTGAAGGAGGTAAATGACCCCTTTAGATGCACAAGTTATGAACTGGTCGATTTCAAATGACTGTTGAGTGGCTGTAGATTGAAACAAACAGATCTTTCTGTCTCTACATCTATTGAGAGTGCAGACTTGGCATCATTTACACCTAAAATATCCTATAAGGTTGTCAAAGAAAGTCCTAGATGTTTTAGGAGGGTCATGCACGCTTGGAGCAATACGATTACCAATCGTGGAGACACCTTTAAAGATCACATTCGGTCTTACTGGAAGAATAGGAGCCAGGACCTGGTCTGTTGCAAGAATATGCCAATGTTTCTGTATCAGTTTCTTAACACTGAAGTGTTGTGCAGAAAAGGTGGTAATAAATGGTAAGGCAAATTTGTCATTTGGTACTCCCTTACTTTTATCAGCCAGTAGCAATGATCGATCTATGTTTCTGTCTTTTTCCAATGACTGGTGTAGAATATGTCTATCATACCCCTTCTCCTGAAACCTGGTTGAAAGTACAGATGCCTGACTCTCAAACGTGAGGGGATCAGAACAATTACGTTTCAAACGCATATACTGCCCTAAAGGTACTGATTTCAGCCAAGTCGGGAGATGACATCTGTCTAATGGGATGTATGCGTTACGATCCGTTGGCTTAAAGAATGTTGATGTGACAAATCTATCTCCCTCAACGGTGATCTGAAGGTCCAAAAAATGGATGGAGTGTTGGCTAGTCTCGAAGTTAAACTTAATGCCCCTGGTGTTCTGATTTAAACCTGACATAAAGTCTTGTAGACCAGCTTCACAACCATCCCAAAGGAGGAGGACGTCATCGATGTACCTCGACCAGAGTAAAATCTCTGGACGACGACAACTATCAATGACGTCCTCCTCCCACTTGGCCATGAAGAGGTTGGCCAAGCTGGGGGCATATTTAGCCCCCATGGCCACACCTCTATCCTGTCTGTAAAACAAATTATCAAACAAAAAATAATTATGGGTAGCTGCATATTTCAACAGCACCATAATAAAATCAATTTGCGCTCTAACGAGTCCAGACTGTCTCTCCAGGTATAAAAGTACCGCCTCAAAACCCAAGTGATGGGGTATGATGGTATATAAGGATGTCACATCAGCTGTGACTAACCAAATCCCTGGTTTGGGTGAGAACCTATTTAGTGTGTTAATCACTTGTTTGGTGTCTTTGATATAAGATGGTATTCTTTGTACCATTGGTTGCAAAAAAGAGTCTATGTACTTGACCACCCGGGACGTGATGGAATCAATCCCGCTCACAATTGGGCGGCCCGGGGGGCAAGTCAGGCTCTTATGCACCTTTGGTAGGTAATATATGACAGGAGTCCTTGGGGCGCTAGGTACCAAAAAGAGAGCCTCCTTATTGGTAAGGATGCCACTCTTCAGACCCTGTTTCACCAGTACCTCAAGTTACTTTTTGTAGCTGTTTAAATGGTCCCTGGTGAGGGGGGTATAGGTGTCAGTATCGTCAACCAACCTGTGCATCTCTTTTAGATAGTCACAGTGATGGAGGATTACTATCCCCCCCCTATCAGCCGGTCGAATGACCAAAGCTTTGTTTTCACACAATGATTCGAGACCTTTTTGCAGATCCCTATTCATCCTTGATTTCTTAATCTCGAGATTCTCTAGGTCACCCAGCACAACGTCCCTAAAGACCCTGATGCTGGGGGCCAGAGAACCCGGTGGATTAAAAAGGGAGGCATTCGACAAAGTTGAGTGCTTGTAGACACTAGTAGTCCCTTGACCAGACATGGGATTAGTTAAAAAATATCTTTTGATACTAAGTCGCCTCGTAAATTTGTGTACATCCATATACTGTATGTTTGAAATTTGCTGAGGTTTCTAGGGGGAGCGTATTTTAAACCCTTGTCAAGAAGTTTAAGTTCAGTCATAGACAATGGTTGCTGGCTGAGATTGTAAATGCCCACCCCTAAGTTCTTTTTCGTTTTGGCCGACTGGGCCCTCCTCCCCCCTCTGGTCCCTCTCTTCGTTTTGGAGTAGCTACCTTGGTGAACGGGGCTCTGCGAAAATCCCAATTCTGGCTAAAAGCATTGGTGGGTAAGTTGGAAGGATGTTCATAGCCTACATAACGATTGCCCAAGTCTGGATAATTCTAAATAAACACAAATGGATTCCTGTTGGAGTTGCTAAAACTACAACCACCCACCCCGGGTGCCAAACATCCACTAGTATCAAATCCAGACAGGGATGCAAATCGGTTTTGTGTAGGGATATTAAAGCCAAAGTTGCCCTGGCCTACATTTTGTTGGGGTCCATAATTAGTCCCCCCAAATCCCATATTGGGTGGAGGAAAGCGATAATCAGGACCCTTGCTCCATGGACGAGGAGACAGGGAGTGGTCATAATAAGCCCCTCGCCGGCTAGGGAAACCAGCCTTTGGGGTGCCATTAGATGCCACACCCCTCTGGTTGGATCCTTTGGATGGACCCTGGCTCTTTTTAGAGTTCTTCCTGATGGGATCAACAGAGACTCTCTGACGAGGGGGATAGGTGTTGTTCCCATGTAGTTGTGATGGAGGGAAGTTGGCATCACCCGCAGGTTGAGGGGTGGTGTCCATCCCTGATTCACCCTCCCTCTTTTCAGAGAGTTTTTTTCTGCCATAGGAAGACTAAATTTGTTTTATAGTCTTCACTATCACGGAGAAATGTCTTTTTCTTTTACATTTTTTGTTCTTTTTCCTCTTTATCCAAAATTTTGAGTAAAGTGGTAGAATGGTTGTTGTATTCATCACCATTCTTATGTGGGGCCAAAAGATCCCTGACGGATTTAACTTCATCGTCAAGCCTGGCCAATTTGGTTACCCTCCTTTCCAGGAGGAAACGCAAGAACGCCACCCCTGAATCATTGAAGTATTTGTACCAGCTAAGAAGGTCTGTGTCCCCTTCTTGTGGGGACACTTCCCATCTAAGGCCCCTTGGGACCATGGAGCCTTTAATATAAGTTTCTAGGAACGCAACGTCCCATTGGGTATGGAGCTCTGCCACCAGTAGGTTTTTCAAACGTAAAAAGAGACCGCCCACATCAGTCCCAGGAGCAATGGGGGTGGTATCAAACACTCCCTCAAGATTGACCACTCTCTTAGAGCGGAAATCAAAAATATCCATGTTAATATGGAAAAAGGAAAAGAAAGGAGAAAGCGCCTCTAGGTTATCTAATAAGGTTTAATAACAAATAGGACATATCCAGCACTTACATAAGATAAGGCAGCAGCAGGAGATGAAAAGGCTGGCAGTCAGGTATGTGCAGGCTATGGAGAGCATCGGATCAGAGGCTTGAAAAATGCCGAATATATCACTGCTTGAAGGTGAAGAGTGCTGACACAGCGTTGAATCAGGAATGTCCGTTCTTGGCTGGATTGTTGACAAGGAGCGGTGTATACAAGCGGGGAGCTGTAAGGAAAGCAGCTCGCATACCGAGTATATTAGATGATGACGTCAGGAGGACGGTGGCAGACCTCTGATCCGATGCTCTCCATAGCCTGCACATACCTGACTGCCAGCCTTTTCATCTCCTGCTGCTGCCTTATCTTATGTAAGTGCTGGATATGTCCTATTTGTTATTAAACCTTATTAGATAACCTAGAGGCGCTTTCTCCTTTCTTTTCTTTTTTCATGTATATTGGAGTTGACTTCACTCTTGGATAAGCAAGTTGTCTACAATAACTAAATCCACTCATCAATTACCTCTCTATAAAATATGGATTTTTGTCACGGATTCTATGGATACAAACAACTGAAACACTATAGACATTCTTGCTAATGTATTCCTGTACTAACCAGTTATTACTTTCTATTATTATTTATTAGTGAACATTCTGAGCGCTGTATTTCTGTTTTATTCATGTTAATATGGAAGCACTCTCCTCTCTGACTATGCCCCTCTAGAGGTCACTTGGGGTTGTCAGACACCAGAGGTCGAGACTGTTGACGTTTAGCATCCAAATGGTTCAAGGAACCGAAGTGGAGGAGGAGGTCTCTCCTAAACTACAACAATACTGGGAGATCAATGAGGGTTCAGCCTCAGCGCAGGTAGTCTGGGAAACCTTTAAGGCCAACACCAGGGGAGAATACATTTCAGGTATTAAAGCTGTTCATTCTGAGATGTCCAATCAGGTCCAATTACTTGAGGAGAGAGAGGCTAAGGCCGCGGAGGCTTTTTCTGGCTCCCTGACTTTGGATCACTTCAGCCAGATAGCTGAGGCAAGAAGAGCATTGACTCTACACCTTGCAGCTCGGCGGCACATTTAGATCTAAATTTACTGGCAGGGGGGATCTTTGAGTCTGGGACAAAAACAACAAACTCCTGGCGAATCTAGTTGTAGACTCTAAAATGCAGACAGTAGTGTCAGAAATCTGTGGTTCGGATGGTCAGGTAATCTCTGCTCCCGAGCTAAAATAATTCAGATCCTTCTATGAAAATGTATACAGGGCAACCTGGGCCGGACTTACCATTGGGCTTGACTGGGCTCAAGCCCATGGGCCCTGCCCAATAGGGGGCCCCGCCCGTTTACATTAAAATGTTTTCAATAATATGCCAGTCATTTAATTTTTCATTTAAAGTGTGTTGATTGGTCTAGCATTTTTACCTGTTCTAGGGACATTGATCATTTTTGTCCTACGTCCAAGTAGACAAACTGTCTTTCTTTTATTATTACCCTTGTGAAGCTATTTTTGCAATATTATGCCCGGTGTCTGTCCTTTTGCTGGATGTGGCATGTTACTTTGGCTCCAATTGCTGGATTTGCCCTTTGAATACATTACACTCTGACTTGTCAGTGCTTTTTTGTGCCCATGCCCAGTATACATCATGTCCTTCGGGACAACACTATGTTTACTACTGATGACTATGCATCATCATTATGCGACGTGGTCGCAATGACGTCATTACGTCCGGTCATTCTTCTGCGGATGTGCAGGCATCATGACACCATTTATAGCTGCGATGACTACCGATGGACAGACGTAATGGCTCGTACGGCGGAATAATATGATCCCTCTCCATTTGACAGGTACAGCGGAAGCTCTTTCCTTGCCAGGATCTTTGTGGTGATATTGGGTTATTTATCCCCATGCACACATTAATTTTATGCTGTTTGCTTCCCTAGGCATACCCCTTTGAAGGGCAACCCCTGGCTGGCCTGAAGACCGGCATAGGAAATGTTTACAGTCCCTATGCCGGTCTTCAGGCCAGCCAGGGGTTGCCCTTAGGATGGTGGGAGGCTGGGAGCCCCTGGGCTTAAGTCAATTTCGTGCCCTACCTTCTATACATTACTTTAAATAGAACAAAATGATACATACACAAGCTATGTATTCTTCCACTTTAAAGAGGTATGCCTAGTGAAGCAAAACAGCATAAAAATAATGGCCCAGATTCAGAAAGCAATTAAGCCTGTCTAACTGGTGTTAGACAGGAGTAATTTCAAATTTCGCACGCCGTATCACTAGTTTGAATCCTCAAACCATGATACGGCGGCTTCGGGCTTCGATCCGAGAGGCTTACGTCTTCGTAAGCCTTCGGATCTACGCTGCCATCTATTTGCGGCCGCTGGGAGGAGTTTGCGTCGTTTTGATGCGTCGGGATATGCAAATGTTTTTTTACGGCGATTCCCGAAGATACGAGTGGTCGTCGCAATCACTTTCGTCTATTTTTTTGTACGTAATGTTAGAGCAGCTTTTTGCTGCTCTAACGTTACGTAGCCCATGTTAAGTATGGCCGTCGTTCCCGCTTCGAATTTATTTAATTTTTTTTTTTGTTTACGTAACTCGTTCGGGACTAGGATCGCCCGTAAACGACGCTACCTAAACAACGAATGACGTCACGACGTGATTTTGCGCAATGCACGGCGGGAAATTTGGGAACGGAGCATGCGCAGATCGATCGCCGCAGGAACGCGCCTAATTTAAATGATTCACGCCCCCTACTCGTCTATATGGATTGCGACGGGAGAAATACACTACGCCGCCGTCGTTTAATGGAAAAAATCTACTTGAATTCCACGTAGAGCCAGGTAAAATACGGCGGCGTAGTGTATTTCTGATATGCTACGATAATCCATTTCTGTGTCAATCTGCCCCAATGTGTTTTCACATCTTCAGCTTATTTCCACTGAGTCCTAGGGTAATGGTTACACTAGACATTGAAAAGGAGTTTGATTCAGTGGCGTGGCCTTTTATGTCTTTGGTTCTAGAAGTCATGGGTTTCGGAGAAGGATTCCGCAGGTGGATCGTCATTTTATATAAAGACCCGACAGCACAGATAAAACGTATTGGTGCGCTATCAGCACCCTTTTGTGTTGGAAGAGGTACGAGGCAATGTTGCCCTCTGTCACGACTCTCTTTGCTCTGGTGATGGAGCTATTTGCCTCGGCCCTCAGACAAGCAGACAGGGTAAGGGGCATACAATTGGGTTCCATACACAAGAAAGTTGCCTTATACGCAGATGACCTTATTCTTTTCTGAAATGACCCTGTCCAGTCCCTTCAGGAGACGCTGGCCATTCTATCCTAATTTCACTAGCTACTCAGGACTCAGGGTAAACTTGGACAAATCCCAAATTTTAGATAATGCCGTGAAGGATGTAGCAGATCCCAACCTCCCTTTACTATGGACAGAAAAAATGAAAAACCTAGGAATTAACATCTCCACATCTACCTCTGACTACCATACCCTTAAATTAGAGCCACTAATACAATTGACGAGATCAAGACTGAAGGTGTGGCACATCTCTCCCTCTCTCTAATCAGGAAAATGTATCTATTCAAGATGAAGCTTCTACCTGCTTTTCTCTATGTTCTCAGACATGCCCCATCTGGACACCCAAAAAAGTATTTTGCCTAATAAACACTGTTTTACTGTCTTTTCTCTGGGGCACCAGTCACCCGAGATTTAGGCTGACTTGTCCTTACATCCATTCCTATTTTGTTGCTGCCCTGTTACCCCATGCCCACAAATGGCTGGTCTCAGATTACTCCAACGCAGCGGTGGTCCTAGAAGCAGCAAGTTTGGGGTCTTATGAAGGGCTACGGAACCTAATTTACCAGGGTCTTTGAGCTCCCTTCCCTCTTACAATGGCAATGAGAGCAGTCCTGAGGGCATGGTCAGTGGTAAATTCCATGCAAAAAATTGGGCTAACTTTACTGTTTTGTTATTTTTTAATTCATGAAACCATTTTTTTTTCCAAAAAAAAAAGGCGTTTGAAAAATTATTGCGCAAATACCGTGCAAGATAAAAAGTTGCAATGACATCATTTTATTCCATAGGGTATCTGCTAAAAGACCCTCTCCTAGATGAACAGCATTTTGAAAAAAAATAATACATTGGTTTATGTTCCCCAGGGCAATGTTTTGATACCCATGCTCTTTTTTAATAATAGGTTGCGTGTTTCTATTTGTTTTTATTAAAAACATTTAAAACATAAACACAATTCACATTACATTTCCAATAAACATAAACCGAAAATTCATATTTAAAATACATTCAACATTACATGGACAAACATAACCAACATAACAACAGTAAGAACATTGTCGATATGGGTCTATCCTACACCTTTTAATCTTTTGTCTCTTTCTCCTTATCCCTCCCCCTTCTCTTGCCCTCCCCCTCTCTCCCTCCCTCTTGCTGAGAAGGAAAGGGGAAGGAAAAAGAGAGAGAGAGAGAGAAAAAAAAAAAGGACCCCAAAGCTAATCTTGTTGAGTGCTACGTGTATTTTTACCCCATGATTTTCACCCTGTGACTCCTATATATATCTATTGATTTTAAGGGGGGACAAATATCCCCTTTTCTTGCACATTCTCCTCGTTATCCCATCCCTACTGTATTTATTAAGTGCATTTACTCCATATTTCAGTCCTTGTGACTCCTATAATTCTACTATTTTAGGGGGAAAAAAAATGAGTAACAATTTTCCCCTTCAAATCTCCTTGTGAACGAGAGAAACAAAACACAAAAAAAAGGGGGGGCGGACCCCCCTAATCCTATTGAGTGTTTCGTGGATGTTTAACCCATAATTTATTCCCTGTGACACCTATTTATCTATTGTTTTTAAGGGGGACAATTATCCCCTTTTCCTTCAAAATCTCCTTGTGAGGAGAAAAAAAAAAACACATCCCTCTCCTATGGGGGGGAGGAGCCTACTGCTTCTGAACTTAATCAGACTCAAAGCAGTTCCTTAAATACTGTCTTCCCTACTCATGTAGTCTAAGTAAAGCTGAGATTGTTTAAACTCCTCCCAACCTCTCCAAATCCCTACTTTTCTCTGGTTAGACTCTTGATGCTGGCACACTTCCTCCTCCATATTTCTTGTCCTTTCTACCTCCCTTGCATGAAATATTCATTGCCAAGGTTTAAAACCAATCGCAGTTCTGCTGATCTCCTTAATTAACTCTAATGTTTGCATCCAATATAGCTGGATCTTGGGGCACTGCCACCAAATATGGGCATGGGTTCCCACCCCCCCGCACTCCCTCCAGCATGAAGATGATACCTGGGGGTTTATCATATGTAGTTTTGCTGGAACATAGTACCACTTAACTAGTAATTTAAAATTATTATTTTTTTTATCCGGGTATCTACCGATGTGGAGTGAACAAAATCTACAACTTTATTTCTCATGGTTTCAGGTAGTATTTGATTTGATTCTCTTTCCCAGCTCACCGTTGGGCACACAGCTCCTTCCTCTAAATGTATTATTAACAACTTATAAATAGTAGAGATTCCATATCCACCTATCTATATTTGATTCACTAATTTTTCCCATACATCAAACTTACCAACCCCCCGAAGTGGTTTTGGGAGAGAGCCTACGAAGTGTTGCAGTTTTTTATATCTCCAGACTTCCCAGGGAGTGGGCCCGTATCTTTCACGGAGTTCATTTAATGAACATAGGGCATTCCCCTTCATAACATCCCTTAGTCTCAAGTAGGGTGCTGTGGTCCATTTTAAGTACAATTTATTATCTTTCCCCGGGGGGAAATAGCTGTTTCTTGTTAAGGGCATTAGAGGGCTATTGTGTTGTCCCTGAATATTTTTGATTAATTTATCCCATGTGCTTAATGCTACTGAAGTGATTGGTGCCACTTCCTCCATAGAACCTCTAAACTGCCTTGGGATCCAGATAACCTGTCCCAACGCTAATTCAGAGATTTTTTCCTCCAACTCACCCCATTTTTTTTCCCTTGCAGAGGGGCATATGTCCAATCCATAACCCGCCTTAAAATTGCTGCCTCATAATATTTTTCAAAGTCCGGGAGGAATACACCTCCCTTCTCTTTAGTTCTAGTTAGTGTCCGAAAGGCAATACGGTTACTTTTATTGTTCCATACAAATCTCTGTATTACTGATCTTAGCGTTTTGAAATATGCCCCAGGGATATCTACTGGTATACTTTGAAATATGTACAGAGCTTTTGGGAGGATCATCATTTTAACTACGCTTATATGGCCAAACCATGATAGTCTATGGTTTGGGTATCCTTTCAGTTCACTTTTAATATTATTCAGCAGAGGTATATAATTGTCTTGGTATAGATCTATATTTGATTTTGACAATAGCACTCCCAGATACTTCAGCCCTTTTTTTTTCCACTTGAAGGGGTATAATCTTTGAAGGTCCCCACTATGACTTGTTGGGACCGAGATATTTAAAATTTCCGTCTTTTCCATATTCACTTTTAGATTTGATACCTGCCCATATTTTTCCAATTCCTTCAAGGTTTTTGGAAGAGTTTGCATAGGGTTTGTTAAATAGAACATAATATCATCTGCAAAGGCAGATATTTTATATTCTTGGCCCCCCAAATCTATGCCATGAATCTCTTGATTGGCTCTTATAGAGATCAGGAAGGGTTCCAAAGACATCACGAAGAGCAAAGGGGACAATGGACAACCCTGAAGTGTCCCATTAAAGAGCCTAAAACTTTCCGAGAGGGTCCCATTAACTTAAATTTGGGCCGTAGGGGTGGAATACAGAGCCTCTATCCATTTAATCATACAGGGTTCTATACCATATTTACATAGGGTCTGGAGCATAAAGTCCCAGTCCAGCCTATCAAAGGCCTTCTCGGCACCTATGGATAGGATAGGATAGGAACAGGGCTGGCCTTCTGCTTTTCTTTGCTTCATTTATTAGGAGGACTGTTTTTAGAATGTTATTTCGTGTCTCTCTACCTGGGACAAAGCCTGCTTGAACTGCTATGAGTTCTGGCATAAAAAGCTTTAGTCTCTCGGCCAGTATCCTCGCATTAAATTTTCATATCCTCATTAATAAGGGATATTGGCCTAAAACTAGAGCACATTGTAGGATCTTTTCCCTCTTTTACTAGAAGAGATATATTAGCCCTTTAGGGCTTCTCCTCGTATCTTTAGGCCTCCTCCTATAGAATTCATATATGAGTGAAAGTTCGGGGACAGAATATCTACAAATTTCTTATAGTATAGAGATGTGTAACCATCAGGACCGGGGCTTTTCCCTAGTTTACTATTTTTGATGGCCTGCTCTATTTCCTCTCTAGAGATATCCTTATCCAGTCTCCTTGAGTCTTCCTCGGCTGTCAGTTTATGTCAGTTTAATCTCCTTTAAGTATCTTCTTATTTTATCTTTTCTATCTTGAATGTCCCCAGGATCCTGTAAATCGTTTACTTTATATAGTTGTTGGTAATATTCCATAAAAATGGTATTAATATCTCTAGAAGAATGTTTCATCTCTCCTATTTTGTTTTTTATCTTAGCTGTATAGTTCGGCTTCCTCCTGGGTTTATTCTGCCCCACCAACACTTTCCCGGGTTTGTTTCCAAATGTATACTGTTTTTTGGCCATTTTATTGAAAGTACGTTTAGTGTCTAATTCTAGCATATCTCTCAAGGCTTCCCGTTTTCCTACCAACTTGATCATTTTCTCCTTATCATTTATTCTTTTATGTTTCTGTTCTAACTCCTGAATTTCTTGTAATAATTGTTGTTTTTGAGCTGTCCAAATTTCTTTCCTCTTTGCTCCTTCTGCGATTAATCTTCCCCTCATAAAGACCTTGTGCGCTTCCCACAGGACGATTGGTGCAATATTCTCTATATTATTTTATATTATTTATAAAGAAAAAATTCAACTCCTTTTCCAGATCTTCTGCTATAGTCTGGTTGTATAGAAGTGATTCGTCCAGCCTCCAGGATCTTTGCCTGTCCGGTATATCTTCCAGCTCTAGGCTGATTACAACCGGTGCATGATCAGAGAGGGTTGCAAATTAGCCTAGAAAAATAGCAAAAACAATAAAATAACAAGATTTGGCCTACATAGACTTCAATATGTTCTGCAATACTCTAGGTTTGGGGTTCAAGGAATTCCTGCAGGACTTAAAGGGGCTGTAAAGGTTTGTTTTTTTATTTTCTAAATAGGTTCTTTTAAGCTAGTGCATTGTGGGTTCACTTACCTTTTCCTTCAATTTCCCTTCTAAATGTTTTTTTTTCTTTGTTTTCTTTGTCCGAATTTCTCACTTCCTGTTCCTCCTCAGTAAGGTGTTCAGTAAGCTGTTCTAAATTACTTTCCACTGCTCGGATGATGGTGGAAATCTTACTGAGGAGAAACAGGAAGTGAGAAATTCAAACAAAGGAAAAAAAACATTTAGAAGGGAAATCAAAGGAAAAGATAAGTGAACCAACAATGCACTAGCTTAAAGGAACCAAATTAGAAAATAAAAGACGAACCTTAACAATCCCTTTAAAAAAAAAAAAACATCCTACATACCAAACTTTGGTATGCAGTAATATGCTTGTAACTTGCCACTGCCTCAGCCTGCCTAAAACTGGTAATTAGCAGTTATCTCTTTGAGTCAGTATGTAAGTGTTTGCAGACTACCAGATGCATGCCTTCCTTAACAGATGCTTGCCTTTGTTACATTCTGACTTCTTACCATAGTTGTTTGGGCATACAGTATGTGCTGAGTTTTTAGAGCATGTGCCATGTCTGCAGCAGTAGGAGACCAGCTGCTTTGTGGGTCAGTGGGGATGCTAGGAATTTTGGCGAGGCCCACAGTGTCACAACAACTGCACAGTAATAGCTTACAGTAATGGCACCATTGGATTAATCTTCTGTAAACATTGGTGTGAAGTGAACCATCAAGATTTCTTCTAAGCTTTGACTCATGCCAATTGATTTGTACCGCTATAGATACAACACTTAAAAACGGGTCACACCATAGGAATAAAGTGCTGCAAGTCCTCAGTACAAACCGCTAACCTTCCTTGTATCAAAGAGTACTTGTTATGCATGGGTTGCACAAGCACTCTTAATTCCTTTTATACATATCAAATATTTATCATGTACCAAACAAAACAAACTCACTGACTTGTGTTTTGAACCATGTAAGGTCCACTGCCCAAGATGTAGTTCTCTGGCATAGATCTACATGGCTGGTATGCATGGCTTGCTGTTTCACCCAGCTCCTTTATCCAGGACTGTATACAGATGCATGAAATCCTGTATTTAGGATGCAGCTGTGAAAAAGATGTGTGTGTGTAGGTGGGGTACAGTGCTTGAACATGGGTGCTGGGAGTACAGTGATGGAATATGCAGAGGGATAGAGCAGTGAAACAGGTGCGCAGATGGTATTATAGTAAAAAAGATGTGTTTGGGGTGCAGAAGTGTACAGAGGACACCTTAGTGGAAGAGGTGTATGGACATTGCAGTGATGGAACAGGCCTGAGGGGGATTTAGAGCTACAATAGGGGTGCAGTGGTTGAAGAAAAGTGTGGGAGGTAAAGAGGTGCAGAAGACAAGAGAAGAAATGCTTGTTTACGATGGCACAACACCCCACACTAGGCTGTCAAGTATAAAGCTTATCCCATGGCCCAACCATCTCCTAAAAGTTAATGAAAGCAATTTTCATTCATCAAATGTTAGAGTGTGGAAGAAGACTAACCACACACCTATACTCTCCCTCCTCTCATTTAATGCTCATCTGAGGTTTGTGGCAGGGTTTGTGGTTGATCTGAGTTCTGAAGGTGCATAGAATATGTGCTGATCAGAGATCTGAAGGTGCATGCATTGGGACTGATCTGAGATGAAAAGGTGCAGAGTTGAGAATGATCTAAGGTTTGATTGTGCAGGGTTGTGCCTGAATTCTGAAGGTGCATCTATTGAGGCTTAACTGAAATGTAAAGGTGTATGCATATTAGGGCTGTTACTGATCAATTTTTATGTGTTCGATTAATCGTTTATTTTTTTAATCGATTAATCGACTAATTTCGATTAATTATAATGCACGTACAGATCCAACTACGTTTAGCTGATCTCCTTGCAGGCTAATTCCCAGTGCAGCACCACTGGAAAAATGGATAGCAGGATACAAAAAAACACACAAAGGCAGCGCTCGATGGGAATAGCATTAAAACTTTTATAGTCCTCTAATAGGTAACCAAATAAATATTGCACTGGAGATAAAATCGATGTAGCTACATAAACTGTAAAAATACCAAACCGTACCAAAAGCAGTCATAAAAACATGTAGCTAAGTATGATACTGATATAAAAATGTGTACAACGATACCACTGCTGAATCCAGATGAGAAGGGGTTAACATCAGTCTGTCGGCATGTAGATGTCCCGTGAAGGGAACTATCACAACTCCCAGTGGATGGTTGTAGAATCCCAAATTGATAGAGGGAAGTGATAGAGAGAAGTGTAACAGCCCTTGTGTGTGGCAGATAGTAAGGTCCCGCCGGCATGCAGATATGAAGGCACAGCAAAGGAGCCATTCAGAAGGACACGGCAAGCCCCGCCGGTGTCCGTGACATCACCGGATCTCCGACGGAACTTCCTGAAGGTCCAGAAGCTGGCGGAGAGGTGAGTACCTATCATAAGAATTTTATTCAAACAAAAAGATTTTGATCGATCAAAAAAATTTAAGATTAATCGATTTATTAAAAGTTAATTTGCACAGCCCTAATGCATATGCATTAGGTCAAATCTGAAGTCTAAAGGTGCATGTATTAGGGTTGAATGGAAGTTGTAAAGGTACATGCATTGGGACTTATCTGAGGTCTCAAGGCACAGGAATTGAGGCTGATTTTAGGTCTGAAGGTGCAGTAATTTTGGATAATCTGAGGCCTGGAGGTTCAGGGTTTGGAACTGGTCTGAGCACTGAAGGTACATTCATTGGGTCTGATCTGAGGTTTGAAGGCACATACTTTCTGGCTTATTTTAAGTGTAAAGGTCCTTGCATTGGTTCTGATCTGAGATCTTATTGTGCATGCATTGGTACTGATTTGAGTTCTGAATGTGCATTATTTGGGTTGATCTGATGCCTAAAGGTGCATAAATTAGGGCTGATATGAGAGCCTAAGGATCAGGAATTGGGATAAACGTGGGCTCTGTAGGGGCAGGGTTTGTGGTTGATCTGAGGTCTGACGCTGCAGGAATTTGGGGCTGATCTGGGATATGGAAAATAAGGAATTAGGGGCTGACCTGAGGTCTGAAGAAGAAGGCCATAGAAGGCCATTTAAGGCCATAGATGGAGAAAATACAGTATCTGTCCTGCAAACACGGGACAGTGTTGACAGGGGGAACCCTCCTGCAGAGCCATTGTGTTCTTCCCTCTGTGGGGGGGGGGGTAGCTATTCCTGCCTGGAGAACACAGTGGTTATTGCTATAACAGCCGCTGGTAATAATCGCATGTAAAATCTGACAGACTGGTTGTACTCAAGTTGATCGATCAAGCAACTTGGGTACATTCAGCCTGCCTATACATGGTTCAAATCCTGCTGAACTGGCCAATATATGAACCGTCTATGGCCAGCCTAAGTGTAAAATGTAAAACAATCTATTTGACCAACATGCAACATTGTGTTCTTTGGCACACTGGTTGTCTAAATAGCACTATATGTGAAAAAGTTTACTGACCCTTCACCTAGACTTATACATATGTTCAGACCATCATCTAAAGTTTCATGGCAACCTAACAAAAATTAAATGAAAGTACATGTCACTGTTTTTACTTCATGAAATATAATATTTTAAATTACTATCCATATTGAAACTCATCCCAATAACTCATAAAAACAAACTTTTTCTTCTCCCTTGAGAAAAAAGCTCTTGTCATGATACTCCCTCCAACAGCTCAAGACCCTGGCAAGGCTGGCATATCAAACATATGTGCTAATAGAAAGCTTTTCACACTGCTGAATGCTGTTACAAGAAACCACATGATGCTGCAGATGTCTTAGAATACACATGTTTGCTTCACTCCTACAGCATTGACCTTTTCAAACAATATTAACAGAAATCTATTTTTTTTTCTCTTGAAACTAAACACTTATTTTACACTTTTGCTTCATTAATTAGTTCAGCTGCACAGAAACCCAGTGCTGACTTCATAAGTTAGTTAATACACTACAGCATAATGAATGCTGTATTTTCATTACTATGTGTCCCTTACATTTAAAAATGCCCTTTTCTATTTACAATGGGTTTTATTACAAGGAACTGTTGAATGTATTGTTTGTATATTTTTATATTTTTTATTCTTTTTTGCAATATTAGTAATACACAAGTCTTATTACCAATATAATTCACTCCTCCATTTTGTCATTTTTAAAGAACGTGTGTTTAGAGATAAGCAAATTTGTCTAGGTTCATTTTGTCATGGCTTTTGAGAATTCTATTAAAGATTTGACAAACTCAAATATAGAGACACATTCCATTTAAATCTATACAGGACAAATCTTCTTACATTTTGGTAATTTTTAGGGCTAATAGTTAAACTGCTGTGAGGCATGAAAAACCTTGGCTGCTGTCTTGGGGGACATGTACAAATGAAAAAAAAAAATCTTTTAATGCATCTTTGATGTTAACATTATAAATACACAAATGCCTTGACTGATATGCTTAGAGGGTGCTTTAAAGTTGTACATGGCATTCTGAAACACAAACCACAAGGGTGCACCAGCGAAGTGCAGCATTCTGTCAGATGGGGGCACTACTATAGTGGCCACGTAAGTTGTATTAATATTTCACTTATGAGGTGCTCCCTTGTGCTTTGTATTTTTATTACTGAGATCTCACTGTCTCACTGTGGAGCAGCCTTCCACACAGCAAACCTATTAATATTGATGGATCTGTTTTGCACCACATTCTGCTTTGTTTTCATGGCATTATGAAAAAGTTTTTTTTTTTTAAACAGTAAGCAATAGTGTACATTGGCAGTGCTTTTTTGGCTGTGGAATAGTTTTATTTTAATTTTATAATGAGCTCGGCTTACATACAGCAGTAGCACCCCAGGCTGATTCAGTTAGTGTTAGCAGCAACAAATGCTTTTTCATCAAACAGAAAAAGACCTGCTTTGACTGTCAGGTGTATATTGGCCAGTCATGCTCTTAGGCCGCGTACACACGATCGAACATGTCCGCTGATACTGGTCCGCAGACCAGTTTCAGCAGACATATTCGATCGTGTGTACGGCCTAGCGGACAGGTTTTCAGCGGACAAAAGTTTTAAAACATGCTTTAAAACTTGTCCACTGGAAACCTGTCCATCAGACATGTCCGCTGGTTAGTACGCCTAACCAGCGGACCGAAATCCCCCGCATGCGTGGAATGGATTCGACGCATGCGTGGAAGCATTTTACTTCCTGGTTTGTGGACGTCGCGCATCAACGTCACTGCGCTGTCTGTCCACAGGGATTTTGGTTTGATCGTGTGAACACACATCAGACCAAAATCTCCCAGGAGACATGTCCGAAGTAAACGGTCCGTCGGACCGTTTTTATCGGATATGTCTCCTCGTGTGTACGCAGCCTTAGACCCCATACACACTATACAATTTTCTGCAGATTTTTGTCTTAAGATTTGCCAAAACCATATAATATGAGGTCAAAACGTAATGCCCTGTACACACGATCAGTTCGTCTGAAGAAAACGGACCGATGGACCGTTTTCATCGGACAAACTGATCGTGTGTGGGCCCCATCAGTTTTTTTGCCACCGGTGAATAAAAATACAACCTGTTGTAAAATTGTTGTATGATTAAAAAACCGATCGTTAAAAATCCATCGGTCAAAAATCCATGCATGCTCAGAATCAATTCAACGCATGCTCGGAAGCATTGAACTTCATTTTTCTCAGCACGTTGTTGTGTTTTACGTCACCGCGTTGGACACAATCAGATTTTTACCGATGGTGTGTAGGCAAGACTGATGTAAGTCAGCTTTACCGGATATCTGATGGAAAAATCCATCGGTTTGTTTTCATCAGACGAACCGATCATCTGTACAGGGCATAAGAGTTTCAATTTATACGCATAGCGACAGGCCCTTGCACTACATGGTTTTGGTAAATTTGAAGACACAAATCTGCAGAAAATCTCTTTAAAAATTGCAAAACACCTGCCTGTACACTTTACTTTGGTATGTTTTGCTAATTCTCTCTCATTAAAAATGTCCTGCTGCTGGCAAATCTTAGACCAGCAGTAGGACGTTTTAAATGAGAGAGAATCGGTAAAATATACTAAAGTACAGTACATGGTAGTGGCAAGTGTTTTACTATAAAAGACCAGAGATGACATAGCAATGTTAAATTAGCCAGCAGCAGTACAAATGTATATCGATAGGCTAGGCCAAAATGTACTAGAGACAAAGAGCTAAGTTTGAGGCTTTATCACAAGATATTAAGGTATTGCAGAGGATAGAGCAGTGTAGAGTGGCCAGTAGCAGGATAGTTTTAATCCTAAACTTTATATGCCTACCTTTTTTTATCTGTGGGAATTGGGGGTGAATGTTATTGATACAATAACCCTGCTTACTGAAAACAAAATAAATTAAACCCATATAACCCCAAAATAAGTTAAACCCATATAACCCCAAAATAAATTAAACTTTTAAAATATCATACTCCGAAACAAAGCTAAACAAAGTAAAACTCAAACTCATTGGAATTATTCCAATTTATTTTAATAAAATGCTCAAATAGCGAGGCAGAGGCATTGATTGGTTGTCTCCAAAACAGTTTTCATACTGTCCTGAGAATCATCTGTAACTAGGAAGTCACCTAGAAGCGTCAGTTATCATTGGATCAGTAAGTGAAACAACTCCATAGTCCTCTCAATAGATTTATCTTTATCTGCTATATTAACTACACACACACACGAACATTGATTCAAAGTGTTGTTCTCTATTTCCAAGCTTTTAAGATAATTTCATCCGGCTTAGCCCTGTTTCACATTGGAGCGATTTGGCATGCGATTTGACATGTCAAATTGCATGCCAAATCACTAGCAATTGCCGGAAATGGCACTGTGCGATGCTACATTTGCGGCGCCACACTGATTCCCTAAAGTCGTTTCTGGCTTTTGGCAACTTCGAGGTGTGATTTCCATTAACATCTGTGCAGCAACCCACACAGATGTCTCTGAAATTGCCCCCAAAGTCGAGACTGACATGCGGGAATGAAATTGTGCGGGTTCAGCTGAACGCACAATTCCATTCCCGCTGTCAGTGTGAACCAGGGCTTACACTGTAAACTACACAGCTTGCTTAAAAGGATAAAAGTACAAAAAAGTCTTATTTCATAGATCTATTTTCATGTATCTTAGTTGTCAAAGGCATTTGTCTAAAGAAGAGGTATACAGTATAGCTGGTCATGCATGGTTCACATTTCAACAGATTACTGCTGACTTTGTTGGCACCAGCCAGTTTGACAAACTTTGATTACAATTTGAGGGTGTCAGGTGTAAAGTTGTCAGCTAAACAGCATCAGAATACAGACTCTGGCATGTGGCATGTGAAAATCATAGAAAGAAAAGGCCAGACCAAAACAATTATGAAAGGGTCCAGGGAAATTTGAATTGTTGGTAAGCAACTCATATGAAAAAGCCAATGCATTTGCTGAGCAACAATGGAGGGGCCTTTATGTTTTATCCTGTGTTAGGTCTTGATGAAGAGGGGTGATGTTGCACCTTAAATGCAATGAGGTACATTTTTTATTGAATCTTGCAAAATATTACAAAACACAGAGACGATTAAGCAGATAAAACCAAGCCCACAAAGGGACTGCTGCTCTAAACTCACAAAGATACATGGAAAGAAAACAGAACTATAGTGAACAGCTATGTGTAGGCATAGAACATAAGGTGCATGGCTCAAGCACAAGAACAAATAATAAACAGGGGCTTCCATACCAATTTGGGAATTCACATCTCCCAGCATAATATAATCCGCTTTAATGGAGTGGCTGTGGAGGGATTATCTAACCAACATGACCCAATTTTATAAAACCTATTAGGACAACCTCTATTTAGATACGTATCTTGATTCATGGATCAAATTGGAATTAACCAACTTCATCCAACAATGAACTGAGGAAGAAGGGGACTTTTTCCAGGATAATGTAATGGTCTTTCAGGCAAAACATTGTAGAAAACTTAGAAGATTTCTCAGGGCTACCATATGGGCTATTGACTCTACCAGACCCAGCAAGCAGAACTTAGGTGTTAAAGCAATATGGATCTGTACCACATAATTATTAACATCAAGCACACTCTGCCAGTATGATGCAGTTGCCAGGCACAATTTAAATGTAAAAATGTAATCTCCTGGGCAATGAGTGCACCTCCAACAAGAGGAGGAGAGGCTGGAGTCACTTAGATGAAGCCTATGTGTCATGAAATAAGCCATATGAATGATTTTAAATGTAATCAATGTATCCCTTATGGACACTATAGGAGTGAAGGAGAATTCACATAACTCAAACCAAGCAGGTAAAGCTGCCATTAAAAGATATTGGTCTGAAATAGTGAGCCCTTTGTAGATTGCCAACTAATGGGTTCTTCAAGGCTCTGAGTCTAAGCCCCAGCCAGCTTCTTCACCAGAGATCCTGATGGTGGGGATGGACTTGCAACAATCTGGAACCAGGTCATGTCTCCCAGGTATTCCCAGCTGAGAATGCAGAGACCAAACATGTGTGCAGAGCACAAGCAGCAGGAGTCAATCCAGGAGACAAGCCAAGGTCAAGGCGGTTAGCAAACAAGCATAGATGGTAAACAAAGTCGGGGTCGGTACACGGGTAGTATGATACAGGATACACAAGAGACAAGCAAATGGGAGCATGTGTGTGTATATATAGGGAAGTAAACAAGGAGGGTCCCAGGAAGTAATAAAAGGGAAAAGGTTATAAACCCACAGTGGAGCAGGCAACGCCCAAGGGTGAACAGGGAAGCCAAATACCACATGTGAAATGGAGTCACAGACCTGCAGCAAGGTGGTAAGTATTTCACAACATAAATCTGCAGGCTAGACCATGACAGGTATAGTTTTGAGGTGTGCTTTTACATAACAGGTACTCGTAGCATGAACTCCAACTCTGATTAAGACAGTTCAATCTGATGACCAGGAAACTGAGTATTGAAGGCATGAGCAACTTGTAGATATTTAAAATATTAGTGGGAAAGGAGGTTGAATTTACAGCGTGAAGCAGGAAAGGCCAACAATGTTTGGCTCACCATCAAGGGGTCCAGCAATTTAATTTTATAATCGGCCTAAGTAGAGGGATCAGGTAGGATATAAAAATGGGGGTTGGAGAGGTTAAGACAAAGGAGATTATGGAGAGAGAAGGAGGTAGAGCGGAGCGATTCATAATGAAGCCCAATCTTCCAGGCCCTCAGGGTAATACACATAGAGGGCGTTAAAGCATAAGGGGTCTTCAGACCTCTAAAAAACATGTACTGAAGGGCTTCCAGTGAGTGTAAAATGGCAGCCTCTAACAAATTGGAAGAATTGGCACATTCAGGTTGTAACCACCAATGTGCAATAACCAGTCAAATAGTTAAGCTGCCCTGAAAGGTAGGTTGAGTAAGGGTAGGAAATGTATATCTAGGTGAATGTGAATGTGAATTTATACAGCCTACCAAGATAAGTGGAAGGTTGTGCCTTGCCTTCAGTTTTACATCATTCAATAACAGGTGTAAATTAAGAAATTCAAAGTCAGAGACACTGCAAGATACAACAATACCTAGATACTGTATATAAAGGTTTCAACCCACTTTCCCCACCATAAGCCTAGTTCCTTCTCTTAAGGTGTACATTTTTCCTTTCAATGTAATTTTCTAGTAATTCAGGGGATATTGTCATTCCTCATGACTAGTGTAATCTTTGCCTATCTGAAGACGCATGTACCACTGCTGTTGTCTTTGTTTTGAAACTTAAATACATTTTAAGTTAAACAAAAGCTATCAACCCATTGCAATGGAAGAACGTCAAAGGACGGCAGCCTCACCTCATCATCAACTGGAAACAATTGTGATTTGCGCCAATTAAACCTTAGGCCGATAAAGGTTGAAAAGGGTGTTCATAATATTAGGTCCCCATGTAAGGAGGGGTCAGCAACATTCAAAAAAAGAAGAGGGCCATTGCCATATAAAGCCACCCTCTCTTCCAACCAGCCTACCCTCAAACCTTTGCTATCAGGAGAAACTCTAAGGCCGCGTACAAACAATCAAATCTGTCTGCTGGAAACGGTCTGCCAGACCGTTTCAGCAGACAGATTCGATCATGTGTACGGGCGGACAGACAGATTTGGCCAGCCGACAGATTTTAAAGCATGCTTTAAAATCTGTCTGCTGGGAATCCGTCCGTCCGACATGTCTGCTGGTTAGTACGCTAACCAGCAGGCATATCTGCTCGCACATGCGTCAAATGGATTCGACGAATGCGCGGAAAAGTTTTACTTCCTGGTACAGTGACGTGGCGGCGTCAACATCATCGCCACGTCACCGCCACGTCAGTGCGCTGTCTGCCAGCGGGGATTCTGGTTTGATCGTGTGTACACGATCAAACCAATACATCCCAGCAGACAGATCTGTTCAAATCGGTCTGTCCGACCGATTTGAACGAACAGATGTATTTGCTCGTGTGTAAGGGGCCTAAAAGAGTTTTAGCAATAGGCTCCATCGCAAGAGCAAATAGGGTTGGAGAGAAAGAGCAGCACTGCCTGGTACCTCTATCAAGATGAAAATGGGAGAGCTAAAGAAGGCTGCCCAGCTGAGTTTGAACCGTAGTGCTGCCTTTTAAGTTTTCAACCAGTTGATGAAATGGAGCAAAAAGCCCAAACCCCTAAACACCTCCCTAAAGTATAACCATTCAATGGTGTTGAATGTTTTTTCTATATCAAGTGTTCTAGAGCCCTGATTCAGATGTTGTGCATAAATGTTGGAAAAGAGTCTACGGATATTTATATCAGTGGATCTATGTGGCATTAAACCCGTACAGGGACAGAAGAAATCCCCAATAGGCAGCAAAATGTGTGTGAGCCAATGCACCCTAAAATACAATACTAAACAACTCAATTTCCCTAAGAACTCCCTGCCAAGGCACTGCATAGTAAAAACAAAGAAGGGGGAAATGTTCCTTCAACACAGGGCTTTGGCCCAAAAACTTATACCTAAGAGCAAGCTCCAACAAAACCAGTCATCAATGGGGAACTCCTGTGGACAGGTAGCAGAAAACCCTGTGAGGCACATGTGACACCAAAATAAAAAAAGGGAAAAGAAAGTGTTACAAGGTACAGGAAAAAAACATAAGAATCAACTAGTGGAACCAATAGAGCTGACAGCTGCCATTGAGGCAGATGTATCAGCTGTGAGTCAGAATACTAAGGCAAGAGGGGTGATGCTCACTGTCTCATACCAGACAAAAAAAAACAGGATATCATCAGTAGATAGGAATAAAAAGAAAAAAAGTTCACAGTCAATGACATGGAAGGCGAGATAGGAGAGCAAGGTCAAAGTAAAGTATCGTATAATCTAGTCATGCCACCATCCAGTACCTTGAGCCAGCTACTATAAAGCAAGCTGTACTGCATTTGTATGTGGATGTCAGTGAACGACGGCCTGCTTTGTTTGTACCTCAGGGAAATAGTCGGGAAAATGGAGATTTTGGTGACCCGGATTGACCTTGACCATTTTGCTCTTCTCCTGCACTGACCTCTGGCTTGCCTACGGACTCCGCCTTGTCTCCTGTGTTTCACCCTCTGCCTGTGACCTGGACCTGTCTCCTGTCTCTGGTGCTTGATCCCCTGCCTGTGACCAGGACCTGCCTCTTGTCTCCAGTCCTTGACCCTCGGCCTGTACCCGGATCTGCCTTTGGTCTCCTGCGTTTGATCCTCAGTCTGTTCTAGACTTTCTGTGGAACTCTTGTCATGCTGGTCCTGTGACCCCCAGTCATCGCACAGCTGCCCTTCTCTACAGAGGACCTTTACACAAGTATTCCTTCCCTGGTAGCCTGTGCCTCTTCATGCCATCCTCTTCCTGTCTCCCCTCCAGGGGGCAGAGTGCGCCTAGTCGCAAGGGTGAACCACTGTCGGCATCTCGGCCTCCGTAAGAACTCTCCTGACACACATGCATTATTTCTCCATAGCATGGATGATGTCCGTAGAGAGTGAGTCTATCTTGGAAGTACGAGCCTCTTTACATTAAATTAAGTCTGCTGTGTGGGGAGACCTCATGGGCAAGATGGCCACCAGTGGTGGAGTTCAGAAAGGACCCGTTGGAGGTTTTGTCAGCCTAGGCTTGCCTGAAGACATGAGAAGGAACCACAACCCAATCATCGGAGAAAGAGCAAGTGTAGCAAGCCCTGAGTTAGTAAAGAAAGTGGATCCACACCACATAATATGCAACACAGGATAAGATAGGAGAATAGCGCAGTCTTTCCACCTATTACTTAGTCACATCCTTACCACAACCCCAGCATTGAGGTGTTTTATATTACTTTTTACCAACAGGTAATATTATCTTGGACTCACTTGTCTGGTTTTGGTCTGGCATGCCTTTCTGTATTTCTATGATTTGAGCTAATGTTGGTGCACATAAAGGGAAGCCTTTTTGTGTGGGAGCTGCCTTGCCAAGCTATTGAGCTTGTTTAAAGTTTACATTCATCTGACTCCACATGCAAGTCCAAAGGTTTCCAGCGACTCTTGAATCTGTTGTTTTGAAGTCCTAAAAGATGCAGTCACTGTTTGAGTATTCAAGTAGCTGCAGGTGATGTGGCATATTTCCTTTCATAGCGTGTGCTGTCGTAGCATTTCCATCTGCTGCATGTTCTGTCATAGCGGTTCGGTCAGCAGCACGTTTCCTGTCATAGCGTTCTGTCAGCAGCACGTTTCTGTTGTAGCGTGTCGTGTTTTCTGTCGTAGCGAGTTGTGTTTCTGTCGTAGCGTGTTGGCTAGCACAGCTCTGTCATTGGTATTTCTGTCACAGCAGCTCATCGTTTGCGTGTTCTGTGCTGCCGTGTTTTGTCATGACATGTTTCTGGCACAGCAGCTCAGTCTTAGCTTGTTCCTGCCAGCATGTCGGCGGCATGCAGGTTCAGCTTACACAGGTAGCCGGTTCATCATCATTCGTTCCATGTCTCGTCTTACTTTCTTAGGTTTTTTGCATTCCTGGTCCAGTTAGCTAGGGCTCTCATATCAGGATCTGACACGTCTTCAGATCCATTCAGGCTGAGGTTTCGTTTTTTTTTTCTTATGATTGTTGAGCTCAATCTTCTCGCCTGTCACGTCATACCATGCTTTTCGTTTCACCTGCAGGACTACCCACCATGGTCTGTGGGTACACAGGTCCTCAGTCTTCTGTTCCAATGGATGGTCGTTATCACAGCAGGTTGCTTGCACTCACTCATGTCAATCATCGGGGGTATGGTTGTCAGGTTCATTCACATGTGGTCCCACCATCACTGCTATGTCTTCATACTTGGGTAGGCACAGAGGGGGTTGTGTTTTCTGTCGTAGTGTGTTCTACTCCAGCATGTTTCGGTCGTAGCTGTTGGTGCTATGCAGTCACGGCGCACACGTATAGCCTTGTAGCTATTTTGTTTTCTTTGTCCCGTCATACCTTTCCTTCAGGTTCTTGCATTCCAGGTATAGTCAGCCAGGGTGCGCATCTCAGGATTTGTCACGTCTACAGATCCATACGGGCTGAGGTTTTCGTTTTTTTAATGATTGTTGACCACAATATTCTCGCCAGTATATCATATGTCATACGTGCACGTTCATTCTTACGCCTACATCTACCCACCACAGTCTGTGGGTACATCGGCCATGAGTGCTTCGTTTTTAATTACCTGCCTTTGTGCATCAGGTTACTCGGGCTCACTTACTTCATACACTTACCACATACATTTGGGTGGGATCTGTCATCAGGTTCATTCACGCGCTGAGGTCTGGTCATTTCTGCTCATGTCTTTGGCCCAGGCAGGTACAGAGGGGGGGGGGTGTCTCATGTTTGGTTGTCTGTTGTCTTTTTCTTTCTGTTTTCCTAGGGTTGGGCGTGCCGCATGTTTTGGGGGCAACACATTCTGGTACATCCCGGCTACTTCACGTGGGGGTTCAGAGCATGGTAGTAATCCATTGCACAGGGGTTGGTCCATACTTGGCTCAGCAGAGCGGTAAGCCTGCAAGGGGTTCCCTTTTCCGGCCACAGCAGGGTAGATGGTACGTTTTCAGTTTGTGTCCAATTCCATCCCAGCTACTCCACATAAAAGCATGGAGCATGTTCTGGCCTTTCCTGCAAGGATAATTTATCAGGGTTCTCGTCCATGGAGTCATCGCTTCTTCACTGCCCACAGTCAGGGGGGGCTTTGGCCGCCCAAGCGGTTCACCGAGCTTCATCAGTCCTGCCCGCTGCCAGGGTCGGTTAGCAGCGCCAGTCTCAGTTTCACTGCCGTGTTACTCTCGGGTCCACGCAGTCCTTACTCTGTACCAATGTCCCTGTGTCGGCCCACAATGGTAGAGGTCTGGGCTGATATCTTTTGGTGCTGTATTCTTGTTCTGGGCATGTGCGTCAGTCCAGGCTTCTTTTGTCCAATTCCCAGCCTGTTCCTAGGGGGGTCACAGACACTCGGGTAGGTTGTGTCATGCCATGTCTGGTTCTGTCTGTTATCGTTGCATATCACGACAGCGTGTTGGCCTCATCCATCAACATCAGCAACTCATCTTTCGGGTAGCCGGCTCTCACACCCCTTCCATCCTATCAGTTTGTCCATTTTTGGCATCTCTCCCTCTCACATCCCCTTACCAGGTTTGGACAGTTAGGCCAGGGGTTGTGGGTGTTTTACAGGGCTACTGGTCTTGCGTCCTATTGGATGGTGCTCAACCTTTGCATTGTTTTACAGGGCTCCTCAGGTCAGCCCTTGTTCCATTCCCCCACATATCCTCTTGCCACAAGCGGTTGTTCCCATGTCTGTGCTTTCTGGAAGAAGGCTTAATCTATCAGTCACAGGGCTTGGTTTCTGGGCAGTTTCGCAAGTGCCAACGGATGGGGTTCCTGCTAGTCATCAGTTCTAAGGACACTGGTTTCTGCTGTCGTAACGGATGCTTACCAGAGCCATTCTGTGACCAAATGGGCATGCGTTACGGGTCTTTTTGCCCGCTTATAGGCATACTGACCAGCGAGGCTAAGGCACACCTCAGGCCTTGGTAGTTAGGATGTAGCATTCCTCAGTGAAGACTCTGACTACAAGTGGGAAGGCTAGCCGCAGGCCAGCCTGAATTTGTAGGAGGAGTCGGAGGACTATTTATCCCTCCTCCCCTCTCATCTCAGGCGTTGGTCGGGTTTCTGGGTATCCACCCACTGTTCCCCCTTTTTCATGTTATAATTTTCTTCATTAATTTCTTCACAATCACTTTCAGGCATACTGACCAGCGAGGCTAAGGCACACCTCAGGCCTTGGTAGTTAGGGTGTCGTATTCCTCAGTGAAGACTCTGACTACAAATCTAAGCATAATGCCGCGCACACACGGTCGTTTTTTGCGATGAAAAAAAACGACTTTTTTTAAAACGTCATTTAAATTGATCGTGTGTGGGCAAAACGTCGTTTTTTGTCTTCAAAAAAACGACCAAAAAAAAATTCCAACATGCTAGAATTTTTTGTGTCGTATTTCAAAACGTCGTTTTTTGTTTCACAAAAAGTCACCGTGTGTAGCAAAAACGTCGTTCAAAACGACGTTTTTCAACCCGCGCATGCCCAGAAGCTAGTTATGAAGCGAGCTTCAATGGAAAAGAGTGGTGAACGTAACCTCGCTTTTTGTGAAAAAACAATGGTGTGTATGCAAAATTGTCTTTGAAAAGTGACGTTTCAAAAACGTCGTTTTTTACTTCACAGAAAACGTCGTTTTTTTTATCGTAAAAAAACGACCGTGTGTACGCGGCATTAGTATTTGTTAATTAAAGCCCAATACAATGCTTTAAATGCTTTTTCTTTTGGTGCTACTATGATTTTAGCTGAATATAGACATTTAGTGAGTCTTCTTATTGGTCAGTCAGACAATCAATTACATTACCAGACCATTAAGCAAGCAAGGGAGATGTGATCAAGCTCAGCTCTGGCATGCTTCCTTTCTTTATATTTTGTGAGTTGCTACTACTGGAAAAATAGCTTCCTCTGTTCAAAGGAAATAAATAGTGCAAACATATGGTAGTTTTTCAACCTCTGCATTTTTTCTGTCCTGGGTCTAAGTCTATTCAGCACATTCAAAACATGCTTTTTTTGTGTCCTCTCAGCAAGTAAATATTATTTGCTATTCTATGGTTTCTTCTTTTTCTGGACATGGAACTTTTAACAGATCTATAAATGCTTTTTACAGTAAACATTCCTATCAAATGTTATCCTTTTTAATAAAAGAAATTCACAATAAAAAATGATGTTGTATAAACCTCCATTTGCTTCTGTTTGAACAACATGGTGTTATGATAAAATAATAATGAATAGCCAATTTTAAAAACATTTCCCTTGTAGCTGGAAGTATTATTATTTGTGGGTTTCTTTCAGCTCAAATCAATTGGCGTCCATAGCATGAAAATCACCATAACACCCCTTGTTAAATGGCATTGGCTAAATACCAGTGAAATTAGATATGCCCTTCTGTTCATGAGTGACTGCTCCATGAATGCCAACTAATTATCCTGGCCATAGCATCTGCAGGATTCTTTGTGCTGTACTTGGCAAACAATTTGATGTGAACAAATATTCACAAGGTTAGTCCAGTAAAGATTTGTCCTCTGTTCTGCACTGATCTCTTTACTAGACTGTTATCTAATAGTTTACCTGGCTAATGCCTACTAGCAATATACAATGCTTTGATGTTATTTGAAAGCAACAAGGAATGTTTTAGCTATAGAAAAACAGATGTGATTTTTACCTCTAGCTTTTTGTCTAATGGTGAGAAATTCTGAACAATAAGCACAAATGGAAGAAAGAAAAAATCACACAGATGTATTAAGTTATTTATCATTGTACTCTCATGAATACATCTGGTAAGCACTGTTTCATGTAAGCTAGATGCATTATGCAACCCTTTGATCATTGCAGGAAAACATTTCTGTGCATCATATACATGTAAATGCCTGATGCATGTGTGGATATTTCCGCTTTTGGCTAAGTATAACTTAATGCAGTTGAACCACGGAAAGCTCAAAAGCTGAGTCAATTTGAAAATTCTCTACTTTCACAGCATGGTATAGTGGATTGCTTTACAAGAGCTTCCATCTTCACTTACAATTACTCATTATAGAGAAGAGGAGTGATTATGGCAAAACTGGTTTTGCAGCAAAGTCACTAATTTCACTGTCAGAGTAACATCACAATATTGGAAACTCATAATTTCACTTATTGCACTGCTTATATGAAATTGTCCTTGTTTTCTTTTCCTTGCATTTAAGTTTTCACATTTGTTTCCCATTCTCTTTCTTTAAGCGAGTGAGTGAGTGAGTAACTTGTATAGCGCTGCACATGCGAACTAAATCGCCTTTAGGCGCTTGTTGCCATTGTCGTCCTGATCCATCAGAAGAGGAGAGTCTTCAGTTTTTTCCTAAAGTGGTTCTAAAGGCCGGAGTTTTTTTTTAATCTTAACGCATTCTATGCATTATTTTAGAAAACAACTTCTGTGTGCAGCATCCAGCCCTCAGCCCCCCTAAAGACCCATGAATGAATGAATGAATGAATGAATGAATGAATGAATGACTTGTATAGCGCAACGCATGCGAAATGAATCGCCTCTGGGTGCTTTTTCCAGCCAGAGTCTGCTTGGCTGGTGCGGTCATTTTTACCCCGTAGGATCTTGACACGCTATGGACACACAGTCATACACACATATATACATATATATACTGGGTCAATTTTTTTTTTTTTGGACGATCCAATTTACCTACCAGCATGTCTTTGGAGTGTGGGAGGAAACCGGAGTACCCGGAGGAAACCCACGCAGACACAGGGAGAACATGCAAACTCCAGGCAGATGGTGTCGTGGTCGGATTCGAACCAGCGACCCTTTTGCTGCTAGGCGAAAGTGCTACTCACTGGACCACTGTGCTGCCCATGTATACACATGGTCTGACTTTTTGCCAGCAAACTTCAAAATTAGCAAATTTTCCAAAAAATCTGAGCGTGTGTATGCTCCATCGGACAAACTTTTTCAGTTTTCATCGGACAAAAGTTCGCTCTGCAAATGGACAGACCTTTCGGCAACAAAAGTCTGATGGTACAAAGTCCGAGCGTGTGTACAGCAATCCATCGGACTTTTATCCAAAGTCCAAACGCGCATGCTCAGAAGCAAGGACCGGACAGAAGTGTTCTGTCTTGTAAAACTAGCGTTCATATTGGAGATATCACATTCGTGACACGGCAAGTTGTGAAATCAAGAAATGCAGCGCACATTCTCTTCTTCTTTATAATGGGATAATAATAAAAGCTGCTTTGCTGGTGATACTGACGGAGTAAAAACAAATGTCTTTACTATGGATTTGTGTTTTTGTAATATGAAGAAAACATATTTCTATATTATTTTGTGGGTCAAGTTAGCACAACCCCATTATCCCCTATATTTTTTATACTCAAAGCACCAACTACTCTATGTGTGTTCCTTTATTTTTTTAAATGTACCTGCCTACACCCAAACTGTCATAATTTAAACACATAATCAAATAATTTTGTTCATTATCATTTTATTTAAATCATAATAAGAACAAGAATGGCATATCAAAATCAAGAGGAAGGCAGCAATAGATCAACTGGTGGAATTGGCAAAGCCTCTGTACCCCAGGGCATACATCAATTATGTTTTAGGCTCACATTTGGGAACCTGAGGAGTACCTACAATATAGGGAGCACAAGAAGGTCGTGGACTCCAAAAGATGGGGAGCAGCAGCAGAAGACATATCTGTCCCCAGGCTGTGGTACTACAACGGGCTGTGATTTTTGTCATACCAGACTGAACCATGCACATCACTCTCCACACTTCTATACACATCAGCTGAGGCCATTTTGTTTCTTGTGCATTCACAACATAAATAAAATCATAAAAATACTAGACATATTCTCTGTCATCCAAATGATCATTTTGAAAACAAAACTGCAAATGATCCTCCAAAAACTAGAACCAAGAAAAGCAAAAAAAAAAAAAAATAGTAGCCCCTAAACTCCCCAGACCATTGGCCTTGTTGGGGATCCTGGGTCTGATTTGGCCACTGACCCCCATGCTGCTGAGGTGGGTTGGCTTGCTGAAGGTGGGTGGGTTTGCTGGGGTGGGTGGGCTTGCTGGGGTGGGTAGGTTGTCTGGGGTGGGTAGGTTTGCTGGGGTGGGTAGGTTGGCTTGGGTGGATAGGCTTGTTGTTGAGGAGGTGGAGGTGTGTGGTCCAAATCACAAACATAGTGGTTAGCTAACGTTTCCTGTCCTTGCTCAGGAGCTGGATGATTATCCCCTCACATAGCTCCCTTTGATCCGTGTCAATCTCGCAGAGCTTATTAGCTGTGAAACAGCCAAAGCCTTCAGCACTATCGGGTGCTGTTGTGATCACAGATGTGGCCCAAGTAAGGAAGTCAGCTGTGGCCTCATCCAGGTGGTGGCTCTTCCTGGCCCTTTTGCTAGGAGGGCACAGGGTAGGGACTCTGCACTCTGTTGTCTGGCTGTTTGGCCCGGCCTTTTCTTGGCTACAAAGTTCCTGTGTCTGAAAAAGGAGCATAATTTTATTGTTTGTGTCATCAATCCCAAACACTTTTCAGCTCATTACTTTTGCAACTTGAATGTGTCCAAAAAGCAAACCCTATCATTATGCCTCCAGCATTTCTCATTCTTGTCCAAACGTCTTTTTTCACTACTGTCTATATGAAATGCCACTCACTTTGTTTATGCAATAATTTTTGAATGTGTTTAGTAGAAACAGGGTACGGTACCACCTAGATTGGATTTTATATCCGTTTTCTTGGGTAGTAACGTTAATCATCCCTTTGTGGATATTTAAAAAAAAATTGTTCCCATTCCTCTTCCAAGAGTTGGATAGAGAGGTCTTGCATGCTAAGTTTTCGTTGGCTTTTATGCCATCAAAGATAAGGTTGTGGGTTGGAGATATTAGATGGGGTTGAGATGTCTGTTGTGTGCAAAGCCTTTCAAAGGGCGTAAGTTGTCTCGAAAATTGTGAATCCCCATTTAAAGATTTTATATAGTGGGCGAGCAATAGGCATGTCCAGGGAGGGATTGGTGGCCATTCCAACTGGGTGGAGATCTGGGATGTGGAGAGAAGTTTGTCTTGGTGGAAGAATTGCTGGGTTATAATAAGGTTGTGTGGCCAG
The DNA here is from genome assembly GCA_029574335.1 of Rana kukunoris. Lineage (NCBI taxonomy): Eukaryota > Metazoa > Chordata > Amphibia > Anura > Ranidae > Rana > Rana kukunoris. The sequence continues at coordinate 163,006,149 of CM056049.1, forward strand.
TTATTAGTGAGAAAGGATCTATGCATGCCTGGTGGGAAAGCGGGATTTAGCTTTATTGGTGTCAGTGGGCCGGGTATGGAGGAGTCGGGGGTTTGTCTGCACGTCAGGTGGAAGCAATCTAGGGTAGGACCTATTAAGGGGTGGAGGCGAATTTCTGGAGGAATGTGGCCTGGGGAAACCCAGGGGAGGGAGTTCAAATGTAAATTTGTGAAAGAGGCTTCCAGGGGGACCCAATCTTTGTGAAGTGAATGTATATTCCAGTCTACTATTCTAGTAAGGTGGACAGCTGCATGGTAATTAAGGAGGTGTGGAAGGCCGATTCCACCCAGACGTTTCGGATTGAAAAGCAGTATGTGGCTGATTCTGGGTTTGCGGTTTCCCCAGAGGAATCTGGGGCAAATACTTCTATATGTTTTGAAGAAGGCTGGTGGTAGCCGTATAGGGACTGTTTGTAATAAGTAAAGCATTCTCGGTAGGGCATTCATCTTCTGAGCCACCGCTCTGCCAAACCATGAGAATATTGGTTTGTTCCAGTTTTTTAAAACGGTAGTCAGTCTATTGATGAGGAGGAGGTGATTTTTTATGCAAAAATCTGAAAGTTTGGACAGGAGCTAAATTCCTAAGTATGTTATTGAATCATGCTTCCACTGAAATGGAAAGTTTTCTTTGCATTGGTCAACTAGGGGTTGATGCAAGGATACTTTAACCACTTAAGGATCCCTTCACGCCGATATACATCAGCAGAAGGGCACGGCTTGGCACAGGCACGTACCTGTACGTTGCCTTTAAGAGCCCAGCCATGGGCTTGCGACCCGGTCCAAAGCTCCATGACCGCACCCACTGGACCCGTGGACCCGATCGCCGCCGGTATCCTGCGATCGGTCACAGGAGCTGCAGAACGGGGAGAGGTGTGTGTAAACACACCTTCCCCGTTCTTCTGTGTGGCAGTGACACTGATCGTCAGTTCCCTGACCTACAGCCACGCCCCCCTACAGTAAATCACTTCCTTAGGTCACACTTAACCCTTTAGCACCCCTAGTGGTTAACCCCTTCACTGCCATTGCCATAATGTCGCAGTCATGAAAAAATTGCTGATCGCCTAAACTGAGGAAAAACCAAATTATATATTTTTTGGGGATATTTATTATAGCAAAAAGTAAAAAATGTTTTTTTTTTTTCAAAATTGTCGCTCTGTTTTTGTTTATAGCGCAAAAAAATAAAAACCAGTGGTAATAAAATACCACCAAAGGGTGTGCGTGGCTTGGACATGAGACAGTGAAGACGTGTCTCGTGTGAGCTCCGGCGCTGCCACCGGTTTAATTAGCATTTTGGACCAGCCTTTCTTACTCTCACTTCTATGGCAAGCATTAAATCTGCCTAAAAAGGGCACCTCCGCCAACTTTATCAAGCGATTTCTCGTGACTGAACCGGAGGACTTTACTGACTCGGATGGCCTAGGCGGCTCGCCTCGTGGGTCGGGAGAGGGCTCCGCCCCGACACAGACCTGAGACCAGAAGTCTTTCCCCAGTATCCTCTGGAGGCTCGGATGATGAGAGGAGTCCGGTCAGACGATCGGGGACTGCTTGTGCCGGGACTTTGCCCACAACTGCGGACCTTGCTTCTATGCTGCTAGGCTTAGAAAGAACGATTAAAAAGGAGGAGGTGTCTGCTGTGCGCACTGATCTCACCCAAGTTCTTAAACGCGTGGAGGACTCTGAGCTGCGGCTCGACAGGCACGTGGCAGCCATACAGGACTTGCAGGCTACCACTCGCAACCTGGTGATAGCCCACAGAACGGCGCTGTACAAGATAGAGGACCAGAAAAACTGTAATCGACGGAATAATATCCGCATTAGAGGGTTGCCTGAGGCCACGAGAGATGAGGATTTGGCGGCCTTTATACGTGGCATTTTCAACGGCCTCCTGGGCAACCCAGCGGACCATCCCTTGAAACTGGACAGGGTCCTCCGTCCTCGCAACCTATCTTCGGATGTCCCTTGTGAGATTATCTGCAGGGTGCACTACTTTGAAGAAAAATAATTGATCATACGAAAGGCAAGAGAGGTGGCCTCATTGGAGTTTGATTGTGTCACACTATTCTTCTTCCCAGACCTGGCCAGGGAAACTTCGAAGAGTGCTGAAGCCCCTCACGGAGAACATTTGAGAGGCATCTATTGCTTATAGGTGAGGATTCCCGGTGGCACTTATCACTAACAGAGATAGGAATAATGCCATCCTCCGTTTTCCGGAGGACTTGGAGGCATTCTGCATGGATCTAAGCATCGTGCCCTCTTAATTGCCTGGATGGCAAGACCCTATCCCATTTCCTTCTACCCCCTCTGATGTGCAATGGCAGAAGATCTCCAAGAAACGCTGTTCCGCTACCCCGGGTTCTGTTTTTCGCAAGCTGACTGAACCCCTGCTCTGTGAGATATCGGCTTAGGCCGGGCTGGGATATGGGCTGATGGCACGCAAGTAGTTCTCTGGTGTATGTCTTATTATGGTACACGTTTTTTTTTTTTTCTGGTAAAATGTAAACTGTTTATTCTCTGTTTTATGCCTGTCATTCATGTGCCTACAATTTGTCACTGTGGTCATGAGACACATGGTGAATCTCTGGGCGCGCCTGTGCTTTTGGCCTGATCATTGGACACATGTAAGGCTGTTTGTTGTTTTTTGGTACATTTGCCTGCCCCGGACTTTGCAGATGGTGTATGCCTTTTACAGACATGCGCGTCCTGGATTCTGGGCCAGCCTCCCCCCATTACCCGGGATGGTGGGGGGTGCAGTTCCATGGAGAGGTTGCCCCATTTGGGGTGGCCTGCTCTGGGGGCCGTGCCCTGTGCTGTTTCGGGTTTTGCACCGCACTAGTCTGCGTGCACTTAACGGAAGACTTGACTTTTTTTGTGTTTGTTTTGATTATTTTTTTTCTTCTTTTTCTCCTCTCCTCTGTCCCTTTTCTCTTGCTCTCTATTTATGTTTCTTCCCCCTTTCTCTCCTTACTTCCTCCCCCCTCTCTGTCCGCTTCTTACTCCAGCCTGACAGGATGTTGTTGTATGGCTACTGTTCTCTGCGAGTCCAATGGCCACGCTTAATTTGGTTTCTCTGAATGTGAGAGGGCTGTATGCCCCAGGTAAGAGGCATACGCTTTATAGGGAACTCAAATAGCTGCAGGGGGACTTTGTTTTCCCACAGGAAACCTATCTCACGCATAACACACGGATCAAGCTTTATGACCAACACTATCCCACTTGGTACTATAGCCTCTCAGATGTGGTGAAGGCGAAGGGCGTGGCTATTGGATTTCGGAAGGGATCATCTTTTATATTGGAGGACACTCTTGTGGACCCATTTGGTCAGTTCTTTTTTTTGAAGGGAAGTCTGGGTAATTTTTCATGTACGTTTGCTAACTTCTACGCTCCTAACCAGGGCCAGACGAGCTTTATGTCTGCCACTTTAAATAAGCTGAGGGACTTTGCTCGGGGGTGCATTGTCCTAGCAGGGGACTTTAATGTACCTTTGGAACCGCATTTAGACACTTTGGGGGGGAACTCTTGCATCCCCCACAGGTGGCTGGCATTCATTCGCAGGCAGCTCTGTGAGGCTCAGTTAATGGATGCTTGGAGCACCCTTTAGAGAAAGATTTTACATATTACTCACGCCTTCATCAGTCTCACTCGAGAATAGATTATTTCTTCATTAGCCATCACTACTTGGAGCTTCTTTTGCATTCCCGCATTGAAGTTTCTACTATTTCCGATTATGCTCCACTCTGCTTACTGATGCGTGTGCCCTCATTACCAGTGAAATCCACTAATTGGAGGCTAAATGATTCCCTTATCTCGGATGAGATTGACTTGAAGGAGATATGGACTGAACTTTCTTTATTTTTTGGGGAGAATGCTTCTCCTGAGATATCCCCGGGGGTACACTGGGAAGCTCATAAGGCCCATATCCATGGTAAGCTCATGGAGCTGGGCTCGAGGAGAAAGAGAGAAAGGACGATTCAGCACACACGACTTGTTGAGGATATTGGTAAGCTAGAGAGGAGCCATAAATGATCTAATTCCCCCTCCATCTTTCATTCCCTCATGCAGAAACAGGAAGAGTTAAAGCCCATTTTTCATGTTGAGCATATCTCTCAGGTGTGGCTAGTGTCCCAACATTTCTATGAATGGGGTAACAAACCCAGCCGCCTCTTGGCTCACTCACTCCACCAGAAAAAGTCAGCTTCACACATAGCAAAAATAAAATCACCTTGGGATGGATACCCTGCTGTATAAAACTAGCGAAATTGCAAAGGAATTTCAAGATTTTTATCAGCAGCTCTATGATGTCAAGCACTCTAGTACTGAGGTGGTCAATAGAGGCTCCCTTATTCAGGACTATCTCACTCAGGCTAAACTTTTGAAACTTCCCACCTCGGCGCTGGAGTCTTTGGAGGCTGAGTTCACTACCGCGGAGTTTGCAATCGCCCTTAAATCTATGGCCCAGGGAAAAGGCCCCGGGACCAGATGGTCTTACAGTGGCTTACTACCACGCATTTGCAGATACCTTACTCCTGTTTTTGACATCTTATTCCAATTCGGCCTTTGCGGGCGTGGACTTCCGTCCAGAGACTCTCCATGCGCATATTACGGTGCTTCCTAAGCCCGGGAAGGACCCGAGTTTATGTGGAAGCTACCGTCCGATCTCTCTATTGAATTTAGACGCCAAAATATACACCAAAGCGATCGCGATTAGACTTCTACCCCTGATCCCTCGTTGGGTCTCCAAAGAGGGATAGGAGGGAGGCGAGAGATAACTCTCTCCGTACGCTCTCTTTGATTTCTTATGTACGAGGGCACTCCCAGCCCACCCTTCTGCTGTCCACTGATGCAGAAAAAGCCTTTGATAGGGTGGACTGGGAGTACCAGATGCTTTATCACTCACCTACAGCACAGTTAAGAATTAATGGCACTCTAAGTGAGCCTTTCACTCTGTATAATGGTGCTCAACATGGATGCCCTCTGTCACCCATTTTATTTGCATTATCATTAGAACCTTTTCTGGCGACGGTACGCAACGACCCTAATATTCATGGCGTCTCTATCGGCTCGCGGGAACATAAATATGCGGCGTACGCAGACGACATTCTTTTTATGTTCAACAACCCCTTGTTACCCTTCCTAATCTTATGGCGACCTTTTGCGAAATTCGGTGTTCTTTCTAATTTTAAAATTAATCTATCCAAATCCGAAATCCTGAATATCTCGGTGATGGCACTGAAATCCTCCTTTCCCTTTAGTTGGCAGTCCCACTCACTAAAATACATAGGAATATACCTCACTCCGACTCCCGCATCCCTGTTTCAGAAGAACTATATCCCATTACTTAATTTCGTTAGAGCAGACTTACAAAAGTGGACACAGCTGGCTCATTCCTGGTTGGGTCGTATTAGTGTGGTGAAAATTAATGTTTTGCCCAGACTGCTCTTTTTATTCCAGATGATTCCTTACAGGATCCCTCCTGGATTTTTTAAGCTATTGCATTCGATAGTGTGTAGGTATGTGTGCAACTGTAGGCGACCTAGAATTGCTTTTCTTACATTAACCCAGTCCAAACAAAGAGGTGGTCTTGCGCTTCTGGACTTTAAACTTTACTTTTAGCTATTGTTCTAAACTGCATTTCGGACTGGAAGTTTCACAAATCCTCAAAACTCTGGGTACAGCTTGAAATGGATATGAGTGGGGTTTACCTGTTTACGCTCACCTGGGTACCAAGTAAATTTCATAAGCTCCACCCCACTACTTCACCACTCACCACTTCTACTTTTGCAATGTGGGGCTCATTATGCAAACGTCAGAAGTGGCCTTATAACTCTCCACTTATGCAGCTGACTGGCCATGACTATTTCCCGCTTGGGAATGTGGATCCTACTTACAGCAATTGGATTTCGGACACTCCCCTTTTGCTTCATCAAGTGACTTTAACCGAAACTTGGACAGCCGCACTCCAAAAAAAATGTTCCTTTAATTAAAATGAATCACAAAAATAGACATGCCACAGCAAAACTGGAACAAAAAGCTAACGTTTTGCACTGTAGCTTCAGTGCTTAGTCATAGCTAGTACACTCCAGTGTCATTCATGGATCAGTGGAAGCATCACCAACTGGTGGCGTTTGTTAGGTCTCTTCCTCAACCTCTTAGGTCGGAATCGGAATTGACCCTGGTGGAAAGTCTACTTGCTGGGGACCAACCCCCTGATAAGTCTATTTCATTTTTCTATAAAGCTTTGTTATTCCTACATCCTGTTGTTCATCGGACGTTTTTGTCTAAATGGGAAGTGGAACTACAAACTTCTTTAACAGAAATTCAACGTTCCACTATTTTACAGCTATCACATGTCTCAGCCATTTCTTCTAAAACAGTAGAAGTCAATTACAAATTGCTGACACGGTGGCATTAAACACCAGTGGTGCTTCATAAAACTTTCCCTGATGTGTAAAATCATTGTTGGAAAGGGTGCGGGCACCAGGGGTCGCATGCACATGTTTGGTGGTTTCCTCCATTGGATCACAGAGATTCAGGGTAGTTCAGTCCCTTCTGATCCTTGGGTGGTTCTGCTGCATTGTACGAGTGAGCCAATAGGAACATACAAAAAGAGCATTACACCTCACCTCTTGAACGCAGCTAAGTCACTCTACCACATGGAAACTAGTACGCTTACGCTCCGAAACAAATCTGATTTGGCGAATAAAATATGGTCCTGTTGGCTAGCCTTTAAGTATACAGCTGCATATGCTAGCATTATGGCCCAACGGGGATAGTAGGGACTTGCATGTACAATGATGTTTAACTACGCTTTCCTGTGTGGGTTGGTACTTCCCCTCCCCTCCTTTCCTACCCTCTTCTTCTCTTTTCCTTCCCTCTTTCTTCTTTCTACTTATTTCTGGCTCTCTGTTTCTCTTTCTTGAAGGTACAGTGATTTGTTTTTATTTGTATGTTGTTTAGACATGCCCCAATATCTGAGGCGGGTTACGCCCGGATGCTACACATAGGGTAGGCAGTGGTACTATTTTTTAGGCTGTTAATTATTTTGGAGATTTTGATGTAATGACCGGCTCAAAGACCTACCAGTTATACTTAAATATACATATTTGCACATAAGCATCATGACAATGTTATGTATCTGCCTACAGGGTGCCTTTTTGATGTTGTCACTTTGTTTGCTTTGTACTGTGGCATTGCTATGCCTCAATGTCCTCTGATTGGAATTGTCTATTTGTGTTAGTTGTATTGTACCGTATACTGCTTTTTGCAATAAAAACGTATTGAACAAAAAAAAATACCACCAAAAGAAAACTTTAATTGTGGGATAAAAAGGACGCCAATTTTGTTTGGGAGCCACGTCGCACGACCGCGCAATTGTCAGTTAAAGCAATGCAGTGCTGAATCGCAAAAAGGGGCATGGTCCTTAACCCGCATAATGGTCCAGTGGTTAAGAGCGAAGGACTTTGAAAAATAAATTTTGAGGTTGGAGAGAGATTGAAAGTTTTTGAATTCCGTAACATTGTCAGGGATATCACAGGGTTTGTTAGGAATAACAAAATGTTGTCTGCAAAGGTGGCATATTTATATTCCTTTTTGGGTGTATGGACACCCTGAATGTCAGGATTGAGCTTTAATTTGTGGAGGAATGGTTCCAGTGTGAGAACAAGGAGGATGGGGTAAAGGGGACATCCCTGTCTCGTTCCATTTCGGATGGGGAAGGCATTCGACAGAGTGCTGTTGACCCGAACTTTAGCTGATGGATTGGTATACAATAAGAGGATTAGGTCAGACATATAGACATATGTGTACCGAAGCCTATTGCTCGCAAAACTGCACCCATGTAGTCCCAAGCCACCCTGTCGAATGCCTTCTCCCCATTCAGGAATAGGAAGAAGCCTCTTTGGTTAGTTTGTGTCATCAGTTGGTGTAGATTGATTGCTTTGATTGTGTTGTCCCTGGCCTCACATCCAGGGAAGAATCCTACTTGGTCTTGGGAAACGAGGGACGGAAGTAACGGGAATCTATTGGCTAGTATCTTGGAAAATATCTTTATGTCCAGGTTCAGTAGAAATATTGGCCTATAGTTGCTTGTTTTTGTAGGGTCTTTATCATCTTTGGGTATAACTACAACGTGGGCTTCCAGCATCCTTCTTGTTAGGGCATTTGAAGGGGAGAGGGAGTTGAACGCTTGTAGAAAGGGTGTTTGCAAGGTCTCTGAGAATGATTTCTAATAAGCTGCAGGAAGACCATCTGGGCCAGGGCTTTTGCCCGATTTTAGCTGTTTTATGGCGTGTTTGCATTCCAGTATAATGACCGGGGATAGGTTAGCGGCAATATCTTTAGGGATCTTCCCTGGGGAATTTGATCTAAGAATGAGTTTATGTTGTTCAGTCTTTTGCATGGTGGAGTCGTGTGTGGGTTGGATTTGTTAAGGTCGTATAGGGAGGAGTAGTATTTTTCAAATTCTTCTGCTATGTCTTTGTTGTTAGTAAATGTTTTGCCTGTATGCGAGTGTAGTTGGTGTATCGTGCTTTTGGACCTAAGAGTATCGCCTAGTCCTTTTTGTATGTGTTTGCGTATTTCAATGAGTATTTCAATGAGTCCTGAGTATGTTTGTTGAGCTAGATTACACTTGTGTAGCGCTTCTGGCTTTTTCAGTTTAGTGAATAGGGTAGCTAGTTTAGTTTTCTTTTCTTTCTTGAGCGCTGTTAAGGAGATCAGTTTACCACACACTACACATTTGTGGGCCTCCCATTGTGTTAATTTTGAAGTGTCTGGAGTGTCACTGTGTGACGCCCACGCCGTTACTTAAACTAAATTGAGAATAGTCAGTGACAATGGAGAATTCTCAGTATTAAACCACCAGTTAACTCTATATTTGTACAGAGAGTGAGGGGTTAAATCATCACATTCTCCTGGAGACTATCTCGCATCAGTGGTATCGTGAATGTACTATAGGTGGAAGGTGATATCTGGAAACTCACAGTACAGTCACTAAACATAAGATACTGGGAACAAGATCCTATAGTAATAGCATACACAGCTTATATAGCTAATGTGAATTCTAGCTTGAAATGACTGATTGCTATGATACTTGTGGTTTTGAAGGCTGTGAGCTTAATAAATCTTCCAGGAGAGTGAGAGCAGGGATTCAGGATGATAGTAGAAGCTGTAGAGTGTCAGCTCTGTGGTCTAGGCCTCGGGATCCGGGTGGACAGAGTCCTAGCGTTGCAAACTACTGTCCTCTAGCAGGCAGGAGGAGAAGAGGGTCTTTAGTGGAGTTGATCGGATCACAGATGGCGGCGGGTGTCGAGTTCAATAACCGAACACCCAGCCGCCATCAGAGAGGGTTTAAATAGCCCGCCCAACATGGGAAACGAGCGAGCGCGCTTCCGCGTTCCAGCTTGGAACGCAGGGACGCAGGGCGCACCGGAAGTGACGCTGACAAGGCACTGGATGGAGCGCAGCTGTCTGAAAAAGGTACAGCTGCGCTCGTTTTATGTACAATAACGCCGATGGCGTTACATACTCCCCTCCTCAAGGGGGTCCCAAAAATACAACCAGAAAGTGACGGCCGATCAGGGTATCTGCGGTGAAAATGCTTGATGAGTCTAGGAGCATGAATGTGAGAGGAATCTTCCCAAGAGTCATCAAGATGGCTGTAGCCTTTCCAACGAATTAAATATTGGAGGGAAGAACCTTGTCCTTTGGAATCTAGAATCTTTTCTATCTCGTATTCGGTCTCACCGAGAACCTCAACAGGAGAAGGGGGTTGAGGAACTTTGTTAGGGAAGGGATTAGGTATGAAAGGTTTAATAAGTGAGACATGGAAAGAAGGATGTATCTTCCAATCTGAAGGTAGAAGTAGTTTTACGGTGTTGTTGTTAATGAGATGTGAAATGGAGAAAGGACCAGTAAATTGACGTCCTAGTTTCCTTGAGGGGATATTAAGACGTAAATTTCGGGTAGAGAGCCAAACTAAATCACCAACTTTGTATTTTGGAGGAGCAGTTCTATGGGAGTCGTAATATCTCTTCTGTCTTTGTTGAGCTGCACGAAGATTAGCATGGAGTATTTCTGAAGTCCTCTTTAAGTTTGAGAGGTAATGCTCAACAGCAGGAACACTGTTAGGGAGAACAGAGATTGGTGCAGATTTGGGATGGAACCCATAGTTAGCGTAGAAAGGAGAAAAACCGGAGGAAGAACTGGAGGCGTTATTATACGCGAATTCAGCGTGAGGAAGAAATTGGAGCCAGTCGTCCTGTAAATGGGTGCAATAACAGCGTAAGTATTGTTTGAGTGTTTGATTAACCCGTTCCGTCTGACCGTTTGTCTGGGGATGATAGGCAGTGGACATACGATGATCAATTTGTAAGGCTTGGCAAAGCGCTCTTCAGAATCTGGAAATGAATTGGGTGCCCCGGTCTGAGATAATCTGGGAAGGGAGGCCATGTAACTTGAGAACATTCTCTAGGAAGGCTTGTGCGGTCTCGAGAGAGGTTGGTATCTTCTTTAATGGAATGAAGTGAGCCATCTTTGTTAATAAATCGACAGTAACCATAATTGTGTTGGCACCTTGAGACCTGGGGAGGTCGACTATGAAATCCAGGGAAACAACATCCCAGGGTCTTTCCGGAATAGGAATAGATGTAAGAAGACCATAGGGCGGCTTCCTGGAATGTTTGTTGGTAGCACATATGACGCATGAATTAACATAATCAGTGACTGTCTGTGAGAGCCTAGGCCACCAGTAATCTCTTTTAATTAAGTGAATGGTCTTACTGATTCCTGGATGACCTGCCAGTGGAGCATCATGAAGTTGTTTGAGGAGAGTAGGTTGCAAAGCGGGAGGAACGTAAACTTTATTGTTGAATGTATATAGCCCGTTAGGTTGTCTCTTGAGACCCGGGGGCACTGGGGGAACCTCAGTAGGGAGAGATTGGAGAAGTAAGTGTAGGAAGGGAACAGAAGCTCCAATGAAGCGATCAAGTGGAATTATCGAAGAGGGAGGAGTCTCAATTGTGTGACTGTCATGCATTCGTGACAATGAGTCAGCTTTGACATTTTCTGTACCAGGACGATAGGAAATGTTGAAGTCAAACCTGTCAAAGAATAAACTCCACCTAACTTGGCGGGAGGATAGGGTCTTGCAGGCCTTTAGATGTTGCAAATTGCGATGATCTGTAAGGATGGTGATGGGATGTTTAGAACCCTCCAAAAGATGTCTCCAATTACTCAAAGCATCCTTTATGGCGAGGAGTTCTTTCTCTCCAATAGGATAGTTCATCTCGGCAGGTAATAGAGTCCTGGAATAGAAGGCCACCGGATGCAGAGGATCCGAAAGAGTAGATCGTTGGGAAAGCACAGCACCCAAGGCAAAGTGTGAGGCATCTACCTCCAATGTGAAGTGACAAAGTGGGTTAGGAAGTTGTAGAATTGGAGCGGAGGTGAAACTGAATTTCAAGAGGTCAAAAGATTTCTGTGTGTCGTCCGACCAGGAGAAAGGCGTCTTAGAACTAGTGAGACTGTTTAGTGGTTTCACTATCGCAGAGAAGTCTTTAATAAACTTTCTGTAGTAATTTGAAAATCCGAGGAACCGTTGTAGTGCTTTCCTGGAATGGGGAACGGGCCAGGACAAAATACACTCAACTTTCGATGATTCCATCTGTATTCCGTTTGGAGTAATTAGATACCCAAGGAAAGAGATGCTGCGTTGACTGAAAACACACTTTTCAAGTTTGGCATATAAAGAATGTGTTCTCAGTCTAGCCAAAACCCAACGCACATGTTTGATGTGTTCTTCAGGAGATTCTGAGTAAATTAAGATGTCGTCCAAATAAATCACGACGCAAACGTCTAACAAGTCTCGAAAAATGTCATTGATAAACCATTGGAACGTTGCGGGTGCATTGCATAACCCGAAGGGCATTACAGTATATTCAAAGAGCCCATAACGTGTCTTAAAGGCTGTTTTCCACTCATCACCTGAGCAGATTCTCACAAGATTGTAGGCACCCCTAAGATCTAGTTTAGTGAAGAGTTTTGAGGTTTGGAGACGCTCGATGAGTTCCGGAATTAATGGTAGTGGGTATCTATTCTTTATGGTGATGTTATTGAGTGCACGGTAGTCGATGATTGGTCGGAGTGAGCCATCTTTATTTTTTACGAAGAACATTGCTGCGCTTGCTGGAGAAGTTGAAGGTCTGATGAATCCCTTTTTAAGGTTCTCATCGATGTAATCCTTGAGGTGTACAAGTTCTGGTTGGGATAACGGATAGATCCTTGCGGTAGGAATCGGACTGTCAGGTATAAGGTCTATGGGGCAGTCATAGATCCTATGTGGGGGAAGTTTGTTTGCCTTGGTCTTGCTAAAAACATCTGCAAAGTCATGTAAATAAACTGGGAGATCAGAAGGGTAGTTGTTTGTGATAGAGGTGGAACATAAAGGATAACAACTCTCCTTACAGTGAATGGACTGTAGATCTAAGGAACTAGTAGACCATAGGAAGGTTGGCTGATGAAGACGAAGCCATGGTATTCCAAGAATTATTGGGAATATAGGTGATGAGATAACATCAAAAGCAAGGGTCTCAGTATGACCAGAACCACAAGTGACGAGAAGGGGGGAAGTTTGGAAAGATATAGGACCTGTTGAGGAACTAGAACCATCAATAAAAGTGAGTGACACAGGGGTTTGCTTGCACACACAGGGTATTTTATTAGATTCTACAATCTTTGAATCAATAAAGTTGCCACAGGCTCCGCGGTCGACCATTGCATCAATGGAAATCCTTTCTAGACCCCACTGTAAAGTAAGAAGAATGATAATGTAGCGGTTTGAAATAGTACCAGTAATTTTAAGCTTGTTAAGTTGGTGATCTTTACCTTCCGAATTCCTCTTGAGGAGGGGACAGGTGGAGACAACGTGGTCAGGGGCAGAGCAGTACAAACAGAGGTTTTGGTCTCTGCGGCGTTGTTTCTCAGCTGCGCTTAATGGCCCTTTAATCGCACCGAGTTCCATAGGAAGCTCCTTGGGGGGAGATCTGGCTCTCCTAAAAGGTGTGGGAGGAAATGTATTCGCACGTTCAGCTCTTCTCTCACGGAGACGGCGATCGATAGTAATGGAGAGTTGCATTAGGTCCTCTAGAGATGTTGGAAGTTCTATGCGTGCTTTAAAGCTTCTGTCAAGCCAAGCCGGAATTGGTTCCTGAGTGCAATATCTGACCACTGGGTCTCTCTGCACCAACATTTGAATTCTGAAATGTAGTCTTCCACTGGTCTTTTCCCTTGCTTGAGGTTTCTGATGGAATTCTCAGCAGTTAACTGTTTATTGGGATCCTCGTAAAGGAGGGACATTTCTGTGAGGAAGGTGTCGAAAGCCCCCAGGAGATCACCATGCTCTTCTAGATAGGCGTCGGCCCAGACTCTAGGTTCACCCCGGAGATATGAGATAAGGGTGAGAATTCTTACCCTATCAGAATAATAGGTACGGGGACGTAGTTCAAACATCAATCGACATGAACTAATAAATTGGCGAAAAAGTTTCCTGTCTCCAGAGAAAGGTTCAGGCGCACAAACTTTTGGTTCTGGTCTCTCTCTGGCCTGGGCATAGTTCAGTTGGCGGAGAGCTTCATTCTCTAAACGTATCTCATTTAAAGAGTTAGTGAGGGTATCCACCCTTTGTGTCAGTCCCAATAAATGATTTGTTAGATCGGCGGGATCCATCTTCTTTTATTTTATTTTAGGTTCGGTTATTCTGTGACGCCCACGCCGTTACTTAAACTAAATTGAGAATAGTCAGTGACAATGGAGAATTCTCAGTATTAAACCACCAGTTAACTCTATATTTGTACAGAGAGTGAGGGGTTAAATCATCACATTCTCCTGGAGACTATCTCGCATCAGTGGTATCGTGAATGTACTATAGGTGGAAGGTGATATCTGGAAACTCACAGTACAGTCACTAAACATAAGATACTGGGAACAAGATCCTATAGTAATAGCATACACAGCTTATATAGCTAATGTGAATTCTAGCTTGAAATGACTGATTGCTATGATACTTGCGGTTTTGAAGGCTGTGAGCTTAATAAATCTTCCAGGAGAGTGAGAGCAGGGATTCAGGATGATAGTAGAAGCTGTAGAGTGTCAGCTCTGTGGTCTAGGCCTCGGGATCCGGATGGACAGAGTCCTAGCGTTGCAAACTACTGTCCTCTAGCAGGCAGGAGGAGAAGAGGGTCTTTAGTGGAGTTGATCGGATCACAGATGGCGGCGGGTGTCGAGTTCAATAACCGAACACCCAGCCACCATCAGAGAGGGTTTAAATAGCCCGCCCAACATGGTAAACGAGCGAGCGCGCTTCCGCGTTCCAGCTTGGAACGCAGGGACGCAGGGCGCACCGGAAGTGACGCTGACAAGGCACTGGATGGAGCGCAGCTGTCTGAAAAAGGTACAGCTGCGCTCGTTTTATGTACAATAACGCCGATGGCGTTACACACTGTCTGTGAAGTAGTTTGTTAGGCAGTTGTGGATTTCTTGTCTGTTTGTGATATCCATCAGGATAGTAGGGTCTAGTCTCCATATGCCTGTGTGTTCAAATTTGTCAGGAAAGTGAGTGTCACTGAGATAGGGTGATGGTCCCATAAAGTCATCAGTTCTATAGTAGCCCCTGTCATAGTTGGTAGATCCTGTTGCATGATAGTCAAGATGTGAGAATGTAAAATCCTTATCACTTTGGCGGAGAGTTTGCCAGGTGTCGTGTAACAGTAGGTCTTGGAAGCATTGTCTTATTTGTTTAAGTGCTCTATTAGGTATGTGAGATTTACCAGTGGAAGTATCCAAGAGAGGGTCCAGTGGTACATTAATCGTCGCTAATCGTCGCTTGATGGCTCGGAAGAAGGAAACTTGCGACGAGTTGGGACTGTATATGTTTGCCAGTGTTATTGTCTTGTTCTGAAAGGTACCCTTGAGGAAGACAAGTCCTCCCTGGTCATCAATGAGGGTGTCTGAAATTTGAATGGGGGCTTTTTTGGAGAGGAGCACGGATACCCCTTTGGATTTTGAAACAGGGGAGATTGAGTGATAACTATGGGGATAGAATTGATTTGATAAGTTTGGTGTTTTCTTTAAACAAAAGTGGGTTTCCTGTAGTAAGATTACATCAGCTTTCATGCTCCGCATTTGGTTCAAGCCTTTGGCATTTGGGGGAAATGAGCTTTAGCGAAACATTGGAAGTTTTTGGTTTGTGAGAGGCCATGTTTGGTATAGGGGTAGGGGTATAGACATGTTCAGAAAGGTTCAGGGGAGTCAGAGACAATGGGAGAGGGAAGGGACTGGGATAGAGGATTGAGTGGGTAGAGTGGAGAAGAGGGAGAGGAGTCTCAAGTAGGGGTAGGGAGGTGGAAGGAAGAGATCAAGAGAAAGTAGTACACTCAGTTGGGGGGGTCAAGGGGTTATACCGGATGTGGAAATTGACCTGCAAGCCCACCGTAAATATGGGGAAGAGTCCAGTGTGGGTCAGCGGTGTCTACCAGAGTCCGCTGCGAGGGGTAACACTAGGTTCCATTCAACAAGATGGGTGAGCTCAGCATCCTTCTGAGGTCAGTATGGTTTTAAGGGGTGTTTAGCGTATGCTTTGTCAGGGACTGTTTGGGGACCTAATTCCCTAGCGTTCACAATGACAGTGAGTGCTGGTTATGGTATCATGGCGAGAAAACAGATAGTTGGGAAGGTGAGATTGGTCCGTTATGGGTTATTTGTCTAATGTTAAAGGTTTCTACATCTTAGGTAATGCTCAATATCATTTAAGGAGATTTTTACATACTATGTGATGTAGGCAGATAGTGTGTGGATAACGGGGACATTTTATGTTTTAGGGGTGCAAGTAACTGTAACTTAACACATTAAACTTAAAAGTTGGGTTTTACCTGTCACTGAGTGGAGAACATTAATAAAAACATTAACTATATGAGAAACAACAGTAGTGACTGTAACAGTGGTCAAACATGACATTACCTACCTGGGGAGGTAGGTGTTGTTCGGTTGGGCTCGAGGGGGGCACGCCCAGTCCCGGACCAGTGCACAAAGCCGTGTATACATCCCTTATACTTCAAATAGGGAAGGAAGAGATGGTTTTCAGGTAAGGGACAGGTTTTTTCTCCCAAAGGAGAGAGGAGCCAATGTATCCTAGGAGGATCTATAGGAGTCCTACCTGAGCATAGCCCCCTCGAGGCCCCGCCTCTATGTTCATTGCTGGAGAAGAGAAGGATTTGATGCCTTTGTTCCCTGTGGAATGAGAAGGGGTAGGAAAATTTACATAATGAATGCATACATCGTTATACAATCATTGTCCTGAAGAGGCGCGGAAGGAAGAGAAAAAAAAGGGGTTCAGAGGGAAAGAAGGGGAAGAGGGGGGATAAAGGGGGAGAATTATCTAGCTAATATGGATAAAGAGTAGCGAGGAATAAAGAAGGAGGGGGAGAGGTGGTTGAATGGGAGCTATACCAATTCAGTTTCACTTTTAGGGTATTTTGGAGTGCTGTCCTTAAGTTTCTCAGATTGCCAGTAAGAGGAGGTATCCTGGGGCAGGTGGTATTGTGAGACAGAACAATTGGAGTTAATTTTTGACCTGTAAGTGTGTCTGCGAGTATACGGAAGGCGACCATTTGAATTCCATGGCGGAGTCTCTGCTGATGCAAAAAAAGAGGGTCTTTGTTCGCTTTATGATGTCACTGAATGGTGTCGTCGTGCTAAACACCAGGGAGAGTTAGTCGTGTGGTGTATCTTGGGATAGGAGACCATTTGCTGTAGTATCCTTGGGGAGTAAGTTATTCTCAGTAAGTCACTAGTGTTGATTGAGGAAAATTGGCCCGTGTCATGAGAAGGGGGCCCAGGTGGTAGGGGTCAACAAATTAGTCCACAGGTTTTTGTACATGACCGGTGAATAGAGTGTTGATGTTTGCTGAGTATGGTATAGGATGGTATTTCTGAGATTTTTATCCTCCTTGCTGTAAGCATGCTGGGACACACAGGTTTTATCTATAGTTGAATAGTGGGGTAGGTGGATTCAGGTATGATGTATGTGCCCTTTGGGTAACTGGTTGGAAAGTAGGGAGGGAAAAATACCCAGATGTCAACTCGATGGTATATAAAGCAAAGTTCAGGTAGAGATTCTCGTGATTTTTTGGGACTACGGTAGGACAATTGTCAGCATTGCAGAGGATTCAGATAAGTCTCCATGTTGATGGTTACATCGTGGACTCCCAGGTATTGAATAGTTAAACTTGAGAGTTAAGACTCCATGTCAGATAAACAAGGGAGGAGTAATGGAGAGTGATTACCTGATTAGGTGAGACAAACCTTGCGGTGCGATGGTGAAGCTGCGGGCTACCATTTAGCAGGGCTCCGTAGTCCTTTAGTGGCGTGTCAGGAGGAGGAGGGTGAGATCGTCGGAAGCTGTTACCGTGGTTGCCCGCTTCATCGATGCTGTCCATAGAGGTGGCTCTCGTAGGAGATGGCAGGCGAATGTCGCTTTACCAGCCTGGTAGATCTACACGCTGGATGCCTATAGCATCGCAGAAGTGTTGCAGGTCTTCTGGCACTTTAAGGTTCGCTGTGCGGCCTTGATGTGTCCTTGATGTGTCACAGATAGGCAGAATGGAAACTTGCAGTGGTAAATGATAGATTTAGCTTTCAGGACGTCTAATATGGGTTTCAGTTCCCTCCACTGTAGGGTGATGTTAGATAGATCTTGGTAAATGTTTATTATCGTCCCACAAAAAGATAGTTAATTGCGGCTCCTAGCTTTGCGGAGCATTTCTACCTTTAGTGGTAAATCCATGAGGCAGCAAACTATGTCTCTGGGGGGATCTGTGTCCCTTCCCCTCGGGCGCAGCACTCTGTGGATACGCTCAAATGTGACCGGGGTGTCTGAGAGTCTTTCCAGTAGGTCATTGAAAATGTTAGTGACTGTCAGGGAGAGCTGATTGGGGTCTATTGATTCTGGTATCCCTCTTACCCTGAGGTTCCGGCATCACCCATGGTTGTCTAAATCTTCCATGTGGCAGTTAATTTCTCTCAGGTGTATGGCGTGGGACTCAGTTATCTGCTGCATATGGCTAAGTGAAGTTGGCGGGCCAGTGTGAGTTCCGCCTCCTCCACCCTGATAGCCATCGCCTGGAAGTCAGATCGCATCTCCATGATAGCTGCCATCAGAGTGTTCTTGATGTCCGCTGCCACACTGTGGATATCTTCAAGGCTCACTGCAGGGGGACGTCTCTTCTCTGCCTCCGCTCCAAGCAATCTGTGGGATCCGGAGCGTTGTGGGCTGGTGCTCGGGGAGAGAGACTCCTGCGAGGAGGCCGCAGGCGAGGCCTGAATTCTGTCTCTGGGCCACGATCTGAAAATCTGGGGGATGTGCTTGCCAAGCTGTATTTCCTGACCCAGCGGCGATTACCTTGTAGCTGAGACGCTGCAGGATGTTCTCACCATGTCTGGGGTGGTTATGAGGTGGATAACTGAAGTTGCTGGACCTCTTGGAATGGGAGCTCTAGACTTACACATCCATCTTGGAACGGCTCCAGACCACGCCCCCAAAAACATATTTATATTGATTTAAATAATTTATTTTTATTCATATGTATTTTTTTCTTTGGATATCCAAATAGGTTAGGGGATTGAAAGACAATATTGTGTTTTAAACCCAAACTGGTACTTCAAGATTATGAATATTATTACTGCTTTAGTAAATGAAACCTGTGTCAGCTCCATTTAGTTACTAGTAATTATTTGCACCATATTTCCACAACAAAACTCACTACTGCTGTCTTAAACTGTAAACTATACAAAATCTGATTCAATGCAAGTCCAAAAAATATGATGATTTCTGCACTTTTAGTACTCTAGTCAGAATCATATACAGTAATTCAACCCTCTGTAACAAAATAGTTTTAGGTAGTTAACCTACTGTAAGTTGGGCCAAATGAATCACAAGGCTCCTAATGTAATGCAATGCAAAGTAAATACAGCGATAGATGGGTTGAATATTGCCTGGTTCAGCCGGTTTCCACAAGTGTAGGCTGTGTACTGACTAACTAAAGAGAATTTACAATTCCCATACTAGAATATGTATTACTTAACACGAACTTGTAAAATTATTACTGCCATGTGCTTGTAATTAGCTATAAGAAATTAATATTTTAGGTGAATTTTCCCATGCTCCAACAAAAACAGTTGTAATCACTTTGCCCAGTAATTTAATTAAGATGAATGCAAAGCTAGAAACAGTTTAGTGTTTTAGTGAGAAGTTTAGCGAAAGTAAAAATATGTTTTCTTTTCCTTCTAGTTTCCAGAACATAAATCTATGGTATTTCAGAGTATTCTCTATGTTACACTGTTGAGCTATGATTTCAATGGGTTGATTTTCTAAAAATAGGTTGTTTTCTTTTCCAGGAATTTTCTCGAGAGCATAGTGAATGTAGTAAAATTTCACTTTGCAAAGATTTTCACTTTACAAGATTGGGTGATGGAAGTCAGTAGAACTTAACTATGAAAAACAATTCCATTGCAAAGTACAGCTTCCCTTCAAAATGAACAGCTAAATTCCCTTTAGGAAATTGCATCTAATAATCGGTAAGCTACAATATAATTTATTTTTTTTAACCCCCCTGCCGGTATCCCCGAGCGTGACTCGGGGTGGATTTTTTATGGAAAAATCGATATCCCAGAGTCGCGCTCGGGGTGAATATGCAGAGCCTGCAGCGCGCTGGCTTACCTTTTATCCAGGCAGGGTATACTGTACTTACCTTGTCCCTGGATCCAGCGATGCATCCCCGCTGTGTGAGCGAGTGGCGTCCTCCATTCGACTCAAACAGTGCCCGCGCGCCGCCGATCTCCGTTCCCTGCGACGTAACGGCGCATGGGGGCGGAGACCGGCGGCAAATTCAAAAAAGAAAACAAACATTACATACAGAATACTGTAATCTTATAGATTACAGTACTGTATGTAAAAAGTACACACCCCCCTTGTCCCTAGTGGTCTGCCCAGTGCCCTGCATGTTCTTTTACATAATAAAAACATTTTTTTTGTGCCTGCAAACTGTAGATTGTCCATAGCAACCAAAAGTGTCCCTTTATGTCAAAAGTGATTTTAGAGCAGCTAGAAAACAGCGGTAATAAATGATAATCACTTGCAGAATTGAGTGATAGCGATTTGTGGGGAAATTCGTCATAAAAAAATAAAAGTAATGACAGCGACAATTCTGCAACTGAGCAAATTTCAGTGATTTTGATTTGATTACATTAGTGAATCATTTTTATTATAATTACATTATTATTTGTTATAATTATTTATAGTTATTTATTATATTATAATTTTATGATTTTGTGTTTCAAACTTTATCATACCCGGGATGTCTACTAGACTCTGGTTTGGACAAATTTAAGTGAGTTATTCCTAAAAATTGCAGGCCTACAGTATAAAACGCAGAATTTCCATGCAAAATAATTGTACCGCTTTTGGTACGTAATTCCAGACATAATCATACCGCCAGGGAGGTTAATCGGTATGCATATTCTTTTTGTTTTCTTTTGTTTTGCATAGAATGTGAAGGAGTGACACCTTTGTCATGCATTTGTTGCTGTCTGTGTTTCTGTGGTTGTCACATATTTCAAGAGGGGATTTTCTCCTCACTTTATAAAGATTTCCTCTTTCTTTCTGCTGTGTCTATGGGACAGGAAGTTCCACAGAATGACAGCGAAAATTAATCTGACAGAAGGTTTAACCCTTCCATACTCTTTCCAAAATTAAACAGAATAACTATACAATAACTTTAATCTTAAAGGGTAAGTTCACCTTTACAGAAAATCTGTAAGTTGAACTTACACTGGACCCTCTCCCCACCCCCCCTGGTCCCGTTGACCTTGAGTAATGCAATCTCCCACTGTGACACATCTTATAGCTGCTTTACCAGTCTGGGGAATATGAAATCCCAGTGGCTTAATCTACTAAATGTACTTTGCAAAAGTACATATAAAGTACGTATAGGAGCCATTCTAATTGGTCAAAACCTGTGTAGCCTGTCATGTCAGCGGGGGACAAAAAGAGAGAAAGCCACAAACTGGACTGGTAAAGCGGCTATACGATGTGTCACAGTGGGAGATCATGGCACTCATGGTCAGCAGGACTGGGGGGATGGGGAAAGGGTCCAGTGTAAGTTCACCTTACAGATTCTATGTAAAGGTGAACTTACATTTTAAGCAACTTAATTTGTCATATTCAGTAAAGTAGTGCTAATAACAACAATGATGTGAAGAGAACAACTGCAGAAGGATTTTAACTGCTTGCCAACCAGCCGCCGCAGTTGTACAGTGGCAGGTCGGCTCTGCTGGGCGAGATCACGTAGCTATACGTCATCTCGCCGAGCAGCCAATAGGGCCGCTCGCCCCTGACTCCCCGCGCGTGCCTGGCGTGATCGCCGTCAGGCACCCGCGATCGCTCGTTACAGAGCACAGACCGGGAGCTGTGTGTGTAAACACACAGCTCCTGGTCCTGTCAGGGGAGAAATGCCTGATCTTCTGTTCATACAATGTATGAACACCAATCAGTCATTTCCCTCAGTCAGTCCACCCCCCTTCAGTTAGAACACACCCAGGGAACATACTTAAACCCTCCCCCGGCCACTAGTGTTAACCCCTTCCCTGCCAGTGTCATTTTTATAGTAATCAATGCATTTTATAGCACCGATCGCTATAAAAATGCCAATGGTCCCAAAAATGTGTCAAAGTGTCTTAACCACTTCAGCCCCGGAAGGATTTACCCCCTTCCTGACCAGAGCACTTTTTGTGATTCGGCACTGCGTTGCTTTAACTGACAATTGCGCGGTCGTGCGTCGTAGCTCCCAAA
The DNA here is from genome assembly GCA_029574335.1 of Rana kukunoris. Classification (NCBI taxonomy): domain Eukaryota; kingdom Metazoa; phylum Chordata; class Amphibia; order Anura; family Ranidae; genus Rana; species Rana kukunoris. Next base: position 163,028,082 of record CM056049.1, read on the forward strand.
CAAAATTGGCGTCCTTTTTTCCCCACAAATAGAGCTTTCTTTTGGTGGTATTTGATCACCTCTGCGGTTTTTATTTTTTGCGCTATAAACAAAAATAGAGCGACAATTCTGAAAAAAATGCAATATTTTTTACTTTTTGCTATAATAAATATCCCCCAAAAATATATAAAAAAAAATATTTTTTCCTCAGTTTAGGCCGATACGTATTCTTCTACATATTTTTCGTAAACAAAAATCGCAATTAGCGTTTATTGATTGGTTTGCGCATAAGTTATAGCGTTTACAAAATAGGGGTTCGTTTTATGGCATTTTTATTAATATTTTTTTTTACTAGTAATGGCGGCGATCAGCGTTTTTTGTTCAGTACTGCGATCTTATAGGGGTCACTTCGGACACTTCGGACACTTTTGACAAATTTTTGGGACCATTGGCATTTTTTTAGCGATCAATGCTATAAAAATGCATTGTATTACTATAAAAATGCCATTGGCAGTGAAGGGGTTAACACTAGGGGGCAGGGAAGGGGTTAAGTGTGTTCTTATTTGTGTTCTAACTGTATGGGGGGGTGACCTCACTAGGGAAAATCACTGATCTTCTGTTCATACATTGTATGAACAGAAAATCAGCGTTTCCCCCGCTGACAGGACTGGGAGCTATGTGTTTACACACATAGCTCCCGTTCCCCGCTCTGTAACGAGCAATCGTGGGTGCCTGGCGGCGATCGTACCCGCCGGGCACGCGCGGGACTCGGGGGCGCGCGGGTGGGCCGTCGGCGGCGCGCGCGCCCCCTAGTGGCCGTCGAAAGTGCGACGTAGCATGACGGGCTCTCGCCCAGGAGAGCCGACCTGCCGCCGTAGAACGACGGCGGCTGGTCGGCATGTGGTTAAGTGTCCGCCATAATGTTGCAGTACCGAAAAAAATCGCTGATCGCCGCCATTACTAGTAAAAAAAAAAATATTAATAAAATTGCCATAAAACTATCTCCTATTTTGTAGACGCTACAACTTTTGTGCAAACCAATCAATAAACACTTATCTTTTTTTTACGAAAAATATGTCGAAGAATATGTATCGGCCTAAACTGAGGAAAAAATTGTTTTTTTATATATTTTTGGGGATATTTATTACAGCAAAAAGTAAAAAATATTTATTTTTTCAAAATTGTCGCTCTATTTTTGTTTATAGCGCAAAAAATAAAAACCTCAGAGGTGATCAAATACCACCACAAGAAAGCTCTATTTGTGGGAAAAAAGGATGCCAATTTTGTTTGGGAGCCATGTCGCACGACCGCGCAATTGTCAGTTAAAGTGGCGTAGTGCCGAATCGCAAAAAGAGGCCTGGTCATTGAGCAGCAATATGGTCCGGGGCTGAAGTGGTTAATACATGTCTGTTGGTTACTATAAATTACTGCATGTTGTACATTCTTTTTTATTTGAATTTCTTTCCTGCGATAAGGAAAACGATGTGCTAGCATGGGCAGATTTAATAAAGAACGTTTTGATTTTTGCTTCCATATGCCTATTGTATTGATGGTTGGTCAGCCTGCCCATTAAAGTTTTTAAAGCTTTGAAAGTGGAGTATTTTGTTTATGTGTTTTTCAAAATGAAAAGGACCAGTTGAGCTTAAGGTATTCATGGTGCTCCAGAATACTTCATAGACAGTGGTATTGTTGATAATTTTTTCTACTTCTTATTAATACTACAGAATAATAATTATAGCTTAATGTAAATTTTTACTGCCACAACATGTGTACTGCATATGAATCCTCATTTTGAGAACATTCTACACAATGGAAATGTAACACCAAACAGCACTTTTATATATAACTCCAGTAGTTGTTATTAGACATTTATGCAGCAGTATTAGGTGAACGTTTTCCTGAAAAATGTTCAGGCTTATTCCAACACTTGGAACTTTTTTCAATTTGGCGGTACATCATTGTTCACTTATGACGAAAATTTTAGGCAGAAATTAGCAGTTCACCCTACATTACGATGGGGGCCAAAAGATGTAGGTTTATGGTTGAACCTTATGCTACCTCAGAAACCGCAATTTACACCTAGAGCAGCAATTAGCTCACAGAATACTTTTCGTAAAGGTTTCTGTTTTGCCTTCAATGAAGGACAGTGCAAATTCTTGTTGAAGTGCAGTTATAGGCATGAATGCTCATACTGCACTGGAAATCACCCTGCAAACAGATGTTTAGATGTTTTCGGAAAAAAGCAACAAACTCTCTTCCTTTGCTATCCAGAGATGTTGGTGGGAAAAGCCACGACTCCAGTGAGCCTGATTTGAATTTCCAATGAAAACAGTCAGATGGATTTTGTTCATCAGAAATTCCAATCATATGTGGGCCCCATCGGACTTTTTTCTATCAGTGTTTGGAATTAGAACATGATTTATTCTTTTCTGATGGAAAAAAAATTTATCATGAATTCCTAACGTCTGTGTGTAACTCCGACGGAGAAAAAATCCACACGTGCTCAGAATCAAGTCGACGCATGCTCGGAAGTATTGAACTTAATTTTTCTTGGCTCGTCATAGTGTTTTACGTCACCGTGTTTTGGACGGTCGGAATTTAGTCTGACAGTGTGTATGTAAGACTGATGAAAGTCAGCTTAATCGCATGCCAAATCTGCATTATTGCCGCAATGGCACCGTCCGAATCAGTGAGGCACCGACTTTGCAACGCCACACCAATTCCCAAAAGTAGTTCCTGTACTACTTGGTGACTTCAGGGGGTGATTTGTATAGACATCTGTGCAGGAACCCGCACAGATGTCTGTCAAATCGCCACTGAAGTTGGACTGCATTTCCCGGTTAGAAATTATGCGAGTTTAGCTGAACTTGCACAATTTCTAACCCACTCCAGTGTGAACCTAGGCTTAAACTGAATTGTATAAAGAGGCACTCTACAGCCTGAAATATTATTCATCATTATGTTAAACAATTATTTAACCCTTCACCTGTAGTGCTGGCCAACACTGTACGCCAATGTTGTACTCTCTCAAGGGATCATTTTTTACTAGTTGCATTATTTTACATTTAGAAACATTGAACTTCAGTTTCCACTGCTGTGACCAATCTTCAAGCAATGTCAAATCATGTTCCATGTTACAGACACCTCCAGGGATATCAATCCTATTGCACACTTTCGTGTCATCATTAAAAATACTTTCCTTACCAACCATCCCTTTAGTTATATAATTTACATATAGATTAGCCACTTCCCGCCCGGCCAATAGCAGATTTACGGTCGGGAAGTGGTTATGAAATCGTGACTAGACGTTCTCAAATGTCCAGCACGATTTCATGCTGCGCGCGCCCGTGGGGGCAAGCAAAGCGGCGATCGCGGATGCGGTGTGTCAGTCTGACACCCTGCATCACCGATCTCGGTAACCAATCACGGCTGATCACGATGTAAACAGGAAGAGCCGCCGACGGCTCTTCCTCACTTGCATCTCACAGACGCGAGTACAGAAGAGCCGATCGGCATCTCTCCTGACAGGGGGGTTTGCGCTGATTGTTTATCACCGCAGCCCCCCCTCGTAAGCCCACACTAGACCACCAGGGATGCCCACACTGGCAGGGCAAAGAAAACAAAAAAAAAACAACAACAAAAAAAACAGGATAAAAAAATAAAATAATACAGGTTAAAAAAAAAGAAAGATGCCAGTCAGTGCCCACACATGGGCACTGACTGGCAACATATACATCAGTGCCACCCCTCAAAGTACATCAGTGCCACCCCACAGTGTCCTTCAGTGCCACCCCTCCGTGCCAATCCATGCCCAGTGCCCACCTATCAGTGCCCATCTGTGCACCCATAAGTACCCATCAGTGCCACCCATAAGTGCCACCCATGAGTGCCATTCTGTGCTGCCTATGAGTTCCCAGTGCTGCCCATGAGTGCCCATCAGTGCCGCCTATGAGTGCCCATCAGTGCCGCCTATGAGTGCCCATCAGTGCCACCTATGAGTGCCCATCAGTGCCGCATACCAGTGCCGCCTATCAGTGCCCATCAGTGCCACCTCATCGGTGCCCATCAGTACTACCTCATGAGTGCCCATCAGTGCCGCCATATAAGTGCCCGTAATTGAAAGAGAAAACATACTTATTTACAAAAAAGTTAACAGAAAAAAATAAAAATGTATTTTTTTTCTAAATTTTCAGTCTTTTATTAGTTGTTGCGCAAAAAATAAAAACCGCAGAGGTGATCAAATACCACCAAAAGAAAGCTCTATTTGTGGGGAAAAAAGGACGCCAATTTTGTTTGGGTACAGTGTAGCATGACCGCGCAATTGTCATTCAAAGTGCGACAGTGCTGAAAGCTGAAAATTGGCTTGGGCGGGAAGGTGCGTAAGTGCCTGGTATGGAAGTGGTTAAATAGAACAGGACCTAGTACAGAGCCTTTTGGTACACCACTGGTGACTGATCTTTGGATGAAAAAAAGACGTGCCAGTTTTATACCTGCTTAGGAGCAGGCGAAGAAGTAGGAAATTAAGAAGAAAAAAAAAAGAGGGGGTAAAGGGGGAGAGATGAAGGGGCTAGTTTTTCCCTCTACCACACTGTAGATGGGGCAAACCACAAAGCTAAATTTAAGGGATGTAGGGGAAAAGATTTATTCAGGCAGTGTTAATACTTTGGTCTCTTGATAATTGTAACTTAAAGGAATGAAAGGGGGTGCAAAGAAAGACATCGGAGGGGTGAGGTGACTGGAGGTCAGAAATCATATCTGATAATTATTATATGTACACTAATATGTAAACTCTAAATACATTATTGAAAAAAACGGCATTGGTTCCCCCCCAGTCCATTACCAGGCCCTTTGGGTCTGGTATGAATATTAAGGGGAACCCTGTACACACCTTTTTTTTTAAATGTGTGGGGGTCCCCCCAAATTCAATACCAGGCCCTTCAGGTCTGGTATGGATATTAAGGGGAACCCTGTGCCAATTTATTTAAAAAAATGGCGTAGGGGTCCCCCTCAAATTCCATAACAGACCCTCAGGTCTGGTATGGATTTTAGGGGAGCCCCACACCAAAATAAAAAGAAATGGCATGGGGTTTCCCCCAAAAATCCATACCAGACCCTTATCCGAACACGCAACCTGACAGAATGCAGGAAAAGAGGGGGGACGAGAGAGTGTCCCCTCCTGAACCGTACCAGTCCACATGCACCCTACATGGGGAGGATGTTCCCATGCCGATGGAGACAAGGGCCTCATTCCCACAACCCTTATCCGGTGGTTGAGGGGTGTAGGGGTTTATCAGAATCTGAAAACCCCCTTTAACAAAGGGGACCCCCAGATCCCAGCCCCCCTATGTGAATTGGTACAGCTTGGGACAAGTCCTTTATTATAAAGAAAAAAAATTCCAGCGATGTAAAAAACGCTGACTTGATCCTGCCTCCATGGGAGGCACCTGCGAAATGACGCTCTCATTTTGGGTTTCCCCTTTCCCGTTGCATCAGAGGGGGCGGGGTCACCCATACATGTCACTGGGTAACCCCAGCTTTTCCCTGTTGCGTCAATGGGGGGCGGAGTCACCCGTGCATGTGACGGGTGGCCCTGCCCTCAGCCACTGTATAAAAGAGTTAGCACAGCGGAAGAGGGTCATTCCGCAGGTTTTCCCCATAACCTCGCTTGAGAATGGATTTACATCACTGGAATTGTTTTATTTTTATTTTATTTTTTAATAAAGGACTTGTCCCAAGCTGTTTACTGTGGTTTTTAAAATTTTTGACACTTTTTTGAGAAATGGTAGGGGTACAATGTACCCTGTTACCAATTCACATAAAGGGACCGGGATCTGGGGGTCCCCTTTGTTAAAAGGGGCTTCCAGAGTCCAATAAGCCCCTCGCCCGCAGATACCCACAACCACCAGACAAGGGTTGTGGGGATTAGGCTTTTGTCCCCGTCAACATGGGGACACCCTCCCTATGTTGAGGGCATGTGGCTTGGTATGGTTCAGGCAGGGGGCGTTCTCTCGTCCCCCCTATTTTCCTGCTGCCTTCCAGAATGTGTGCTTGGATAAGGGCCTGGTATGGATTTTTGGGGGGAACCCCACACCATTTTTTTTGGCAAGGGGTTCCCCTTAAAATCCATACCAGACCTGAAGGGTCTGGTATGGACGACTTTAAGGGGGACCCCTACGCCATATTTTTTTATTTGGAGCAGGGTTCCTCTTAATACCTGATGGGCCTGGTATGGAATTTGGGGGGACCCCCACGCATTTTTTGTTTGGTGTTCCCCTTAATATTCATACCAGTCCCAAAGGGTGGGGGGACCCATGCCACTTTTTTCAATGACGTTTATCGGTATTGCCGGGACCCGACAATTCATTATAACCACAAGTAGTTTTAAATTACTTTTTTTCCTTTAGAAATGTCATTTTATGCAAAGACTGTTCTAAACATGGGAAAATGCACTACTTTACAGGCATACTATAGACACCACCAGGTATGAAATTTAAAGGAATATTTCACTATTATTGTTTCACTTTAAGCATTATTAAAATCACTTGCATATTAACCTTTAAAATTAGTACTTTTCATTTTTCATGTTCGCGTCCCGTAGACTTTAATGGTGTTCGCATGTTTTAACACATTTTTTGCCTGTTCACATTTTGTGCTGTGAACTGAACCGGGGGGTGTTCAGCTCATCCCTACTGCTCACCAGAAACTGTGGGGTCTTCCTTGGCCCTCATAGGAGTTTATTGAAGTTTTGAAAGGATGGGAGTGCCACACCACCTTTATAAAAAAAGGAAATTTTATTATCATATACTTACCGTAATTTTCCTTTCCTGATGGACTCCATGGCAGCCTACGTGTGTTAACCTCGCCTCCTCTCCAATGCTATAGGACCCCATACCCAAAAAAGTCAGCTCACCTTCCAGTACTGTGTTCCGTAACCAGCCGACTACTTACTTTCAGGGTGGGAACTCCGTCTGACATGGAGTCCATCAGGAAAGGAAAATTACGGTAAGTATATGATAATAAATTTTCCTTTTTCCTGACAGACTCTATTGCAGCCTACGTGTGGGAAATAACTAGCCAGACCACACGAGTGGGTAAGCTGAACAAAAAATCTTTTTAATTTGTCCCGTCAACCAACAGGATTCTTGAACCAAAATTCACAGAGGAAAGAGATGCAGGCTCAATACAGTAATGAGACATAAAACGCTTTACAGATGACGTCTGGGGCCACATGGTGAGCCGCTGCCCAGGAACCTCCCATCCCTCTGATGGAGTGTGCCGTCACCGCCTGTGGGGGAGCCAAGCCCTTAGCCCTATATGCCTGCTGGATTGTCTGGACAATCCAAGAAGCAATTGTCCTGGATGAGGCTTTCTTTACTTTATTGCTGCCTGAGTGCCGGATAAATAGATGATCGGAATGTCTGAAGGGAGACGTAACTTTAAGATATCCACTAATCCATAGTAACTTTAAGATACTCGGTAAGGATCTTGCCTATGTCCAGGGAGTGAGTTTCGTTGGACTCTGGAGACTTAAAGGTAGGAAGAACAATTTCCTTATTCTCGTGAAATACTGAAGATACCTTGGATTTGAACCCAGCATGGGTATCAGGACTATCCGATCTGGAAAGAACGTCAGGAAAGGTTCTTTATGACCAAGAGACCCAATCTCGGAGACCCTCTTGGCCGAGGTAATTGCGACTAAGAAGGCCACTTTAGCTGAAAAGTACTTTATGGAGGACAGGGAAGGCCCCATTGTAATGAGTCCATTCAGAGACTCGAGAACAAGGGGAAGATACCACTTGGGAAATCTTGGCTTCCTTTGGGGCTTCAATCTTGATGCTCCTCGAAAAAATTGGCTAACTAGCTGATGGACAGGGGAAGGTCTAACCCCGTTTGAAGGAAGCTGAGGATATCTTGAATCTCTGGGTTTCTGTAGGACCTGTCTGATGCAGAGGAGAACTCTACGAACTTGGCCCAGATTCTTCCATATACTTTGTTTGTACTTGCTCTTCCCAAGCTCATCAGCGTGGAGATCACTCTAGAGGTGCAACCGAGGGATTCCAGCCTCTCCCTCTCAAGAACCAAACCGCCAGTCTCATCAGAGCCAGACAAGGGTGTAGGAGTGACCCCTGAGAGAGAAGGTCCAGTCTGACCGGTAGAGGTACTGGGTCTCGATAGCTCAGCTGGACCAGGAGAGGGAACCACGGCCTGTTCGGCCAGTAGGGAGCCACTACCGTTACTTTGACTGCCTACGCTTGAAGTCTCTGAAAGAATTTAAGAATTATTGGGATCGGGGGAAATGCATACACCCTCTTGAACCTCCATCGATCTGTCAAAGCGGCCATCCCGATTGCCTGATTGCAACGACTCCTCGTATAGAGCTTCTCCACCTTGAAGTTGTAGGGGGAAGTGAAAAGATCCACTTGGGGACTGTTTCCCAGGGACAGGATCCATCTGAATGACTGTTCGTTGAGGGACCACTCGTTGTTGTCTAACTGAGTGTGTGAGAGGAAGTCCGCCTGGGAGTTCAGTACTCCAGGAATGAAAACTGCTGACAAGTTGGCCAGGTTCTTCTGGGCCCACCTCATGATGGGTTCGACCTCCTGCAGAAGTGTAGAACTCCTTTTCCCCCCTTGTCTCTTCACGTAGGACATCGCCATAGTGTTGTCCATTCTCAACAGCACTGATTCCCCTTTCAGGAGCCGGGAGAAGGACTGAAGGGCACACAAGTCCACCCGAAGCTCCAAGATGTTTGACCCCGGATTGTGGAGGCGAGCATCCCATTTGCCCTGCGCTATGTTCGCGCCGCAGAGGGGCCCCCAGCCAGAGCCACTGGCATCGGTCGTCACTGTGACCCAGGAGACGGGGCAATGGAATGGCAATTTTGCAGGTTCTTCTGCTGAAGCCACCAAAAGAGACCTCTTTGTTCCTCATCGATGTTGAAATGTAAATCCGCTGATTCTTGTTCCCTGACTTCCACTGCTTGATGAAGCTGGACTGGAAGGGGCGTAACCTCCACAGTGCCCATTTCACCATGGGGGTCGTGGAGACTATTGTGCCGATGATTCTTAGGCACTGAGATGCTTTCAGGTGATGAGTATCCAGAGCCTGAGAGATCCTCTCCTGAATCACAGGAATCTTTTCTAATGGAAGAGAGATGGTTTTATTCACCATATCGAACTGAGCCCGTAAGTACTGTATATTAAACGCTGAGTTGGATCCAGGTGGCTTTTCTCTAAGTTCAGGAGCCATCCAAACTCGGACAGGGTCAAGATTACCTGATCTCTTTGTGCCAGGAGATGAGTTCTGTCTTAGGACAGGACAAGGAGGTCATCCAGATAGTGATAAAGGCGTACTCCTTTAAGCCTGATGAGGGCCACTACTGCTAATAGGGTCATGGTGAAAACTCGCAAGGAAGTCGTCAACCCAAAGGGTAGGCAAATGAATTGAAGGTGTTCCTGCCCGACGTGGAATCTGAGGTACTTCTGAAACTCCCCTGCCACTGGCACATGGAAATAAGTGTCTTTTAGATCTATAGAGATCATCCAGTTGCCTGACTGTATGGCTTGTTGGATTATTGACAGAGTTTCCATTTTGAACCTCCCGTGCCTTATGAACCTGTTCAGGTAAGTTAAATTTATAACTGGACACCAGGCACCGCTTTTCTTCTGAACCAAGAAGAGAGGGGAGTATACTCCAAGAAACTGTTCGTCCTTTGGGATGCATATTACTGCTCTCTGGGATTTTAGCTGGTCCACGTAGGACAGTAGAGCCTGCTTCTGTTCTACCGTACTTGGGAGTAGGGTGGAGATGAATCTGGGGAAAGGAATGCTGGAGAAGGACCATGTGTGGCCTGATGACACTGTCCTGATGACCCAAAAATCCGTGATCGAGGCCGCCCAGACGTGCCGAAACAGGAGCAGGCGGGCTTCCCCAGAATCTTCAGCACATACAGAAACAACGCTGTATAGTAAAGAAGTTGCTGCAAAAGCTCTCCACCTGCCCATGGCTGGGATCCGAGCTGCACCGCTAAAGTGTGCTATCCATCCTGTTCTGTTGGACATCTTGAATGAACGTGCATCCTACATCCATGGAGGAGGACAAAAAAGGAACACAGTATTGGAAGGTGAGCTGACTTTTATGGGTATGGGGTCCTATAGCATTGGAGAGGAGGTGGGGTTAACCCACACATAGGCTGCCATGGAGTCTGTCAGGAAAAATGTTTTTTATATTGTAGCAACCATTGTGTTTTGGGGGTTCAGCACTCCCATTTCATCAGGGCTAAAAAACAGATGATGTAGGCCAGGGGTCTCAAACCATTTTCCCTCCAGCTCTTGCGGAACTACAAATCCCATCATGCCTCTGCCTGAGAGAGTAACTGTCAGCCTTGCTATGCCTCATGGGACTTGTAGTTTCGCAAAAGCAGGAGGGCCACCGGTTTGAGACCCCTGATGTAGGCACTTGGATTGGAAAAGCTTTAAACGGGTTATATCAGGGGTCTTCAAACTATGGCCCTCCAGGTGTTCAGGAACTACAATTCCCATCATGCCTAGTCATGTCTGTGAATGTCAGAGTGTTGCAATGCCTCATGGGATTTGTAGTTCTGTAACAGCTGGAGGGCCGTAGTTTGAGGATCCCTGGGTTATATTAAGCAACTTAAAAAAGCATATTATATTAAAACAATATTCTGCTTTTTAATTACACTGTTTTTAAATAAAGGGATTTCCAGTATCCAGAAAAATTTCATACTAGGAATATAGAAAATCTAAACCCTCTGTGCTATAGGGAGAAAGAAAAAATTCAGCTAATGGTCAGTTAAAGCTAAACTACATTTAAATGACAGAGTCTGCTTACTTACTACAAGACAACATTAGACCCAAGAGAGACTGAAGCACTTCCATTTATTCAAATATTAAAATATATTACTTTTAAATCGATATATTAGAAAAAATACAGCACTGACATTTTAAAAGACTAAGGATTATTAAATTATTATATACTTTTGAAAATTATTTTTCTTCTGGACAAGTAAATGCTATTCCTCTTTTCAAGGTCATCAGATGATTTCTGTAGTGAAGAAGCGGACATTCCAAAAAGAAGAAAAAAATGCCACTGCAAAAGCAATGATTGATGTTAAACATATTCAGTTAAGAAGCTGATATTCCCAAGGTAGTCTTTAGAGCAATGTGTTTTATTTTCATTAGAGGAACACATTTAGAAATACAATGCATAACCTGCTTCAGTTTCAGGTGAGATTAAGTGACCTATTTTATGGACCTCTCAGATTACATGTTATATTACATTCATGTAAATATATCATTTTACCAGCATGATGTCACCTTATAAATTACAATCATCAAGGCAGCTTTTGGATCAAAAAAGTCACAATTATAACAGCAGAAAAAAAAATGAATACAATTATGTAAAACGTATATAAATGTTTAGTCTTCTTCTATGTTTTGTTCACTGCTGTAGGTAACCTCATCTCAAATGCCACGTACACACGATCGGACATTCCGAAAACAAAAACGTGGATTTTTTTCCGACAGATATTGGCTCAAACTTGTCTTGCATACACACGGTCACACAAATGGTGTCAGAAATTCCGACCGCCAAGAAGGCGGTCATGTACAACACGTACGACTGCACTATAAAAGGGAAGTTCAATACCAAGTGTGCCACCCTTTGGGCTCCTTCTGCTAATCTTGTGTTAGTAGAAGTTTGGTGAGAGACGATTTGCGCTTATATGTTATCTGCTGCTGTTCCCAATCATTCAGAGTCCCTGAGAAAACGGTTTGTCAGAACTCTGTGTGAATATCAGCAGCAAAACAACTTCATTATTCTAGCATAATAAAGAAGAAGAGAATGATTATTCTAGCATAATAAAGAAGTGACGGATGTGCTATCTCCATTATGAATGCTAGTTTTACCAGACCAAGTGCTTCTGTCTCGTACTTGATTCAGAGCATGCATGACATTTTGTGCATCAGAATTGTCTACACTAGGGATGAGCCGAACACCCCCGGGTTCGGTTCGCACCAGAACGTTCGAACAGACCGCGGGTTCACGCGAACATTTAGAACCCCATTGAAGTCTATGGGACCCGAACGTTCGAATTCAAAAATGATCATTTTAAAGACCAAAATTCTATTTAATGTTGGAAAACATCATTCAGAACCCGGGTCTTGCCCCAGGGACCATGTATCAATGGAAATTTTTTTTTTTTAAAACGGCCGTTTTTCCGGAGCAGCCATTTTAATGATGTTTAAAGTGAAAAAAATAAATTCCTTTAAATATCACACCTGCTGGGTGTCTATAGTAGTGGTGTTTAGAAAAGTCCCTGCACAACATGAGAGGACTATAAAAAAAGTAATTAATACAGCTTGCGCACGTGCTGTGTCGCAACAATATGTCGAATATTTTAGCGGTGGTGGGGGGGCCATTATTGTTTTGTGAAAGAAACATTTTAGAAAAAAGGGCACCCCTCAAACATACTGTAATTGGAGCACAAAAAGGAGCCACGTGCAAAGTATTGCATCAAAATTGTTATTAGGCGCCCCTGTTAAACAGGGGCAGAAAAATTGTGCCTTGGGCACAACACAACACTGCAACCCCTCCCAATAACTCCAATTGGAGCACAACAAGGAGCCACGTGCAAAGTATTGCATCAAAAATTGTTGTTAGGGGCCCCTGTTAAACAGGGGCACAAAAATTGTGCCTTGGGCACAACACAACACTGCAACCCCTCCCAATAACTCCAATTGGAGCGCAACAAGGAGCCACGTGCAAAGTATTGCATCAAAAATTGTCATTAGGGGCCCCTGTTAAACAGGGGCACACAAATTGTGCCTTGGGCACAACACAACACTGCAACCCCTCCCAATAACTCCAATTGGAGCACAACAAGAAGCCACGTGCAAAGTATTGCATCAAAAATTGTTATTAGGCACCCCTGTTAAACAGGGGCAGAAAAATTGGGCCTTGGGCACAACACAACACTGCAACCCCTGCCAATAACTCCAATTGGAGCGCAACAAGGAGCCACGTGCAAAGTATTGCATTAAAAATTGTTAAACATGGGCAGAAAAATTGTGCCTTAGGCACTGGTGGCGGAGCCCAGAAACACAACATTTCTTACTAGCTATCAGCAGGAAAAGTGAGGAGAAGAAGTATATTCCATCAGCAGCATAAGAGGACAGTCATTTAGCATCAGCATACGCAGTCTAAAAGGGATCCGACATTTCAACAAAAAAATGTTATTCAGTAACATCAGCATCAGGTGCTTGGTAGCTGGTGTTGATCCAAGACTGATTCATTTTGATTAAGGTCAGTCGATCAACAGAGTCGGTGGAGAGGCGCACAAAGCCTCCAGCAGCACTGAATGTCCGTTCTGAAAGAACACTGGATGCAGGGCAAGCCAGTGATCCATCCTCAAGACCCAGTAAGCCAGAGGATTTTCGGTGGGGAAGGTGTCCAAGTCAGATCTTGCCCCTAGGTATTTCCGGACCATGTAAACCAGACGCTGGCGATGGTTGCTGGAACCGGTCAGACCTTGGGGCTGCGGACTAATAAACTGTCTGAAGGCATCGGTCAGATGTCCACCTTCTCCACCGTTCCTTCTGTGACTCACCGAAGCCTCAGCAAGACGTTGTCCAGAGCCAGGTTTTGGTAATCCCCCCGGTTCTGGGAACGCATTTTCAGAGACCCTTCTGCAAGGCCTCCCGCAGAAGTTTCATCTTCTGCTCCCTCTGTGATGGCAACATAAGGTCCGCAACCTTACTCTTGTAACATGGATCAAGGAGAGTTGCCAGCCAGTAATGATCCCTCTCCTTGATAGCACATACACGAGGATCCTTATGCAGGCTTTGCAGGATCAGGGAGGCCATGCAGCGTAGGTTTTCAGAGGCATTCGGGGCACAGTCCTCTGTGTCACTAAGGATGACAGGATCCACAGGCACCTCATCCCAGCCACGTAAAAGTCCATGTGTTCCTTGGGACTGTAAATGATCCCTTGAAGACTGCTGCTGCTGAGTGCTAGGCTTCACCTCCATGCTGCTGATACAATCATCCTCCTCCTCCTCCTCCTCCTCTTCCTGTGTGCTAGGTGGGCAAGCAGGCCCTCCCTCTGTTCTGCCTCAAGGGCCCTGTCCATTATTCCACGTAGCGTGTGCTCCAACATATGAATAAGAGGGACAGTCTCACTGATGCATGCACTGTCACTGCTCACCATCCTCGTGGCCTCCTCAAATGGTGACAGGACAGTGCATGCATCCCTGATCAAGGCCCACTGGCATGGGTAAAAAAACCTAGCTCCCCTGACCCAGTTCTGCTGCCATATTGGCACAGGTACTCATTGATGGCCCGCTGCTGCGTGTGCAGCCACTGCAGCATGGCCAATGTAGAGTTCCATCTGGTCAGCATGTCACAAATTAGGCGGTTCTTGGGCAGGTTGTATTCCCTTTGGAGGTCAGTCAGCCGAGCAGTGGCATTATATGACCTCCGGAAATGCACACAGACTTTCCTGGCCTGCTTCAGGACATCCTGTAAGCCCGGGTACCTGCCCAAGAACCGCTGCACCACCAAATTCAGGACATGCGCAAAACAGGGCACGCGGGTGAGTTTTCCCTGTCGCAGGGCAGAGAGGAGGTTGGTGCCATTATCGCTGACCACCATTCCAGGCTTCAGCTGGTGTGGCATCAACCACCTCTGAGCCTGACCCTGCAGAGCTGACAAAACCTCTTCCCCAGTGTGGCTCCTGTCTCCCAAGCACACCAGCTCTAGCACCGCATGGCATCTCTTGGCCTGCATTCCTGCGTAGCCCCTCGTATGCCTACGGAGCACGGCTGGTTCTGAGAAAACATCACCACAGGAAGAGGCCACAGAGGAAGAAGAGGAGGAGGGGGTGGAGGAGAGAGGTGTTACAACCAGTAGTAGTGTTTTGGAGGCGTGGTGGCGGAACAACCTCCAAAACTACTGGACCTTGCCCTGCGTCCTTCCCAGCTGCCAGCAGAGTCACCTAATGCACCGTAAAAGACAGGTAACGTCCCTGTCCATGCCTGCTGGACCATGAGTCAGCAGTAAGATGCACCTTACCACTGACCGCCCTGTCCAGCGAGGCATGGACATTGCCTTCCACATGCCGGTAGAGAGCCGGAATCGCCTTCCGTGAGAAAAAGTGGCATTTTGGTACTTGCCACTGAGGTACTACACATTGGTCATCCAATCTACTATTTGGTCTGCGTGTTGAGGCTCAACACGGCCAGCTCCCGAAAATAAGGACGAACGGCCACGTGCTGAAGAGGATGCACCGCGTCCACCACCAGCGTTGCCTCTAGATGCAGAGCCTGCTTGCCCTTGTGATGCTCTGCCTTTCTTTGTTGTCCTTCCAGACATTTTAATAGCCTGCACAGGACAAAATCAGAAATAAACAGCAAACGTATAGTAAGATCAACTGAGTTTATGGGCCAAAACACAGCAAACTTATAGTAAGATCGACTGAGCAAAAACAATGCAAACGTGCAACGTGCAGTATGATCGCCTTTCTTTATGGGCAACAAACACAGCAAACGTGCAACGTGCAGTATGATCTACTATGTTTATGGCCAAACACACAGCAAATGTGAAACGTGCAGTATGATCGCCTGTCTTTATGGCCAAACACACCGCAAACGTGAAACGTGCAGTATGATCGCCTGTCTGGCCAATCATCAGCGCGCAAGGCCGCAGTGAATTATGGGCCGTTGTGCGTCATTCGAATTTGGCGCGAACGACCTGTTTTGTTCGTTTTTGACGAACAATCGAACGGGCAATGTTCGATGCGAACATGTGTTTGCATCGAACGCGAAGATCATCCCTAGTCTACACATGCTCAGAATTTTTTGAGAATGGATTTTGTTGTCGGAAAATTTGAGATCCAGCTCTTAAATTTTTGTTGTCCGAAATTCCGACAGAAATGTCCGATGGAATCTACACACGGTCAGAATTTCTGACAAAAATGTCCCATCGAACATTTGTTGTTGGAAATTCTGAGCATATGTACGCGGCAAAAGTGTGACTGAGCTTCAACTTGGCTTTATGCAAAATAAGCTTAACAAACAGGTGCAAGCTATTTAATTATTATGTCTACTCTCACATAATGTGCACTTGTCCTTTCTGTCCCCTCTACCCTGTTCTACCCTGTTCTAAAGTGATCTTTCCCCACCACAGATCTATACCTACCTGTACCCCACAATCTTCACATTCAGTTGCCCAAATCTTCTTTTTGCTTGGCAATTGATTGCCATAAACTTTTATTAGGCCATCTTAGATTGGCAAGGAAGCTGACGATAACAAATATATAGAGAAATGTGTATTTATTTTTATTTTTATGATTTAGCACCATAATGGACTTACAACAGTAGCAGTATTAGAAGAAAAAGAATAAAAACAGAAGAAGAATAAAGATAGAAGAAGAATAAAAAAAAAATGTTCCTCTAGAATTTGACAACACTGTCATGGCCTCAGTGTGATCAAAGCCTTAGCTAGGCAAGGAGCCTCATGATAAAAACAAACAAGTAAAATGTATTTATTTAAAAAAAATAAAACCTATGAGTGCTAAGTACTTGAAGAGACTCCTACAAAAAGTTATGTATTTCAATTTTTCTCCCATACTGTATGTAGTAGACATGTGCACAGAAAAAAAAATTGTTTTTTTTTGTTCAGTTTCGTATGGTCCCGTCTGTTCGTTTCCGTTCGTTTTTCGTAAGACGCCCGTTTTCCCGTTCGTTCCCGTTCGTTTGTCGTACGACGCGATTTTTTCGTATTCCGATCGTTTCGTATTTCCGTTACCGTTTTATTTTCGTACATGCGGGATGATTCTTTATTCTGTTTAATTCATGTTCGTTTCTTGTTAGACAATAATTATCGTGAATTTTCGTCAATTTGCATTCTGTGTATCTTGAATGCTTTTCTTTTGTTAGTGTCAGTTGTATGTTCATTGTTCAATGACATCTATAACAAAAGAATTTCATTATGTATATTGAATGAATTCCTTTTTCTGTTATAGGTGTCATATCAACATACGAAAATAACAAAAGAAACAGGTTCAAATGCAAATCTTTTGTTTATGTTTTTTTTGAATGGCCAGAGAGTTAGGCTGGCCATACATGATACAATTTTCTGTGCAATTTTCCTTAAATTTACCTTCAACTATGTAGTGCAAGGGCCTGCCTGATTGCATACAATTGAAAGTGTTGTTTAGTTTGACCTCATATATGGTTTTTGGTAAATCTAAAAGAAAATTGTACAAGAAAATTGAACATGTATGGCCAGCCTCAGTGACTGAAAGCAGCTTCTCTTTTGTGCTGAGTAGTGAGTACACTTGTACAGTAAAGCCTAATAAACTTTTCTGTGGATTTTTATCTGAAGGGAGATCAGTTGGCCAGACTTTTGAACCCAAAAATGGTTTTCTGATGCAGTTTAAAAACAAACAAATTTTCTGAGAACGATCGGAAAACGATCGTTTTTATGTGTGTTGTTAAAATAGTCTGACCAAGTGTATGGGGCTTAACAATACTATTGTTAAGCCCCATACACTTGGTCAGACTATTTTAACAACAAACATAAAAACAATCGTTTTCCGATCGTTCTCAGAAAATTTGTTCGTTTTTAAACTGCATCAGAAAACCATTTTTGGGTTCAGAAGTCTGGCCAACTGATCTCCCCACAGATGAAAATCCACAGCAAAGTTTATTAGGCTTTACTGTACAAGTGTACTCACTATTCTGCACAAAAGAGAAGCTGCTTTCAGTCACTGAGGCTGGCCGTACATGTTCAATTTTCTTGTACAATTTTCTTTTAGATTTACCAAAAACCATATATGAGGTCAAACTAAACAACACTTTCAATTGTATGCAATCAGGCAGGCCCTTGCACTACATAGTTGAAGGTAAATCTAAAGAAAATTGCACAGAAAATTGTATCATGTATGGCCAGCCTAACTCTCTGGCCATTAAAAAAACCATAAACAAAAGATTTGCATTTGAACACGTTTCTTTTGTTATTTCCGTATGTTGAAATGACACCTATAACAAAAAATTTGCCTTCAGTATTTTGAATACACAGAAAAAAGAAAAAATAATTCATTCAATATACATAATGAAATTCTTTTGTTATAGATGTCATTGAACAATGAACATACAACTGAAAACGAACACAAAACAGATTCAAACAAAATACACAATGCAAACCTCTTGATACAGATTTAATTTTCGTTATTTTGCCATTTTCGTTTTGTCGTTTTTTCCCGTCGGATCGTTCGTTCGTATTTGCGGTCGTTCGTTATGCGGCTCATCCGTTATCCCGTCGTTTTCGTATTTTGGTGCTTTACCGTTTTCGTATGTACACATTATCCTGCGGGTACGAAAATGAACATTTTCGTACGAAAATAACATTCGTACGAAAAGGAATGCACATATCTAATATGTAGTGCCCCCTTGCTTTCAGCATGGGCACCACGCTAAAGTTAGTTGGACTGGGAGAGTTACATTGCTCTCAGTCATGATTTACCTAAATTATGACCTCTGTTATTCCCGAAAAGGTCCACTGGGTCAGGCTGCATTCTAGGGATGTTTTATCATCTCTGGCCAGCAGTTGGACGCCAGAGGGGTTTCTGGCAGAGCAAGTCTTCCCGAGCAACAAATTGGAGGAGTTCCTCCCTCGCAGGGCATGCTGGGGAAGGGTATATCTGTGACAGGTGTCATGTGTTCTAAAATCTTCGCAGGGTCCCGTTTCCAGGTGCGGCATCCATCTTCAGGGTGAGCACATCTATGGACCCCGCCGGTGTAGCCCACCTGGCCTAGCTTACAGGTTTCACCGAGCCTCAACTGGAGGTGAAAGGGGACCCCAGTGACTTACTGGGTTCCCAGTCTTATTGAATGGATCCTAGGCTGGATGCGGTGCGATTGCGGAATCGGCTTGAGGGGAACCTGGAGGCAGGTTGTCCACAGGGACCGAATGAACCAATCGGGGATCTGGGTTCGGTTCGTACCAGAACCTGCGAACAGACCAAAAGTTCTTGTGAACTTTAGAACCCTGATAAAGTCTATGGTAATCGAACTTTTGAAATCAAAAGTACTAATTTTAAAGGCTAATATGCAAGTTATTGTCTTAAAAGTAGGGTTGTCCCGATACCGATACTATACTCGGTATCCGGACCGATACCGAGTATTTGCGGGAGTACTTGTACACCCGCAAATACCCCCGATACCAAAATAGAATACTTCCCCCCGCCGCCGCCGCTACCGCCGCTACCGCCACTACCGCCACCGCAAAGCCAATGGCCAACGGATCCGTCCAATCACGAGAGGGGGAGTGTCTATACATGGCAGCGCAGGCTTTACAAGTATACAAGCGAAAGCTTATAATGCTCGCCGTTGTCATGCACCGGGATTAACGGCAGCAGTGGTGGCTTTGCGGCACATCAGGTATGGGGGACAGGACATGGCTACATATGTGGGGGGGGGACATGGCTACATATGTGTGGGGGACATGGCTACATATGTGGGGACAGGACATGGCTACATATGTGGGGACAGGACATGGCTACATATGTGGGGACAGGACATGGCTACATATGTGGGGACGGGACATGGCTACATATGTGGGGGGGGACATGGCTACATATGGGGGGGGACATGGCTACATATGTGGGGGGGGATATGGCTGCAATATGTGGGGGGTACATGGCTGCAATATGTGGGGGACATGTCTGCAATATGTGGGGGACATGGCTACATATGTGGGGGGACATGGCTGCAATATGTGGGGGACATGGCTGCATTTGGGGACACATTTAAAAAAAGTATCGGTATTCGGTATCGGCGACTACTTGAAAAAAAGTATCGGTACTTGTACTCGGTCCTAAAAAAGTGGTATCGGGACAACCCTACTTAAAAGTGTTTGGGGACCCGGGTCCTGCCTCAGGGGAATGTTTGGGGACCTGGGTCCTGCCCCAGGGGACATGTATCAATGCAAAAAAAGTTTTAAAAAACTGACGTTTTTTTCAGGAGCAGTGATTTTAATAATGCTTAAAGTGAAACAATAAAATTTGAAATATTCCTTTAAATTTCGTACCTAGGGGGGTGTATAGTATGCCTGTAAAGTAGCGCTTGTTTCCTGTGCTTAGAACTGTCCCTGCACAAAATGTAATTTCTGAAGGAATCACTCGTGGCTATAATGTATTGTCAGATACCAGCAATACAGAGAAAAGTCATTCATAAAAAAAGAATGCGTGGGGGTCCCCCCAAATTCAATTACCAGGCCCTTCGGGTCTGGTATGGATATTCAAGGGAACCCTGCGTCAAATTTAAAAAAAATTATGTGGGGTTCCCCCCAAATATCCATTCCAGACCCTTCAAGTCTGGTATGGATTTTAAGGGGAACTTCACCCCAAATTAAAAAAAAAAAATGCCGTGGACCCCCACACATTTTTTTATGAATGACTTTTCTCTGTATTGCCGGGAGCCGACAATTCATTATAGCAGCAAGTGATTTTAACCACTTTAGCCCCGGACCATATTGCTGTCCAAAGACCAGAGCACTTTTTGCGATTCGGCACTGCATCGCTTTAACTGACAATTGCGCGGTCATGCGATGTGGCTCCCAAACAAAATTGGCGTCCTTTTTTTCCCCACAAATAGAGCTTTCTTTTGGTGGTATTTGATCATCTCTGCGGTTTTTATTTTTTGCGCTATAAACAAAAACAGAGCGACTATTTTGATAAAAATTTAATATTTTTTACTTTTTTCTGTAATAAATATCCCCCAAAAATATATATATATAAAAAAAAAATTCCTCAGTTTAGGCCGATACGTATTCTTCTACATATTTTTAGTTAAAAAAATCGGAATTAGCGTTTATTGATTGGTTCGCGCAAAAGTTATAGCGTTTACAAAATAGGGGGTAGTTTTATGGCATTTTTATTATTATTATTTTTTTTACTAGTAATGGCGGCGATCAGCGGTTTTTTTCAGTACTGCGACCTTATGGCGGACACTTTGGACACTTTTGACACATTTTTGGGACCATTGGCATTTTTTTAGCGATCAATGCTATAAAAATGCATTGGATTACTATAAAAATGCCATTGGCAGTGAAGGGGTTAACACTAGGGGGCGGGGAAGGGGTTAAGTGTGTTCCTATTTGTGTGCTAACTGTATGGGGGGGTGGACTTACTAGGGGGAATCACTGATCTTCCGTTCATACATTGTATGAACAGAAAATCAGCGTTTCCCCCCGCTGACAGGAACGAAAGCTGTGTGTTTACACACACAGCTCCCATTCCCCGCTCTGTAACGAGCGATCGCGTGTGCCCGGCGGCGATCGTGCCCGCCGGGCACACGCACGGGACTCGGGGGTGAGCGGGGGCACGTGCGCACGGGCCGCCGGCAGCGTGCACGCGCCCCCTAGTGGCCGTCAAAAGTGGCGACGTAGAGCTACGGGCTCTCGCGCAGGAGTGCCGACCTGCCGCCGTATTACTGCGGCGGCAGGTTGGCAAGCGGTTAAATTAAACTTTTTTTCCTTCAAAAATTACACTTTGTGCAGGGACAGTTCTAAGCATGGGAGACAAGCGCTACTTTTCTGGCATACTATACCCCCCCAGGTACGAAAATTAAAATCACTGCATTGATACATGTCCCCTGGGGCAGGATCCAGGTCCCCAAACACTTTTTATTACAATAACTTGCATATTAGCCTTTAAAATTAGCTCTTTAGATTTCAAACGTTCGAGTCCCATAGACTTTAACAGGGTTCTAAAGTTCACACGAACTTGCCGCAAACACCCCAAATAGTTTGCTGTTTGGTGAACAGGCAATGTTCGAGTCGAACATGAGTTCTACTCGAACTCGAAGCTCATCCCTAGTTGTCACTACTGTCACATAAGGGACTTGTCAGTACATACATATATACATGGTTAGGACACATGTTAATACATAAACACCTATTACACATCCCTACACACGAGTGGAAGAAGTATCCATAGATTCCATTCCAGCCTTACAAATGTGGCCTGTGCATCCAAGTGGTAATGACCCCGGTAATGAAAGGATTAAATAAAATAGGAAGCAATTCAAATTTAAAATATACCATTTTTTTTATTGTGTGTTTTATGAAAGTATAATTATGGATCTATACACATTTTTTCATTTCCCAACTATATATATTCAGAATAAACCAAGAGTCCTTTAGTAAAATCAATTGGCCAGAAGTGAAGATCTAGTGATCCTCTCGCCCATTCACTGATACGCTTTTGACCAAGAGATTCCAAGCCTGCCCACCACGGCAAGGTAGACTCTTCTAGGGCAGGACCTACACTAATTACACTAAGCTACCCTACTGGATGCTAGTCATCCTTTTTCTGATGTTGGGTGTATGTTTGTAGTAGGCCTCATTCTATAATCTGTGTGTGCAATCTACTCTCTCCTAATTTGGTTGTCTGTCTGTGTGCATCTCTCTAAAGCATGGAGTGGTCAGTTTATGTACATCTGGATGTCCTCTTTTAGTGTAGGTCAGTGCATGCCAGTCCAGTGTGTGTCAGTAAAAAAACGTTCATCAGTAATCAACAGAAAAATATAAAATTAAGATTCCTTAATATGTACAACTGACACAAGCAAAGGATTGAAGGAGAGTTCTACTACCTACCTGCCAGGTATAGGTGACCATGTCAGTATCCCTTGTGTCTGCACCATCATACCGGCAGTAGTGTGGCCTCCTTATGGAGGCACCAGACCGATTTGTCTGACAACAATGCTGGGGATTTTTGCACCCACTGACACCATTGTTGGTGGATATTGTTGCATCCACTGACTTCTTATCCTTTACAAGCAAGGAAGCTTCCATCTTAATTTTTGTTTGATCTGCAGTTCTCATGGTGTTCTATAGGTGATCAGCCATATGATGTTTTTATAGTTTGGTTCAAAGCAACCTGTTCTGCTTTAAAAGTGTCCTATAATATGATAAAAAGTACATTCGAAAATTGATAGTCCTTCCGTCTGTTAGATACCCTGCTGCCAGGTTTTGGCAACTGGCTAGGTGCCCTGCGTGGCTAAGTGCCCTGCTGCTTGGGTCCACAAGGCAGAAAATATCCCAATGCTGGGATCCCATGGACTATCTACAGGCTTAACATGGAGTCCTTAACCCATACTGCTTTTCATTTTAACAGTCACCCAGGTCTTTCCAAGGAATTGGTTGCCCAGCAAAGGTCCCTTAATGCACTTGGAGTCTCAGAGGCACACATTACAACTGGATCAGGACAAAATTCAGATGGAAATATGCCCTCACCCAGAACACCTCTACTACTGAAGCTGTAAGTGTAAGTGTATTTTAACAGTCACCCAGGTCTTACCAAGACATTGGTTCCCCAGCAAAGGTCCCCTAATGCCCTTGGAGTCACAGAGGCACACATTACAACTGGATTAGGACAAACGTCAGATGGAAATCTGCCCTTACCCAGAACACCTCTACTACTGGAGCTGTAAGTGTATTTAAATAGTCACTCAGGTCTTACCAAGACATTGGTTCCCCAGCAAAGGTCCCCTAAAACCCTTGCAATCGCAGAGGCAAACATTACAACTGGATCAGGACAAAATTCAGATGGAAATCTGCCCTCACCCAGAACACCTCTACTACTGGAGTTGTAAATAAAAAGCAGAAATCTGGACCACTGGGCTTTGGCACAACATAAGCAAATGGCTCATGAAATTTGTCTATAGGAATCTTGGACCAAACGGGTAACTCATGCAAGCCATGCAACAAGCATGGAGATGTGGAGGTATTAGACCTCTGTAGCTAATAATATCTTGACCCTAGAAACAGAGACTGGCTGGGCAGCAGGCACAAAACTATCAGAGGCAGGCTGGGCAGCAGGTGGTATATAGCGACATCAGGCTTGTCAGCAGAAAAATGATCAGTGGCATATGGCTGGGAAACAGGTGAAATACCAATGGATTTAAGCTGGATAGCAGGTAAAGGATTAGTAGAGTCAGAGTGGACAGTAGGTAGAGGATCAGTGGCATCAGACTGAATAGCTGGTAGCGTATCAGCAACATCAGCCTTGTCAGCGGTAAATGAATTGTAGTGTCAGCCTGATGTAACATCCCTGCTGTTACACTGTGCAGAACGAGCGCAGCTACCCTATTCTAGCAGCTGTGCTCCGTTCTGCAAGTGGTCCACGTCACTTCCGGTGCGCGGATGTATGCGCTCCACGCTGGAACGCGGAGATGCGTCCCAGTGTTCTCCTCTGATTCCCCGCGAATTCGCGGCTATTTAAAACCCATGCAGATGACGGCAGGGTGTTCCGTTATTCTGTTGAACGCCTGCCGTCACCTGGGAAAGCCACTGCACTGCATTGCATTCCGCAACACGGACTACCCTGCGATTGTCTGGATCTCCTCCTTCCATCACCCTGAGATCCCCGCACACCATCTCTGCTTATATCTCATCCAAAGCACTACCAGTCCCAGCAGAACCGCAAGTATTACAAGAGACATACTGTAGTCATTGTTATCCATACCCTCCTGCACCTTATAGGGAAAATACCAGGTCTGTGTCACAGTAAGGAGATCTAATCTTATATGGACTGAGTTATGCATCTATATGTGTCTTGGAATTAGTACATAACAAGTACTTACTGCTACTGTTCAACCATAAATTACTATAGTACTTCTGTATCACATTGCATTTATCCTGCTACAGTGTATTGTAGATACTTTAATTCATCTTCATCAGTAGCGGTAGCTTATGTTGGAATAGGCTCCGCTATACTTTATGTTGTCTACCATTTAGAGGTTGTGATGAGTTAAACCCCAAACTTTCTTATTGATTAGAGAGTGAACTGGTGGTTACGCCTGAGAAGCCTCTGCAGCTGAGATCTTATTCAATTAGTACATTCACGTAGCAGAGTCGTTACACCTGAGCAGTAGGTAGAAGATCAGTAGCATCAGATGAATGAATGAATGAAAACTTATATAGCGCAGCACATGCAAACTTAATCGCCTCTGGGCGCTTGTTGTTCCTGTCTCCTTTGGTATCAAAAGAGATGAGTCTTGATCTTTCTCCTGAACGCTAAGTGGTTCTCCTCCAACCCAATATACACAAAAATCCCTCCAGGGAGCGCTGCAAATATTATAGCAACACAATGGAATGTGAGAATCAGTAAAAACTAACACAGTGCAGCTGTCAACCAAAAAATGGGCAAAGAACATACAAACAACAGAGACAGTGCACAGTGGGTTAAAATTTATAATAACACTTAATAGTCCAAAACACATATAAAAAATTATTTTGCACAGAAGGCATGCATTAAGAAAAAAATATATATAGTAGAATACCACAGTTCACCTAGAGTCCATAGGGAGAAGCTATAAACAAAAAATATTGTGCTAAAAAATGACAGTGATGAACACAATGTGAATACAAATCAATGTATATACAAAAGAATCAATTAAATAATTGGTTGGAGGCAGCCAGCACACCAGTGGATGACAAGTAAAGCAAAAAAAAGAAAAAAGTGCAGCGCCAAAAAAATTTACAGAATGAGCTTCACCTGAAGCAGGTGAGTCTAGAAGTGATATAATCTATTAAGTGATAGACTTGCGGCTTTCCACCTATATGATCAAATAGATAATAAAAAATGTGTAAACAGGCTGGATATTAAATCCAGCGAACACCATGTGGTAATAAGTCCCAAAAGAAGTGAGTAATAAATGAATATTCCCAATAGTTTATGGGTGTCCTTAGACTTCACAATCTTTACTTTATGTTGTCTTTGTTAAGACCTCCCCATCTTCATATTGACAATCCGTGGCATATAGATGAATTAAACACGCTTACCAGCTGTTGTTGACCCGCTGACACCGTACGGTGAGTGGGTCATGAAGGCTTGTGTGGGCCGACCGCCCTCCTTGGAATGGGACGTAGATATAATTCTCACTCCCAACACTCCATAGAAGGTCCAAGGAAGAAGATGGTGAGGAAAGTCACAGGGTTTCCCAATGGGGTGAGGTAAGTCCTCCAGAAGATTTCCGATCACAGGAAAAAAGGGAGAAAGGGGATAGACCTCCTCATAGTGTAAAAACGTATTTATTTATTGGAAAGGTTCAACCCCCAGGGTTGAACCTTTCCAACACTTCCACTGCGCAAATTGAATCTTTTCTTATAGTGGTTGTGTATCTGGCTGTGGGAAAATTTACTTATTGAGACTTTTTCACTTTTTGATTTTACTGTTTTATTTTAAAGCGGAAGTAAACCCATCGATTTAACAGTTTCAAAAAGCAGTTAAATTTCCGGCATGCCGGGATTGCCAACTGTCACATTGGTTGTGCTCTCAACCAAACTGTCAAACCATCCAATGGCTGGTGTCATAACTGATCACATGTGCAGCACCACGGCAGTTGAAGATTAAACAGAGGACAAGATGGCAGCTTCCTTGGCTGAAAATGATAGGTGGGTTTACTTCCACTTTAAGTATTACACGTGTTGCTGTGATCTGCGTGTGTAAATAAATAAGTTTTTACACTATGAGGAGGTCTATCCCCTTTCTCCCTTTTTTCCTGTGATCGGAAATCTTCTGGAGGACTTACCTCACCCCATTGGGAAACCCTGTGACTTTCTCACCAGCTTCTTCCTTGGACCTTCTATGGAGTGTCGGGAGTGAGAATTATATCTACGTCCCATTCCAAGGAGGGCGGTCGGCCCACACAAGCCTTCATGACCCACTCACCGTACGGTGTCAGCGGGTCAACAACAGCTGGTAAGCGTGTTTAAATTATCTATATGCCATGGATTGTCAATATGAAGATGGGGAGGTCTTAACAAAGACAACATAAAGTAAAGATTGTGAAGTCTAAGGACACCCATAAACAATTGGGAATATTCATTTATTACTCACTTCTTTTGGGACTTATTACCACATGGTGTTCGCTGGATTTAATATCCAGCCTGTTTACACATTTGTTATTATCTATTTGATCATATAGGTGGATAGCCGCAAGTCTATCACTCAATAGATTATATCACTTCTAGACTCACCTGCTTCAGGTGAAGCTCCTTCTGTACATTTTTTTGGCGCTGCACTTTTTTCTTTTTTTTTTCATAGGGAGAAGCTACCTATGATGGAACCCATCGGCTTGGAACTACCATCTGGACCTGTCGGTACCGGCTAAACCTCTGCCCATCAATACGGCAGTGGTGAGGACTGGCTGCCGCAGTGCAGTACTTCTTCCTGTCACACTTATCCATCCAGTGTCCACTCATAGCCGTCCAGAGGAGAGCTTTCCATAGAGATATTGTACCCTCCAGCCCGTTACCTACGGTTTTGGCCTGCTATTTTGCTACTCCTTTACAGCGGGATATTTAACCCTTCCATCATAGGTAGCTTCTCCCTATGGACTCTAGGTGAACTGTGGTATTCTACTATATATATTTTTTTCTTAATTCATGCCTTCTGTGCAAAATATTTTTTTATATGTGTTTTGGACTATTAAGTGTTATTATAAATTTTAACCCAATGTGCGCTGTCTCTGCTGTTTGTATGTTCTCCTCCAACCGAATGCTGGTTGGTAAAGCGATCCATAGTCTGGGACCTTGGACCGCAAATCTCCTTTCTCCTTTGGACTTGTAGTTGGCTTTCGGTATCTGGAGGAGATTTTGATGGGTGGATCGCAAAACGCGATTGGAATTATGAGCTTTTATTTTTTCGCATAGATAATGGGGGGCATTCCCATGGATACATCTATGCGTTAGACAGAGTGCTTTAAAAGTGATTCTGTCTTTTACTGGTAACCAGTGAAGTGTTCTCAGTGAAGGTGAGATTGATTCCCAAGGTTTTTTCCCAGTCACAAGTCTAGCGGCCGTATTTTGAACGACTTGTAGATGAGCGATTTGGTACTTGGGGAGTCCGAGGTAAAGGGCATTTGCATAGTCCAATCTTGAGTTTACAATTGCTCCCACCATGACCGCTATGTCTTCCTTGGGAATAAAAGGAGTAAGTCTGCGTAGTAGGCGCAGCAGATGGTGAGATCCGCTGACTACTGACCCTATTTGTGCGTCCATTGTCATGTAGGAGTCAAAGATGACCCCAAGACTTTTGACTTTGGCGCTAGGGGTAATGATTTTGCCCAAAATGGGCGGGGGGGTCCAAGTTGTTGCAGGTTGATTAATATGCTTGGCGTGAAACAGGAGAAGTTCTGTTTTCGCTCCGTTGAGTTTAAGATAACTCTTTGTCATCCAGTCATCTATCAAAGAGAGGCATGTCTCTAGATTGAGGAGGTGATCCTTTTTATTGCAAATTCGGAAATACAGTTGCGTGCCGTCTGCATATGAGTGGTTAAGCAGTTTTTGGCTGCTAATAATCTAAAAAAAAAAAAATCAAAAGATTTGATAGCTTTTGGCATATCCATGAAGTCAGGCTGGTCAGCGGGTAAGGATCAGTGCAATGGATGGGTAGCAGGTGAAATACCAATGGATTCAAGCTGGATAGCAGGTAAAGGATTAGAAGAGTACACAGCCTGACCACATACAGAGGCCCAACATTGAAGTAGCAACTTCAGGCGTTCTAGGAGCATAAATTACACATATAATCTCTCAACCACCTATTACACTTTTGAAGGCCCTGGAGCAACAACCAGGACAATGGAAACGCCCACAAAGTGACCACATTTTGGAAAGCAAACACCCCAACGTATAATCTATGAGGCATAATAAGTCTTTTGAATGGTTCATTTTTTTTCAGAAGTTTTGGGGAAATGTGGAAAAAAAAATGAAAAAGCATTTTTTTTTTACACAAAGTTGTCCATTTATAAGATGTTTCCAACATATAGCATGTACATAGCAAAAATTACACCCCAAAATATATTCTGCTGCTCCTCCCGAGTATGGCGATACCACATGTGTGAGACTTTTACACAGCCTGGCTACATAGAGGCCCAACATCCAAAAGGCACCTTCAGGTGCACATTTTTTGAAGGCCCTTCATACTTTTATCACATAGCATGTACATACCAAGAATTACACCTTAAAATACATTCTGCTGAGTAAATGGTAGAAAAAAAAGATTACCTGTGGTTTTAGTAGTGCAATTGTCCACAGGAGGAGAGCCCTGAATTGTCCAGGCAGCAGGCAGGAATATTGTCCATAGTCAGTACAGGCAGGGATACTGTCCATATACAGTCCAGGGTCAGTGCAAGTAGAGACATTACCAGCAGTGCCAAAATATTGGTCCTGGTAGTAGGCAGGAACATGGTCCAAGTAGTAGGCCAGGAAAGAATGGGGACAGAGGTAGAGACTTCTCCCACCCAAATCTCTTTGAAGCCTCCGATTCTCCAGACCCTAATCTGGGAATGAGAAGTCTAAAAAATTAGTTTTCATCATCCAGAAAACAATTCTGGAGCCCCTCACATATGTGAGACCGCTGTGTTATGAATCCCACTACTCCAGTAGCAGAGTAAAAGATCAGTAAAAGAGGCAGGCAAAAAACATGGTCAAACAGTCCAGGGTCAGTTCCAGAGCAGGCAGAGGTAGGTACAGTTTAGCGTTAGGCAGAAACGTGGTCATATAACAGGCCAGGGTCAGTTCCAGAGCAGGCAGAGGTAGGTACAGTTTATCATTAGGCAGACGCATGGTCATATAACAGGCCAGGGTCAGTTCCAGAGCAGGCAGAGGTAGGTACAGTTTATCATTAGGCAGAAGCGTGGTCATTTAACAGGCCAGGGTCAGTTCCGGAGAAGGATCTTCTGTGACATTTTGAATACTCAGAATTATTTTGAGTTTTGCCAGAAGGAATGTAAAGTCATCCCTAGGAGGACAGACCAAACAAGTGTGCCCGTTTTAGTCTGAACCTGGGACTTTTGATGGCAGCCACCACTGGCATGGGGATCTGACTCAAAGCCACACCTGGTCCCTGGGAGGACTGGCCAGACATGTCTACAACTGTTGTGGTGGAAGTCTGAGGGGCAGAAGGCACTGACACAGGAATCCGACTCGAAGCCACACCTGGTCCCTGGGAGGACAGATCAAACAAGTGTGCCCGCTTTAGTCTGAACTTTGGACTTTTGGTGGCAGCCACCACTGGCGCGGGGATCTGACTCAAAGCCGCACCTGGTCCCTGGGAGGACTGGCCAGACATGTCTACAACTGTTGTGGTGGAAGTCTGAGTGGCAGCCGGCACTGATGCAGGGATCTGACTTGAAGCCGCACACTGGGAGGACTGACCAGACATGTCTAGGACTGTTGTGGTTGAAGTATGAGTGGTAGCCACCACTGGTGCAGGAAAGAAACGTAGGAAGGTTATAATCAACAAGAAACCTGGATAGCCTCCCTAGTGGTCAAACAGTGTAAATCTACACCTAAAAAATGTACAAAAGAACAAAGTAGGTTGGGGTAACAACAATGAACCCCGAATATAATAAACAAACAGTGCTAAATGTATTCAGTCCAGTGATATAAACATCAGTGTGAGCAGAAAAATAGGACTAAACAGTCCAAAACCAGTCCATATACAATGGTAGGTAGTAATCTCATAGATCTATTGTATTGT
This sequence comes from Rana kukunoris, assembly GCA_029574335.1. Classification (NCBI taxonomy): domain Eukaryota; kingdom Metazoa; phylum Chordata; class Amphibia; order Anura; family Ranidae; genus Rana; species Rana kukunoris. The sequence goes on from CM056049.1 coordinate 163,058,629, forward strand.
CCTCTTTCAAGTGACATTCAGACACATCAGGGCTGCATATAAATTTCAAAGGTTAGAACAAAGGAACCCCTCATTTCTGGTCAGTGATGAACATTTCTTCTATACTCCACATTCCCAGGAAATTAGCATTGGGTAAAGGTGAATTCAATGCGCTTACCGACTGGTGTAGACCCACAGCTCACATTACAATAGATCTATGCGATTACTACCTACCATTATAACCTTCCTACACGATTTAGGGGCTCCCTTAATAGGGATACCCTGGTTCATTTGGCGCTGCACTTTTTTTACACCACTGCCTTATATTGAGCCTGACCAGTGACGTCATCGCAGGAGAAAAACAACTGCTTTTTTTTTTTTCAAATACTTTATGCAGCGTATGTTCAGTGACAAACAACCTATAATGTTATGTAATGGGAACTTATGTTATATATTAGAGGTAAAATATATTAAAAAAATTGAAAATATAAAATACAAACTTGTTTTTAAATCAGACAGATATGGGAATATGCTTGTTTTTATAAAAATTATATATTTAAGTTTTCTTGCATTACTTACTGTTATCTCACATATATATTATTCTTATTATAGCCAAATTTACTGCCATAACTCCTCCCACAGCTTTTACACTACATGGACAAGTAATATACCGAAACATTCAGATTGTTACCGATTGGTGTGCTATTACTCTGTGCAACATTTCGCCGAATGGTTCACAAAATATCGTAGTTTTTGCGGCAAAATTGGTCCCATAGGAATGAATGCTGAAATGTTAAAAAATACAGCAGGGAAAAAGCTGACAAAAGCTGACAACTCCATGATCAGCCAAAACATTATGACCTCCCCATGATCAGCCATGATCAGCCAGTTTTGATGGGGGCAGTTTTTGTTGGGAGCAATAGGATGGGGGCAATTTTGACAGTGCCGTTTTTCATGGGGCAGTAGGATGGAGCCGTTTTGATGGGGGCATTTTTTGATGGGGCAGTTTTTGATGGAGCAGTTTTTCATGGGGCAATTTTGATGGTACAGTTTTTGATATGGCAAGAGGATGGGAAAATTTTGATGGTGCAGGTTTTGATGGGGGCAGTTTTTGATGGGGCAATAGGATGGGGCAATTTGAATTTAGAAATTGGATGAAAGGATTAGTGCTGAAAAACACGTTTTGATAGATAAAACCTACATTTTATATACATCTATATAGATCAGACCAAAATGACGGACAAATTAGGAGGTATGAGGGATAGAGGGACATTGCTCCAAATCAGGGACAGTCCCTCGAAAATAGGGACAGTTGGGAGCTGGGTTGCAAAGGAAACTCAACCTCCCCATAGCCCGGAGTGCATACCATCCAGATGTAATACATTCCCTGCACTGCGTGAGAACCTCCTCCTCAGGATGGGTTCACACCTATGTGGGTTGCAGTTAATTTGTTTTCTTGGTGCATTCTGCCTTTTTGACAGTTTTTTTAAATGTGTTTTTGATGCATTTTGCATCTTTTGGTAGTCGTCTGTTGTCATGCAGGAGAAATCAGCTAAAATTCAGCGAAAAAACGCAAGCACTGCATTTCTTACACGTTTCTGCTGCATTTCCATTAAAGTCTATGGAACCAAAAATGCAACCTGCTGTGGGCATAAAAGTCCCCGACCCTTTTCAGAAAAACACACCGGTTGAAAACACACAGATGTGAACGTGACTCATAGGAAATCATGTTAAATGGACTGTAGTGCATTTCTGCAAAACTTGAAAACGCACTGATGTGAGGCAGGCCTCACTGATGACTTTTACTTCTTTCCATACATTAGAGTCACCTAACATTTCCAATGGTGGAGAATTTCAGGAGTAGGGATAGAGCCGAACACCCCTGGGTTCGGTTCACACCAGAACCTGCGAACAGACCAAAAGTTTGTGTGAACTTTAGAACCCTGTTAAAGTCTATGGGACTCGAACGTTTGAAATCTAAAGTACACATTTTAAAGGCTAATATGCAAGTTATTGTCCTAAAAAGTGTTTGGGGACCCGGGTCCTGCCCCAGGGGAGTGTTTGGGGACCTGGGTCCTGCCCCAGGGGACATGTATCAATGCAAAAAAAAAGTTTTCAAAACTCACGTTTTTTCAGGAGCAGTGATTTTAATAATGCTTAAAGTGAAACAATTTAAATTTCGTACCTAGGGGGGTGTATAGTATGCCTGTAAAGTAGCGCTTGTTTCCTGTGCTTAGAACTGTCCCTGCACAAAATGTAATTTCTGAAGGAAAAAGGTCATTTAAAATCACTCACCTTCGGGTCTGGTATGAATATTAAGGGGAACCCTGCGTCAAATTAAAATAAAACGATGTGGGGTTTCCCCCAAATATCCATTCCAGACCCTTTAGGTATGCTATGGATTTCAAGTGGAACTCCACCCCAATTTTTTTTTTTAATGCCGTGGACCCCCACACATTTTTTTTTATGAATGACTTTTCTCTGTATTGCCGGGAGCCGACAATTCATTATAGCCACGAGTGATTTTAAATTACTTTTTTTCCTTCAGAAATTACACTTTGTGCAGGGACAGTTCTAAGCATGGGAAACAAGCGCTACTTTACAGGCAAACTTTTATTGTTTCACTTAAAGGAATTATTAAAATTACTGCTGCCAAAAAAACTGCAGTTTTTAAAACTTTTTTTTGCATTGATACATGTCCCCTGGGGCAGGATCCAGGTCCCCAAACACTTTTTATTACAATAACTTGCATATTAGCCTTTAAAATTAGCACTTTATATTTCAAATGTTAGAGTCCCATAGACTTTAACAGGGTTCTAAAGTTCACACAAACTTGCCAGTTGCCAGGTTAGTGAAAGAAAACCTGTCTGTGAGCACTTCACCCACTCAAGCAGGAGTGGCGACGAGTTTACAAATTGGTACTGCTAAGGGCAGGCTTGCCGTTCATATCCAGGCCTGACACCGCAAGTTCTCCTCTCCTTTTATCAACCTGTCTTTCCTTCCTAACTGAAGTTGATGTTGGCTTTGTTGGCCTGGAAATAAAGCATTGGAAAAACCTTTGACTGTCTGGACCTTCGTTCACTATTTTGTTCCTGCATCACACCCCTAGACAACGATAAGGTAACTTAATTTGTCGATCCCAACAATCAGGGCTTTTTTTCTGGGGGAACTTGGTGGAACTCAGTTCCACCACCTTTGGCTCAGACCCTTTGGTGCCCGCTCACCACAATCACTTGTGAACACAGAAGTCTGGTTTCTGTGTTTACAAGTGACTGCTTTGTAACCCCCTGAACTCTGCACACTGTATGTAATGCAATTCTGGTATTTAATGCCCCTTTAAGACCCTTCTACTGTTTGTGAAATCTGAACGGGTCGTGGTTGAGTTCCTGCACCTATTTTCTGAGAAAAAAAGCTCTGCCAACAATCAATCAGCGGCTCCTTCGGGGGTAGCGCTACACATAAGAAAGTTATAAGTTAACACAACGGTCAGCAAATACATATCAGGGATGGCAGCATACTGGTGGATATACAGTATAATAAGTTGATATAATAGATTGATAAGGCAAGGTAAAGGCAGGTAGCAGGCAGGTAAAGAACAATAACTACAAAACAAACAGGAGTCATAAAAAGGGTGAGAAAGGTGAAATGCAGAACAGGATGCTCACAAGAATAAACATAAACCTTTTTGTTTGGGTGATCTTCAAGGTGTTCAGGTGTTCCTAACGCATTAAGACAGATTTATACTTGCCATCCTGTGATATTTACAAATATGTTAGCGTGTACCTGAGCTGCATATTAATAAACCATGAACCAATGACTCATGATTACATCTAGTAACAGTGCATCTAGCCAGATAGAAGGAATGTTATCATTGCTACAAGGAACAGCTGCTGTCTATGGTGAGGGGGAATCAGGAGCCAACTGTTTTTTTTTACAGTACTTTACTTCCTACAGCCCACTATTTTCTCCCTGGCTTGTGTTGGGATTTCTTTATCACATATATATTACTTTGGAACCAAGGTATACCTTTAGGTTCATATTTATTTATTTATATTTATTCTACTAAAAATATTTTTTCCCTTGAGATTCCAGAGACAATATGTAATGTAACTTCATCAAAACAAAAGGGTAGACTTACAAGAGTGCTAGTTAAGAATCAGGCTTAGTTCACACTAGTGCGATACTGAAACTCTGCAAATCCACTGCGGGTTTCCGCATCACACCTGACTCACAAGGCAGTTCAAACTGCACTATGCAAACTACTGGGAGTGTCAATAGAAAGGTAATGACACCCCCAAATCAGTTTGCATATCGCAGTGCGCGAACACCCATGCGATCCGACTCTGGTTTAGACCAAATAAAGGGTCCTGTGTAAATTTGGTCTGAATCACATGCGATATCACACAGCTCAGTGTTGTGGAACCGGGACGCATGGTTTTGTTTAATCTATAAGCAGATGGGCCCGTCCATGTGTCTGGCCCATCCATGTGTCTGGCCCCTGATCTACATTTTTTTGAAGCATGTGATGAGAGCCAAAGGCTCTAAAAGGATTTAAAAAAGGATGGGCTTGGGGCACACCCAGTTGTATGACAATAGCAAATTAATATTCCCTATCACCACACTAATCCTCATTCCGACCAATGAGGAAGCGGGCCTTGAGACCCATCACCTAATTGGCTGAAAGGACAGGCAATCCTATTGGATGCCAAGGAGGAGGAGGGAGGATCCGCACAGCGAAAGCCGTGATGTTTCAGAAGAAGAAAAAGGACACAGGAGCCACTGACCGCCGCCCATAGGAGCCCACTGCCCACTGCCGTTGGAGCCCGGAACCTACCCACTGCCGGCTGCCGTCGGACCCTAAAACCTGCCCGTTGCCTGCCACCCATAGGAGCCCACAACATGGCCACTGCATGCCCACAACATAGATGGGATAAGTGCCAATGGGTGCCGCTGACCAACCAATAGATTTAGTAGATGTATTTCAGGTTTATTTAGGTATGTTTAGGGAACCCTAAACAAGAAAATAAAGTTTGTGCAAGGGTTGAACAGCATTAACAGGACTCTGACAATATAAAGTGATGAATGATTTAAAAATATTTTGAGATATTATTAAACATAAAAAAAAGCTGATAAATATGATTGTGTTTTTTCTATAAGTAAATGTGAGGGCAGATCCTAGTTGTATCATGTCTAGAAGCATAATCATGAATAACCTTATATTTTACCAGAATATATAGGTGCATATACAGTTCACACTCATGAGCAGCAAATGGAAAATTCATCCACAATGGAGATGTGACAAGAAATGGCAAGGGATCTCCATGTTACAAATGGTAAATGTAGGCTTGTACATATTGATATAGACTGCTTGATGTTTCCAGTTAATATCCTTCTTTTTCAAGTTATTGATAGCAACAGGCAGAAAAACGAACACAGAAAAAAATCAATTAGGGCTTCAGCATAGAAAGCCAGATAGATTTAGTTCTAGATATGTAACTAGGGTCTGGACAAGCCAGAGAAAAGGTTTATAAGAGCTATACCAAACAAAGGAACCAAGCTCAAGAACACAGAATAGTCTGAATAGCAAGCTAATAGGATAGTCACACAATGCAGCAGGGGGAGATGAGTGCTTAAAGCCCAACTCTAGAAAACGTAAAAATGATCCCTCGCAGTTGTGTTGCACCCACACTACAAGGGTTAACTGCTAATTTAGCCTAGGGGAAAGTAAAAGCATTTTAACTGAAATTATGTCCTGGCTGATGGCGCTCCATGGTTGGACTGTCTTTCAACATCACCATGTCCAGTGCAGAGCTATGGACTCTGCATTGGACTTGATGCCATAAGGACCTTAGACCACTGGATCATTGGGGAACAGAGGCTGTGGGAATCAGTTTATCAGTGCAGAGGAGCAGGTAAATAGATTTTATTTTCTATGTCACCTCTCAACCTAAACAAGCAATTAACCCTTGCAGGGCAGACAGAGTTTCACTGCAAGTGATATTTTTCTTTAATGTTTGGAAAGCTGAAATTCAGGCATAGCTGAACTATATTTAAAAGCTATGAAGCCCTACAGCCTTAAAATACAGCTAACATCATGGGGTCAAATCCATAGAGAGAGTACGCCGGCGTATCTACTGATACGCCGGGGTACTTTCAAATTACCCGCGTCGTATCTTTAGTTTGAATCCTCAAACCACGATATGACGGCATCTGGGTTCGATCCGACAGACGTATGCCTTTGTATGCCTTCGGATCGTAGATGCAATACTTCGGCATCCGCTGGGTGGAGTTCTCGTCTCTTTCCGCTTTGAGTATTTCCGATGATCCACGAACGTACGCGCGGCCGTCGCATTCTCTTACGTCGTCTCTAGTCGGCATTTTCCGGTGTATAGTTTGTAGACAAGAAGGACATGCGCCAAACTAAGTGTAGTAAAATAGGAATTTAATGAGGAAAAATAGTAGTAAACAATAGATTGGCTACTCACAAAACAATTGAGAGCACATCAGGGGTTAACGGCTGGTCAAGGGTCACAACGATCGTTTACAGCTGCAGGCAGGCTGACTTGGCCAAGTCATGGGAGATATGGAGACCCATCCTGGGGAAGCCTAGGAGAAGCAACCGGGGATCCAGGAGCCGTGTTTCCAGGATAGGACGCGCTATGCGTTCCAGCATGAAGCGCAGTCTGTCGCCGTACGACCGGAAGTGACGTCGAACCTCGGGCCAGCCAATGGGATGACGCGTTTCTCAGCATCCGCTGGTTCATCAGATCCAAAACGTCCAATAGGAGCGGGCGTACTATATATGCAGGGGATTATCGTGATTGGTCAGCGGGGCTTAATAAACAGAGTGCACACAGGAAGTGCTGGGAAATACAGACACAGATAGTACAGGACACTAGAATTATATATATATATATATATATAAGCAAAATGCAGAAAAATAAAAATAAAATATATATAAAATGTTAAAAATAATAATAAAATAATATATATAATTATAAAGAGGTATATATGTAAATAAATGAATATATATATATATATAAAAAGAATATATATATATATATATATATATATATATATATATATATATATATATAAAGAAATTTATGACAACATTTAAAAAATTATTCAAAAAATTCCTAGAAAAATTACTAAAAAATATATATATATTAAAAAATATATGTATATATATATATAACATATATAACATATACTAAATATATGTATATATATATATAACATATACTAAACAATACACACTAAAAAATACCATAAAGTGCCATAGTCACAGAGACCCAATATAAAATGAAATAATATAGAATAATATAATAAATAATAATCAAGCACATAAATTAGGTATGTATATATATATAGGAGATATAAAGTCACCGTACGCATATGCGCAAAGCAAACATAACTATGTGCGTATGGGTGACTACAGGTGACACATCCACAGACCAGGGTAATATGTACACATATATACATGTAGGTGGGGTGTGATACACATACACACACATGTATATACATAAAAATGTCGGGAATAGTTCAGTTTAGACAGTGATATGCGGGGGGAAATAATATAATATAAAGCTGATGCACAAACAAGGCAGTCCTGTATAGTCATGAGTGTGCAGCAACATATGTATTCTCTGGATGAAATTGTGTACGAAAAATTATACTATGTATATGTGTATACATACAAATACATGTATAATCGCATGCACACATGCATACCCACACACATAATACGGTGCAAGGAAGTATATCGTCAATCACCAAAAATAATAAAGACGATAATACAGGAAAAAATGATTATAAAAGTCATAACAGCAAAAAAGTAATTATAAGAATGGATCATTAAGAAAGAAGTCTTAGATAATGTTGTTTGTTTCTATTTCCTCATTGAGTCCATGTGGCGTCATCGTATTGAGGGAATAGATCCAAAAGGTTTCCTGTCTGCATAGTCGTTGAAATCTCTCGACTGCAGTAGGGGTTTCAGGAATGGCCTCAATAACCCAAACCTGTAAAAGGGAAATGTCCCCATGATGGTGAATAGCAAAGTGTCGTGCGATACTAGATTTGGGGTCACCAGCATGAACTGCACGTCGGTGCTCCCCAAATCTAGTACGAAGAGCGCTAATCGTCCTACCCACATAAAGGAGTCCGCAAGGGCAAAAAACACAGTAAATGACATATGTCGTCGAGCAATTATAAAACAAACTCAAATTATAAGTCTTGTTGTTGGCTGTAAAACTCTTTTTACCATGTTTAACATAAGAACAAGTTAAACATTTGGCCTTTTTGCATTGAAACATCCCTACTAGGGGTATAAGGGTTAGTTGTTTAAGCCTATGAAGTTTGGTGTTAGCATTGGACTTTATTTTGCTAGGGGCTATCTTGCTCTTGATATTTGGGGCCCTACGGTACGCAAATTTTGGCTGAATAGTGATAGATGAAGACAAGAGGGGGTCCTGAGTTAGAATAGACCAATGTTTTTTAATGATATTTTCCATTTTTTTATGTTTAGCATGGTACTGGGTAATGAACCTGGTGGTGGGGACCTGTTCAGTTTTCTTAGATATAGGTGGAGAATTAGAATCATACATAATGCAAGCAGAATCAACAAGGTTCGGAGGGTAGCCTTTGACAATAAATTTCTCTTTAAGATTAACACTCAAAGATTTGTAATCCTCCAATCTAGTACAATTCCGTCTAAGTCGATGGAATTGACTTTTCGGAACATTATTGATCCATTTGGGGTGGTGACAACTAGAATGATGGAGGTAAGAATTCACGGCTGTGGGTTTAGTAAAATTCTTGGCACTGATAGTATTCCGGTCATGGAACAGTTCAAGGTCTAAATAACATATGGACTCAGGATCACTAGCTGAAGTGAAGGTCAAGCCAAAAGGGTTGTTGTTGCAGTAGGCTACAAAGTTGGTGATAGAATCAATGGAACCATCCCAGATCATGATTATATCATCTATATATCGGCCAAAAAAAACGATATGTGCAGAAAATGGGTTATTCTTATCTATATAAATGGCTTCCCAACGACCCATAGTGAGGTTGGCATAGCTGGGTGCAAAATTAGCACCCATCGCTGTGCCTTGCTTTTGTAGGTAAAATTCATCATCGAACAGGAAGTAATTGTGTTCGAGACAAAAGCGAGTAGACAGCAAGATGAATTCTATCTGTAGTGTGTTTAAACTAGGGTCTGCATTAAGGAAATGTGAGACCGCCTCAAGTCCCACCGAGTGTGGTATAGAGGTGTAGAGCGAGCAAACATCAAGAGATAACCAATGGTAAGAAGGTTCCCATGAATAGGGAGATAGCAAGTCAATAAGATGAGTACCATCCCGAATATAGGATGGGAGAGCTTGAGCAAGCGGTTGTAAAAAATGGTCGATATAGAGAGAAAAACTGGTGGTGATGCTATCCATTGAGGCGACAATCGGGCGACCTGGTGGATTGTTAACATCCTTATGTATTTTAGGCAAATGATATAGGTAGGGGACTTGAAAAAAGGGTTTTAAAAAGAAAGCAGCCTCCAATTTGTTCAGGGTGCCAACAGCAAGGGCCTCCCGAACAATATTAGATGACTCAATAGTGAATTTAGGCAGAGGATCATATTTAAGTTTCTCATAAGTATTTTCATCTGCGAGTAATCGTCTGGCTTCAGACATATAGTCAACCTTGTCCTGTATAACTATTCCCCCTCCCTTATCTGCAGATCTGATGATGATCTCAGGATTAGTGCTAAGGGATTTTAGAGCTGAATATTCCGAAGATGTAAGATTACTATGAAACCTGGTGGTCTTGGAGTCTGTTTTACAGAGGTCCGTAAGAGCTTACGGACCTCTGTAAAACAGACTCCAAGACCACCAGGTTTCATAGTAATCTTACATCTTCGGAATATTCAGCTCTAAAATCCCTTAGCACTAATCCTGAGATTATCATCAGATCTGCAGATAAGGGAGGGGAAATAGTTATACAGGACAAGGTTGACTATATGTCTGAAGCCAGACGATTACTCGCAGATGAAAATACTTATGAGAAACTTAAATATGATCCTCTGCCTAAATTCACTATTGAGTCATCTAATATTGTTCGGGAGGCCCTTGCTGTTGGCACCCTGAACAAATTGGAGGCTGCTTTCTTTTTAAAACCCTTTTTTCAAGTCCCCTACCTATATCATTTGCCTAAAATACATAAGGATGTTAACAATCCACCAGGTCGCCCGATTGTCGCCTCAATGGATAGCATCACCACCAGTTTTTCTCTCTATATCGACCATTTTTTACAACCGCTTGCTCAAGCTCTCCCATCCTATATTCGGGATGGTACTCATCTTATTGACTTGCTATCTCCCTATTCATGGGAACCTTCTTACCATTGGTTATCTCTTGATGTTTGCTCGCTCTACACCTCTATACCACACTCGGTGGGACTTGAGGCTGTCTCACATTTCCTTAATGCAGACCCTAGTTTAAACACACTACAGATAGAATTCATCTTGCTGTCTACTCGCTTTTGTCTCAAACACAATTACTTCCTGTTCGATGATGAATTTTACCTACAAAAGCAAGGCACAGCGATGGGTGCTAATTTTGCACCCAGCTATGCCAACCTCACTATGGGTCGTTGGGAAGCCATTTATATAGATAAGAATAACCCATTTTCTGCACATATCGTTTTTTTTTGGCCGATATATAGATGATATAATCATGATCTGGGATGGTTCCATTGATTCTATCACCAACTTTGTAGCCTACTGCAACAACAACCCTTTTGGCTTGACCTTCACTTCAGCTAGTGATCCTGAGTCCATATGTTATTTAGACCTTGAACTGTTCCATGACCGGAATACTATCAGTGCCAAGAATTTTACTAAACCCACAGCCGTGAATTCTTGCCTCCATCATTCTAGTTGTCACCACCCCAAATGGATCAATAATGTTCCGAAAAGTCAATTCCATCGACTTAGACGGAATTGTACTAGATTGGAGGATTACAAATCTTTGAGTGTTAATCTTAAAGAGAAATTTATTGTCAAAGGCTACCCTCCGAACCTTGTTGAGTCTGCTTGCATTATGTATGATTCTAATTCTCCACCTATATCTAAGAAAACTGAACAGGTCCCCACCACCAGGTTCATTACCCAGTACCATGCTAAACATAAAAAAATGGAAAATATCATTAAAAAACATTGGTCTATTCTAACTCAGGACCCCCTCTTGTCTTCATCTATCACTATTCAGCCAAAATTTGCGTACCGTAGGGCCCCAAATATCAAGAGCAAGATAGCCCCTAGCAAAATAAAGTCCAATGCTAACACCAAACTTCATAGGCTTAAACAACTAACCCTTATACCCCTAGTAGGGATGTTTCAATGCAAAAAGGCCAAATGTTTAACTTGTTCTTATGTTAAACATGGTAAAAAGAGTTTTACAGCCAACAACAAGACTTATAATTTGAGTTTGTTTTATAATTGCTCGACGACATATGTCATTTACTGTGTTTCTTGCCCTTGCGGACTCCTTTATGTGGGTAGGACGATTAGAGCCCTTCGTACTAGATTTGGGGAGCACCGACGTGCAGTTCATGCTGGTGACCCCAAATCTAGTATCGCACGACACTTTGCTATTCACCATCATGGGGACATTTCCCTTTTACAGGTTTGGGTTATTGAGGCCATTCCTGAAACCCCTACTGCAGTCGAGAGATTTCAACGACTATGCAGACAGGAAACCTTTTGGATCTATTCCCTCAATACGATGACGCCACATGGACTCAATGAGGAAATAGAAACAAACAACATTATCTAAGACTTCTTTCTTAATGATCCATTCTTATAATTACTTTTTTGCTGTTATGACTTTTATAATCATTTTTTCCTGTATTATCGTCTTTATTATTTTTGGTGATTGACGATATACTTCCTTGCACCGTATTATGTGTGTGGGTATGCATGTGTGCATGCGATTATACATGTATTTGTATGTATACACATATACATAGTATAATTTTTCGTACACAATTTCATCCAGAGAATACATATGTTGCTGCACACTCATGACTATACAGGACTGCCTTGTTTGTGCATCAGCTTTATATTATATTATTTCCCCCCGCATATCACTGTCTAAACTGAACTATTCCCGACATTTTTATGTATATACATGTGTGTGTATGTGTATCACACCCCACCTACATGTATATATGTGTACATATTACCCTGGTCTGTGGATGTGTCACCTGTAGTCACCCATACGCACATAGTTATGTTTGCTTTGCGCATATGCGTACGGTGACTTTATATCTCCTATATATATATACATACCTAATTTATGTGCTTGATTATTATTTATTATATTATTCTATATTATTTCATTTTATATTGGGTCTCTGTGACTATGGCACTTTATGGTATTTTTTAGTGTGTATTTTTTAGTGTGTATTGTTTAGTATATGTTATATATATATATACATATATTTAGTATATGTTATATATGTTATATATATATATACATATATTTTTTAATATATATATATTTTTTAGTAATTTTTCTAGGAATTTTTTGAATAATTTTTTAAATGTTGTCATAAATTTCTTTATATATATATATATATATATATATATATATATATATATATATATTCTTTTTATATATATATATATATTCATTTATTTACATATATACCTCTTTATAATTATATATATTATTTTATTATTATTTTTAACATTTTATATATATTTTATTTTTATTTTTCTGCATTTTGCCTATATATATATATATATATATATATAATTCTAGTGTCCTGTACTATCTGTGTCTGTATTTCCCAGCACTTCCTGTGTGCACTCTGTTTATTAAGCCCCGCTGACCAATCACGATAATCCCCTGCATATATAGTACGCCCGCTCCTATTGGACGTTTTGGATCTGATGAACCAGCGGATGCTGAGAAACGCGTCATCCCATTGGCTGGCCCGAGGTTCGACGTCACTTCCGGTCGTACGGCGACAGACTGCGCTTCATGCTGGAACGCATATCGCGTCCTATCCTGGAAACACGGCTCCTGGATCCCCGGTTGCTTCTCCTAGGCTTCCCCAGGATGGGTCTCCATATCTCCCATGACTTGGCCAAGTCAGCCTGCCTGCAGCTGTAAACGATCGTTGTGACCCTTGACCAGCCGTTAACCCCTGATGTGCCCTTGCTCTCAATTGTTTTGTGAGTAGCCAATCTATTGTTTACTACTATTTTTACCTCATTAAATCCCTATTTTACTACACTTAGTTTGGCGCATGTCCTTCTTGTCTACATATATCTTTCAGAGTCTGCTTCTGCTTCAGGATTGTGCTGCCACTAGTGTTGCTGGATTAAACATTGAACTTTTGGGACTTTTTATTTTGACCATTTGTTGTATGGTCATTCATTTGGACTATCATTATATGGTCATTCAATTTTTTATTTTAATTTTTTATTTTATTTTTTTTCTTTGATATTGACATGGACCTTATGATCTACTAATTGTTAACTATATTATTAATTCTTTTGATTGCATTCTTTAAGTCGTGCGCCATCTACCTATATTTTTTCCGGTGTATAGTTACAGCTGTTTTTTGCGGCGTATAGTAAGACTTGCCATGTTAAGTATGGCTGTCGTTCCCGCGTCGAAATTTGAATTTTTTATTTTTTTGCGTAAGTCGTCTGTGAATAGGGATGGACGTTATTCACGTCTACGTTAAAAAAAATTACGTTGTTGCGACATCATTTAGCGCAATGCACAGCAGGAAATTTCGGAACGAAGCATGCGCAGTTCGATCGGCGCGGGGACGCGCTTCATTTAAATGAAACACGCCCCCTACTCGCCGATTTGAATTACGCGCTGAGAGATACACTACGCCGCCGTAACTTAAGGCGCAAATTCTTTGAGGATTGACAGAGTTAAAAAGTAAGTTACAGTGGCGTAGCGTATCTCACATACACTGCGCCGATCTATTTCTATGTGGATCTGGCCCATGGACCGTATAATGTGAGTAAGTCTGACATATATACTGTATGACTACAGCAGCTTGATACAGAATGTACCTTTCTATAGACAAACACCTGGTGTGATGTGTCACTAAATGGCATGGGATAAGATCACTGAAGTCTACTATCACTATCAAATAAAGGTGGGCCTGTCCTTTTAGGCTTTTCTTCAATAATTTTCCACCTCCCAGGATGAAGAGGAATTGACCCTATTTTGCATGAAGCATTACCATCACAATTTTTAAGATGTGAATCACTGCGAATATTCACCCTCTGACCCTAACAAAGTAGACAATCTCAGAAGCTACCCCCTCTCCCAAGAAAACTAATTGGAATACTTTTCATACATAAGTATTGATTCTCTACTCTGACAGGTGGTTGGATGAGAAAACATTCTCTGGTTACTCTTACAATTTACATGATCATAATTGTTTTTTCATTCAACTTTTTCTTCTGTTCCAATAGCCTTCTCATGTATAGCTGGTTCACTCAAATAATAGGTACACAAAGGATCATCTGACAACCCATCAAAATGCTGGAACCCTCCTACTTTAAATAGGTGAATGCAAAGACTTATTAGAAAATACCTGTCCCTTCACATGTTATTAAATTTGATTAATGACCTTTTTAGGAAACACTAAATGGATACTTAATGAGGGTACACTATTATATAGTATTGGTCTTGGCCCTGACTAAAAGAAGAAAGCATGCACTGGGAGGAAACTTGCCCCCACTCCTAATAGTCAGATGGTTTGTGCCTTAACTAGACTTCAATTTATGCCCTTGATGATTTACAAAAGCCTCTCTTGGGAGACACATTTCAATAGGCAAAGTTTCTACATTATAACTTCCTGAATTCCACAGATCTGGATTGCTTATCCCCTTTGTTGTAGGCTTTAGATGATATCAACTTGCACTCACAAGTTTCCAAGTACATGTCAGGTTTTTCACTTTATGAATAAGCATATATTGTTCTTATAGGTACTGATTATTCTCCCTCTTCTTTAGTCTGGGTTAACACTATGTGCAGCGAGGGCCCAGCAGAAGCAGAACGGTGCATTTTTGGTTCAATAGGCTTGAATGGAGAAGCTGCAGGAAGGCATGTAGTGTGTTTTTGCCACAATTTTGATGAGATTTTGCCGTGATTTTAATTTTGCATTTTTTAATCCACCCAACAACAAATGGCAAAAAAAGCATAAAAAAATCCAAAATGAAAAACGCATATAAAATGTGTGTTCAAAAATGCAAAATGTCCTGCAAAAAGCACTGCAGTAACGGATCAAAAGCAAACTGCATAGGTGTGAATCAAGCCTTAAGGCCTAGATACATACTGATCCTGGCTCCATTTGTTGCCTAAATACTTTTTCTGGGTTTCATTGCTCACATAAATAATTCAGTTTATCAAATAAGAGTGCAGATTAGTTCTTCTTATAGTAGCTTACCTACATTTTCAGAAACCATGGCAAAGCCAGACCCTACACCTTACCATTCTTTCTAACAAATGATGCATGCTATTACCTTCTTCTACAACCCCTTCCTTAGTGAACCCAGCTGAAAATTCATACATGATCCTCAATCTACTTTGGCGAGCATCATACAAATCACCCAAAATCATAGGCCTCCCTGAATCACATTCACTTTTAATTTGGGACAAAGCTGCTGCTAAATATTCCCTCAGATCACAGCATACTTACAGTCCCCCAGTGTGGGAAGTGTCAGTGTTTGTAAAAATAAAATTCTAAAATGGTTTCAACATGTTAAAGCTTAGGCATAGATGTTAGAGTTGGAGAATTGGAAATTAGTCTCTCCTTCAACTCTCCCTATTTAAAGCTTCTAATAAAACAATGCTAAGATCGTAATTCCTTCTCAAATTACCCTTTTTAATTCCACGTGCTTCCCATTATAAAGAAGCATATATAATGTGTATTTGATGAACCTGTCCCAAAGTCTAGATGTACTGAATAACAATTTTTTTAAACTCCCTCATTCAACTAAATCTTGTAAAATCTGCAATGGAATTCATACTAAACCCTCAATTCTAGATTTCTCTAAACACACAAAGAAATCATTTTTATTTTGCTAGCTACCATAGACACTATTGCTTAATTGTGGAGAACTTCATACATTAACCTTTTGATGCTGCTCAACAAAAACTGGTTAATGATCAATGTGCTTGATGATAAATAAGAAACTGTGGTTATATCTATTTTCATCCAGACCAACTCAATATTGTCTTTAGAAAATGATCACAAGGCACTCAACTCCTCAACTCAAACTTATTTTGGAACTTGGAAAATGTGAAGAAGCTCAAAATTTGAAATATTGTATACGTTTTCAAACCACATAATTCCATACCATACTTAAACCTCTATGCTCCATATAAACACTTAGTGGTAGTAAACTCCTGAATGTTATGTTTACCTACAGACAAGCGTATAATAAAGCTTATCAGTAAGTAAAATCAATATCTCCTAAACATGCATAGTTTAGGAGATATCCCAGTAAACAACAACTCGTGACATCAGAGGCGCATGTACACATGAAGGAACAGCATACCTGTGCTGTTTTTTTCAGAGCTGTGTGCCCTAGCTGAGACTCCTGCGCACATGCTTTAACCCAATAGAATTATTGTTATCACCAACTACTAACTTATTTTGTATTTCATAACTCTACAAAATACTGATCAAACTCAATTTACTCACCTACTCACCCAGCATACCCAACTTAATGGGAACGTGGATTGCACCAACTGTTCTTGGGCGAACAAACTACCACAATCCTGCAACTTTCATAAAGCTTACCATTGTCTTTAAAAACCACAGATATGAATTATAAACATTATAAACATCAATACAAAACATCAGCCAAACTTTGCGTTGTTTTCCCTGACTAATTGGGTCAATGTCGGAGAACATGTGACAACCCTGGAACCATTGCTCACATATGGTTGACCTGTTCAACAATACAAATCTTTTAGAACACTGAAGCACTTTCTATAAAGGAAGGGAACTCTGATACCTCTTGACCTTTTACTCGTTCCAATGTTCAGGCTTGGCAGAAAGGGCAAAAGAAGTGCTCAATAACTCCATACCTATTGAATGCAGCAAAGTCTCTTATACCCCTCTAATTAAAGAAATCCTCCACACTCTAAATTACATAATGGTTTAAAATGTATGCAACAGTCAACATAAATTTTGCAAGGTATGAATCTGCTGGATAACTTACAAAACTACTAACTTACATCTAGATGCTATGGCAACACATGTAATTTTTGGTATTACAGGGAAGTTTTGTTGTATGTACTGTATTTATTGGCATATAACACTCACTTTTTTACCCTGAAAATAGAGGGTAAACTGTGCCTGCATGTTATAAGCAGGGGGCTGTGGAAGGGTTTTTCCCTGAAACCTCCCTCTTAAAGTTAGGGAGCGTTTATACCCCTGTGCGTCTTATACGACGATAAATACGGTACTTCCCCTTGATACCAATAAAAGTACCTATTTACAACCCACAATGTATTTACCAATAGTTCCCACTGTGACTAACATTGACAATCAGCCTAGATCTGGATAAACATGGGTAAAGCCTTAACTCACACGCCCGCCCTTTACTCCATTCCGAACTCCTTTTAACACTTTTTGTAATACTATTCTCAGACCAGGGGATTTTTTGTAGATATTATGATTTACATTTCTTGACATCCAACCTTGGACATTGTTTAAATTATTGTATATGAGAATGAATACTTTAATTTTGGTAAAAATCTTACAAGCCCTAAATTATAGTGGCCCAGTTTGAGAAAAACATTCACCTTGGATTAGATACAACTCCTTGAAAGGCAAATAAAATATCATAGACAAGTCTTTTAAGTAATTGTCTGCCTTTTAATATGCTTCAACTCCCACTTCTTCTGTTGCCTCTCTTCTTTTTATTCTCCATCTTTTTTTATTTTTCTCTTGGGGTAGAACAGGATATTATTTTTCCTGATATTCTTCATAGCTGTTAATTTGGATGCAGCTGGCACCCCAGCTCTGATACTCTTTGTGCACTTGAAGTTCACTTTCCTAATCACTTTCCTAACAATCTCTTACAGAGCCTTTCTCTGAATTTACTCACTTTCATCTTGAAATCCTTTGTATAACTGCCTTAAATCATTATGCTTTCCTTATACAGTAACATTTACCCATTATGTTACCTGTTAAATCAGATGTGCCAGGCTTATTTAGATGTTTTGGTATTCTTCAATTTTTTTGTTATATAAAATAAGTGATACACAGGTGAGGCTGGAGTGAGATATACAATGTGCAATTATGTGATGGAAAAAAACATTTTTGATATGCTATTTTAACAAATCATTTTATTTAGAAATAGGTGAGTGCAGAATCTGGTACAGCTATGCATGATAGCCAATCAGCTTCTAACTTCAGCAACCTGATTGGTTTCTATACAGAGCTGCACCAGATTTTGCACGCTCCCGTTTTAGTAAATCAACCCCACTGTATAGATAATAGCCCTATATCATATTTTTGTGGAACTATACATCCAAACTAGGGCAGAGAACTTACAGAACATCTAAGGCCGCGTACACATGATCGAATTTATCTGCTGAAACCAGTCCGACAGACCGTTTCAGCAGAAAAATCCGATCGTGTGTATGGGCGAGCAGACAGGTTTTTCCAGCAGACAAGTTTTAAAGCATGCTTTAAAACTTGTCTGCTGGAAACCCATCCGTCCGACATGTCCGCTGGTTAGTACGCCTAACCAGCAGATAAAAATCTCCCGCATGCGCCAAATGGATTTGACGCATGCGTGGAACTATTTTACTTCCTGGAGTGGTGACGTGGCTGGTCACGTCTGTGTGTACACTGATCAAACCAAAATCAAACCAAACCAAAATAGCCCAGCAGACATATCCGATGAAAACAGTCTGTCCGACTGTTTTCATCAGATTTGTTTAGACGTGTGTACGCGGCCTAACACTCAGGCTGTGTCTTCTCTGTGCAAGCCACTGAGCCAATGGTGTTGATTACTAAAGGTAAACTGGTTGATTCACTTTGCAAGGGAAGTTGCACTTTGCAAATTTATTTGCTGCAGAGTCTAGTGAACAAGGTGAAGCTCTGCTGATTTTCAGCATCCAATCATGTAAAAAGAAAAAAATGCATTTTTTTCCTTGCATGTGATTGGATATTCTTTGCAAAATGACACTTCACCACATTTACTAAGCCCTGGTGAAAATTCCCTTGCAAAGTCAACTTCCATTGCAAAGTGAAGCATGTTTGCCTTTAGTAAATGAACCAATTGAGACGTAGCTAAACTTTTAATTTAAACGGGTTACTACAGTTGTCATATTTGGCTAGCATAGAGGTCAGACCACTAATAGTTTATCTGGAATCCTAAAGCATTAATAACAAATCCTTTCCATGTCTCTGTAATGTGCTTCTTGATGTCATTCTGTCCCAAACACTTCTAATGAAGGCTAAAAAAAATATTTTAACTTTAATGATGATAAAATGTTCCTATACTCAGAAGACAATGAACATTATGTCTCTGCTTCACTGATGTAACATTCTCCTGTGTAATAAACTAGTTAACATATTTTCAGCACTTTAGTTTAGTTTTATGAAGTCTACTGCTTGATTAATTCACCTCTCATTTGAGGTGTTCTTCGAGTGCTGTTCCTCATGATCATGCCTTTTCACTAGATGTCACTTACACAGAAAAGACAATTCTAACTTCAACACTATTTCCCTTGCACTCTTTTACAGCTCTTCATCAGTTTCCAGATATTAGCTTAAGCTAAATATTCAGTCTTCAAACAACTTACCCTCACTTTTGTCACATCTTCTTACTATGTTCTTATGAATTTCTTATATCTCTATCTATTGATGGAAGTCCCATTTAATTTCTTTGTATCACTTTTTAATTCTTTAAAGGAGACTTGTGGGATTATAAAAAAACAAAGATACATACTTATCTACCTTCTGCAGCATTGGTTCAATGTACACAGGTAGTCACCCTGTTGGATGACGTGGACTCAACTGAGGTGCGGTGTCTAAGTACTAACTGGTGTTCGGCTAGGCTCATGATAGTGGAGATGGATTTTGCTGCATGTTAGTACCAGGTCAAGGTCCTCAGGAATGCCTCACCAGGAGGTGAGCAAGCTGGGGCCCAGAAGCAGATAAGCAGGTAAGAATCAAACAGAAGTGTAGTCAGTAAAACAAGCCAAAGGTCAGTAAAAAGTGGTTGCAGGTTGGGATCAGGCAGAAGCGGGGGTACAAGCAAAGGGTTGATAATGAATAGTAGCACAATATGGATAGCTGCAAGGAGATGAGTGACATACTGGTGGAAGAGAGCACAATAATCTGGCAAACAGGAAGTGCAGAGACATGGCCTAAATTAGGAAGTTCCTTGAAGGAGCAAAGAGTTCAAGGTTCAGCAGAAGTCAAGGCACAAGGCATTGCTGTCCAATGGATTTGATAGTGCACCGTCCAGCATCACAGGTAGATCAGTGTGAAGAGGCATCTCCAGACACATCAGAGGTCCCAGATTCAAATCCAGGCCCTAACAGTCACTGAAGTGCTGGTCAGGAGAAGGGGTGGGAGTGGCTGGCTCAATTTCTCAGTGGCATGCTGAGAGGCTGAGCCAGCTGTCTGTAAGGAATCTGAGTGAAACCCAAAATGATTGTATTTTTTTTATGTACCCTTGTTATTTATCCATAGTTATATTTACTTTTGTTTGTAATCCTTATTTTGCAGATCCGATAATGGTGCAGTCTTTGACACTTGCCAAATCAGCTTCACGTAACAAACCTTCATCTGAGGAAGGCATTGAATTTTCCTAAATAATGATTGTTAACTACTTAGATTTCATCTCACTACTGATTCATTTTGTGCCACTGAGACAATTTACTCTACTATATACAATAAATCTAATAAAACATCTAATAAAAAATCTAATAAAAAAGTTGCTTTGAGCCAAATAATGAAGCAAGGAGCAGTTATAACTATACCATAATACACTGTAAAATACATATCAAAAATCATGAGGGCAGCTCTAAGATGATATAAGTAAAGAATACATGCAGTGTAATAAAAAATCCACAAATCCACGTGCATCATCATATGTGCAAATCAGAGGACATCTTAAAAAAAGTCCAAAATAGGAAAAAAAATGGCTACAAAAAGGTAGTCATCTGATCGTGGGAAATAAAGGGATACGTGTGGATAGTAAACCACCAACTTGACCACAGTTGTAAAGATCACACAACACCCCAGTGTACAGACAAGAAGGGGGGCTTATCAGAAACACTGTGAGCCTTAATTAAGAGTGGTCAAACAGTGCTTGCTCTCAACATGTGTGTCTTCTCTATTCCAACAGTGCTTGAATGTTACTCTCCAAATGGCCAGCTATACTCTGTACCACATATCAAATGAGGATGTTATGTTGATGCCAAAGGATTCTAAGAGCACCTCTGCATGGAGGTAGTGTCATGGAAAGAAGAAGAGATGATCCCCATAGTGTAACTCTATTCTGTTACTGTATGACTTGGATGTTGTCTCCTTATTATAATTTTGTATCCTTTTGTAATACCTGTCTATGGTAGCTTAGCTAAGAGAGTAACATACAAGTGCTGTTTCCGGTAAGCCTCCCCCATCTTCCCTGTGCACTAGGATGTTGTGTGCTCTTTAAAAATGGGTTGGTGGTGTTTGGATAGCTACCAAACCTTTTTTACCCCCACGATTGGAGGACTACCAGTCCTCAGCCATTTGTTTCTTATTTTGAACTCCTATTTTTTTAATGTGGACTTTTTTTACACTTACCTCCACCAAGGTAAAGTCTACACTCTTTCTGGTTGTTCCATTGTTGGACACATCTTCTTCCTATCTTTATTTTGGTTCAGGCATCTTTAGTCTTCTTAATTGGCTGACCCAGGATGCCTTAACTGCCATGCATGTGCATCAGAGTTACTTGATTCCAGCAGTTATAGCAGTTATTCCTATCATCTTACAAAAGAAGATCTAAAAAAAACAGGAGATGATATTTATGGTAGAAGAGATAAACAGAGTATCTCCTTCCATAAATGCCTACCTGCTTGCATTTTTTTTAGTTTCAACTAAAGTTATGTTACCGATCTAAACTATGTGGCATGTTGACCAATGCCAGGAGCCTGGTACACAAGATGGGTGAGCTAGAAATACTGTTGTACGAGGAGGATTTGGATTTTGTAGGAATTTCAGAGACTTGGTTCAACAGCTCTCGTGTTTGGCAGGCAACCATTCAAGGATATATTATTTATCACAGGGATAGAGAGGGTAAAACAGGAAGAGGGGTATGCCTGTATATCAAGAATAATGTACACGTGAATGTACAAGTGAATGTGAGAGATGACATCACTAAGGGAGCTAGGGAGAAGGTGGAATCCTTATGGGCAAAGCTCAAAAGGGGTGGAGCTAAGGAGAAAATAATACTAGGAGTATGCTATAGGCCCCCTAACCTGAGGGAGGATGGGGAGTCAGACCTCCTATCACAATTTGGATTAGCAGCAAGGATGAGAAGTGTTATCATAATGGGGGATTTTAATTATCCAGACATAGACTGGGCAGAGGGAACCACACATTCGTCTAAGGCTCGCCAGTTCCTAAATTTCTTGCAGGACAATTTCATGGGTCAGATGGTAGACACATGAACTAGAAATATGTTACTAGATATACTGATTACCAACAATACAGACCTGATCACGGATGGGAAAATACGGGGCAATTTAGGATACAGCAATCACAGGTCAATTGGCTTCAGTATAAATCACACGAATAGGAAACATAAGGGGACTGCAAAGACACTGAATTTCAAAAGAGACAACTTCACTAAACTACAAACCTTGCTAGAAGATATAAATTGGGATAAAATCTTAGGAACAAAGAACAAGGAGGAGAGAAGGGCATTAGCCAGTGCATAAAAAAGTAGAAAAAATAGAGTAGAAAGTAGAAATAAATACTCGCAAAGCAAGTTAAAATACAAACGTATACAACACTCCATCAACAGAGATAGATGCCACCAAAGGGCATCCTACTGGAACCAGACAGCCGGAGAGTCCAAACGTCATTCAGTGTGTATTTTAAATATTTATGATCTTTGTATTAATTTTAATGAAATCTTGCCATTGCTGAATGCACTAGGTCGGTACGCCCTCATTTTCGTTTTTTTTTACTTTTTGGCCTCAAGAGTACCCATTATTCTGAGGAGGGCAGCAAGACTTGTGGTCATTCCCTATTCCAACAGAAGGCTCTGGTTGTGCCACCAAGTGACCAAGCTCCCAAATGCAGGAGACTGTCTGTGTTTATGTGTTTCTGTGGATTAGCCAGTGCATCCCATTGGGTAATACATTTAAAAGAGAGAACAAAAGTCCTGGATGGCTTAATGCCAATGTAAAAATGCATGCAAAAGAGAAGACCTTCAAAAATACAATTCATCATCAGCATTCAACATTTATAAAGAATGCAACAAGAAATCTAAGGGTGCAATTAGGGTGGCTAAGATAAAACACGAAAGGCACATAGCAGAGGAGAGCAAAAATCCCAAGATGTATGTAAAGAGTAAAAAAGGGAGGACAGACCATATTGGCCCCATAAAGAATGAGGAAGGACATTTGGTTTCAAAGGATGGGGAGATGGCAAATGTATTACATTTATTTATCTCCTCAGTCTTCACAAGGTAATTGGGGGGCTTCAGTAACCAAAACTGCAAGAAAGAACCCTCTTGGGTAACAGAGGACTGTATTAGAATTAGACTTGGGAAACGTAACATTAATAAATCACTGGGACCGGATGGTCTTAGGGAACTCAGTCAAGTTATTGCCAGACCATTGTTCCTAATTTTAACTGACAGCTACTGACTGGAATGGTACCAGCCCAGCTGATTGCAGAAAAGCCAAATTAGCACCAATATTTAAAAAGGGCCCAAAATACTTCCCTGGGAATTACAGACCAGTTAGCCTAACATCAATAGTATGCAAGCTCTTGGAGGGGATGATAAGGGACTATATACAAGATTTTAGTAATAAAAACAGTATCATTAGCATCATTAGTAGTAATCAGCATGGATTCAAAAATAATTGTTCTTGCCAAACCAATATATTAACCCTCTATGGGGAGGTGAGTTGCCATCTAGATAAAGGAAGGCCCGTAGACGTGGTGTATCTGGATTTCGAAAAAAGCATTTGACACAGTTCCCCATAAATGTTTACTGTACAAAATAAGGTCAATTGAAATGGACCATAGGGTGAGTACATGTATTGAAAACTGGCTACAAGGGTGATTTCAGAGGGTGGTGATGAATGAGGAATACTCAGAATGGTCGGGGGGAGGGGTAGTGGGGTCCCATAGGGTTCCGTGCTGGTAACAATCCAAATAAATTTGTTCATAAACGACCTGGAGCATGGGTTAAACAGTTCAATCTCTGTATTTGCAGATGATACTAAGCTAAGCAGGGTAATAACTTCTCAGCAGGATGTGGAAACCTTGCAAGAAGATCTGAACAAATGAATGGGGTGGACAACTACATGGCAAATAAGGTTTAATGTAGAAACATGTAAAATAATGCATTTGGGTGGCAAAAATATGAATACAGTCTATACACTAGGCGGAGAACCTCTGTGGGAATCTAGGATCTAGGATGGACGTGACTGGATCACTTTTGTGTCTTATACCCCTCTTACTACACCCAACCACTCCTACTCCTCTTAATTAACCACTTGTCCTCTGCCCACCGTCAAATGACGGCAGGCGGAGGACCCCATTATCCTGACATCACATCATATGATGTGATGTCCCTTTAAAGCCGCGGGCGGGCGCGCACCCGCCGCTCTGCGGGGATCCCGGGCACACGCGATTGCTCAGTATCTGAGCGGGGACGTGGAGCTCTGTATGTAAACACAGAGCTCCACGTCCTGTCAGGGAGAGAGGAGATCGATTGTGTCCCTTGTACATAGGGACACAATCGGTCGCCTCCCCAGTCACCCCCCTCCACCCAGAGTTAGAACACTCATAGGACACACATTTAACCCCTTCCCTGCCCCCTAGTGGTTAACCCCTTCACTGCCAGTCACATTTATACAGTAATCAATGCATATTTATAGCATTGTTCACTGTATAAATGTAAATGGTCCCAAAAATGTCAGAAAAGTGTCCGAAGTGTCCGCCATAACGTCGCAGTCCCAATAAAAAAATCGCAGATCGCCGCCATTAATAGTAAAAAAAAAAAAAAAAATGCCATAAACTATCCCCTATTTTGTAAACACTATGGCCCAGATTCACAGAGCGATTACGCCTGCGCAACTGCTGTTGCGCGTGCGTAAGTCTAAATGTGCGCGTGCGTATAGTTGGACGCGATTCACAAAACAATATACGCCAGAAATCTACGTTTTTTGGTCCGGCGTAATTGAATTAGACATTCGCTTCCCTTCGCGCAAAACTGCGCTAGACACACCATTGATTTGCTAGTCAAATATGCTAATGAGGGAGTTACGGGGATTCACAAAAAAACGCAGTTGCTGCGCAGGCTACGCGATGTGCGCAACTGCAAAATGTTCTGTCTAAAGTTAGAGGACCTAAAAGCTGGTCTAAATTTTGAAAAAAAGTCTAATTGTCAGATAAAGCAACACTGTTAGTGAGGAGTTCAGCAGTCACACGTGTTGCCCAACAATCTGTATGCCAACATGCCAGGGGCATCGTCGCGCATAGCTATACTACTGACTTTAGATGAACAAAGAAGGATGAGGGCACGGAGGATGGCACTAAGGAGGGCACGGGAGATGTTTTTTTTTTTTTTGCTTATATAAAATTTACAATTTAATCTAATCTAATACAATATTCTTATCTGATACAAGCCCTCACTCTTCACTTGATATATCACACACGCATAGACATCTTTGGCATGAGAGATTCTGAGGTGTCTCGCATCTTCAGATTCACCCCTCATGCCATCATGGAATTACCACAACCTTGCAGGAGGACATCAGCAGCCCAACACATGGCACCACCCATGACACCCATGACAGCTACATATACAATCAGAGCCCCATCCCCACAGATTTCAAACAGAACATGTATGGGGACAGCTGGCTGGTTGGTGAGTGACATGGGAGTCAGGCATGACTATCCCCTCCCGTGATGCACACCTCACAAGTGGCACATGCATGACTAACATCCTCCTGTCTTTTCCCTTCAAGGTGACTCTGCATATGCACTGGTACCCCATCTCATGACCCCATCTCATGCCAGCTCATATTATGCATCTTTGCACGTTAAACACACACATTAATCATGGCACAATGAGAATGCATGCATGCACACCACTGTGGTCCCTAGCACACAAAGAGAAAAAGAACACCCAAAAATCACACTAGCACTCAGCAAGAAACAGACACAAAAAAATCAGATGAAAAAATAAAGCCAGAAAACAAACGCTCAGAAATATATCAATCAAACAAACAGTCTCAAACACTTATCAAAATACACTTTCACAAAACTACCAACAAGCACTAGATCACACAGAACACTAATCTGACAACTACAAAACACACTCTAACGAACAACAGAGCAAAAGCACTTGATTCAATGGGAAGGGACACAAAGGGATGTACTTTTGCAATGGAAGGGCGTTTGTGTGTGTCTATTTATGCTGTCTGCGTAGTTCACAACATTGCCCTAGTCCATTTCCTATTTCACTGATTGCGCCGCTCCCGAGTTGTGAGCATGCGCACAACGGAGCTGACATGGTTTCCTTCACGCGCGCATGCGCGAGTCGGCCGGCCCTTCATTTGCATGGGGTCACGGCTCATTTCAATGTAACACGCCCACGTCCCTCCCAATTTGTATTACTCCTCCTTACGCCTCCGGAAAAAACCTTACGCTTGCGCAATCTCTTGCGTAAAAGCTACGTGAATCGCGGGATTACGCGGCTAGATTGCGCAAGTCTAACGGAAAAGTGGTGCGCTACGCCGGACCGATAATGCGCCGATCTACGTGAATCTGGGCCTATAAATTTTGCGCAAACCAATCGATAAACGCTTATTGCATTTTTTTTTACCAAAAATATGTAGAAGAATACGTATCGGTCTAAACTGAGGAAAAAAAATTTTTTTTATATATTTTTTGGGTTATTTATTATAGCAAAAAGTAAAAAATATTGCATGTTTTTTAAAAATTGACGCTCTATTTTTGTTTATAGCGCAAAAAATAAAAACCGCAGGTGATCAAATACCACCAAAAGAAAGCTCTATTTGTGGGAAAAAAAGGACGCCAATTTTGTTTGGGAGCCACGTCGCACGACCGCACAATTGTCAGTTAAAGCGACGCAGTGCCGGAAGCTTAAATTTTGTCTGGGCAGGAAGGGGGTGTAGGTGCACAGTAGGCAAGTGGTTAAACCACTCCGTTTTCTTGGTCTTTACATCACTTCTTGTTTGTGGCCGGAAGTAGTACAGACGCAATATTGGTATACCCTGTATAATATGAATGCCGTTCCACTCTATTCTAACTATATTATATCCTCCATCTTACTCCACCCTGCTAGTTAAATGGATTCTCTCTGTTCTAATATAACTTATACACAGTGGTATGACCAATACTGCATCTTTGTTGATTGTATTCATTGCCTTACTACCCCCAATATTGCATGTGTACAATTAAGCCCAATGTCATCCATTATTAAATCCATTATTTATAGAACAAAATTAAATTAAATAAAAATTGGATGATTAATACATTTTATGAACGTAATACCCAATGTAAAATCAGTAATATAAGCTTATTTTGTCTTACTTACAGCTTCTTGTATGTGCTTTGCAAGCCTATCTTACTCACATCTATTCTATATTTATGCATGCCTATTCCAAGATCCCCATATAATCTAACAATGATATAGTATAAAATTAATAGTAAGCAATTTACATTTTAAACAGGACAGTTTAAGCATCTTTTAAAAAAAATTGTAATGAAACAATTTACAACCAATTCTACATTTAACCCTGGTGGCACCATTGTATGTAGCTGGTATATTCATTTTATCTCATTTTGTGAAATGGCTTTCTTTATGTTAGTGCCTCACCAGTGTCTCTCTACTCTATCTATTCCACAGAAAAACTACTTTGTTGGATCCCTCTTATGGTGTTTCCCAAAATGGTCTGAGAGGCTGTGGTGACGGGAACCCTTTTTATATTGTTAACGTGTTCCCTAATTCTAATTCTCAGCTCTCTAGAGGTACGTTTGTAGTCCACACTCACATACCAACAGGTAAGTGACATGTGAGCTACTACACATGATGCACTTGGACATTTCATAGACTTGTCCTGTTGTGTTTGTAAGTGTGTCTTCTTTTTTCTTTGCAAGTTCTGCCTGTCAGGCATTTCCCACATTTAAAAAAAAACTTACCTGGTCCAAAAAAGTGACCATATTTTTTGGTGGGTCAGTGATACTTTTTACAATTTTGTCCCTAAGCATTAGTGGTTGTCTATATATGGATCTAGATCATTTTGGGAGTGTTTTAACCAAGATAGGGTCGATAAGTAAGATAACTCAATGTTTTTTAACTTATTTTTATATTGCTCTGTACTGTCTACGCTATCGAATTCCTCATTCTTTTTGTGCTTATGTGGTAATAGTTACTCTCTACTCCATATTATTCATGGCTTGTTGGATTTTTTGTAGATGTTGTTGTTCCTGGTTACACCCTTCACTTGCTTTTAAAATTTTAGTATTGAAGAAATAGTTACCACTCATTGCCAATTCGAGTATGTCCACCATAAACTCTGGGCAATTTTTAGGTTAGTCTCTTTTTTTCAGGCCCACTATATTGCATTAAGGGTATCTCTTTGTTTAATGAGTATAGTGAATTAACATCTATACTTGCTATTATAGAATTCCTACTCCATTAATAATTGGTCTAACTGGGGGGCTTTTAGTGTCTATGTGAATCTTTGGAACCTGGTATATTATTGGTGTCTTAGGGGCCTCCAGTGTGCTTTTTTAACCATTCTTATTAATTGTGCTTTTAATTTGTTCCTTGGGTCCCCTTTCAATTTTTCATATGTGCCTTTGTCCTTCTACACGGAAGTGTATTTCTCTTGTTCCACCATCATTTTATAAACATATAAAACATATAGGGTCTTGGCAATCTTCTTTTTGCCTAGGCCATCTTTATGTAGAGCAATAATTTTTTTTTCAGATCCTCAGTTCTTTGCCGTGAGGAGCCATGTTAAACTTCTGACTGGTATGAGAGAGTGAAAGCGATAACATCAAATTTAACACACCTTCTTCCCATTCACACCTGAGACCTTGTAACACTAATGAGTCACATGACACCAGGGAGGTAAAATTGCTAATTGTGCCCAAATTGGACATTTTTACTTTTGTACTTTTGTTGCCAGAGGTTTAGACATTAATGGCTGTGTGTTCAGTTATATTGGGAAAGGCAAATATATATAAGTATACAAGCTGGTATACAAGCTGTACACTCACTACTTTACAGCATAATTTATTCAGTGTTGTCACTTGAAAATATATAATGATATATTTAATAAAATGTGACGGGTGTGAGATACTGTAATCCTGTATATGTTGTATTTATCCTTATATTCTGTAATATTAATTACTGGAACAAGTTGTTCTATTAGTGTTTGAATGGTACACTCTAACAATTGTAATTTAGTTCTCCTTCTTGAGATGGTTAGTCCCAGGAGTTCTTGTTCACTTACATTAAAAAGTTACTTTCCAGACCAGAACATCATCAAACAATTCCATTAATTCTGGGTATTAATTGTGAAACTCACAAGTTAATTAAATTGATAGTATGCTAGTATACCTACACTATGGTTATGTATTGTTTTCTTACAGAATGTGTTACAAACTAAAAAATAAATGGTGTGTGTAACAATCAAATAATCAATAAAGGTGATTAATGAATCTGCTGCTGTGGTGAAAAGTTAATATGACCTTAACAATGGTAATTAAAATAAAAAACAGCATTGCTTCTATACTCAGTATCACATACTGTATGCAATGATTACAAAATTACAGTATATACATCTATATATAAAGTGCCATTGCAAACAACTTAATTCTTATGCCGCGTACACACGATGGGAGCTTGTTGTCGGAAATTCTGACCGTGTGTAGGCTTCATTGGACATTTGCTGTCCGAATTTCCGACAACAACATTTTGATAGCTGGTTATCAAATTTTCCAACAACAAAATCCGTTCTCATAAATTTCCGAGCGTGTGTTGACAATTCCGACGCACAAAATTTCACGCATGCTCTGACTCAAGCATGAGACGGAGCACTCGGTCTGGTAAAACTAGCGTTTGTAATGGAGATTCGTCACGCTGCAAATTTTTAATCTTGTAATGCAGCGCATTCTCTTCTTCTTTATAACGCTAGAATAATTAAGTTGTTTTGCTGCTGATACTCACACAGAGTTCTGACAAACTGATTTCTCCAAGACTTTGAGAGATTGGGAACAGCAGCAGGTGACATATAAGCGTGGATCGTCTCTCACCAAACATCTACTAACACAAGATTAGCAAAAGGAGCCCACAGGGTGATGCGCTTGGTATTGAACTTCCCTTTTATAGTGCTGTTCTTGGTGATTGGAATTTCTGACAACATTTGTGTGACCGTGTGTATGCAAGACAAGTTTTAGCCAACATCCTTCGGAAAAAAAGCCACGATTTTGTTGTCGGAATGTCCGATCGTGTGTATGCGGCATTACAGTTAATAAGTGCAAACAAAGTGAAAGCGATGATGAATTCCTCCTGTGTTTGCCCAAGCTGCCAATCCATGCTCCCCACCTGTGTTCCCCACTCACCAACAGTATGATTCACTTAGGAAAATATATCTTGTTGTGAATGGATATGACTTCTTTCCTCTCCTCTGATTATAGGATACTCAGAAATTTTATATTTATAGTATCCACCAAAAAGGGATATGTCCATAGCATAATACTGTTTGGATAATTTGATAATTAAATAGCAATTCCAGTTACTGGACATGACATCACTAACTCATCCCTCCACCCTGCTAGTTAAATGCATTTTCTCTGTTTTAATATGACTTCTATACAGTGGTATAACCAATACCCCTTTCTCACCCATTATTAAATCCAATGTTTATAAAACTGAATTAAGTCATATTAGAACAGAGAGAATCCATTTATCTAGCAAGGTGGAGTAATATGGAGGATATAGTGCAGTTACAATAGAGTGGAACAGTGTTCAGATTATACATGGTATACCAGTATGGCGTCTGTACTACTTCCGGCCACAAATGCAAAGTGATGTTATAATGGATTAGGTATGCATACATATAGAATAGATGTGAGTGAGATAGGCTTAAAAAGCACATAGAAGAAGCTGCAAGTAAGACAAAATAAGATTATATAAGATATGGTATTTGTTATACCTGGGAACCTGGGCTTAATCTCTATGGCCGCGTACACACGATCAAATCTATCTGCTGGAAACGGTCGGCCCGACCGTCCCAGCAGACAGATTCGACCGTGTGTACGGGCGAGCCAACGGATTTGGCCACCCGACAGATTTCAAAGCAAGCTTTGAAATCTGTCGGCTGGGAACCCGTCCGCCCGACATGTCTGCTGGTTAGTACGCTAACCAGCAGACATGTCTTCTCGCACACGCGCCGAATGGTTTTGACGCATGCGCGGAAGTGTTTTACTTCCTGGTGCGGTGACGTGGCGGAGTCAACGTCACCGCCACATCAGCGCGCCGTCTGGAGGCGGGGATTTTGGTTTGATCTTGTGTACACAATCAAACCAATATGTCCCCAGCAGACAGATTTGTTCAAATCGGTCGTCCCGACCGATTTGAACAAATCTGTCTGCTCGTGTGTACGCGGCCTATGACTTGCTTCAGTTTCTAAGAGATAGATCCCTCAACATTCATTAGGTGGTAAATATTTTTTTCTGTGCACAAGATACACTTTATAAATCAATAATGAGTCTCATGATCAATTTAATTTGACTTTATAAATGTATTATTTGGAATGTGTTTCACGTTGAAGACTTATCTCATATTTGTTCCTCAGGTGATCCTAGTTTATTTTAATACAAAACCTCTCTGCCAGTGTTTTTTTTGTCTAAATACATCTGTCTTCGTCTATTTTTCATTCATGCTTTTGACCTCATTAAGCTGAATTTGTAGGTTTAGTACGTAAAATTCCACATATGAAAGCTGAAAAAGAATCTCATCTCACATATACTTATTTTCAACCCCTTCTGTTTCTGTATTTTATTCTATTGTAAAAGCTCTGCTCTGGTTTAATTATTATATTAATCACAAACCATACATGTAACTTCACTAAACACATTTTTTCTTTATCTTTAAATCTATTTCATCTTAAAGTGCAGGTTTGAATGGTGAACTCCCTGTGGAAGAAAGAGATAATTGTCACAGCAGACCTGGGGCACAACATTGTATACTCTGTCAGTACAATTTACAGGAAACATTAGAATTCTGTCAACTGTTGAATGCTCAAGGGAAAATGTTTCATGATGAGACACCTACAATTTATTTTTATTAGGTAGTCTAGCCCAGTCTGAAATAACAGCAATTGTATTGATTACAAGTGAAATAAAATACTCTTTGGAAATAGTATCTTAAATAATAATTACATCTCTGGAGGTGTCAGATTGTTTAATTATTTTCAGATAAACGTATCTTCAATTTACCTTTACAAAAATGTGAAGAATGTCCTTATGTTTTTCTTGACACAACTGCATTCATGTATTTTCAATTTAATCTGGCTAATATATGTTTTTTTTATTAATTGTTTGCTTTTTATAGCAGTCCTACATGTTTGGTTTCCTTTTGACCTATATCTTAAACTAGAATGGTGCCCATTTTTTAAGATTACTAAGGCATTGGTAAAGTAATAATTTCTGACCCCATTCTTATTTAAGATAAATAAGTACGATTTTAGATTTGTGATTCTAGACATACAGTTAGCTGACATTAATGTTTTTTTCTCCTTTTTGGACAATCATAGGATCAAGTGGCCTGAAACCAGATAAATCAATCCCAGCATAAAGCAACATGAACAAATATCAGCATCCTAGACCAGATAGGAAAACGAATGAAAAAGAACTAGGACCGTAGCAGAACTCTTTACAATTTATTTTTGGTTGCAGTGAATTCACAATATTATCATCAGCAGCAGCAGCAGCAGAAACATCAAACAACAGACTGAAAGGACAACAAAAAAAAAAACACACACATGGAATACAGCACCACAGCAGCACCAGTAAAAATGTCACCCTGGACCAGAAGATGATGAAAAAAGGAAACATTGGGCCAGATTCAGCAAGAAATAGATTCCCGCAGAGTATCAGAGATACTCTACGCCGCCGTACTTTACCTGGCTCTAGGAGGAATTCAGAGAGATTTTGGCCCGTAAGGTACGGCGGCGTAGTGTATTTCTCCCGGCGAAAACAAAATACGCGAATAGGGGGCGTGAGGCATTTAAATTAAGCGTGTCCCCGCCGCGATCGAACTGCGCATGCTCCGTTCAGAAATTTCCCGCCGTGCATTGCGTGAAATCACGTCGTTACGTAATTTTTTTTTTGAGTAGCATCGTTTACGGACAATCCTATTCCCGGACGACTTACGCAAAAAAATTAAAAATAAATTGAAAGTCGACGCGGGAACGACGGCCATACTTAACATGGGCCGCGTAACGTTAGACCAGCTAAAAGCTGGTTTAACTTTACGTGGCGAAAAAATGACGTACGCGATTGCGAACGACGCTCGTAACTTCGTGGATCTCCGTAAAAAGCTCATTTGCATACCCCGACGCTGAAAACGACGCAAACTCCACCCAGCGGCCGCAAAAAGATCGCAGCGTAGATCCGAAGGCGTATGAAGACGTAAGCCTCTCGGATCGAAGCCCGAAGCCGCCGTATCATGGTTTGAGGATTCAAACTAGTGATACGGCACGCAAAATTTGAAATTACTCCTGTCTAACACCAGTTAGACAGGCGTAATCGCTCTGTGAATCTGGGCCATAAAGTCAAATAGATTTTTTTCTTTGGTGCAACAATATTAGCACCATAAAAATATTAGACTGAACCGACAATAAAGAAGAAAAAACAAGACTAGATTTTTGAAATACACTTTTCCTGGGGAGTAGCACTACAGCATCATCACTATTTTAGGGCATACAATGATTATTTCTCTAATTGCTGTGAAAGGCAGAAACAATTGTTTTTTCTGTTTGGACAAGATTTGGATAAGGTGGCCCACATTACACCTTTGAAAGCTTTCTATAAGGTAATCACTGAGGAAACTGAACATTCATTTAGGTTAAAATATTCTGTCAATTTTAGGAATTTGTATTTCACAAGATTGGAAAACTGAGGTGAATATTTACATCATTGTCTAAATGAAGATTCTCAATCCCTTTAGTAAATGAGACTTTTAATTTAAATATTCACACTATGAAGTGGAAAACCTTTCTATTCAATAACTGATTGAACCTCTTTTAATAGAAACAACTTCCACCACATGTCTCCCTAAGCTTCTGATCCATAATAGCTTATAAGAAACTTTAGACAATACCCCTGCACAAAACAGTACTTATTCATTAACCACTTCCCTACGGACGTACGACTATATACGGCCGCAGGGTGGTTCCAATTCTCTGGGGCGCCGTGTTTTCACGGCGGCCCCTTTCTTCATTCCCAGCGCGCGCTCCAGAGCGCGCAGCGGGGAACTTCTGTACTGGCCGTGTCCCTTGGACACAGCCAATCACAGATCGCCGTGAACGGCCAATCAGAATGCCCGTTTGCGATGCGATCTGTGCGGCGAATGAGAGATGATCTCATATGTAAACATATGAGATCATTTCTCATTGCCGGCTCTCACAATGAAAGTGTCCTGTCATAGAGAGAGGAGACCGATCTGTGTTCCTTGTACATAGGGACACAGATCGGTCACCCCCCAGTCACCCCCCCTTCCCCCAAAGTTAGAACACAATGCAGGATACACACTTAACCCCTTCCTCACCCCATAGTGTTAACCCCTTCCCTGCCAGTCACATTTATACAGTAATTAGTGCATATTTATAGCACTGATTGCAGTATAAATGTGAATGGTGCCAAAAATGTGTCAAAAGTGTCTGATGTGTCCACCATAATGTCGCAGTCACAATAAAAATTGCAGATCGCTGCCATTACTAGTAAAACAATAAATAATAAAAAAATAACAATTCTGTCCCTTATTTTGTAGGCGCTATAACTTTTGCGCAAACCAGTCGCTTATTGCGATTTTTTTTACCAAAAATATGTAGAAGAATACGTATCGGCCTAGACTGATTTTTTTTTTTTTTAAATTGGGCTATTTTTTATAGCAACAAGTAAAAAATATTGGCCCAGATTCAGAGAGAATTGGATTCTCGTAGCGTATCAGAAATACACTACGCCACCGTTTTTTACCTGGCTCTACGTGGAATCCAGGTAGATTTTGTCCAGTAAACGACGGCAGCGTAGTGTATTTCTCCCGTCGCAATCCATCTACGCGAGTAGGGGGCGTGAAGGATTTAAAATAGGCGCGTTCCCGCGGCGATCGAACTGCGCATGCTCCGTTCGCAAATTTCCCGCCGTGCATTGCGCGAAATCACGTTGTTACGTCATTCGTTGTTTGAGTAGCGTCGTTTACGGACATTTCTATTCCCGAACGAGTTACGTTAAAAAATAAATAAATAATTAAATTCGACGCGGGAACGACGGCCATACTTAACATGGGCTACGCACCGTTAGACCAGCAAAAAGCTGGTCTAACAGTACGTAAAAAAAACCAGACGTAAGCGATTGCGAAGACCGCTCGTATCTTCGTGGATCGCCGTAAAAACACATTTGCATATCCCGACGCATCAAAACGACGCAAACTCCTCCCAGACGTAAGCCTCTCGGATCGAAGCCCGAAGCCGCCGTATCATGGTTTGAGGATTCAAACTAGTGATACGGCGCGCAAAATTTTAAATTACTCCTGTCTAACACCAGTTAGACAGGCGTAATTGCTTTATGAATCTGGGCCATTGTATTTTTTTTCAAAATTGTTGTCCTTTTTTGTTTATAGCGCAAAAAATAAAAACTGCAGAGGTGACCAAATACCACCAAAAGAAAGCTCTATTTGTGGGGAAAAAAGGACGCCAATTTTGTTTGGGAGCCATATCGCACGACCGTGCAATTGTCAGTTAAAGCGACGCAGTGCCGCAAGCTGAAATTTCACCTGGTCAGGAAGAGGGTATACATGCCCAGTAAGGAAGTGGTTAATATTTCTGTCATTCTCTGTGTGAACTGCATTCATAAGGTCGTGCCAAGGCATTTCAGTGGACTGAGGTCTGGTCATTCCACAAGGCAAATGCTCTTCTAGTTAAACCACTCTGTTGTAAATGTACTTTTGTGTTTTGTGTATTATATTTTTGCATCAAACAACTTCTATTAACTTTTAGATTATGTATTACTAGCCTGGAATTCTCCTATAAAATGTATTGATTTTGTTTTGGATTCATTGTTTCAAAACATGAATCTAAAGTGTACCTGTCCCTGGACATTATAGTATTTGTGCTTTAACCCCCTAGAGACAGTGCCTGCTAGCTGTTTAAGGGCTTTAGAATGCCGGGAGGCGAGACTTGTGACCACCATGATTGTTTTTTTTTTCTTTTCAATATCCTTTATTGTTTTCTCCATTATAAAAAGTATTGGTTGTTACAGCGATCACACGATCAGAAAGCGGGAGCTGTATTATAAGCAAATATGCAGCCTCACAGTGCCAAGGCCTGACAGCCAAGAGGCCGCATATTTGTGTGCACTTAGCACAAAGGGGTTAAGCAACAAACACATTGTCCTATCCAAGCAGAAGAAATTAGAATGTTGGCCTGCTTGCAGGTCCTAGTTGCCATAGAAGAATAAGGGGAGAGGAACTGGGATTTCACTGTGTCTGTTGTGAAATATGAATATGAATTATTTTGGTTCAGGGTTCCCCTCAATATTCATACCAGACCCAAAGGGCCTAGTAATGGACTGGCAGTACCATGTCCTTTTTTTCAATGACCTTTATCTGTATTGCCGGGACCCGACAATTCATTATAGCTGTGTTTTAAATAACTTTTTTTTCCTTTAGAAATGTCATTTTGTCCAGTGACTGTTGTACACATGGGAAACATGCACTACTTTACAGGCATACTACAGACACTCCTAGGTGCGACATTTAAATGAATATTTCAATTTTATTGTTTCACTTTAAGCATTTTTAAAATCACTGCTCCTAAAAAACATCAGTTTTTAAAACTTTTTTTGCATTGGACAATACCTTGCATATTAACATTTAACATTTAAAATTAGCACTTTTGATTTCTCCCATAGACTTTTAAAGTGTTTTCCGCGGCTTTCGAATTTTCCACAAACACCCCAAATTGTTCGCTATTCGAACAGCCAATGTTCAACCCAAAAATAAAGCTCATCCCTACTCTTTGCCTCAAGGAAACTAGCGGGAACTGATTTGATGAACCACACCTTCAGATCAATGGTAGATTTCTGATGGTATTTAGCAGAGTGTCTGGGGACACAATGGGGGTTATTT
Source organism: Rana kukunoris (assembly GCA_029574335.1). NCBI lineage: Eukaryota > Metazoa > Chordata > Amphibia > Anura > Ranidae > Rana > Rana kukunoris. The sequence goes on from CM056049.1 coordinate 163,096,292, forward strand.
ACTAAAGGCAAATACACTTTGCACTACAAGTGCAAACTACAAGTGCTAAAAGTGCACTTGGAAGTGCAGTTGCTGTATATGCGAGGGGGGCATGCAAGGAAAAAAACAAAACACTTTAGCATGCACATGATTAGATGATAAAATCAGTAGAGCTTACCCTCATTTCAGATTTACCCCTCAGATTTACAGTGACTGCACTTCCAAGTGCACTTTCAGTACAAATTCAAGTGCACTTTGCACTTGTAGTGCAAAGTGGATTTGCCTTTAGTAAATAACCCCCTATGTTCATCATTGCCAGCTTTAATGAACAAAGTGTTTGCGTAGGGTGCATATTGTTCTGCCCACATAATGAAGATCACAAGGGGAGGACAATCAGTCAACTACATATTCTGTAAAGCAAGCGTAGAACTCCTTGATTTTGTATACATTCCCTTTGACTATGAATAATTTTTGTCCGTCATGAACAAAGCTACATGTGAGACACAAGGGTTTCCGGCACTGATACATCCCAAAAATAGAAAAGAATTTCAGTGATATTTGCTGGTTTTCAACTTGCTGGGTGCTATTTTCCCTCTAATGTTGGGGGCTTTTCTATAGGAAAATTTGGGTTTGGTTTGTATACTGTTGTTTTTCATGTGGGGGTCCTGCAGTAATATTGGCCAGTGCTTCCACACTATGTGTTGCATGTTTTAATGTTTGTTGTGGAACCAAGTGGTGAAACGGATGACATTTGTGTTGTCAATTCGGTTTACTTGGGTGTCAGGGTTTATGTATGTAGTATATGCTGTTTCAAGAAGAGGAAATTGGTATCCCCCTCCCCCGCATGCAGCTATATCACCATCCCTGTCTGTCATCTATCACCCCGTATACAATACGCCCCCAGCTATATACAATGGAACTACTTAAAGAAGTAGAAACATTAAAATACTCAGTACTAGACCATCTGTATCTATTTTGCACTACACGCCCATAAGGCAATTCATACATTCCCGGTATAAGGTGCTTTGTACACTTTTCAAAATATTTGAACAGGCCTGCATCTCCGCCACTAACCAATGGTGGGATAAGTTTTTCCTTGAAACTCTGAGGCCTAAGAATGCTAAAAGACTACTCATTCTTAGACACATCACATAAGAAATAATGGCTTTCCGTTGCAGAATGTTGTACCCATAAGTGGTTTAAAATCATCATTGATCAGAGACTGATTAAATATGACACTCTGGTACATCAAGTACAAATCCTCTCTGAGGAAATCCTCAGTCTCACTAACCGCTTACCAGACAGATGGCTTACCTGACAGATGACTACCCTAAAAAAAACTACAAAATATCAAGAGGACTTGCTCATTAACCACTTGCTAACTGGGCACTTAAACACCCTCCTGCCCAGACCAATTTTCAGCTTTAAGCGCTGATGCACTTTGAATGACAATTGCGCTGTCATACAACACTGTACCCAAATCAAATTTTTATCATTTTTTCCCCACAAATAGAGTTTTCTTTTGGTGGTATTTGATCACCTCTGCGGTTTTTATTTTTTGTTAAAACAAATTAAATGGCTGATTTAAAAAAAATATATATATATATATTTTTACATTTTGTTATAAAATTTAGCAAACAGGTAATTCTTCTCCTTCATTGATGTACGCTGATGAGGCTGCACTGATGGGCACTGATGGGCTGAACTTATGGGCATCGATGGGCTGCACTGATGGGCACTGATAAGGTGGCACTGGTGGGCACTGATAGGTGGCACTAGTGGGCACTGATAGGCGGCACTGGTGGGCTCTGATAGGCGGCACTGGTGGGTTCTGATAGATGGCACTGGTGGGTAGCACTGAAGGGCATTGATAGGTGGCACTGGTGGGCATTGAGAAGTGGCACTAATAGGTGGGATTGATAGGTGGCACTGATAGCTGGCAGTGATGGACACTGATGGGTGGCAGTGATGGGCACAGATGGGTGGCAATAATAGACACTGATAGGCAACACAACTAGGTGGCACTGATGAGTCATGGATTAGCACCATTGATGGTGGGCATTGATAGGTGGCACTGGTAGGCACTGTGCACACTGGCAGGTGGCACTGGCAGGGGGTTTAAATTGGCACACAAGGCAGATGTGCCTCCTTCCTCTCCGGGACCGATGTCTCTTGCACCTAAGCCGATGATCGGCCTTTTTTTGAACGATTACCAAGCTTTGTTTACATCACGTGATCAGCTGTCATTGGCTGACAGCCGATCACATGGTAAGGGGCCGGTGACTTACTTGGATCTGTGATCACCCGAGTCTCAGGAGCAAGCAAAGGGCAGGATGTTTATTGAGGTACTACTGGCAATTGAGGTCCGCACTGTAGTCGTCATTTGGCTAAAGCGCGACAGTAAGTGGTTAAAACTAAATTGGGAAAATTTAGACGAGACCTAGGCGATTATTACAACAATATAATTTTTTCCTGGAAAAATAACAACCAGAGAAAAATACCCTCACCACCATCCACCAAGAACACAATGTCTAAAGCAACCAATCAATCCACACCTGGTCCTAACTATTAGTCCAACCATAATAACAAAGCCACCAAGAATAAGAATAAGCATAACAACACTTCCACCAAAAACTCCAGTCCAAACCATAACCCTAGGGATACAGTAATTATCCATCCCCAGGAAGCCACATCATCATCCCAAACCCCTTACCAGAGAACTACGGTTCTTCATGTCTTTCAGACCAATAATCATGAACCAGTAATCCACATTATGACACACCTGAAGACCACACTGCTCCACCCATCATATTATCCATGGGCATTGAAAACAACTCCCCCTAGGCCTAACAACCCATTTCCCACAAATTAACACCTGCTGAATCTTTTTTAGAGCCTAGCTTCAACTAAAACAGACCCTCCAAAAGAAAACACACTGAAGAACGGTGTAGGGGGAGGGGAGGCAAACTCAAGCCCACACTACCAGAAAGCCCCACCTACAGTGAACATTTTGAATCTATCATCTCCAGAACTTACTCCATACGAAACTACTCTACTCACACAGGGATTAATATTTACACCCACCATACAACCCAATAGACAGTTTATTTAATTTCAAATTTAAATTCTGACAAATTTTTGTTTTTCAGAAATTCGGATGTATGCGAATTTCCGAATTACAATAGTACCAAATTTAAACGAATCCGAAATAACATTTTTTTAATTTGAATCGTTTTTGAATACTTTTCAAATTTAAATCGTTTTCAAAATTTGAAAACTTTTTGAATTTGAACAGTTTTCCAATTTCCAAAGAGAATAAAATAGAAAAGTAAAGGAATAGAATAGAAAAAAACAGACTATAAAATAATATAACAGACAAAAAAAGATTATAATATAATAGAGTAAAGCAGTACAACATAGAATAGAAAAAAATAACAGAATAGACGAGAATATAATAGAAACAAATAGAATAGAATAACATAGAAATAATATAACCATCTTCTGAAATTCTAATTTCAAATAGAATAAATTTGAATACATAAGAAAACAATAGAAAAGACTACAGTAAAATAGAAAATAATAGAATTAAAAAAAACAATAGAACAGAATAGAAAGAATATAATCATTTCCCAAAATGCAAATAGAATGAATTTGAATAGAAAAGAATAGATTTGAATAGCATAGAAAATAACAGAATAGTATAGAAAAAAACAACATAATATAATCGAATAGAATAGAAAATTATATAACCATCTTCTGAAATTCACATTTTGAATAGAATAAGTGTGAACAGAAAATAATAGAATAGAAAATAACAGAAAAATAATAGATTAGAAAATTAAATAATAGAACAGAAAAAATAGAATAGACTAGAATAAACAAATAAAAAAGAGTATAATTAAAAAAACTATAAAATAGTTCAGAATAGAAAGAATATAACCATTTCCCAAAATGTAAATATCATCAATTACAATTTGAATAGAATAGAAAATAATAGATTGGCATAGGAATTCTATTGTTTTTTTCTATACTACTGTGTTATTTACTATTCTATTCTATAATGTCAAATCTTTGACATTATTGTATTATTCATTATTTATAATTTTATCTTCTGAGACTTTTTAGTTCGTATCTGCAGGGTTAGCATTGCTGCACCCCTGTATACATTTATATTCAAGTGCCCTTGCCTCTGCCTCTTCACCCCAGCCCCCACTTTTATAAGAATGCCACGCATAAAGGCTTTGTGCGCATTCCACAAAATAGAGCAATCGCTAACTGAGTCCACGTTAGTAGCAAAATATTCTTTCAGATGAGTTTCTAAGATATCTCTAGTGTCCTTCCTTTGTAGCAGAGATGGGTTGGCTCTCCAAACAGGCCTAGCTCCAGACGTAAGTGCGTCTGACAGGGTAAGGGACACCGACGCGTGGTCTGACCACGTGATCGTGTTGATGTCAGCCCCGGTTACCTTAACAAGAGTGCGGTAATCTACCAAAAAAAGGTCTATCCTAGAGTAGGACCCATGAGGCATCGAAAAAAAAGTAAAGTCTTTTTCCTCAGCGTGCAAGCATCGCCAGGCGTCGAAGAGACCATATTGGTGCAAAGTACTTTGAAGCGATGGGCTCGCTCTAGAAGTGGAGGTGGTTGAGTCCACCGATTTGTCAGGGACTAGGTTAAAGTCTCCGCACAGGACCAGTGCTCCTTTCTTGATGCCCTCTAGCTTCTTTAGTAATTTGTTAAGAAATCTTATCTGGTGGGAATTGGGGGTGTAGACATTAACAATTGTGTAAGTGGAAGAATTGATATCACAGATTAGTACGAGATATCTTCCATCAACATCTTTTATTTCTTCATGAAGCTTAAATGAGACCGTGTCCCTAACGGCAGTAAGGACCCCCTTTCTCTTTGCCCCCGCACTTGCAGTAAAGACAAAGGGGAATTGACCATTAGAGCACTTAGGCTGCGCATCGGCACTAAAATGAGTCTCCTGTGCGCATAGGATATCGCACTTGTATTGCAAGGCTTCAGAACATAATGATTTTCGTTTGGCTGGGTGATTGAGGCCATTGGCATTTATAGATAGAAACTTCACACCCATTGGAATAGTTCAGTCATGATGTGAAATGTGCGCAGTAAAGGGTTACTCACAGTCACCCGGGTTCTCACCGACATGCAGAGTCTCAAGTCATCAAGGCCCTGAATCCAGCCCCTCAGCTTCATGTTGTGGTGGATATAGTACAGCAGGTGTCTCCGTTGGATCAGTAGTGCAAAGTTCTCCAGTTTGTGGGGAAGAAATCCTGGGCACGCTCCGGCAAAGGAGGAAAGATCAGAACTGAAAGATACTGAGAAGCAGAAAAAAAAAACAGCCGCAAAAGAAAAAAGAAAAAATCTTAATGCTATGCGGTATAACAGCAACAAAACAGCCAACGTCAGGCTAGAACCGCCGATACCTAGGCAGAAAACACAAACAAAGTTTCCTCGGGTGCAGCACTTTGCTGCTCAAAGATTAGTAGGGGCAAGTTCGTGGACAGGAGAGACAAGCCCCCCCACAGGGACCCGATTCCACCTGCCGAGGTCCTCGGGGGAGATTAGCGTCAGTCTCTACATCCGGAATGATGTGCCACTCCTTAAGCAAGGCCAAGCCTTTCTCCAATGAGGACACCACATGGGTTTTCCCGTCTCTGGTAATGGAGATGTTGGTAGGAAACCCCCATCTATATATAATCTGGTGGTTCCTCAAAGCTTTAGTGATGGTGGCTAAGCTCCTCCTCTTTTTTAGTGTATACTGCGACAAGTCCGCCTAAAGTTGCAGATGTTGATACTGGGGAGGAATGCGGTCTTTAGTGCGCATAGCTGACATAAGTTGCTCCTTTACATGAAAAAAATGCAACCTCAGAATCACATCTCTCGGCGTTTGGTCTGGGAGATAGGATGGTTTGGGGAAGCGATGGATCCTGTCAATGGTTACCTCTATGTCGGTGAGGTCAGGGAGGATAGCGGTGAACATTGTGGTAGCATAAGCCTTTAAATCCCCCTGCAGGACTGACTCAGGGACCCCCTGACTTTCATATTATTTCTCCTGCTTCTATCTTCGAGGTCCGCCATCTTTGCTTTCATGCTTTCCAAATCATCCTCATCTCTTTCTTGGACATCCACTAAATCGTTAATTGTAGTGGCAAATTCCCCCATTTTTGATTCTATATGATCCACCCTTGTCCCAACCTCCTGAATATCAGTGTGAAATTGTTTCATACAGGACGCCATGTCAGCATGCAGAGTGCTGCGTAGCGACAGCAGCATGTCCTTTAGGACAGTGTCCATAATAGGTTGGTTGGCGGTGGGGAACTTTTCTATTCTCTCAGGCAGTTCCCTCGTGTCATCTCCTGAATCCACCTCAGGTCCTGCCTCCGGGCTGCATCCAGGAGCATCCATTCTGAACCTGGCTTTAGCTGGATTGGCTGACTGAGGGGTGTTGGGGTATGAGTGAGGGCTCCCCGGGTATCCGCTATGCGAATTGAGCGAAGTGGAGGAGGCAGGGAGAGGGGAACCATGAGCGCCGTGTGTCGGGGAGGAGAACGAGCCGGCGCCATCTTGCCTACCTCTATGCTGGCTCGGCGGGAATAACTCTGTGAGCTTTTGCGGCCGTCTTTCATCCTTTCGCTTCCGCGTCATGGTCCCCCTAGTCTCCTGAGTGTAGGACGCCAGGTGGGGTGTAGTAAGGCCCGGTATTAAAGTCATGCTGTGCCGCTATAGGTCCCGTACGAGCGGAGCTCCTGTCTCAGGCTGCCATCAGCGTCCGCGGCTAGCCACGCCCCCCTGTATACATTTATATTGATATTTATTATCAGTTTGCACTGTTTTATTCTTTACATATCTTTGGAACAGCGCAGCACCAACCTACACTTTATCTAATTTTTCTTATGGGTATGGTTTGACCCTATTCGGTGCTGCAGTAGTTTACGTTCCTCTTCTCACATATGGTAGCGCATAAAAAAACATATACTTTATTTTTTGTTATTTTCTTTTCTATTCTCCCACTGTAACAACAGCAATATGAGTCTATCTGTCACCTCTGTACATGACTGAAAACACCTGACATTTCTGGACCTTGTTTTTTACCATGAAAATGGCCAAATTCACCCTGCAAACCCACCGCAGGAGACTCCTGTTTACACTACAGCAGCTGTCATCACCCTCGCTGGTTGAACAACATCCCCAAGAGCCAATTCTGCCATCTTAGGCACAATTGTACAAAACAAGTCGATTACCAGATCCAGAGTGAAACCCATAAACAAAAATTTGGTGAAAAAGTATACCAATCTGCTCTTTTTTAAAAAGAATATACTACATACATAAAGCCTGACACCCTAGTAAATCGAACTGACAATGCAAATGTCATCCCTTTCACCACTCAGTTCCACAATAAACACATAAACATGGAACACATAGCGCAAAAGCACTGGCCCATATTACTGCAGTACCTCCACTTGAAAAACAGTAAACCAACAAAACCTAAATATTCATATAGAAAAGCCCCTAACATCAAAGGGAAAATAGCAACCAGTAAGTTGAAAATCACCAAATACACATTCCCATCATTGAAATTATTTTCTATTATTGGGATGTATCAGTGCCGGAAACCCTTGTGTTTTACATGTAGCTTTGTCTATCAAGGACAAAAAAAAATTATAGTCAAAAGGAATGTATACAAAAGCAAGGAGTTCTACACTTGCTCTACAGAATATGTAGTTTACCAATTGTCCTGTCCCTGTGGTCTTCATTAGGTGGGCAGAACAATATGCATCCTACGCAAATGTTTTGGGAAACACCGCTGGTTGCTCCTATTTCTACTCAGCACCATATGCACCTGATTCTTATTATTGCTACATACGCGTTATTATTTTTTTCTGTTCTCTGCATGTCCTCTTAAAGGAAGTCTTAAAGGAAGTCTAATACATGCCCACCTTACTGTCATCTGTCTACTTACATATACTTACTGTATTTATCGGCGTATAACGCGCACCCCAATTTCAGAGGGAAATTTCAGGAAAAATGATTTTTTTTTGTGGTCAGTGTCCATCTGCAGCCTCAATGCAGCCTAATCTGTGCCTAAATGCAGCCTATGGGCCAGATTCAGGTAGATGAGAGCATCTTTGCTCCAGAGTAACGCTTCTCATTTACGTTACTCTGACGACCCTTTCAGCGCAAGTACTGTTATTCACATAGCAGTTGCGCGTAAACTTGCGCCAGAGTAACGATAATGCGCTGGCGTAACCCGACGCAAGGGGAAGTGGGTGTGATCATATGTAAATGATGGGCGGAGCCCAGCGCAGAGGCTTACGTTCAGCGCATCAACCACGGAGCATGCGCAGTGAGTGAGGCTCCACTCGCCCCCTTTGTGCGCATGCTCACAACTTCCGTCGGCACCACTTCACGGGAAACGTCAGCGCAATGCCTTCCGTTGGGCGTTTAAATGCGCCCGTAGAAGCGCCATTCCGGCACTAAAGTATATCCTGCTCCCCCTCCCCGCAGTGATGTTACTTTTGTTCTGAGATGGCTGCTCCCGTTCCCCACAAACACACAGGAGAAAGCTGAACTTTAATGGCCAGGAGCTGTCAGCCGTCATCTCGGCTATGGAGACCTATGATGTCTTCCTCCATGGCTGTAAAATTTGACAGACAAGCATGGACAGAGGTGTTGTCCTGCAAGTGGGGGTGCTCAGCTAGCTCTTATCGTCGGTAACGCTGCTGTAGCTGCTCTCCTGCTGACCTGTGGCCGTCTGGAGTAAAGATAAAGCAGCTATTTGTAGAAATAACTTTGCGCCGGACGGACGGGATACGCGCGGCGCATGTAGCCAGCGTATGGTGCTAATCCGTTCGTGAATTGGGAAAAATCCCTCATTTGCATATTTGCACGGGAAATCAATAGGCGCGACTGATGCGCCAAGCGAAATTAAGCGCTGACGATACTCTGGCGTCGGAACGTTCCGCCGGTCGCAAATGGCCCGTTATTGGGCGCATCTAGTTTGGTGGGTACGGGCACATAGAAACGACGGCGCATCTTCACAGTTACGCGGCGCATATCGAAATACTCCAGCGCAAGTGTTGCTGAATCTGGCCCTATGTGCCCAACCTCAGCCTAAATGCAGCCTATGTGCCCATCTCCAGTAGGGATGAGCCAAACATACCCGCATTCGGTTCGCACCAGAACCGTCGAACAGACCGACCGTTAGCGCGCGAACATTTAGAACCCCATTGAAGTCTATGGGACTTGAACGTTCAAATTCAAAAACGCTCATTTTAAAGACCAATATTCAAGTTATTGTTGGTCTTTGAGAACCCGGTTCTTGCCCCAGGGAACATGTATCAATGGAAAAAAAGTTTAAAAAACTGTTGTTTTTTCAGGAGCAGGACTCCTGAAAAAGTGACCGTTTTTAAAACTTTTTTCCATTGATACATGTTCCCTCGGGCAAGACCCGGGTTCTCAAAGATGTTTTCACAGGCAAGCTATAGCCACCCAGCAGGTACAATATTTAAAGGAATCTTTCTTTTTTTTTTATTTAAACATTATTAAAATCACTGCTCCAGGAGCAGTGATTTTAATGATGCTTAATTAAAAAAAATTTAAATAAAATTCCTTTAAATATTGTACGTGTGATAACGTCTTTAACCACTTAACCCCCGGACCATATTGCTGCCCAATGACCAGAGCACTTTTTGTGATTCGGCAGTGCGTCGCTTTAACTGACAATTGCGCGGTCGTGCGACGTGGCTCCCAAACAAAATTGGCGCTATAAACAAAAATAGAGCGAAAATAGAGCGACAATTTTGAAAAAAATGCAATATATTTTACTTTTTGCTATAATAAATATCCCCCAAAAATATATAAAAAAAACATGTTTTTCCCTCAGTTTAGGGCGATACGTATTCTTCTACATATTTTTTATTTTTTTTTAAATTGCAATAAGCGTTTATTGATTGGTTTGCGCAAAAGTTATAGCGTTTACAAAATAGGGGTTCGTTTTATGGCATTTTTATTAATATTTTTTTTACTAGTAATGGCAGCTATCAGCGTTTTTTTTTCAGTACTGCGACCTTATGGCGGACACTTTGGACACTTTTGACACATTTTTGGGACCATTGGCATTTTTTTAGCGATCAATGCTATAAAAATGCATTGTATTACTATAAAAATGCCATTGGCAGTGAAGGGGTTAACACTAGGGGGCAGGGAGGGGTTAAGTGTGTTCCTGGGTGTGTTCTAACTGTAGGGGGGGTGGCCTCACTAGGGGAAATCACTGATCTTCCGTTCATACATTGTATGAACAGAAGGTCAGCGTTTCCTCCGCTGACAGGACCGGGAGCTGTGTGTTTACACACATAGCTCCCATTCCTTGCTCTGTAACGAGCGATCGCGTGTGCCCCTAGTGGCCGAAAATGTAGCTGACGTAGAGCTACGGGCTCTCGCCCAGGAGAGCCGACCTGCCGCCGTAGAATGACGGCGGCTGGTCGGCAAGTGGTTAAATAGCACAATCACCTGCCTTCCAGTAAATTAGGAAGAACTAATCTATCTAAGCTATACAGTGTATAAATATATGTACAACTCCTAGGGATGTATATATATTCTTTACACACTGAAAATTAAGCTAAACTGACTAGCCTGCCTGTCTGCTCTATCTAGCTATATAAAAAGACAATCTCTCTGTCTCTCTGACTGCTCTCATTAACAAGCCGGAACATACTACATGAGGCCGCCCAGCAGACAGCCTTATATAGTGTGGGGCGTGTGCTAAAGCTCTGAGCCATAATTATGCTGTGATTGGCCAAGCATGCGGGACATACAGCATGCTTGGCCAATCATCAGCGCGCAATGCCCCAGTGAATTATGGGCCATTTTGTGTCACTCGAATTTGGCGCGGACGACTGCTTTTGTTTGAATTTCGGCGAACGTACGTACAGACAATGTTCGAGTCGAACATACGTTTGTATCGAACGTGAAGCTCATCCCTAATCTCCAGTCTATGTGCCACCTATGCAGCCTATGTGTTATTTAAGTTTGCCTAGATGCAGCCTATGTGCCCATTTGCAGCCTCACCTTCTCTCGTGGAGTGAGGGAATCACTGAGCCGTCATCTCCTGTTCATTCGGCGGCAGTCACATACACAGTCCTGCCTCTGCCATCTGCAATGGACCAGCTCCTGTGATTGATAGAACACTGGTCCAATGCCGGTGGCGGAAGCGGGACTGTGTGTGATGTTAGAGCCGAGTAAACAGGAGAGACAGCTCGTGAATTCCGGCAGCGATCGACGGCACCCGGCAGCGCTCGTCCCCCTCCTTCCCCTCCGAGCCCAAGGTACACTATCGGCGTATAACGTGCACCTGTGATTTCCCCCCTATTTTCAAGGGAAAAAAGTGCGTGGTATATGCCAATAAATACAGTATTTGCTGCTCTCTGCCTGACCCTTTAAGAATTCATGCTTGTCTATATATTCTTGTACAATTGCCACATGATGTACATTTATCAATGTTCATTTAAATCTTGTAATGCACCGGGCTTTTATTTCAATTGCACCTAAATGTACAACTACATTTGTTTCATTGCTACTGTTTACATTTACGACATGATCGATGTAAGTTTGCCTGCGCCAGCATGTCCTTAAAAACACTCTCCCGACCCACGGTCCTGTTACCAATTACCAAACCTCAACTCCTTCTATTTCTACTAGGCTCCTGTAAGTGTTTTTAAACCCTTTTTGAATAAATCTGCACTTAGCAATGTTTTTTTTTCACGCCTGCAGACACAAGCCTGTAGTTGGGGGACTAGGGATGTTAGGAAAAGCTTAAACTTTATGCTGATCTGTTATCTTATATTATTCAACATGTTTGAAAATTTGTCCATGCCTGGTCTGAGGTTATTTAAAGGTGTGCACGGTGGTGATAGTGTATAGAAGAACAGGGCTGTGATGCACACACTTGGGGTGAAGTGGTGACATGCTGTTGCTTGGGGCAAAAAGCACAAGGAAAGGATGATATGACATCCAGACAGTGGGAGAATGGTACCGACAGGGGTGATGGGTCTCATGTATAGTGGAGAAAGTGGTCAGCACCCCAGCAACCAGGACTGGACCTATGTGATGGAGACCCCAGGGACCTAGCCATATAGTATTGAAGAGTTAACTGTGCGAATGCATGGGGTCTACGCTGGCTCTCAGCGGGACCCACTCTGTCGCTGGGATATAGAGTAAGTAGTGAAGTCTAGCTGGACTGGTGGAACTGGACACTGCAAATGTGGTGTCTCCTTCAAAAATGTTGCATCCTAAGCAGATGTATGTGTCGTGGGACCAGAATGCACCCGTATGACAGCGTCAGGTTAAAATACAGGGACACTGGGGTGTAAGGCTTGCTTCTAAGTTGGGGTACCACCATAATGTTTGGACCACATGAACGCGGCCCTGCCTGTTCTCAGGCATTAGCAGGCATGTACACTGGAGAATCCGGAGGAAGGAGAAAAGTGCACTGGTCATGTTGGCCCCACCCACAGGCTGTTCACCTACTAAATTGAATGCTCACTTTGTATAGTGAATGTAAGTAATTGCATTCAAGTTATGTTTAATTTGAATACAGAATTTTTTTTTTGAGCACATGATTGGAGACAACATTCACTTTGCTAGGAAAAGGGATCTACTCATTTAGTAAATCATTCTCAATGTTGCTATATACTAGAAGAGACTCAAGCAGTTGAAACAGAAAAACAATTAAGGTTAGATATTTGTTAATGCTTCATTTGACAGAAAAGCCTATAACTCTCATCTAATGACAATATAATTAGATAATTTACACAAATCCAGAAGCATATTCATTTTGCCTTGTGTATAATCAGGTAATTGCTTTATCCTAGAAACAAACCTACAGTCAATGTCATTGCATCCCACAGAAGTGAAGTGACATTCATTGTAAATAATCCAGTCTTTGTCAGAGAGATTTTATTAGTTAATATGCATTAGTTGAATCATATTTGGTATTAATATAATTCATTCCAATGAAACCATTACTGATATATGCAAAAAAACTGATGCTAAAAAATTGGCCCTTCCTTCTGAGCACCGCCCAGTGCTTAGGTTGAAGTGTGGAAATATAATGAACAATGGACACTGTATTCTGTAATACTGCGTGTGTATCACAAAATACAAAAGAGTAGCAGCCGCTTAAATTAAAATAGTATGTATGTCAAAACAACTAATATGAAAGACCCGAATACAGTCCAGATATCAATTGTAGCAGCGCTGCTACAATTGATATCTGGACTGTATTCGGGTCTTTCATATTAGTTGTTTTAACATACATTACTGATATACAGTATATTTCTATAAAATATGGTGGTCAGGCAGTGCAATATGCCACTTATTTTTTATGCCGCTTACACACGATCATTTTTCGGATTCTAAAAAATGAAGGCCCAGATTCACAGAGCAATTACGCCTGTCCAACTGGTGTTAGACAGGAGTAATTTCAAATTTTGCGCGCCGTATCACTAGTTTGAATCCTCAAACCATGATACGGCGGCTTCGGGCTTCGATCCGAGAGGCTTACGTCTTCGTAAGCCTTCGGATCTACGCTGCGATATTTTTGCGGCCGCTGGGAGGAGTTTGCGTCGTTTTCATGCGTCGGGATATGCAAATGAGTTTTTACGGCGATCCACGAAGATACGAGCGGTCTTCGCAATCGCTTACGTCTATTTTTTTTACGTACTGTTAGACCAGCTTTTTGCTGGTCTAACGGTGCGTAGCCCATGTTAAGTATTGCCGTCGTTCCCGCGTCGAATTAAATTATTTTTTTTTTTTACGTAAGTCGTTCGGGAATAGAAATGTCCGTAAACGACGCTACTCAAACAACGAATGACGTAACGACGTGATTTCGCGTAATGCACGGCGGGAAATTTCTGAACGGAGCATGCGCAGTTCGATCGCCACGGGAACGCGCCTATTTTAAATGCTTCACGCCCCCTACTCACGTAGATGGCTTGCGCCGGGAGAAATACTCTACGCCGCCGTCGTTTACTGGACAAAATCTACCGGGATTCCACGTAGAGCCAGGTAAAAAACGGCGGCGTAGAGTATTTCTGTTACTCTACGCTAATCTAATTCTCTCTGAATCTGGCCCGAAGTTTTTAAGGGTCTAGAAAAAACAACGTTTTTTTCAACCCGATCATTAAAATGGCCTTGCCTACACAAGATCGTAAAAAAAAATGCTCTAGCAAAGTGCAGTGATGTGCAACACGTACAACGGCACTATAAAGGGTAAGTTCCATTTGGATGGCGCCACCCTTGGGGCTGCTTTTGCTGATTTCGTTTTAGTAAAAGACGATTCGCGCTTTTCAGTCTGTTACTGCGTGATGAATGAGCTTACTCCATTACGAATGCTAGTTTTACCAGAACGAGCGCTCCCGTCTCATAACTTGCTTCTGAGCATGCACGTTTTTTTCACGTCATTAAAGCCCACACACGACCATTTTTTACAACCATAAAAACGTGTCATGAAAAATGCTCTGGAGCCCACACACAATCGTTTTGAATGACATTAAAAAAAAAAAAAGTTATTTTTTTTAGAACCCAAAAAACAGTCATTAGAATTGCTTTCTAAATTAAATTACTTTTGATGTGGCAAAAGTAACAGTTTTACTTACTTATTATTAAAAACAACAGAGATTAAAAACAACAGTGTTGAATTAACAAGGCCAATTTGCTAAAATAGCTAAGAATCTTCACACAATAAATTGTGTGAATGTTCACTTTAAGTATTCAATCCTGTGGAGATGAAATACATAAATAGGGATTTGTTTTTTCTCATGCTTGGATAATGCGTATGATCATTTCCAATTCCTTTAGTAAATGAGTTTCCTCAGTAACACGTGTTACAGATTTCAATGATGGAATGATTTGCACTTTAACCACCTTAACTGGTTAAGGACCGCCGCATTTACATTTACGTCGGCAGAATGGCACCGACAGGCACATCAACGTAAATATACGTTGGTGCCTTGAGGGGGTTCGGACCCCCCCTCCCGTACATACAGCGATCCCTGTAACTGGTCGAGCGATCCGGGATGAGGGGGCGGCTATTAGTTTTTGTCCACCCCCTCCGGATCGATCTCAGCCAATCCGAGCGCCCCTCGCCCTGTCACTTCCTCCTCCTGTGTAAACACAGGAAGGAGGAAGCGATGTGATCTCTCCTTCAGCGTTTTTTTCAACCACCGCTGAGGAGAGATCACATCGCACAGTAAGTCTGCACTAACACTACACTGACACACACTACACATAGTCACATTAACCCCTTGCGATCGCCCCCCCCTCCCCCTGTCCAGTGTCCTGAATGCAGTAATCACATGTATGATTACTGTATTTAGTGTCAGTGTGACAGTCAGTTAGTGTTAAGTTCAGGGTAGCCCCCGTACCCCCCTAATAAAGTTGTAACCCTTTGATCACCACCCTAGTTAACCCCTTCACTCCCTATTGCCAGCGTCACTAAGCGATCATTTTTCTGATCGCTGTTCCCGCTAGGTAGATAATTATTTTTTTATTGCGATTTTTTTTTTTACTAAAGACATATGGCTAAATAAATTTTGGCCTAAATGATTGACTAAAATTTAGTTTATTTGATTTTTCTTATAACAAAAAGTAAAAAATATTGAGTTTTTTGTTCAAAAATGTCGCTCGATTTTTGTATATAGCACAAAAAATAAAAATCGCAGAGGTGATCAAATACCACCAAAAGAAAGCTCTATTTGTGGGAAGAAAAGGACGCAAATTTTGTTTGGGAGCCACGTCGCACGACCACGCAATTGTCAGTTAAAGCGACGCAGTGGCGAATCGCAAAAAGGGGCAAGGTCATTTACCTGCATTTTGGTCCGGGTCTTAAGTGGTTAAAGAGTATTTCCACTTTTGCAGTTAATCTTAAGAATCTTGAGAATATACAGTATATTTTCTACGTGTTCCCATTTACTCAGCATATCTGAGTTTTGAATACTTCTTCTCTTTCAGACATTTCTCAGAAGAAGGCATCATGACTGACTAAAAGCATTTCTAGTCTGAGTCAGACTGTCTCAAAAGAAAAGCTTTGGAAAGAGAGTCTCTGCTCATTAACATAAAATTCTATAAGCCTATATAAGTCTATATATTATACATTGTTATCACATATATATATATATGTATATATATATATATATATATATATATATATATATATATATATATATATATATATATATATATACCATATTTATAGGCGTATACCGTGCACTTTTTTCCCCTTAAAATCAGGGGAAAATGATGGGTGCGCAATATACGCCGATCCCCGCTGTCTAGCCTAGAGCCGAGCCGAGCCGAGTGTACTGCGCACTCGGCTAGGCTTGGCCACGCTCGGCTCCGCCCACAGCCACGCAAGAGGAGCCGAGAGAAGCCGAGAGGAGCTGAACACACAGGAAATCTGGCTCCTCTCGGCTCGTGCCAAATCCAAAAATGCAACCCCGGGCAAGGTGTGGACTCGCAGACGGACACGCTGGAGGGAGACGGACACGCTGGAGGGAGACGGACACCTGGATAGAGGCTGCAGATGGACACCTCCAAAGCTGCAGACGGACCCCACGCAAGGAAGCGAGGAAGCCGCAGATGGACACCCACAAGGCTGGACGGACGGACGCCGGACAAGGCCGCCGATGGACGCAGGGCAAAAATTTAAGTTTTCTTTTTTTTTTCTTAAACTACCTTTCTAGGTTTGGGGTGCGTGTTATACCCTGGCGCGGTATACCCCGATAAATACGGTATATATACACAGGTAAAACTCGAAAAAATTAAAATATCGTACAAAAGTTCATTTATTTCACTAATGCAACTTAAAAGTTGAAACTAATATATGAGATAGACTCATTACATGCAAAGCAAGATAGTTCAAGTCGTGATTTGTCATAATTGTGATGATTATGGCTTACAGCTCATGAAAACCCCAAATCCACAATCTCAGAAAATTTGAATATTACATGCAATCAATAAAACAAGGATTGTACATAGAACAATATCGGAGCTCTGCAAAGTATAAGCATGCATACAGTATGTACTCAGTACTGTGGAAGAGATCAGCCTGTGGCACTGCTGAGGTGTTATGGAAGACCAGGATGCTTCAATAGCAGCCTTCAGCTCTTCTGCATTATTCAATCTCAAGTCTCTCATCTTTTTCTTGGCAATGCCCCATATATTTTCTATGGGGTTCAGGTCAGGCGAGTTTGCTGGCCAATCAAGCACAGTAATCCCATGGTCATTGAACCAGGTTTTGGTGCTTTTTGCAGTATGGGCAGGTGCCAAGTCCTGCTGGAAAAATAAGTCAGCATCCCCATCTCATCTGCAGAAGGAAGCATGACATGCTCCAAAATCTCCTGGTAGATGGCTGCATTGACCCTGGACTTAATGAAGCACAGTGGACCAACACCAGCAGATGACATGGCTCCCCAAATCAACACAGACTGTGGAAACTTCACACTGGACCCCAAGCATCTTGCAGTGTGTGCCTCTCCATTTTTCCTCCATACTCTGGGTCCTTGGTTTCCAAATGAGATCTGAAATTTGCTCTCATCAAAAAACAGGACTTTGGAACACTGAGCAACAGACCAGGTCTATTTTTCTTTAGCCCAGGAAAGACACTTCTGACTTTGTTTGTTGTTCAGGAGTGGCTTGAGGAGGAATACGACTTTTGAAGCCCATGTCCATCGTCCGTCTGTGTGTGGTGGCTTTTGATGCACTGACTCCAGCCTCAGTCCACTCCTTGTGAAAGTCCCCAACACTTTTGAATGGCCTTTTCCAGACAATCCTCTCCAGGCTGTGGTCATCACCGCTGCTTCTGCTTGTATATTGTTTTTGTTAAGATGCATGTCCAAGTGTATTTTAAAACTATTCATACTTCCTGCCGAAACCAACCGATTGTGGAAGAGAGTTCCACATACTTACCACCCTGACATTTAAAAATTAGGGATGAGCCGAACACCCCGGGACAGTTTGCAGCAGGACATGCAAAAAATGTGTTCGAACACACGAACACCGTTAATGTCTATGGGACACAAACATGTAAAATCAAAAGTGCTAATTTTAAAGGTTAATATGCAAGTTATTATCATATTGTGATAATATTACTTTGGAGGGTGTCTATAGTATGCCTGTAAAGTAGCGCATGTTTCCTGTGTTTATAACGGTCCCTGCACAAAATGAAAAAAGTAATTTAAAAGTGCTGGCAGCTACAATGAATTGTCGGGTCCTGGCATTATAGATAAAAGTATTTGAAAAAAATGGCATGGATTCTCCCCCCCCCCAGTCCATTACCAGGCCCTTTTTTTAAACCAAAATTAAAAAAAATGCGTGGGGGTTCCCCCAAATTCCATACCAGGCCCTTCAGGTCTGGTATGGATATAAAGGGGAATCCTGCGCCAATTTTTTTTTAAATGGCGTAAGGGTCCCGCTTTTAAGGGGAACCCAGCACCAAAATTAAAAGAAAATGGAGTGGGTTCCTCCCAAAAATCCATACCAGACCCTTATTCGAGCACGCAACCTGCCAGGCCTGCAGAAAAAGAGGGGGGATTATATTTCTATAAAAAGCCCCCTTTCTCCTATCCATCTTTTTTTTGGAGGGGGTATACATCTATTGACGATGATGGCATTAGACAATGGCCTTTTATTATCCATTCTTTTATGAAGTTGTTTTTTTTACTTTCTGAATGAGGAGCATTCTGTGATTACAGCATACATCTTTTTAAATTTTGCCTATTAATAGGTCATGTTTGGATGTTCTAAATTCTTGTGATTTCTACAATTGATCATATCACATTATTTGCAGAGCTTACCCTGAAGAAGGAATTATTTTGACTCTGAAACACTTTAGTTATCTTTAAGATCTCTGCATGTATAATCAGAAATAAGTACATAGACTACTGCATTCTGTGATTTTGTGCTTACCTTATCATATGATACAATATTTTGAATGTTATATGTACAAAACTTATTTTTAATAGAATTGTAATAAAAATCATATATTTTATGACTTATTTCATTTTGAGCCTTTAAAGTCCCATAAAATGGGGGGGAGGGGTTAACTCTTGTGAGGATTTTATTTCTACATAGCTCTCTCACTTGAACAGCATATACGTGGTCATATATTGGGGTACCAGAATTAAAGTTTCGTTTTCCCGATGTAAAAAACACAGCATTTGTAAATATATAGATATATCACGTCTGGGGTTGATTTACTAAAACTGGAGAGTGAAAAATCTTGTGTAGCTGTGCATAGAAACCAATCAGCATACCGATTTTTTTGGCAAAGCTTTAAGTGGTAGTAAAGTCAGTAATTAAAAAATCCCCTGACCCTAGTCTCTTCTGTCATTAATGTCCCCCATGCCTGTCAGTGGCTAATCTGATCGGAGTCACACATGTGCAGCTCAGACCACATATATGGCTTGCTCTGTGTGCCGCAGTGATGAGACTGACATGCGCATGCACGGGAGTGACACCTCAGCCCGGCCAATCAAGCAGCTGTAAATACAAAACCTAGAAGGAAGACCGGTTAGAGATGGAAGTGCCAGAAACCAGGGAGAGCCCTGACAGTGTATCGCTGGAGAGCTCAGTTTCTTGATAAGTCTGTCATATTGTGAAAAGTGAAAAAATTCTGCGCTTGCCCTAATGGTAATTAAATTGTATGATAAGGTGATAATTTAAATACATGTGAAATTAATAAATGCAGCAAA
This sequence comes from Rana kukunoris, assembly GCA_029574335.1. Taxonomy (NCBI): domain Eukaryota; kingdom Metazoa; phylum Chordata; class Amphibia; order Anura; family Ranidae; genus Rana; species Rana kukunoris. The sequence goes on from CM056049.1 coordinate 163,116,043, forward strand.
CTCAAAGATTAAATACTTAATCCAAAACCATATGTATACCAAAACAAGATGTGCAATTATCAAAACTACATGGAATAATTATATAACAACCAATGATTAATCTGGTGAACAAACATTCATAAATAAGGGGAAGTACCCAAAATATTTATTGGTAAATGTAACTGATGTGATTAAAGTGATAAATAAATATATTAATTAAAGTGATGGATAGATTATTAATAAAAAAAATCTAATATATATAAAAAAATATGTCATGAGCACAGTTAATAACAGGATGAAATAGTATTCATAAATTGATGAAAAATGCTCAAAGTTCATAAATTAACATATGCATATGAGATAATACTAAAAAGTCCAAACACATATTTAAAGAATAGCAGCAAATAACTTGGAAGTCCCAAGAGTAAAGGAACAAAGCCAAATCAGGGGATCCTGCAGATTCTATGGTCATATCACACTCAACTTGTACCCGAAATGAAGGATCGTGTGTAGCCCATAAATCTTTACCAGACAGGATGGACTCCTAATTACGGGGTCAGGCTCACCTGGTTAGCTGAAGAAATCGACTCAAACTCAAAAAAATAGTTCACAAATGGTCAGCTCCAAGTTTCCATTAGGTTCAGCAAAATGCAGTTAAAAAGAGAAAAGAGAAGAACTTCATGTGCGGTAAATTCCTTTGATGCTTTATTTTCAAAATAGAACTTCTTCCATGCACATATAAAAAAGAAACATATAAAAAACACATAGCTACAAATGTTTTACATTGTCTGCTGGTGCGTAGTGACGTCACAGACCTCTCTCCTACCAATGTGTTTCCCTGTAAGAAGCATCGACTGGGAATGGAGATTTTTCTGATAATTGCACATCTTTTTTTGGTATATAGCAGTGCATACTAGTACATTATGATTTAAACATGCAGGGAGACCATTTTTTAAATATTGGTCTTTACTTACTACAGCTTTAATCGAACAAGCTGAAGTTAGAATCTGATTGGCTACCATGCACAGCTGCACCAGATTTTGCACTCTCCAATTTTTAGTAAATAAACCCCCTGGTGTCTGGCAGTTAACCTAATGTCTCGGCTTGATGATAAATCTCGCTATTTGACAGTACCACATGACCCCTTGTAATCATCAATCTACAAAAGGAGCATTCTCAACATCTGAAGGTTCCTTTGATTTTTCAAGGATCATTCCTCTATTATTCCTTATAGTGGCTACCATATAATTATTGGTGGAAGTTTCTCTCTTATTTACTATTTCAGGTCTAGATTTAACAAACTTACCTTTGCCATAAGCAGACACTAAAATGTATGTATCACATCTTAAATTATCTCATGCTGTCTTGTATATGTGGTAATCCATGTCACCATATACCTATGTTTCTTTTGGAGAGTTTTACCTGTCAAAAAACAACATTTTTTAATTGTAATTAAATCTCTTCTTTGGATTTTTTCTTATATTTTGTGATTTATCTCATCTGTGTATTTAATACCTGGCTTTTCAGGTCTTATTGCATGATCTGGACATCCTTGGAGAAATTTACACATACATTTTTTTACGCAAATAATACAATTTTCTCCCATGGGACTTTAATGGCAAAAGAAAATGTGTAGTATAAAACAAAACAAATTTTATTTGTACAAGCAGTTAATAAAAGAAAAAATCCTTTACATAAAAAAAAAAACTGTTTGGACCTCAAGATACATTTTCCAAAAAGAGGGTGAGACTGATTTTTTACAATACCCATATGCCCTCTGGCATGGTAAACCATGCATGCATATCCATTGATTACATTGTTCAATAGAAAAAATAATAATTTCTTCATCAAATACCTTCTGCCAGGGGAACCCAACATGTTTCAATTTGTTTCTTCTTTGGAGGAAAGGGTATTTTTATATATTCAGTATGTCATGGGTCGTGGGTCTCAAGTGTCCCCTGAAAACTCTTTCACAAATTGTTGGTCTGCTGGTCATGTGAAATTTGCCATTGCCTCTTGTGGTCATCCCTTTGAGCCAGTTATAGATATCCATGCACTGAGGATTTCTGGCGCTTGCAAACCCAAGGAGATGTTTTAAATGTTTTGACCCATGCCTAATGGTGACATACTGAAGATTTAAAAATACCCTTTCCCCTAAAGAAGATTTGAAAGCATCAAATTGAAATGTCTTGGGTTCCCCTTGCAGGGGGTACTTAATGAAGAAATTATATTGGTGGAAATAAATACATGGTTTACCCTGCCAGTGGGCATTATGATAATTCAGTGTCGCCCCCTGTTGGAAGGATGTATCATGATGCCAGAACAGTTGTTTTTCATGTAATGACTTTTTCTTTTACTTTCAATCAGTTTTTATTAAGAAAGTTAAGAACAAAAAAATAAGTAAAATTACAACATTAAAGAGTATTAGCTCACAGTATATAACCATGTTTAGAGAAGTATGAGCAGGTAGGTGAAAAATATGCACATCACTGAAGGTAAAGCATCTGAATTAAACAGAAATAGGCAACATGCCAGGTTAATCATTTAAGGTAAACGTTCAAAAGATCAGATAACTGTCTAAATATGGATCATTATCGAGTGTGAATATCCTAGGTCTTAAAGTAGGGTCAAGGAGAGCCAGTGAAGACACAGCAAGGAAAATTAAGCATGGCAGTCTCAACCCAACTTCTAAGGTGAGCAGTGGGTGGGGCCTAATCACTGAATAACATTGGTCCCAACAAGTGCCCACCATTGTGGCTAATCAGTGCCAACCAGTGCCATCTATCAGTGCCTGCCAGTGCCACCTATCAGTGCCCATCAGTGCTGCTAATCATTGGCCATCAGTGCCATCTATTAGTGCAACCAATCATTGCCCACCAGTAGCACCTATCAGTGCCCATCAGTGCTGCCAATCAGTGATGCTTATCAGTGCTGACCTACTAATGCCTATCAGTGCCCATAAGTGCCACCTATCAGTAACCATCAGTGCTGCCTATCAGTGCCATTCATCATTTCCCACCAGTGCTGCCTCATCAGTGCCACATATCAGTGCCCATTAGTGGCACCTATCAATGCCACCTCATCAGTGCCACCTTATGAGTGCTCATCAGTGCAGCCTGTGAGGGCCCATCATTGCAGCCTCATCAGCACACATCAGTGAAGGAGAGTCCCAAGTGCATAACTTTGCATGTATCTGCATTAATCCTCATTTACAAAATAATTGCCCAATTAAATAGTGTATTAAGGTCAGCTTGTAAGCTGTAGACATCCTGTAAGGACATAATTCCACCACATAGCTTAGTGTCATCTCAAAACACTGAAATTATACTCTTAAAACCAAATATATTAAAAAGTACAGGTCCCAACACAGAACTTTAGAGTAAATCACTAATAAACTTAGACAATTCAGAGTATGAATAATTAATCACTACTCTAAATATATTCTTTTAACCAGTTTTCTATCAATTTGCAAACTGAATTCTATAAGCTTGTAGACTTTAATTTACACATTAGCCACGTGTAGGGAACTGTGTCAATTGCCTTAGCAAAATCCAAGTATACAACATCCACAGCCACGCCTTTGTCTAAGTTTTTGCTTACAGTATCTCCTCATAAAAAGAAATCAGATTTGTTTAAAAACTTTGGTCTTTCATGAATCCGTGCTGACTATTTATTAAAATATTATTTTATAACAAAACTTCTTTTATATGGTTTTTTAATATATTCTCAGGTATCTTCCGACTATAATGCCCTGTACACACGACTGGTTTTCCTGACCAATCTAAAAAATGGCAGTTTTCTCGTCGGGAAAACGGGTTGTGTGTATAAGTCATTAGAGTTAAATTAATCAGTGTTGGCGCTGCTGTGTAAATGTGATCTGTATATCTCGTGTCGGGTACTTGTAGCAGATGGGTTTATTTGAAACAAAACTCCCCGCTTCACCAAGTGATCCCTTATTTCTGATAATCCCTCAGGGGGATAAGGGTGTTTATTTGTGTCCTGTGTGATCCTAATGGTGAGTGCCTATGGAATTGGTGGTTGTGAGGCCTTCTATTTGTATTTGATAAAGTTTCAAAAATATCTTATTGAAAGTTTGGTGTTGACAACTCGGTTAGTGGTATCACTCCAAAATGCAATGTTAAGATAGATAGTGCTGTATTTATCAAACAAGCTATATAACAATATAGGTCAAACGTGATATCAGAAAATATCAAAAAATAACTTGTATTGGGTTTGTGCTTCTGTGTACCCTTAGGTTCCTGAGGTCCAGTGCATGTGATCAATGGTCACTGAAATGAGCAAGTGTCGCTCTATTAAATAGTGTGATCATCCAAAATATAAAAGTGACAATAAATTAATAAGTGATTGAATATGATAAAAGGTTATTGATAATAATATACAATAAAGGCCCAAAAAGAAGTCCCTGTTTCAGTGGTCAACTTAAGTGCTATTTACAATAGACACTAAGGGCCAGATTCAGGTAGATGAGAGCATCTTTGCTCCAGAGTAACGCTTCTCATTTACGTTACTCTGACGACCCTTTCAGCGCAAGTACTGTTATTCACATAGCAGTTGCGCGTAAACTTGCGCCAGAGTAGCGATAATGCGCTGGCGTAACCCGACACAAGGGGAAGTGGGTGTGATCATATGTAAATGATGGGCGGAGCCCAGCGCAGAGGCTTACGTTCAGCGCATAAACCACGGAGCATGCGCAGTGAGTGAGGCTCCACTCGCCCCCTTTGTGCGCATGCTCACAACTTCCGTCGGCACCACTTCATGGGAAACGTCAGCACAATGCCTTCCGTTGGGCGTTTAAATGCGCCGTAGAAGCGCCATTCCGGTGCATTGCCATGAAATGAGATTTGCCATGGAATGAGATGGTCCGCCTCCATCACATTCTATTGGCTCACTCATGTCACGTGACCTATTTAAACGTCAAGTATTGACGCAAACATCAGTCACAGCTAGGCTATCATAGGGAGAGGATCTCCTCTCCCTGTGATTGCCCGATAGCGCTGTCAGCAGCGTGCCTCCCGCCAGCGCTAAGTACACCCCGCGCCCGCAGCTCTATCATAGGGAGAGGATCCAGCTAGGCTATTATGTCAGCAGCGTGCCTCCCGCCAGCGCTAAGTACACCCCGCGCCCGCAGCTCTTCCCCGTCCCCCGTGCTCGCACTCACAGCTAGGCTATCATAGGGAGAGGATCCAGCTAGGCTATTATCTCAGCAGCGTGCCTCCCGCCAGCGCTAAGTACACCCCGCGCCCGCAGCTCTTCCCCGTCCCCCGTGCTCGCACTCACAGCTAGGCTATCATAGGGAGAGGATCCAGCTAGGCTATTATCTCAGCAGCGTGCCTCCCGCCAGCGCTAAGTACACCCCGCGCCCGCAGCTCTTCCCCGTCCCCCGTGCTCGCAGCTCTACGGGCGCGGGGTGTACTTAGCGCTGGCGGGAGGCACGCTGCTGACATAATAGCCTAGCTGGATCCTCTCCCTATGATAGAGCTGCGGGCGCGGGGTGTACTTAGCGCTGGCGGGAGGCACGCTGCTGACAGCGCTATCGGGCAATCACAGGGAGAGGAGATCCTCTCCCTATGATAGCCTAGCTGTGACTGATGTTTGCGTCAATACTTGACGTTTAAATAGGTCACGTGACATGAGTGAGCCAATAGAATGTGATGGAGGCGGACCATCTCATTCCATGGCAAATCTCATTTCATGGCAATGCACCGGCACTAAAGTATATCCTGCTCCCCCTCCCCGCAGTGATGTTACTTTTGTTCTGAGATGGCTGCTCCCGTTCCCCGCAAACACACAGGAGAAAGCTGAACTTTAATGGCCAGGAGCTGTCAGCCGTCATCTCGGCTATGGAGACCTATGATGTCTTCCTCCATGGCTGTAAAATTTGACAGACAAGCATGGACAGAGGTGTTGTCCTGCAAGTGGGGGTGCTCAGCTAGCTCTTCTCGTTGGTAACGCTGCTGTAGCTGCTCTCCTGCTGACCTGTGGCCATCTGGAGTAAAGATAAAGCAGCCTTTTGTAGAAATAACTTTGCGCCGGACGGACGAGATACGCGCGGCGCATGTAGCCAGCGTATGGTGCTAATCCGTTCGTGAATTGGGAAAAATCCCTCATTTGCATATTTGCAGGGGAAATCAATAGGCGCGACTGATGCGCCAAGCGAAATTAAGCGCTGACGATACTCTGGCGTCGGAACGTTCCGCCGGTCGCAAATGGCCCGTTATTGGGCGCATCTAGTTTGGTGGGTACGGGCACATAGAAACGACGGCGCATCTTCACAGTTACGCGGCGCATATCGAATTACTCCAGCGCAACTCTACCTGAATCTGGCCCATAGTTTCTCTGTTCTAAGAAGTGGAGTTTGCTACTCAATATCTTCCAGTACGATGCAATAAATTAACATCCATATATTAATGTATAACATCAGTGACGTTGTGGGTAAAATCCAGTTGAACAGCTGTGTGGTCATCTGCGGTATAAATAACAGGTATTGGACTGCAGATGATAGTGGAGATTCCAGTTATCCCCCCACATGTATCCCCACTTACCAGATTGTTGTCTCCACGAAGGGGGTATGGAGCCTTGGGGATCAGTGGGTAGTAGCTGTTGTTTACCAACCTCTATGTGTAGTAGGTCATTCACGGCACTTGATGAGTTCAGTTGTTGCACGTGTTGGATTAATCGCCGTGCGTGGTGATTCCTAGGATATATCCAATAACTCCAAAAAAAGGGTGGTGGTGATCATAAGGAGGCAAGAAGAGAAGAAATCCTCATGGTGTAGTATTTCCTGGTATTTATTTAAAAAAACATTTCCCAATTGGGACAACAATGTGTAAAATTAAAAGAGGAAAAGAACATAAAATTGAAAAATGAAAGCTGCTGCACCGCAGCTTAACAAAAAGTCCTGTGTGCTGAGCTGTACCAGTCGGGTTATGGGAGCCTCTGTGTTCGCTATCCGTGTGGAGCATGCCGCTGTTTGCGTTCCACTTCTGAGCGCGTCCCAACCTGGATGTCCTAGCTGGTCTGAGCTGAGCGTAACGGAGCGCGTGACGTAAGAGCGTAAGGTCACCTGACCGGTTTCGTGGGTTAAGAAGGTCTATGGACTGTTTATAAAGGGTTTTCAAAGGTGATATCCTTGTGAATTTGGAGCCCTTCTCGTCACTCATTGAACAAAACAACAATAAAAATATAATGTATAATTAAAATCTGTATATAAGGTAGAGGGTATATATATATGTATAAGAACATTACTCCTTCGTCATGCGTGGTCTATAGTAATTATGTGTTCGCCTGGTGTTGGGAGAAGAGGTTTTCTGGGAGTGTTTAGATCCCACTTTTAGGGGAGGAGTTATCGATTTTTCTGGTGGTCTTCTCATCATTGTTTTAGTTGGTAGAGGAATACCCCTGGGCGTGTGGTTACAATTCCCTTGTGCAAGGTTGTGGTAATATTTATATGGTATCTAATTAGCATAATACAGATAAGAATATTGTGATTAATTTAAATTGTAAATTTTATATAAGTTAAGAAGCCCTCCTCCTTCTTTGTACATTTAAGTCAGATGTACAGACTGTTTATAAAGGGATATTTTCCTATGTAGTCAGGACTTTGATCCCCACAACTCCCTCATTACAAGATATTTCCCTTGTACGCCGGACAAAAAAAAGAATTTGGAGCCGCGGATCTCAAATGTCGCTTGTACCATTGTGTTTAGGCATCCCTAGTATATTATTATCAATAACCTTTTATCATATTCAATCACTTATTAATTTATTGCCACTTTTATATTTTAATATTTTTAGATGCAGATCAAAACAACAATACACAGAAGCACAAAAATAAGAGTTAGAAATTAGAAGTATAATTAAAATCTGTATATAAGGAAACTTTATCAAATACAAATAGAGCCTCACAACCACCAATTCCATAGGTATATCACACAGGACACAAATATATGTATAGTGAGTGAACATTACCCCTTCTGAGGATTACTACACAGCAGCGCCAATATGCGACCTTAACACACCCTCTCTCTTTGAGAGATTAAACAGAAGGCAGCACTTTCAAGCGATTAATTTCTAACAATCACAAATTAACCTCTATAGTAATTGCGCAACAGGAGATGTGTTCATGTACACCTAAGATATCTGGTGTTGGGAGAAGAGGTTGCTTCTGTGGATGGTATGCGCAACAGCAAAAGCTTTATTAGGTTGGTATGTAAGAACTTGTGCTTATATTAATGTACTTGTGAACAAAGAAGGATGAGGGCACGGAAGATCTGCAAGTTAAACCTTTTTTCTTTTTTCTTTTAGGGGAGGAGTTAAATTCTGATCTTCATTTTTCTGGTGGTCTTCTCATCATTGTTTTAGTTGGTAGAGTGTATAAGCCTTTTGTGGAAAAAAGAAAAAAGGTTTAACTTGCAGATATACAAGTACATTAATATAAGCACAAGTTCTTACATACCAGTGACTACACACTACTCATGACTCCTATCCGGAACCCCCAAACCCCAGGAGAGGAAACATACAATCAAGCACATGCCCAAACACGAGCAGTGGTGGAGCACACCTTTGGCCTCCTGAAGTCACGTTTCCGATGCCTGGATAAGTCTGGGGGTACCCTCTTGTATTCCCCAAACTTTGTGTGCCAGATCATCGGTGCATGTTGCATGCTGCACAACTTCGCAGAAAGAAAGGGCCTGCAGATTGACCTACGTGATGACCTGACCCCTGAACCAGACAATCCCCCCCTAACCGAGGGTCCCCCGTCTTCTGAGGGAAGAGCAGCCAGGAGACAGCTCACATTGGGCATCTTTGCACGTTAAACACACACATTAATCATGGCACAATGAGAATGCATGCATGCACACCACTGTGGTCCCTAGCACACACACCCCACATCCACATCAAATTGGATTGGCACCAGTCCACCATGCAGGACTTGTGAGCAGAAACGCCACGCCAAGGCTCCAATTATGTCACTGTACATTCATACACCATTCACACGGACCTGGGGATCACTTCTCCCTGGTCCTGGGGAACCCTTCTCCACCAATTGAGGGTGACACCCCTTTTCTGGCAGGAATGTCACCCCCACATTCAAACAGCATTCACAACCCAAAAAAAAAAATGACCAGCAAAATCAAAAATTTTCCAGCAAAAAAAAAAAAAAATTCAAAAAAGGGGGAAAAAAATTATTGCCCTTTACGTGAGCCACGCCTGGGGCGCCCCCGGCCATGGCCCCGGCTCCTCAGGGGAGACTCATGGGGGAGGGGCAAAACTGGGGAAGGAGGAGCAGCCCCTGATCTCTGCCCACCTGGCGGCCAGCCCTCCAAGGCCATGGCTATTCTGTCCAGGGCAGCACCAAGTGTTGCCGTGTTGGCCTGGATAGCCTGGGTAAGGGCCCTCACATCCTGCCCAACGCCTGCTGATGTAGTCTGCAGGTCGTTTAGGCAGGTTGTGAAAGCCCGGGAGTGGGAGTCCAGGTTCCCCAGCGTATCCTTGATGGAGGACAGGCTCTCCTCCATCCGCACCAATGTCTGGCTGACCTGTCCCAGATGGCGGGTCTGAAGGGCCTGGTCCCTTCTCAGAGTGGCGGGCAGGAGATCGGCCAACCCCCTGGTGTTCTGGGACGAAATCCTGCCTCCAGCTGATGCTTGTGGCCGGGGAGAAGGGGAGGCCCTTGGGAGGGGAGCCATGTTGGGGGAGGAGGGGGGGGCTCCCCCTTAGGGAGGGCTGCCTGCTGCCAGCCAGAGGGGAAGAGTCCTCAAAAACCAAAAGTCCAGTGCCTGACATGGACTCCTCCTCCTCATGATTCTCCTCCTCCTCTTGAACCTCCTCCGCGGACTCCGGCCTTGTTGGGGGGGCCTCATTAGGCTGCTGTCCTGGGGATGGTGCGGTCAGGCCAGATGGCCCTGCACCCTCCTGCACATCTGTGGATGACACAAAACATTCACAGGTTGGAGGATCCACACACTTGCCACATATTCCCTTTCACCCCCTCCCCCACACATGCTACACACCTGATATTAAAAAAAATACTTACCTGGCACCACGGGCTCCAGACTTGAGTCAAAGCCGGGCAGGCCCTCAACTTCATGCCAATGAAAGGTCAGGGCCACTGCACGCTCCTCTGTTGTCAGCCTAATACGGCATGGTGGGCCCCCTCCTGTGCCCCTGGCATGGGCATGCATTTTGGACAGCTTCTGTTTGACCAGACGCCGGAGGTCATTCATTTTTTTGTCAATCCCAGACCGGGTCCATGTCTCCCCCTCCCCCGCTGAATTGACCTGCTCAGTGATGAGGTTCAAAATCTCCCTCCTCCTGGCCGGGGTGGTGTTGGCACTGTCTGGGCCGTGGAGGAAACGCCCATAATCGCTAATGGCCCGGGCAAGAATTCTTTTTTCCCCCACAGTAAAATTGAGCTTTCGCTTTCTCTCTGTCATACTTCCAAAAAAACTCACTCCCAGTCAACAAAAATCACTCACAAAAACAAGCACAACCAATCAAGCAAGAACACACACAAAGAGAAAACTAACACCCAAAAAAAACACACAAGCACTCAGCAAGAAACAGTCACAAAAACAAACAGCAAAAAATCAGCAAGAAAACAAACGAACAGAAATATATGAAACAAACAAACAGTCTCTCAAACACTTATCAAAAAACACTTTCAAAGATCTACTAACAAACACTTGATCACACAGAACACTAATCTGACAACTACAAAACACAACGCAACGAACAACAGGACAAAAGCACTTGGTTAAATGGGAAGGGACAAAGGGATGTACTTTTGCAATGCAAGTGCGTTTGTGTCTGTGTATTTATGCTGTTTGCGTAGTTCACAAAGTTGCCCTAGTCCATTTCCAATTGCACTGATTGCGCCGCTCCCGAGTTGTGAGCATGCGCACAGCGGAGCTGACCATGGTCTCCTTCAAGCGCGCATGCGCGAGTCGGCCGGCCCATCATTTGCATGGGGTCACGGCTCATTTCAATGTAACACGCCCACGTCCTTCCCAATTTGTATTACTCCGCCTTACGCCTCTGAAATAATGTTACGCATGCGCAATTTTCTGAGCAAATAGGGTGATTACGCGGCAAAATTGCGCAAGTCTAACGTAAAGGCGGTGCGCTACGCCGGTCCAAAAATGCGCAGATGTACCTGAATCTGGGCCTCTGATTCCTTTTTAAAAGTAAGCATTACATTGGTCTTATGCCAATCCAGAGGCACAATGGCAGTCATTAAAGAGTCTTTAAAAAATCGAAATAGTAAGTTAGATATAATGACTAGGATAGAACAGAGCTCAGATCTTTTTTTTTTAAATATAGTTTTTTATTGTCGAATTTCACATGAAACAGAGTAAGGCATACATTTAACAAGCAGCCAAAACGCTTCACAAGATAGACATAGTATGCAACTATTAGTAAAATAGAGGGTGTTATTGTAACATCAATAGTGCAGCAACATTTACACAGCTACCATCCAGATAACACTGTAAAATATTGAAACAGTGAGGGTTATACAAAAACTTATAGTGCCTTTTAAATCATAGTAACTTTTAAATGATGATAGTGTTTCTTAATTTTTATATTTTTAAATGCTCTTTTCTTATTATGTAAAGCTATTTTAACTTTGGATATGAGACACATAGGTTTTTTTTTTGTTTTACTTTCAAACTTATTGCCCATGAGAATATATTTTGCATTGTGTTTGCATACAGTTGATTTGGAGCATTCCCATTTCTGTTATGTGTTCTTTATTGACAACATTCCCTCCAAGTATAAATCTTGGAGAACAGCCTTTATCCTTTGGAAAGTTGCTGTCTTAATGTTAAAAGCTAAGTTCACCTTTAACAAAAAAATGCATTTTTTTTGCAGGTAAAAAAATGTGCATTTATTTTTTTGTTTCTTGGGTGCTTGTAAAGCATTGCACCCATGATCAACACATTGTGTGTGTAATGCCAGGCTCTTGCAGACTGACAGTACACTGTCTGTCCATTCCCCTGATATGGGCAGGCAGTTACTGAAGTTCAGGAAACTCAATGGACTATAAAAGCACTCACCAGTGCCCCTGCAGTTCATTGAGAACTATAAGCCATCAGATGCAATGGTTGAGGGTAGTTGTTCATTCATTCACATAGCTCTGTGAGGAAATGCTGAGGCCATATAGGTACAGCCCCATAGGCCACTCTGTTTTTAAATTGTGATAACAGATATGTGGTGAAGGCCTGCTAAATGCAACATATTCAGAAAGGTGAATTTATCCTTTAAGTGTTTTTATCTTTCCAGTATGTGTTTGGCCGCGTACACACGATCAAATCTATCTGCTGAAAACGGTCAGCCCGACCGTCCCAGCAGACAGATTTGATCGTGTGTACGGGCGAGCCAATGGATTTGGCCAACCGACAGATTTTAAAGCATGCTTTAAAATCTGTCGGCTGGGAATCCGTCCGCCCGATATGTCTGCTGGTTAGAACGCTAACCAGGAGACATATCTTCTCGCACATGCGTCAAATGGATTTGACGCATGCGCGGAAGTAATTCACTTCCTGGTGCGGTGACGTGGCGGCGTCAACGTCACCGCCACGTCACCGACATGTCAGCGCGCCGTCTGCCGGCGGGGATTTTGGTTTGATCGTGTGTACACGATCAAACCAATACATCCCAGCAGACAGATTTGTTCAAATCGGTCTGTCCGACCGATTTGAACAAATCTGTCTGCTCGTGTGTATGGGGTCTTTGTTGTTTACAGCTTACATTGAATGGAATCATGTTATAGCCACTGCTACCCAAATGTTTCTTCATATGAACATAATAAACAACACATCATTTGAGATAAACAGATCTAGCAGAGCATCATTTGGGGGCTCTATGAACTGCACCATAAAATTGTCTTGTAATACGTTTATAGATTTCCACCATTTTACTGTTTCAGCAGGGCCATTATTTCAGTCAAATTCAGGGTAGTTAAAACACAATTTTTTTATCACTATTCCAGCCTTTTCTATCTGTGTATAGAGCTGAGTCTAACACGGGGTGGCCTGTAACAAGCTCCAATAAATAACTTTGAAGTACACACATCTATATGCAGCTCCAACCTAATGCTTCAGTGCAATCAGATTCTCCATCTGCAAGGTCCTCTTTCACACTCACTTTAAGATCACTTCTCACATAGAGACAGACACCATAACATTTATGTTTTACTCTGTCTCTCCAAAAGAGAGCATACCCAGGAATATTAATAGCCCAGTCATGTAAAGAATGAAGTCAAGATTCAGCATTACCAATTAAATCATAATTGTCTTCATGCACCAAAGCTTCCAACTCAAATATTTTGCTTGGCAGACCTCTGGCATTGATAAGCAAACACTTTAAAACATCTTACACCAGGTCTTCAGTCATGCATTCAATTCTCTAATCTTCTCATGTTTCTCTTGTGGTGCGCATGGCACAGGCAACATTACATGGAATATAACCCTTCAACTTGCAGCCTGGTTCTTTAAATTGATTCTTAAGGAGCCTACATCTTCCATATATTCTGTCATTGGTTCCAACATGGACAAAGACAGCTGGGTCATGCCCATTCCCTCCCAGTAATTTATCAACCTGGTCCACCACATGCCGAATACTGACACCAGTTAAATAGCAAACAATTTGAAGGGAGTGATCCTGGTGACAAATTATCAGTCCTTATGATTATAGAGTCACCTACTAGTACCAACTATCTGCACTACCTTCACCATCCCTACTAGATGGGCTGCTCTCCCGGTTGTTAAGGGTAGCATCTAGGTTTGCCACCTCTGAGTTTGCCACCATCACATCTTCACTCAACTTGGAAAGTTTGGGTGCTCAAATACAGGACTGGCCTTCCTTTTCTGTGAATACTTATCATTCCCTCTAACTACATGAACCCATTTTTCTAACTGATAATCCTCCATCCTCTATAACAGTGATGGCGAACCTTGGCACCCCAGGTGTTTTGGAACTACATTTTCCATGATGCTCCACTACACTGCAGAGTGCATGAGCATCATGGGAAATGTAGCTCCAAAACATCTGGGGTGCCAAGGTTCACCATCACTGCTCTATAACATCTCCATTAACCACCCGCTCAGTGAGCAGAAGGCTCCTTTCAAGGTTGTTTTTTCCACTCAGTTTGTGCAATTTGATTCTCCAAATCTCTAATGTGAGCTTCCAGAAAGACAACCTGCTCACATCTGTTGCAGTGGTATTCATCCTGGAACTGTTGTTCCATTATTGTATACATGTGTGCACTGCATAAAACGTTCAACCTTGTTAGCGCTCATTATTGCAGTTACAATAATATTATTACTTACAGGAAATTTAAGATGTTACTTTCAGGTTAGAGCTTAGTTCAACTTCCACTTTTTAACTTTTTAACTTGCCAATTTACAATTTGTCAAAGTTCCACCAACAAACTGAGAGCAACTACTACTTTGCTAATTACTTTTTTATATATATATATATATATATACACATTTTATTCAATTATTTTATTTTTTTCATTAAATATAAAAGTTAAAGATTGAAAACAACCTTAATTTCCAATGTTTTACGTAGGAATCATAATTTTTGTGTAATTAATTTTTTTTTGGGATTAGTGGTGTAGAGTATATTGTCAATAGACTGAATAAAAAATAAATAATTTTTACACAACAATATTATTAAAATAAAGCCTAGCCCCTCCCCCCAAAAAAAACACAAACAAAAACAATGGCCCGGATTCACGTAGCACTTACGTGGACGTATCTACAGGTACGCCGCTTAAGTACAAATGTGCGCCATCGTATCTATGCGCCGGACCCACAAACTAAGGTACATCGAAAAATAGGCTTCTTCTGACCAACGTAACTTTCCTACGCCGGAGTACCGTGGGTGCATATTTACTCTGGATGCATATGGAAGTTTCGATTCAGATATGCAAATGAGGGAGATACGCCCGGCGCATGTTTTAAGCGATTTGCGTAAAGGTTACGTCCGGCGTAAAGTTATTCCTCATATAGGAGACGCAACCCATGCAAAGCTATGGACCAGGGAATGGACGCCGTCTAATTTTACATTGTGTACGCCGTTTACACTAGTACGTGAATAGGGCTGGGCGTAGGTTACGTTCACGTCGTAGGCAGTGTTTCGACGTATCTTAGGCAGTTATTTCAACATGACTGTGAGAATGCACACTGGGATGCATCCAAGAGACGATGCATGCACAATTTTTGTTTTTTGAAGCTCAGCCCATCATTTGCATGGGGTCACGTTTCATTTTAATATATCACAACCACTTCCAGCCCACTTCCACCTACTTTGACTTACGTCGGCTTACGCCGACAACTATACGCTACGCCGGTGCAACGTTGAGCGCATTTTCTTTGTGATTACCATGCTTGCCTCTCAACGTTGCACCGGCGTAGCGTAAAGAAGATACGCTACGCCCGCACAAAGATGCGCCGATGTACGTTAATCTACCCCTATATGTGTATATATATATATATATATATATATATATATATATGTGTGTAAATTAAAATGTATTATTTTGTTATGATAAACAATGTCAAGGGTATTGCCAAATAAAAAGGTCTATTAAAAGGAAAAAATTAAATAAAAGGGGGTTACAGGTACATGAGCTGAACTGGTTAAGATGCAAGTTTTTTCAGCTATCCAAGCTCAAAAAATTAAAATAAAAGTTAATGCTTTAGCAAAATTTCAACGCTGGAGAAATACATTTCACTGAACTGACTCAGATCATCCCTACTCATTATTGTTGTGGATTTTGCCAGCAGAATACTAATAAATACATATTTATTTTAGTTAGGAGACATTTAAAAAGCAGTCTGTAACCACAACATGTGTTATTTAATCAATTCTCATATTTTATTTGTTATACTTGTATTATTAACTTGGTATCCTGTAAGTCGTGTCAAAGTATTATGATATCACAAAGTTGAAATGGTAAAGGATATCAGTAGAGCATTGTTTGCCTTTTATTTTATTTTAGTATAGTTTTCCTTTTTTTCTCCAGTGCACTAAAATCTACTTGTACACTTGCTACATGTTTAATTAGGAATTAGGCATCACTTACAAAAACAAGCATGTAATGTTTTATTATATTTAGCAATATAAGTGGGCATTCAAGAGGGATGGGCTACCATATGGCTTACATCCATATGTGTTAAGGGTCATTATGCTTTATTCATGATCTCATAAGTCAGGTCTAAGATTCTTAATGCAAGTGGACCAGGCACAATGTGTCCTTCATGACCTTGTACCATCTGCTGACCTTACTGAAATGTTTTCTGTTATTAGAGAGTCAATCAATATTATTTTTCATAGGATTTTTTTTTAAGTTGTCTTTCTGCTGAGGTGGTTAAAGTATAAGGCCTTCCATGCTATGAAATGTAACACAAGCCATGAACTCAATGTTTTGTCTATTTTTTCAATTACTTTACAAAAACATGACTGTGTTCAATGACATTGTACACCAGACACCAACAATTGCTCAGTGACCCAGATAAAAGCTATTACAATGCTTTCTTTCTAATACATTTCTTGTCTTAGTATTATTACAATTCATCTTTGTCGGGCAAGTAAACGTAAAGGATATAAAGTAGTGGAAAGCTCAGTTCTCTGAAAAGTATTTAGCAATATTTACTTAAGTACTGTATGTAAAAAATATACTATTTATTACATATTTAATTTGTAAATGTTATTTGACAGTTGACTCATAAACCAGGACCCAGCTCTGTCTTGTTATATATCAAAAATCTTCAAAAAAAAAAAAAAAGAATTATTAGATTTTGTCTTTTTAGCATCTTTTCTGAAGTCAAGAGGAGACTGGATGGGTTTATGATTAACAAAAAATCCTCAGATGATCACCTAATCTCCCAAACTAGGTTTAGCAAGACCTAGGCTTTATGAATTTATTATGTTTACTTTACAATGTATCCAACTGATAAACATACCAACAATTAATGTAATTTTTCCTTATTTCATTGACCTACTTTTCCTTTGAAACCATGGCCTGATACATTTACACTAAAAACAAATCAATGCTTTATTTAGAAATTACAGAAATTCCAGTAAAGCACATCAAAATTGTATTTTTAGCTAGTCAATGAAAAACTTTCAAACATGCCCTATATTTTTGCAAAATGAGGCAGACCACACAGGGGCTAAACAAACAGTAGAATTTATCAAATTATACACAGGGAGTATATGACTATATGGTTAGCACTGTTATTATAAACATCACTATTACTAGCTAGTTTGAATTTGGATTAGCCTGAAGAAGTTGAGCATAACACAATTCAGTGATTGATCAGTTTGAGGTAGCACAAGTAGGAAAAGGGGAATCCAGAGAAAAACTTGTTGAGGCTTGGTGGAGTAAATAAGAAATCAGAAGCATGTGCTAGGATCTTGCCGCCACCAAACCCATTTTTTTTGTATTTGGAAGGAAAAACCTCTATGAAAATATATTAGTTTCTTATAGGGGGTGGGGGTGGTATTTACTTCCAGAAGACATGACTGTAATGAGAGTGGGGAAGCTCACAGCAAGGTTTAATGTAAGAACACTGTCAGAAATGTATCTCCATCTGGTTCAGGGAAGAGGCCTAATAGGCAATGCTTGGGGGGTAGGATTAATGGAGAACCCATATGGTCAGGGAGAATCCTCACTACTTGTGCCCAAAAGCCCTGAATTCTAGGACGATCCCACAAAAGGTAATAAAGGGTGCCTGGGATGTGGGAACATGTAGTGTTACTCATAATTTAGTAGGGCAGTATTTTGATACACAAATAGAGGTTAAAAAAGCTCTATGTAATATATATAATGGTCACCAGCATTAAATATGTGATGCATGTAATAAACACCTTTAGTCCCACAATTCTGAGTTTGGTAAGGAGACCAATTCAGGCAAGTATTTGTTAAGCCTGAGTGGGGTAAATGCATATACACTTTATTACCAAAGGTATTGGGAGGCCTGCCTTTACACACACATGAACTTTAATGGCATCCCTGTCTTAGTCTGTAGGGTTCAATATTAGTTTATGAGTTATGAGTTGGTCCAACCTTTGCAGCTATAACAGCTCCGACTCTTTTAGGAAGGCTGTCCACGAGGCAGTGTATCTATAGGAATGGTTTACCATTCTTTCAAAATATGTGAGGTCAGGCACTGATGTTGGAGAGGTCAGGATTTGCTCATTCATGTCTTTATGGACATTGCTTTGTGCACTGGTGCACAGTCATGGTGGAACAGGAACAGCCCCAAACTGTTCCCAAAAAGTTGGGAGCATTAAATTGTCCAAAATTAAGCATTCCCTGGAACCAAGGGGCCAAGCCCAACCCCTGAAAGAACAACCCCAGATTAAAAT
The DNA here is from genome assembly GCA_029574335.1 of Rana kukunoris. Classification (NCBI taxonomy): domain Eukaryota; kingdom Metazoa; phylum Chordata; class Amphibia; order Anura; family Ranidae; genus Rana; species Rana kukunoris. Next base: position 163,134,424 of record CM056049.1, read on the forward strand.
CCCCCTCCACCAAGTGATTTGGACCAGTGCACAAAGCAAGGTCTATAAAGACCTGAATGAGCGAGTTTGGGGTTGAGGAACTTGACTGGCCTGCCCAGAATTCTGACCTCTTTCAGATAGAAAAACTTTGGGAGGAATTAGAGCAGAGACGAGCTGATGGGGTGTAGGATGTGTGGCAGGGGTGAAAATTAGGGTCCAGTACCTTACATTGTCTGACTTAGCCACATGGTAGCAATGGGAAAGCTTGGCCTCAAGGTAGTGCAGATTAAAATCTGGTAAAACAGCCCCTCCCTGGGTCAAAGGATTTATTTTTAAGGACATGCCAGGGTAGTTTGTATTTGCTATTGACAGACAAATGCTCTACGAAAAGAAGCCATACTCTTAAAAAAAACTTTAATGGTAAATCAAGAGGAGAGTGTCACAAGATATTTAGAATTTTGGGTAGCAGGACCATCTTAACTAGTTGCAGACTTTGGGAATGCTACATAAACCCAATAAAACATCATTATCATACACAGGGTGTGTGTAGCATATCCAGTCTCTCTGCCCTACTCCCGGGACAGCCCCCTTCCCAGTATACAGACTTCTTCTTCGAGTATATTGTAATGTGGTCATTACAACATACTTAGTAAACAAGATGGCAACTGTAGCTGTCAAAAAAGCTAAAAAAAAAGCCAAAATCAGTGTTTATAAACAACACAGCTTAAATCAAGATTATACAAACATACAATGTACAGTAGCATATTGTTACTTGTGTATCTTTTTGTAAATTCATCTGCAGATCAAAGGGATGGACTTAGATCTGTAGATGATGCAAATTAAAGCAACCTTTTTATTTTTTATTTTTTTAAATGTTCCTCTTTTTAACCCCTTGTTTACTCTAATCAGCCCCAATTAACCCCTTAGTCTACTTTCTCTTCAACTTTTGTTAACTTTAATATATTTTTTTTCTATTTGAAAATAACTTTTCAATGTTTTGTACCAGGATAACAATTTTAGTGCAATTTTAAACAAGGAAATAGATCAAATAAAATGCACACATTTTATAGGCAGTAACACTTTATTTTTAACCACTTGCTTCCTGTGTACATATACCCCCTTCCTGCCCAGGCGAAATTTCAGCTTCCGGCACTGTGTTGCTTTTACTGACAATTGCGCGGTCGAGCGACGTGGCTCCTAAACAAAATTGACGTCCCTTTTTCCCCACAAATCGAGTTTTCTTTTGGTGGTATTTGATTGCCTCTGCGTTTTTTTTTTTTGGTGCTATAAACAAAAAAAGAGCGTCAATTTTGAAAAACTTTTTTCTATAATAAATATCCCTTTAAATAAAAAAAATCTCAGTTTAGGCCGATACATATTCTTCTACATATTTTTGGTAAAAAAAAAAATCAAAGTAAGCGTATAGTGACTGGTTTTCGCAAAAGTTATAGCGCCTACAAAATAGGAAAAATAATTATGATTTTTTTTGTTATTTTTTTTACTAGTAATGGCGGCGATCTGTGTTTTTTTTAATTGGGACTGCGCCATTATGACAGACTCATCAGACACTTTTGACACATTTTTGGGACCATTCACATTTATACAGTGAACAGTGCTATAAATATTCACTGATAACTGTATAAATGTGACTGGCAGAGAAGGGGTTAACACTAGGGGCAAAGAAGGGGTTAAATGTGTAGCCTAGTGAGTGTTCTAACTGTAGGGGGAGTGGACTGACTGGGGGAGGTGACTGATCTGTGTTCCTATGTACAAGGGACACAGCATCAGTCTCCTCTCCCTGACAGGACGTGGAGCTCTGTGTTTACACACAGAGCTCCATGTCCCTGCTCAGTTACTGGGCAATCGCGAGTGCCTGGTGGCCATCGCAGCCCCCGGGAAAGCGCATTGTGTTCCCAGTAAAGCGGTGGGTGCGCCCATAAGCGGCTTTAAAAGACTAGGACATCATATGACGTCCTGTCAGAACAACTGAGCTACTATGCCGCCATCAAATGACAGCAGCTGGTAAAGAAGTGGTTAAACGAATACTTCTCAAAAAAAAGTTTAATTTTGTTGTGTTTTACTGTCTAAGGATTGCGAGAAAAAAATCACTGTTGCAAGATAATATCATGAAAAGAAAGCCTTGTACGTCCTTAAAAAATAAAAATGTATTACCTTTAGCGATGACAAAGTTATTGCCAAATAAACAGGTCCATAGCAGAAATTTAAAAATTGGTCTGGTCCATTTGGTGAACAGGTGTCAGAGGGGAAATTTTCAGCCCATGTCTGAATTTTTGCTTTAAGAAGAGCGTAGAGAGCTTCTTTATTGAATAACACATCGGCAGGTGACCTGGTGGTGCATATCCTAGATAATGCAATGAACTCTAGGAAGTGGGATAGATGCCTGTTATCCAAGTGGCAGAAAACTGTCTAAGAAAGAATTAGGGTTTTGTTCCAGTTGATTTTTAGTTTGGAGTATTCCCCAAATTGCCCTATAATTTGTAGTATAGCGCTAATATATGAATGGGAGAATAAATACTCTCAAAATGACCAAAACATGGCTAATTAGCTCTGAAATGGAATTCATCATAGCTCTTGGGAAAAAATACTCCCAAAATCGAATTCACTAGAGCTCACAGACAGCAGATACCGCCCAGACCCTTACTTTGCTAGAACCTGGAGTATTGCACATGAAAATATAGTTTAGAGCATGATATGATCACCTAAATGGTACTTAAATATGTGGTATATTGTTTAAAGATAAAGATACTCTGCTTTTAAACTGCTTTAAAAAGTGATATGTACACTGAAATATCTTTAAGGACACATTTGTTCAAATCGGTCGGGCCGACCGTTTCCAGCAGACAGATTTGATTGTGTGTACGCGGCCTAATAGTCTGAGAAGAGATAAATTACCCTTTTCTTTAAAACTATGTGCCAGCACAACTGAGCATGCTATGACATGCAAACTACTCTAATTTTAACTCCCATGCCTTTTTTACCAAGAGCTATAATAAATACTAAAGTTAGCGCTGGGCTAAAAAGCGTTTTTTGAGAGTGAAAATTTTAGTTATGTAGCCCAATGCAAGTTTTGGTTAAAATTGTACAATTGCCATTCCCCAAATACATACTTTTAATGTTAAGATGAACTGTATCTTTCGCTCAAATAAATTGTCCTTGCAACAATGTTGATTCTTCTTAATCTATTTTGTTTTTAAGAATGCTAGAATGTGGAACGTTTTCATGTTTTGGTCAAATATATTTTTCTCTGTCTCTCTCACCTGTTGCTGTCCATCTCACAAAAATCTTTACCCAAAACTCACACAGGTGTCTCTACAAACATCAGAAATAAGAATGTAACTCCCCAAAATCAGAGGGTAAAATTACTATTCTACTCTCACACACCAAGAACAACCAATTTTTACAGAATAAATCAAAAATAATAACTCCTGACTAATGTAATACCACCACATATATGGCCAAATAAATGTAGTATTTATGTGTATTTTAGTATAGGAGGGTTCCACATGTGGCAGCACAGTGGCTAACAGGTTAGCATTTCTGCCTAGCAGCACTGAGGTTCTTGGTTTGAATACACAACATGTCCCTTCAGAGGTTGTCTATTTTATCTATGTTGTTAAACATAGCGCCTGACCCAGGTCCTTAAATAAATGTGGTATTTATGTGTAGGAGGGTTCCACCATCATTGCAAATTGTGTCATGTGTTTTCCATGGGTAAGGACTATAATCAGCCTTAACATTTCCCCACCAGCACTAATTGCAGCCTCTTACCAAGCCTAAACCCACAAAATTACAGCTGTTTATCTCTCAGCATGCTGACAGTAATCAGCCATAACCAGCCCTCAAAACAGATGGCATATGCCAGAAACAGGTTGTTCCTCAGCTCTCCGGTCTTCCACAGTACATCTGCATTGATTAAATTCTTGCACCTCTGGGACTAAAAAAACATACATGTGCTAGCATGGTTTGAATCCCAATCCGCTACCTGGCTAGAGGTTTGTATTTTCTTCCTTTGTTGTAGTGTTAAAGTTTCTTTTTCATCAGTGATTACATTTTTGATGGGTTTCAAATAACGGAACCCCAAGAAATAACATTAAAAATCAAGCAAGTGTGGGTTTACACCAAATCTAGAACTGTGGTGTTTTGGGCCAGATATGGATGTATAAGTCTGATGTCATTGTGATGAATTTGCTTTGTCACCAATTTGCTGTTGGGAAAACTGCCATGTTTTCCCATCGGGAAAACTGCCATATTTTCTTTTGGCTGGCCAAACCGTCTGTGTGTATGCTTCATAGCAGCTTTCCCAACAGGAAAACTGCGGTGAAAAAAATTAGAACTTGTTTTATGGGGAAACACTGCGAGGGAGCATACACATGGCCGGTTTTCCTGACCAAAGCTCTCCTGGCAGTTTTCCGGTCGGGAAAAATGGCCGTGTGTACAGGGGAAAAGTGACCTAGCCGGTTCTTGGTTTTCCCCTTGGTTTTCCGGGAAAACCAATGGTGTGTACGAGGCAAAAGTTGTAATTTCCTGTTTTGTACCCTCCACATGCCCAACAACGTACAAGTTTAATTTGAAGATTTTTCGGATCACTGATTATGGCCAGAGCCTTGGACATGTGTTATTTTGAAGTTTACCCTGCATAGATATCTATACTGATGCATTCTTTCATTTTTAGAGTGTGTCTTCCTGATGAACAGGTGTGAGTACTTAAAGGCATACATGGAGACACAGAATCAATTACACTGGTGGCTGTGTCTTTTACTGCGTGGGTCTAGGTGGGTGTACTAGTAAACTTAGCTAGGTCATTTAAAGGCCTGCATTTGTGGGTGTTTGGCCTAAGAACCGGCCTGAATCTTTCCTTGCAGAGTGTATATTGGATTACAAATAGATAATTTTTTTTGGTGTTTTTTTGGGGGGGTGTGCATAATTCCCGACCCACAGCCCACTAGGTATGTGGTTTGATAATTGCTTCTAAATCTCACATGTTAGGCCCCGTACACACTATCAAATCTATCTGTTCAAATCGGTCGGACCGACCGATTTGAACAGATCTGTCTGCTGGCATTTTGGTTTGCTCGCGTGTACACAGGAGGCAGTGTGATGGCATGGGCATGCATTGCTTTCATTGGCACTGGCACTGGGTCATTGGTGTTTATTGATGATGTGACAGAAGACAGAAGCTCCCAGATGAATTCTGCAGTATTTAGAGAGATATATCAGTCCAGATTCAGCCAAATGCAGCAAAGTTGATTGGACGGCACTTCACAGTACAGATGGACAATGATTCAAAACACACTACAAAGCAACCCCCAGAGCTTTTGAAGGAAAAGAAGTGGAATAGAAGTGGAGTCAATCACCTGATCTTAACCTAATTGAGCATGTATTTCACTTGCTGAAGGCAAAACTAAAGGCAAAAAGACCCACAAACAAAGAACAACTAAAAGGTAGTGATGAGCGGAATACGCCATAATCGATTTCGCGACATTTCGCAAATATTTTGAAGAATATTCGCGAATATTCGTTAATATCGAATATTCGTGATATTTTATAAAAAAAAAATGCGAAATTTCGCTATTTTTTTTTTTGGATAAAATATCACGAATATTCGATATTTACGAATATTCGCTATATTTTATGAAAAAAAAAATTGCGAAATTTCGCCAATGCTAAATTTCGCTAATGCGAAATTTCGCAATTTTTTTTTTGGATAAAAAATCACGAATATTCGATATTTACGAATATTCGCTATATTTTATTAAAAAAAAAAAAAATTGCGAAATTTCGCATTTTTTTTATAAAATATCACGAAAAAAAATCACGAAAAAAAAAATTGCGAAATTTCGCTAATGCGAAATTTCGCTAGTGCGAATGCAAAATTGATTGCGAAATTGATTGTGAAAAAAATACGAATATTCGAAATAGCGAATATTCTCTGCGATATTCGAGTTATTCGCGAATACTCGAATATGCAATATTCGTAGCGAATATTCGCAATGCGAATATTCGTGAGCAACACTACTAAAAGGTAGCTGCAGTTAGAGCTTCGCAAAGCACCAGAAAGGAGTAAACCCAGTCTTTTGAAAAAAATTCAATATTTTTTACTTTTTGCTATAATAAATATCTCCAAAAATATATGAAAAAAAATTTTTCCTCAGTTTAGGCCGATACGTATTCTTCTACATATTTTTCGTTAAAAAAATCGCAATAATCGTTTATTGATTGGTTTGCGCAAAAGTTATAGCGTTTACAAAATAGGGGGTAGTTTTATGGCATTTTTATTAATATTTTTTTTTACTAGTAATGGCGGCGATCAGCATTTATTTTCAGTACTGCAACATTATGGCGGGCACTTCGAACACTTTTGACACATTTATGGGACCATTGGCATTTTTATAGCGATCAATGCTATAAAAATGCATTGTATTACTATAAAAATGCCATTGGCAGTGAAGGGGTTAAGTGTGTTCCTGGGTGTGTTCTAACTGTATGGGGGGGTGGCCTTATTAGGGGAAATCACTTATCTTCTGTTCATACATTGTATGAACAGAAGATCAGCGTTTCCCCCGCTGACAGGACCAGGAGTTATGTGTTTACACACATAGCTCCCGGTCCCCGTTCTGTAACGAGCGATCGCGTGTGACCGGCGGCGATCGTACCCGCCGGCACGCACGCGGGACTCGGGGGCGAGCGGGGATGCCCCCCGGGGACGCGCACACCCCCCCTTAGCGGCCGCTTTAGAGCGGACGTATAGCTACGGGCTCTCGCCCAGCAGTGCCGACTTCCCGCAGTAAAATGACGGCGGGCGGTCGGCATGTGGTTAAATAAGAATGGCTGAAGGGTGCTTTCCATCCAGGAATGAAAATTAAGCCTTTAATTGCTTCCAAGGAACAAAGTTTTTATGACAAATTAATTTTACAGGTCCAACATACAGCAGCTGTTGTGTTCCATCTCCTCTTAATAACTAAACTGATTACATAGTTAATCTGGTTGAAAAAAGACACAAGTCCATCTAGTTCAACCAATAAAAAGGGAAAAAAATCTATTTTGATCTGCTGCAAGTATCATTTGCTCACCTATGAAATTGCAAGGTGAGTATAACAAGCTGATTCCATAGTTATTGCTTCTTTTTTTCACAGTCTTATTTCTGCTGATAGCAGGAAGGAACATTCAGGTACCTCTCCTTTAACAATTAAAGCAGAAATGTTCAACCAGTGTTTTTCGATTTTTATTTTTCTATTATGTAAAAATTCATCCTGCACTTACGGTAACACAATTCTACTGAACAAGCAGCTAGCATAAACTGTTAGTGACAATTAGCAAAAATGAAAAAACTTTTATGGACATTTATACATATGTCCATAGATTTAACATTCAGAGATACAGTATGTTATAACTAGCCCTACACATAGTATGTTGGGAGCTTCTAATAGATACAGTATAGACATACTTATTTGTCTAATGCTTCTCTTTTTAACCCCCCTGGCAATGGAGCTTTAAAAGGGAATTACAAGCTATAGTGTTGAGGAAGGATATCATAATAACATTTTAGCTATGGCAAATGTAGCCTCCTTAAATACCATCATCTCGCACAGGGCCAGATTAAGAACATCATGGGCCTGGTGCTGAGGATTTTGGTGGGGCCTTTTATAAATAATAAATAAATGCGTGAGAATCACAGCGCAGCAATGGAGGGCCCAGTCTGACAATAAGTGTACCCTAATGTGCTAATTTGCTGTGCATACTTGTACATTGTGGCATAACCTACCTCAGGGCCTCTAAAAAGTAGTAATGTCAGGAAAGTTTACTACCATTTTAATATCACAGGATCCCAGAAACCTCTCATGTGGCCCCCTACTGACCCAGTGGCCCTTGGGCAGTGCATAAGTGCAATGTTGCCAACATTTAAAAAATATTTTCAGGGACACTTTTTTTCACAAGTGCTATATTTAGAGTAGCTGAGATCCCCTATGTTCCTCTGTACATCATAGTAGTAATCACACAATTAAATAAGTTCTAATGATGGAACAGAACAAATATGAGAACTGAGATTTCCTTTAGTTGAACTAACAAAAGTGTGTCCATTCTAGAGCTGGTAACATTGAGGGTATTCAGTATCATTTTAAAGAACTGTTTTTGCGGGTAAGCGACATAGGGGAGGAGTACGGATGGTATATAAGTGGGAAGTATGTGCAGGTGAGTGAGAGGAATGTGGAGGGTCTAACATTGGGCACTATGTACAGGAGAAGAGTGCAAAGGGTACGGCAAAAGGCACAATGTACAGGAGAGGAGTGTGGAGGGTATGACAGTGGGCAGTATGTACAGGAGAGAAGTGTGGAGGAGATGACAGTGAGCAGTATGTACAGGAGAGAAGCGTGAAGGGTACGACAGTGGGCAGTATGTACAGGAGAGAAGTGTATGAGAGCAGGCACTATGTACAGGAGAGGAGTGTGGAGGGTATGACAGTGGGCACTATGTATAGGAGAGGAGTGTGGAGGGTATGACAGTGGGCAGTATGTACAGGAGAGAAGTGTGGACGGTATGATAGTGGGCACTATGTAAAGGAGAGGAGTGTGGAGAATATGACAGTGAGCAGTATGTACAGGAGAGGAATGTGGAGGGTGCGACAGTGGGCACTATGTACAGGAGAGGAGTGTGGAGGGTATGACAGTGGGCAGTATGTAGAGGGGAGGAGTGTGGAGGGGATTACAGTGAGCAGTATGTACAGCAGAGAAGTGTGGAGGGTATGACAGTGGGCGGTATGTACAGGAGAGAAGTGTATGACAGCAGGTACTATGTAAAGGAGAGGAGTGTGAAGGGTATGACAGTGGGAAGTTTGTACAGGAGAGGAGTGTGAAGGGTATGACAGTGGGCAGTATGTACCAGAGAGAAGTGTGGAGGGTATGATGGGGCAGTATGTACAGGAGAGAAGTGTGGAGGGTATGACAGTGGGCAGTATGTACAGGAGAGGAATGGGGATGGTATGATAGTGGGCACTATGTATAGGAGAGGAGTGTGGAGGGTATGACAGTGGGTGCTCTGTATAGGAGAGGAGTGTGGAGGGTATGATAGTGGTCACTATGTACAGGAGAGGAGTGTGGAGGGTATGACAGTGAGCACTATGTACAGGAGTGGAAGGATGTTTAGGGACTGCGTAGTGGTTAAGCGGTACATACATGGATTGAAATTACACCAATTATGCAGAGACCAGCCATAGTCCATCTATGTATGGGCTAGCTGGTTTACACAAGTCAATCAATTAATCGACTTGAGTACAACCAGCCTGTTTTCCCCAAAACAATCAGTGCTGCCAGCTATAGATAGCAACACTGATCATTGTACTCACTGGCAGAACACAATAACACTGCAGAAGTGATTCCCCCATCCACAGGTCAGCAGGTGAAAGGGTGTGTAAGGACAGGCTAGGGAGAGATACCAGTCAGTGGCTGGGTAGGCACTGGCTAGTATAAGAGCCAGATACACACAGGTTACATACGTCGCGATCGTTAGAGCGAGAGTAATAATTCTAGCACTAGACCACCTCTGTAACTCTAAACATGTAACCTAAATGTTTTTTAAAGCATCGCTTAGGATACAAAAAAAAATCGTACTAACTTTAGTGTTTTTTTAATGAATGAAACAGTTTATTTCCAAAAAAAACATGTTTGAAAAATTGTTGCGCAAATACAGTACCGTGCTAGAGCTGCACAATTAATCGTTAAAAAATTGTGATCTTGATTCACCCCCCCTGACATCTCCAATGCAGAGTTTGCTGATTCTTTTATATAACAAGTGGAGAGACTTTCAGATGTCAAAAGAAAATATCCAGGCAGTCTGCTAAGTTCTTAGCAGGAAACATTGTAACCAACGCTTTCTTCATAGATCAAAGGGATAAACTTCTGTGTTGAAAGAAAATATCCGGGCAATCTGCCAAGTTTGTAAACAACAAGAAACATTGTAACCAACTTCCTTTTTAGATCAAACTTCTGTGTGTAAATGCAATAAATGTAACCACTTAAAGTCCAACACTTGTTTAAGTTAAAAAGCAATATTTTTATGCTAGAAAATTACTTGGAACCGCCAAACATTATATATATTTTAGCAGAGACAAAAATGGCAATTGCTGCAATATTTTATGTCACACTGCATTTGCCCACTTCAATGAATAATAAAAACCATAAAAACAAAACAGTAAAGTTAGCCCATTTTTTTTTTTTTCATTTTAATGTGAAAAATGATGTTATGCCGCACGAATCGTGAGAGAATCGTGATCTATCTTCTAAGCAAAAAAATTGCAGTTGTCATTTTTGCCAGAATCGTGCAGCTCTACACTGTGCAACATAAAAAGTTACAAAAAATACCATAGATTAATTTTCTAGCAAACAACAAATGATGATTTTTTTTTCTCAGTCTGCTGCAGTGTGTCAGCTTGTATATATAATGGCCGCTCTGTATGTAGCTTTTGACAGGCTGTGCAAGCAGGCCCGTATTTCCGGAACCATAAATGATAGCCATCCCATATTAGTAGGTCTTCAACTGCCTAGTCCCCAAATGTGGGGTTTCTGTGACCTCTCGTCGTAGAGCTAGAACCCCCGAAGTCGATCTTTTTTTTAGAATTTTTTTTATTTTTTTAGAATTTTTTATTTTTTGGGCAAATGGGCCTATCTTGAGAAAGGGGCCTGGAGCTGCAGCTCCATCAGCCCCTATGTTAATCCGGCCCTGATCTCGCACCAACATGGGAAAGAGACTATTGAGTATTATTTGAGTACTGCTGTAAGCATACCTCCTCTGCAACAACAATTTTTACTAAAACATTTTGACTTTTCAATGGGTCATATTACTTTTGGTTTAATGGATCCTACTGTTTAACCACCTCAATACCGCACACCGTCATATGACGTCCTGGTATTGAGGTGGGGATATCTGAATGATGCCTGCAGCTACAGGCATCATTCAGACATCCTTTTTTTCAGTCGGCGATTCTGCACACCATAAGAAAGATCATAGCGGCAGTTCCAATGTTTGATTGTTCTTATAGGCGGCGGGAGGGGACCCCCCCTCCTGCCGCCATCTGGTGCCTTCGGGGGCCCGGAGAACGAATTGAATTGGATGATGAGGATAGAGATTTCCGGTGACCAGATGGTCACCGGTCATCTCTATGACCGTCGTAGGCCCAGGTGCGACATTATGACGTCACTCCCAGGTACCCAGAAGTAAACAAAGCCGTAATTGCGGCTGTCAGCATGAGATTGTGATTTTTATTGACAATCTCATGCTTTCAAGCCTGGATGAGAGATGCAGGGTTTTATTGACCCTGCATTTCTCCATAAAAAGGACCTGTCACACACTATTCCTATTGTAAGTAATGTTTACATTCCTTGTAATATGAATAAAAGTGATCAGAAGCAAACGCACACGTAAGTCCCGCCCACATATTTAAACGCTGTTTAAACCACACATGGTATCACTGCATGCGTTAAAGTGTGTGCAACAATTCAAGCACTAGACCTCCTCTGTAACTCTAAATTGGTAACCTGTAAAACAAACGAAATTGTCGCCTATGGAGATTTTTAAGTACCAAAGTTTGGTTCCATTCCATGAGTGTGAGCAATTTTAAAGCATGTTAGGTATCTATTTACTGGGCGTAACATCATCTTTCACATTATACAAAAAAAGGGCTAACTTTTCTGTTTTGTTATTTCTTAATTCATGAAACTTTTTTTGTCCCAAAAAAGGCGTTCGAAAAATTATTGCGCAAATACTGTGCGAGATAAAATGTTGCAATGACTGCCACTTTATTCCCTAGGGTGTCTGCTGAAAAAAAAAATATATATAAAATGTTTCGGGGTTCTGAGTAATTTTCTAGCAAAAAAATGATGATTTTTACATGAAGGAGAGAAGTGCCAGAATAGGCTCGGTATTGAGGTGGTTAAAGGGCTGAGGAGAAGCAATAGGTGCAAAATTTGTGCCAAGCAGAGCAAACCTGTTTATGGCCATGTAGTAGGAGCACGTCATCTATAGTCAGCACAGATCTGAGCTAGTGCTGTGGAGGAGGTATATAGATGATGACCTCCTCCTTTAGAATGGTGATTTGGACTCCATAGTGCCTTTATACAGCAGCTTACTAAGAATGATAGGGGTATTGTTCTTCAACATGAGGCCAGTATATGCAGAAAAACACTTCCTTGATATTACAGTTTGAGAATGAATTAGTTGCCTCCACCTTTTTCAAGGATACTGGCTGTAATTGTTTCATAGGATCCAACAGTTGTCATCACAGATCATGGCTTAAGTCTGTGCCGAAACACCAATTCTTCTGTCTGAAGAGAAATTGTACCTCAAGGTTCTCTGAGAGGGTCCTTCTAGTTAACGGTTTGGATGGAAGGCACTCAGGAGAATGTTCAAAAACATCAGAAGTCTCTCCGCCTGATGCGTGACTAAGAAAACTTCTGCTGATGCAGTCCAAAGTGTGGCTGAGCGGTGGTCAGTAGAGGGCATGGACACTGCCTCACCCACTAGACTTCACATGAAGGAAGGGACCGAAATGGACGTGGCAGTAGCAGAGGTTCTTCCTGTCATTCGCACAAAGGTACAAATTAAAGTACCCGGAGACACTGTGGGAGAAAGTGCTGAAGGAATTTGTTTCTGTAGCAAGGTAATGCATACACCAGTTGGCATTGTTGCCATAAGGAATGATTTGTGCTTGAGTCGGTGTCTTTTGTTAGGACAGCCGCCCATGGAGCGTTGGACAGCAAGTGAGGTGGAGCTTGGTGATAGTTCCGTGGAGCATAGTCACTCGCCTGTGTGTGGTCTCTCTTCAGGACGGGTCCTAACAAATTTTGAAAAAAGCACTGATGTATCGGAAGTTGGGATCTCAAAATTGGTGATCTGCTAATGGTCGGTACTGCTAACGAGGGTTTAATTGCCACGGGTAACCTCAGACAAGTTGTTAAACCAAAAAAACCTGTTGTAATGGGAAAATCTGGTGTCACTGTGAGAAAAGGTGGTTCCCCATCAGGTGAAGTATTAGGAACAGGTTCCCTATATGAAGAAAGTGAGGGTATTATGGAAGGCAGATTTCCCAGAGAAAAGCAAATAAACCCAGGAACTCCAGAAGAGAAAAATAACGTAGGATAGAAACAAGTGGGATCCCATGGAAAGTCAGGGTAGGACTTACCTGGAAGCGCACCCGGAAAAAGGTTTGGGCCTACGCGGCTGATGGCCGGCAAAGAGGTGTTTCAACCCTGATAACGTGTGCTGGTGTTCCTCCCTCCGAATCGAAACAAAGGGGGGATATGTAATAGGGAGAATCCCTGTCCCTTTGGAAAGGGAGAAAAAACGGGCAAAAAGTCTGCATGTCAGCGGACTGCAGAACAACAGAGCATAGCTTTGAAACTGAGAAAACTGTTTTGCCAGCTTTCTCCGGGTTTTGCTAAGTTCGAATGGGTCTGTGTAGTTTGGAGATCCTGCAAAGACTTGGGTGGGATGGGATCTCCATCCCTGTGTCTAGGTCTTATTAATAGCCAGCGGGTTGTGTTCCCAGGTGCACGCAGCCCATATAATGAGGGGCTAGTTAGAGAAGAGAGTGAAGGAAGGTGGAGTGTGTGCAGCTGACTGCTGTTTTAAGACACTGTGTGTGGAAAGCTGTCTGTCTGTCTGAGACTACATCCCTGGTGTGGGGGGACTTCGTGCCTGACGGACTGGAAGGCTGGTAGACCTGAGGTGACTAGCAAGTCTAAGGGGGCTAAAGGAAGTCCTGAAGTCTGGGAGACAGTGGGCTGGAGAATCCTGTTGAGGCCAGGAGTGGGCCAGGTTTAGCAGGTAACAGCAAGGCAAAGTAAGCCTAGGAGCCAGGAGGCTTGGCATTTTTTGGTTACGTGAACTTTACTGGAGAAGAACCCCTGCATGGGAAATCCTATGTGTTAACTTTTGTTTTGTTTCCTTTTAATAAAAATGGGCATGCCCTCAAACCTGACAACTATGAGGAGCTGTGGTGGCTCAACGTGATTGGCACTGCGCTGACAAGCCATTCACCTCTGCAGCCAAGGGTTCGGATCCCGGTCTCGGCTACATGTGAATTGAGTTTGGTGGTCTCAGCCCGGCTCCCGGTGGGTGTGCTATGCAAGGTACGCCTGTGCTTAGTACGCCCACCCCCCCCCACAAAAACCACCACACTTGCACGCACACGAAATTGGTTTAAAAAACACATGCACTTTGGCCATGCGGTCTCTTAAAATAAAGAGAGGCGAAGGACCTACGGGGCTGGCTGGGTGGGCTAGGCCCCCTCACTCCCTCATAGGGGGAGTCCCTCTGCCCCATTGGGGTCCCGTTGGGCCCCAGTTGGGCTCCCAATAGGAGCAGGTAGGGCGGGGTGAGTGGGAGGCCCCCCTTCACACCCGCCATTGCCACCAGGGGCATGGAGAAGGATGGCGATTGCCTCCGGGGGGAGGGTCTGCCTACTCCCAACTCCTGCAGTCCGGCTCCTCTCTCTCGAGTTCACGCACAAAAAATACACTTTAAAAAAAAAAAAAAAACCTGACAACTATATATATATATATATATACTGTATATAGATATATAATTTTATTTTCAACATAAGATATGATGTAATTATAAATGTAATGTTTTTGGTGTGTATGGTTTTCAACTACAAGAGGGCACTAGGGTTCCTTTGTTCATTATTAAATTAGGACTGTTTTTTTTTATTTTATTATTCCCTTCTTTTAGTATATAGATTATTGAAGTTTTTTAAATATTTTTTTTTGTATTATATATCTTTGTGATGTAATTTCCTGTTTTTGTTGTTAACTCTAAAGGTTTAACTTCTGGGTTTGACCTCGACCAAACAACATCCTCCCGCATGTGTCATTTCCGCTTCTGCCCAAGTGGTTATGAGCCTTGGAGCACAATTTGGGGAAGCGGTTTGTTTCAGTCCTCACCGTTTAAATAAGTGTGGTAATTGCCGACACCGCTAGCCATGCCCCTGATGGTGTCTAATTATGATGAAATAGGTAGGGTGGAGCCTGGATTTGTGACGTCACTGAACACAATGACCACAGCCATCTTGTTGGTTGGAAACTTACATTGGATGTTAATGACATGCTCGAATAGTTCATACAGCTTGTAAATATATTGTAATTGTTTTAATAACTATTTAAAAGCTCATGCATACTACACCATTAGGTGGTTTCTACTCTACTATGTTGGTGATCTGACCTTTGGAGTGAGGATTCTAGAGGGGATATCAGGACTGAACTACAATATTGTGCTGTCTATTAGGAATCGGACCATATCAGGTCCAGGATTGAGTGTTGTTAGACCACTTATAGCTTGATGGTCCATTTCTGAGGGTAAGCTGCCCTTATACCCTTGCTCAATAAACGTTCTATTAGGGAAAAAAAAAGAGGCTCAGTGTGCTATTGTGTTGGTGGAGGATCTTTTAACCACTCATAGATGAACTCTTGTTATACACCAGGGGTGCTCTCCTTGGATCTATATGGATCGCTTTGAAGGATATTTGTATGTTTAGAAGCACTGCATTTTATTTTTACGTCTTTCCATTATACCTTTTTCCAGTTACACATTTAAACTGAACAAAAGTTCAAAGTGTTATGTATGCAAATGTTATGTCTTGTTTTGCAAAAAGTGATAGATTCACTTCAAAGAATATAACAATATAAATGAGCCTAGTGAATCATGCCTCACATGATATATATCTTTTCTGTTCTAAAAACATAAAATGTAACATAAACACTACTCGTTTCAAACACATGGTACTAACTGAAAATCAAACCATAATAGAAATATATTAAACATGGTCTCTTCTAAAGCTGAAACAATTGAAAAAAAAAAATGGTTACATGTTCTTCTAGGACCCTCATGAAGCTTTAAACAAAAACATAAATATCTTAATCAAAAACACGATGGTCATGGCAAGAAAACATATAGCTTAAACTTGGCAAACTGAACATTAATCATTTGGCAGGTTTAGACATCTCATTAAAACCAAATGTTATTTGGAAGAATTAATGTCTTCATACTTTAGTGATACAGTTAAACACATTATATGGAAACTACTGGAGAGTTACATATGTCATCAGAAGTAATTCAGACTAAGAAACAAGGAAAACTTAAAGAGAATCTTTAAGTGATCTTAAACTTTTAAAGTAAAAATCTTGCCTAAAAGCACACACCAAAAAATGCACACACTTACCTTTATTAACCAAAAAACTCTGATTTGTGTGCCTCTTTGATTCTTCTTTAATGTTGATACTAGGATTAAGCTGCATAATTATTATAATATTACTTGTTTTAATACTTTTTTCACCAGAATAGTTTCCTGAACTTTGCTCCCAATTTAGTTCATTGAGCTCATCCAGCAAAATTTTCTTAACAAATGAAGAAAAACACCTTTTTAATTTAGAGGGTTTATTTTATTGGAGGAGGGGGTATTTAACCACCTCAATATAGGGCACTTAAACCCCCTTCCTGCCCAAGCCATTTTTCAGATTCTGGCGCTGTTGTACTTTGAATGACAATTACGCAGTCATGTAACATTGTACTCAAATAAATGATAAATTATAAATATTTTTCCCCACAAATAGAGCTTTCTTTTGGTGGTATTTGATCACATTTGTGGTTTTTATTTATTGCACTATAAACCAAAGAAGAGTGACAAGTTTAAAAAAAAAAACACAATATTTTTTACTTTCTGCTATAATAATTATCCAAATATTTTATTTTTAAACACATTTTTTCCTCACTTTAGACCGATATGTATTCTTCTACATATTTTTTAGTCTTCTCAATAAGCGTATATTGATTGGTTTGCGCAAAATTTATAGCATCTAAAAAATAGGGGATAGATTTGTGGCATTTTTAGTATTTTGTTTAACTAGTAATTGCGGCGATCTGCAATTTTTATTGCGACTGCGATACTGCGGCAAACATATAGGAAATTTTTGACACATTTTTGGGACCATTCACATTTATACAGCGATCTGCAATGCATTGATTACAGTTCAAATGTGACTGGCAGGGAAGGGGTTAACAAGGGGTTAAATGTGTGTCCTAGGGAATGTTACTAAATGTAGGGGGAGGGGACCCTGCTCTGTTACGGGGCAATGGCAGGTGCACGCAATCACGTGCACCTGTATCCAAGTGAAGCGGTGGGGTGTGCACATGCTAGAGGCCTAAAAGCTGAGGACATCATATGACGCTCGACCAGAACAAGAGCCGCACTGCCCAGCCATCATTTGACGCCCAGTGGGCGGCAAGCGGTTAAGGTAGCTTTGTTTATTTATTTTCATTCTTTATTTAGAAGATTTTGCCTCGACTAAACCAATAAATATGTTTAGTGTTTTATAATGGATATACAAAAGCAAATCGTTAATTGATGTCTAACCCTATTAGGCTGCGTACACACGATCAAACTTATCCGATGAAAACGGTCCAACGGACCGTTTTCATCGGATATGTCTGCTGGGCTGTTTTGATCTGATGGTTGTACACACCATAAAACCAAAATTCCTGCGGACAGACATCGGGGTGACGTGGTGGTGACGTTGACGCCGCCACGTCACCAAACCAGGAAGTAAAATACTTCCACGCATGCGTCGAATCCATTCGTCGTATGCGGGAGATTTCGGTCCGCTGGTTAGGCGTACTAACCAGCGGACATGTCGGATGGACGGGTTTCCAGCAGACACGTTTTGAAGCATGCTTTAAAACTTGTCTGCTGGAAAAACCTGTCTGCTAGCCCGTACACACGGTCGGATATGTCCGCTGAAACTGGTCTGCGGACCAGTTTCAGCAGACAGGTTTGATCGTGTGTACGCGGCCTTAAGGAAAATAGGTTGGTTACAGATGGTATTAGAATTTAAAGCTATTTAATGCCTCAACGTTTAATCTTCTGGGTTTGTTTTTTGCTCCTTTTTTGCTGTCTTTAAAGCTGAGGTTCACACAAAAAGTGAACCTCCGCTTTTTGGATCCCTCCCCCCCTCCGGTGGCACATTTGGCACCTTTCAGAGGGGAGGGGTTGCAGATACCTGTCTGAGACAGGTGTTTGCACCACTTCCAGGTCTGTTCCCTGTTGGGAATCTAGCCTGTGACGTCACCCACCCCCGCTGTCTTCTGGGAAACACTGTTCTCAGAAGAGAGCTGGGACCAGTGATGGTGCACTGCGATCCTCGCGCATGCGCAGTAGGGAATCGGGCAGTGAAGCCATCAGGCTTCACTTCCTGATTCCATTACCTAGGATGGCGGCGGAAGCAGCCGGGACTGAGTGATTGCTCAGCCTCGGCTGCTAACATCGCGGGCGCGCTGGACAGGTAAGTGTCCATTTTTAAAAGTCAGCAGCTGCCGTATTTGTAGACTTTTAAAAAAAAAATTGGCGGAACCTCCGCTTTAAAGACTTTGTACTAGAGGATGAATGAATGAAAACTTATATAGCGCGGCACATGCAAACCAAATCGCCTCTGGGCGCTTGTTGTTCCTGTCTCTTAAGATATCAAAAGAGGTGAGTTTTAATCTTTCTCCTGAATGCCAAGTGGTTCTCCTCCAACCGAATGCTGGTTGGCAAAGCGTTCCATAGTCTGGGACCTTGGACCGCAAATCTTCTATCTCCTTTGGACTTGTAGTTTGTTTTCGGTATCTGGAGTAGATTTTGATTGGTGGATCGCAAAACGCGATTGGGATTATGAGCTTTTATTTTTTCGCATTGATAATGGGGAGCATTCCCATGGATACATCTATGCGTTAGACAGAGTGCTTTAAAAGTTATTCTGTCTTTTACTGGTAACCAGTGAAGGGTTCTCAGTGAAGGTGAGATAGATTCCCAGGTTTTTTTTTTCCCGTCACAAGTCTGGCGGCCGTATTTTGAACGACCTGCAGACGAGCGATTTGGTACTTGGGGAATCCGAGGTAAAGAGCATTTGCATAGTCCAATCTGGAGTTCACAATTGCTCCCACCACGACCGCTATGTCTTCCTTGGGAATAAAAGGAATACGTCTGCGTAGTAGGCGCAGCAGATGGTGAGATCCGCTGACTACTGACCCTATTTGTGCGTCCATTGTCATATAGGAGTCAAAAATGACCCCAAGACTTTTGATTTTGGCGCTAGGGGTGATAATTTTGCCCAGAATGGGCGGGGGTGTCCAAGTTGTTGCAGGTTGATTCATACGCTTGGCGTGAAACAGGAGAAGTTCTGTTTTCACTCCGTTGAGTTTAAGATAACTCTTTGACATCCAGTCCTCCATCAAAGAGAGGCATATGACTTCCGGTGCCGGCGCCGCATGTGAGGGAAGCTAGCTCCGGAGGCTCCGCTCTCACCGTCTGATATACGGCATACAAAACCCCAGAATCGCCCCGGTTTGAGCCTCTCTCGGCACCCCCACACAGCCACCATCCCGGTGCATGGAGCGGTACCTTACCCAGCCGCGTACGCCTCGGAATTCCGTCGCTGCAGACGCCCTGTCAGAACTCGCAGCCAACATGGCCGCCACGACACGCGGCCCCTCTTCAGTGCAGGCATTGCAGCCACAGGCACCGCCGGGCTCTTTGGCGGACGCTGACCCGCCGTCAGAGGACATGGACACCGTGGCCATCAAGGGCTCGGACGCTGATCCGGATAGCTCCTATGAGAGGATTGCCAAAGCCGTTGCAGCGCTCCTCTCCCCCTCCATTACCTCAGCTGTTGAACGGGCGGTGGCGGAGGGGATGCAGCAGATACGAAAGGAGCTAGGTGAACACTCCCTGAGGCTCTCCACGGCCGAGCAGAGGATCGCCTCAGTAGAAGATGATCACTATCACATGAGTGGCACCCTGGAACGGTTCATCCAAGACCAGCAACACCTCCATGAACGCATGGAAGACCTCGAGAACCGTTCCAGGAGGAATAATTTGAGGGTTATAGGCCTACCGGAAACTGTTAAACCCAACTCCCTGGTTGACTTCTGCTCCAACACGCTCCCCGAAACACTGGGACTGGGCCGCAGCTGCATAGTGGAACGAGCGCACCGTATGGGGGCTCAATCTGAGGACCGCGCCCGCCCAAGACCGGTAATAGCACGATTGAGATCGCAGGCCATAAAATTCTATTGTTTGCAGACTACTCAGCGGAGGTCTCTCGCAAACGGAAAGACTTCCAACCTGTCTGCGCGGAGCTATACAAGAGAGGCATTCGCTTCTCGCTCGCGTATCCAGCCATCCTGCGTGTGCAAGCCCCAGATGGAGAACAACTCACCATCCAGTCCCCGGACAAGGCCCGTGCCTTTCTACAGTCATTAGCAGGGGGCCAGACGATGACGCCCTCCTATGCCGACAAGGCGAAACAGAATCCAAGGGACCAAAGAAGCCCGAGGAAGGAGCCACCCAAACGACTAAAATCTACCACCGAAACCGGTCTGCAGGGCACCGGATGATGCAAAGAACTCTCACAATCTAATTGCCGGAGTAGTGTTTCCCGGGCTCACGCAGCCTTTACCCCTGCCTAACTCTAAAATCTACGTCTACTGAGAGCGGTACAGATGCCCCCCTGCCACACACTGTGGCAGGGGTTGTCTTTGTTATTCCCCTCCTATACCGCCACCGTTAGCTGCCCACACATCCATCTCTGATCTGCCGGTCACGGTTGTGGCTGCACGAGTATCGGGTGACTCATTCACTTGTTAATGGCTGTAATGATGTTACCTCAAGTTTTGTTACACTTGTATTTGTTGCCAATCCGTTCTAGGTACTAGTCTTATTCTCTCTATAGAGAGCTCCCATGTTTTCTCACCGGTGGGCCCTTTTGTAATTACTACCGCCCGTAATATGGTGGAAGACTGTACTTCCTCGTACCCGCTCAATGACCGCGGTAGTAATCACCTCACCTCGGGGGCGATGATGCTGGATCGACTATATTTTATATGGACGGTCAGGCGGCTCATCCGGACAGGGGAAAACATGCGGAAAAAAGCGAAGTCTTGGTTTATTGTTTTTCTTGTTTGCTGTTATTTTTCTGTTATTCACTTTCCCTCTTTGTTCCCCTTTTCCCCCTATCCTGTGACCTTTTTCCGAACGAGAGGATGGTTCTTTCAACACCCCCTTCGATCTCAAGGACCCACGATCCTCTTGCGAAATGCACGCGTTCACCTTACGTCAGGTAATTCACTCTTAATTTACTTATACATTCACTTGAGTGACCCCCCCCCCGCAACACCCATGACACACACTTGCGTAGTATCCTGGAATGTTAAGGGTTTGCGCACACCCACTAAACGAATGAAAGTCCTCAGGCACCTAAAAAGGCTTAAAGCCGACGTAGCCATGCTCCAAGAGACGCATTTAGAAGAAAAAGACTTCTTCCGATTGCAAAAACTCTGGGTGGGCAGGGTTTTGGGGTCAGCCTCGGTAGGGCGCAAGGCAGGCACGGTTATCCTTTTGCACAAAAACCTAGTATATGACATTCTATCTATTGACAGAGATACCCAGGGCAGGCGTGTTTCCCTACACCTCAAACTCTCCTGACCAAACATACTTTAATGAGCTAGCACCCTTCTTGGCAACTGATGAACTTGCCCCCCACCTTGTGGGAGGCGACTTCAACTCCACTCTTTGCGACCGAGAGGATAGGTCCGGATCACATGGGCAGACCTCTACTGCTCGCTCAGAGAGACCAACTTCTTTTTCAAAGATGGTCCAGGCCCTCAACCTATTGGACACTTGGCGCCTGCAACACCCCATGGAGAAGGAATACACTTTCTTCTCTCCAGTCCATAACTCATTCGCCAGACTAGACTACTTTTTAGGCACACATTCTATATTACCTAGGCTACACTCCACGCTCATACATGATTTGGTGATCTCGGATCATGCCCCCATCTCGATCTCCTTGAGCAATCTGCAGAATAGCTCGGGAATCAGACAGTGGAAATTTCCGGCGTACCTTAACCACAACGTCAATTTTAAAACGATGCTATCTCAGGCCTGGGAGGAATATGTCCACAACAACGACCAACACCTAGACAACCCAAACCTGTTCTGGGAGGCGGGGAAATCTTATCTGAGGGGAAGGATTATATCCTTCACTTCAGCATATAAACGTAACGCCCAAAAACAGTTCCTAGATGCCAGTAAACGTGTGAGGCTAGCTAAATCACTCCTCGATGATAAACGTACTGACAGACGTCTCTCTGATTGGCGGGAAGCCAAGGAGCAATTTGACAACTGGGCCGAGAGGGTGGAACAAACAAAACTATCGGCTATACAACTACACTATTACAAGTATGGCAATAAAGCAGGAAAGCTCCTGGCGAGGCTCACTAGAGGTCCATTCACTCCTACTCATATTGGCGCACTACGCAACCCGGACGGTACTCTGTCTACATCCCCTAAGGATGTGAATGAGATACTCAGGCTTTTCTATGCGAACCTTTACGGCCAAGACTCGACTGACTCTGAATTCGCGCGTAAATGGTTGGATGATGTCATCCTGCCACTAGTCGACCACGACCTACTGTGTCGACTGAATGCCCCCATCACCCTTAAAGAACTCAATGATACCATTGGGGGTCTCTCTAATGGCAAAGCGCCAGGCCCAGATGGTTACACAGCTGAGTTCTTTAAAATGCTGAGACCGGAAATCACCCCTACATTGCTATCGGTTTATAACCACATTTGGGGAGGAGGGCCATACCTACCAACGGGACACCTCGCAAACATTAAACTACTTGCCAAGAAAGACAAAGACCCACTAGATCCGGGCTCTTACCGCCCCATCTCCCTGCTAAATGTAGACTCTAAGATACTCTCCAAAATAATAGCCTCAAGATTGGGAGACATAATGCCGTCACTCATTCACTGCGCCCAATCGGGCTTCACTAAGGGAAGGTCAGCAGCAGCTAACATTCGTAAAATTTTAGCGGCCCTAGAATATGCAAAATCCAACCCATCGCAAGAGGTGGCAATTGTCACCTTGGATGCCGAAAAAGCTTTCGACAATGTCAGTTTTCGATGGCTTTCTCTAGTCATGCATAAGTTCGGTCTGGTCGGCCCCTTTAGTGACTTTATTCACAATATGTACTCTGCACCGTCCGCCACAGTCACGGCAGCAGGAATCCAATCCCCTCCTTTTCGGCTACATAAGGGTACAAGGCAGGGTTGCCCCCTATCCCCCCTGCTCTTCAATCTTGCTATTGAACCGCTCTCCCGCCTCCTCGCCTCTTCTCCCTTGCTTCATGGGATACCGTCTGGGGGGGAGGACATGAGAGTGGCTTTATTCGCCGACGACATACTGATCTTCTCCACCTCACCCCACACAGAAGTCCATGTGGCATGGAGAGAGATACGAAAGAAACTGGGCCTCTCCCCCCACGTCTCCAGATTCCTCCCAATATGTGGTAACCCCATGTTCACGCCTAGTCTCCAATACGAACCTTTCTCGAAGTGGAAGGACAAAGGCTTAGTCGAAGTTTGCTCCTTATTTCAAGTCTCGAATGGCAATCCCAAGCCCTTTTCCCAAATCATCAGAGAATATGCTCTACCCCCCGGTCACTATTTCCAGCTCCTACAATATGTGGACTTTATAGCCAAAACATGCCCCAAGAAAACAATCAGATTTCAGCCCTCCTTTATAGACAGACTTGTCTCGGAGAAGAAACATTCTATATCAGACATTTACCGTCCACTATCTATGGAATTTATTAAACCCCTGCACTGCACCTCCATGACTTCTTGGATCAGGGATCTACCGGATCAGGTCACCATAGACGATATTGTAAGAGGATATAGGACCACCAGGTGCATCACCCCCTGCGAAACGTGGAGGGAAACACAATTTAAATTGATGCATAGAGCATATTTTCCGTTCTCCACCACAAAATCCCCTGACATTGGTCCCGCCTGTCCCTGGTGTTTAACCCTAAGGCCCACTCTACTACACCGCTTCTGGACTTGTCCCCCTATTGACGTTTTCTGGTCTTCGATTCTCCAACACGTCCAGGAAGTGACTAGCCATCCCTTGAGGAGAGACCCCTGCCTCCTCCTGTTTGGATGCCCCCCCCCAATGCCTAGCAACCGATGAAGACTACATCTTACTCCCCCAAGGCACCAAGCATTGGATTCTCCTCACGCTGCTAATGGCCCGCAGAACCATTCTCAACCACTGGATCACAGCCACCCCTCCCTCTCTGACAGAAGCAATAAGCCATATGAAGTCCTTGCTTTATAAGGAACATTTGGATCAATATTCCTCTCCCTCGCATCCAAGAGATAAGTTTGACCAGAAATGGACGGCTTTTATTGAACATTCTTTGTCAGTCACTGAGCGACAGAATCTGCTAACCTCACCTTTTGCCTTCCTAACCTCACTTTAGCTCCTGAGGGTTATCCCTCTTAGATAACAGTCCCCCCCCCCTCAACCGCACCCTCTTCTCTGTCTACTCTCCCATAACCGGGTGACAAGTCCAGATGCTCTATGATGTGTTCTTTGTAAGGTACACACAGCTTCCCCGTGCTTCTCTGTGGCTGTAGCATCGATCGCGTCATCCCTGTAATAGGGGGACACGATCGATGACGTCACACCTGCAGCCACACCCCCCTACAGTAGTAAACAAACCACATAGGCACACATCCCCTACAGCACCCCCTGTGGTTAACTCCCAAACTGCAACTGTCATTTCCACAGTAAACAATGCAAATTTAAATGCATTTTTTACTGTGAAAATGACAATTGTCCCAAAAATGTGTCAAAATTGTCCGAAGTGTCCGCCATATTGTCGCAGTCAAGAAAAAAATCGCTGATCGCTGCTATTAGTAGTAAAAAAATTTTTTTTTATAAAAATGCAATAAAACTATTCCTTATTTTGTAAACGCTATAAATTTTGCGAAAACCAACCGATAAACGCTTATTGCGATTTTTTTTACCAAAAATACGTAGAAGAATACGTATCGGCCTAAACTGAGGAAAAAAAAATGTTTTTTTATATATTTTTGGGGGATTTTTATTATAGCAAAAAGTAAAAAATATTGCATTTTTTTTTAAATTTTGCTCTATTTTTGTTTATAGCGCAAAAAATAAAAACCGCAGAGGTGATCAAATAACACCAAAAGAAAGCTCTATTTGTGGGGAAAAAAGGACGCCAATTTTGTTTGGGAGCCACGTCGCACGACCGCGCAATTGTCAGTTAAAGCGACGCAGTGCCGAATCGCAAAAAGGGGCAAGGTCCTTTACCTGCATTTTGGTCCAGGTCTTAAGTGGTTAAGAAGTCCTTGTAGGATTTCATTCTGAATTCAATTACAAATGTACACTAAATTCCCTAAAACCCTTTACAGCATTGGGGGGTTGAATAATTTTGAACACAACTGTATGTCCCCTGGGGCAGTACCCAGGTTCCCATACCCTTTTTATGGCCAATAACTCCAATAGACTTTAATTGAGTCTACAGTACTTTTTACATGATCTGGAGTTCTGGTGCAAGCCAAACCAAGGGGTGTACGGCCCATCACTAAAAATTATTGTTCACTGATCATCAACTGACATACACAGTGGAGATCCATCCCCTGTTAAGGACTGTTGTTTTACCTAAAGATTGAGACTAAGGCCTCTTACACACGATCGGACATATCCGATGAAAACGGTCCGCGGACCATTTCCATCGGATATGTCCGATCTGGAGTTTGATCCGATGGCGTGTACACACCATCGGATCAAATTCCCCGCCGGCGGACGGCGCGGTGACGTGGCGGTGACGCGGCGCTGACGCCGCCACGTCACCGCCACGTCACCGCACCAGGAAGTAAAACACTTCCGCGTATGCGCCAAATCCATTCGGCGGCGGCGCGGCGGCGGTGCGGGACGACATGTCTGCTGGTAAGTGTACTAACCAGCAGACATGTCGGGCGGACAGATTCCCACCGGATAGATTTCAAAGCATGCTTTGAAATCTGTCGGGTGGACAAATCTGTCCGCTAGCCCATACACACGATCGGAGATGTCTGCTGAAACGGTCCATCGGACCGTTTTCAGCGGACATATCCCCTTGTGTGTACGAGGCCTTATATATTACTTTGAATTTGCTGTTTATGTGGTCACGTTCATTTCTTTATATGTAGCTCTGCACTGTAGTTTTGTTGGTTGTTCATGAGGTGTATGGTAACTCATTTGTGCTAACAGCTTTTTTTTCTTAAACATTTTTTTTTGCTTAGCACTTAGCACTCATTTGTTTTATTCTTATTTCTTTCAGGGAACTTGTTAAGTGTTCTGTAAAATTAATGCGTTCTATTTTATAAAACCATTTTTTCAATGATGGTGGGATTTTAGAGAGTCAAAGAGCTGAAATCTATGCACAGACTGTGTTCACCAAATGTCTCACTACTGATTTCTTTAACCTCCCTGGCGGTCTTCCCGTGTGTGGCACGGGGTGAGATTTTTAAGCTAAGATCGGTAACCCCGTGCCACACACGGACTTGCCTCGCTGGATGCAGAAAAAAAGTTTACTTACCTTTTCTCTGCGATCCAGCGATGAATCTCCGCAGTACACGGCGGCCGGATGTCCGCCTGATGCTGTGTGTACCGCCGATTCCCTTCCCTGCGAGCGTCGCGACGTAGGGGGGGAACGGCGCCAAATTCAAAAATGTAAACAAACACTATACATACAGTACACTGTAATCTTATAGATTACAGTACTGTATGTAAAAAATACACACCCCCCATGTCCCTAGTGGTCTGCCCTGTACACTACATGTCCTTTTATATAATAAAAACTGTTCTTTCTCCCTGCAAACTGTAGATTGCCCATAGCAACCAAAAGTGTCCCTTTATGGCAAAAATTGTTTTAGAGCAGCTAAAAAACAGCGATAATAAATCAGAATCACTTGCAGAATTTAGCGATAGCGATTTATGGGGAAATTCGTCATAAAAAAAAAAATAATGACAGCAAAAATTCTGCAACTGAGCAAATTTCAGTGATTTTGATTTGATTACATTATTGAATAATTTTTACTATAATTATATTATTATTTGTTATAATTTTTTATAATTATTTATTATATTATAATTTTTAATAAAAATAAAATAAAAAATCATACCCGGGATGCCTATTAGACTCTTGTTTGGATAGATTTCAGTGAGTTATTCCTAAGAATTACAAGCCTACAGTATAAAACGCCAAATTCCCTTGCAAATAATGGTACCGCTTTAAGCACCTAAAATCTGAAAGAATCATACCGCCAGGGAGGTTAAAGCTGTTATTAGCCCATATTATGGTGTAAAAAAATGAGCACATTGTTGCCAGTAAACTTCTGTATTGTAATATGCACCTGGGACAAAAAGGACTACAAGAGTGGACAAGACTAAATAGACAAGACTAAAATATATGTAATATATCTCCTTTATGTATCCTGCATCACCAGTGCAACTCTAAGGCCGCGTACACACGATCGAACATATCTGCTGAAACTGGTCCGCAGACCAGTTTCAGCGGACATATCCGATCGTGTGTACGGCCTAGCAGACAGGTTTCCAGCAGACAAAAGTTTTAAAACATGCTTTAAAACTTATCTGCTGGAAAACTGTCCGTCGGACATGTCCTCTGGTTAGTACGCCTAACCAGCGGACCGAAATCTCCCGCACGCGTCGAATGGATTAGACGCATGCATGGAAGCATTTTACTTCCTGGTTTGCGGACGTCGCGGCATCAACGTCACCGCCACGTCACCGCCACATCACCGCGCTGTCTGTCCACGGGGATTTTGGTTTGATCGTGTGTACACACATCAAACCAAAACATCCCAGGAGACATGTCCGATGAAAACGGTTCATCGGACCGTTTTCATCGGACATGTCTCCTCGTGTGTGCGCAGCCTAACACTGAGCAATACATGTTCTGCAAGGTCATTTGAGTGGGATACCACCAGATAATGATTTTATAGTCAGATTCCTATCACTTGTTACTTGTGGATGCTTTATATGATAATGTTAACATTTTAAAGTAGAAAATTACATTTTTTAAATTCCATTTGTCCAGAAAACAAGTTGAAGACCTTATCCTCAAAACTGCAGCCACTACCCCGGTACCAAAATAACCCAACATGGCTCTGAAAAATGTAAACAACTTTTGCCCAATATCTTACTTACTCTTCCTTGTCAAGATCCAGGCTCCAAGGAAGAACTTTCAATTGAGTGGGTTACATAGCTTGATCTAAGGAAACCCACTGTGAAGAATGGAATGTTTACTCTGTGCTGGCTTCAGAGTCTAAACAAAGTTATTCCATATTGATTGAATAGTTTTGAGGTACATGACCATGATATAGACTGGCATCACCTGTGACAGATATATAATTTGAGGGAAAATATTTTGTTTAATAACATTAAACTACTCATCCATGAAAAATTTGTTTTGACTTCTAAACTTCTATTTTTTAAGTTTTAAGTGTCTTAGGTGTTGCTTGTTTTTGTATTGTTTCAGTATATTTGATTACTATTTGTATTGTTGCTGTTGAGGATATAATGCCCTAAAAGGGAGGAGAGTATTTTAAACTTCAAAATTGCACTTTGTTGTAAAACTCATTATTGCAATAATTGCAATAATGCCGCATACACACGATCACTTTAAAAACGTCAATTTAAATGACCGTGTGTGGGGGAAAACGTTGTTTTATGTTTCGTGTTTCGACAATTTTTTGTGTCGTTTTTGTGTCGTTTTTCAAAACGTTGTTTTTTGTTTCACAAAAAATCACTGTGTGTAGCAAAAAACAATGTTTAAAACAACGTTTTTCAACCCGCGCATGCCCAGAAGCTAGTTATGAAGCGAGCTTCAATGGAAAAAAGTGGTGAACATAACCTTGCTTTGCTAGAGCATTGTGAAAAAATGATGGTGTGTAGGCAACATCGTTTTTGAAAATTGAAGTTTCAAAAACTTTGTTTTTTACTTCACAGAAAACGTTGTTTTTTTCCCATCGCATACAGTGATCGTGTGTACGCAGCATAAGAGTCTGACACACTTATTAAATTAGCAATATAAATTATATTATTTTTTTCTCAACATTAACTAAGACTTTTCAATAATTTGCCTATCCTAACTCTGTTGCTAAAATCCATGGCCACATACAGTTGTGCTCATAAATTGACATACCCTGGCAGAATTTATGATTCCTTGGCCATTTTTCAGAGAATATAATTGATAAAACGTTTCTTTCACTCATGGTTAGTGTTTGGCTGAAGCCATGTATTATAAATAAACTGTGTTTACTCTTTTTAAATAATAATGACAACAGAAACTACCCAAATGACTATGATCAAAAGTTTACATACCCTGGTGATTTTGGCCTGATAACATGCACACAAGTTGACACAAAAGGATTTGAATGACTATTAAAGGTAACCATCCTTACCTGTGATCTGTTTTCTTGTAATTAGTGTGTGTGTGTGTGTATAAAAGGCCAATGAGTTTCTGGATTCCTGACAGACCCTTGCAACCTTCATCCAGTGCTGCACTGACCTTTCTGGATTCTGGATTTTGTGGGGGAAGAAAAATAACCACCGCACTGTCCTTCCAGGAAAGGCATACAGGCACAGTACTAACACTATATGCTTGTTATTATTATTTTGTGGAACGCACAATTTTTAAAGGGTTGGTTTGGGGCTTAATAAACTTCTCAACGAAAAACATATACACGACCATTTTCCTCGGCAAAAAAGCTCTGCCACCAAGTTTCTTGATGGTTTTTGTTGAGGAAAACGTTGGTGTGTACAAGGCCTCATATCCTCCAATAGGCAAGACTGTGTGTGGAAATCTTGAAACTTTAGTGAAATAACAGAGTTGGTGAAACGGGGAGGGGGGGGGGTAGAAAAAACATGCAGTATAAACACATATAATGCAACAGTAAAACAGTGTCTTGTGCTGCTAAAGGGTGTGGCAGAAGCTGTGTATAAGGAGGAATCCATGCACTGCCACAAATGGGATTTGGATGTTTACTCCAGCCGCCTTACTTATTTCCGTTTACCTTCCTTTGCTCCCCCACCATGCCATTCAGCTGGGCGGAGTGAGGCATATAACTACATGTGAGCTCAAATCTAGTTTAACTGTTACGCCCCCTACTTACTGGACATTTAGTCCCAGTGCATGAGACTCTGACACAGTAATGCCGTGTACACACGATCTGAAATTTTTTGCTCAAACTTGTGTTGCATACACACGGTCACACAAATGTTGTCGGAAATTCCGAACGTCAAGAACGCATTGACGTACAACACTACCACGAGCCGAGAAAACTGTATTTTTGTGCGTCGGAATTGCATACAGATGACCGGAATTTCCGACAAGAACTTTTGGCTGCCCGAAAAATTGAGAACCAGCTCTCAAATTTTTCTTGTCGGAAATTCCAACAGCAAATGTCCGATGGAGCCTACACAAGGTCAGAATTTCCAACAAAAAGCTCAAATCGAACATTTGTTGTTGGAATTTCATGTGTACGCGGCATAAATCTTGCAATCAGAGCATTTGTCTCTGGGCACATACTGCCTTAAACGTTATGCCTCAGCTGCTCTCAGACAATAATGGAGTTTTACAGGCTGTCGACATAAGGGCTGGACAGAGTGCCTCTGCTTTCCTAAATGTCAGAGTCTCATGAACTTGGGCTGGGGCCAGATTCTCAGCTGCGATACGACGGTGTATCTCAGATACACCGTCGTATCTCAGTTTTTTTCAATGGGTATCTATGCGTGTGATTCCTAGAATCACTTACGCATAGATACACTAAAGTTCCGACAGGTGTAAAACAATTACACCGTCGGATCGTAGATGTAATGACAACGCTGGCCGCTAGGTGGCCTTTACGTTGTTTTCTCATTTGCCTATGCAAATGAGCCTAATAAGCCAAATCCCGAACGTTTTTAAGCCGCCCCGTCTTCGTTTCCGTTGTTTCCGTAAGGTTTTTTCGTCGTAAAGATAAAGCAGGTCAAAGATGGCGCATCCTATGTTAAGTATGGACTCCGTGAGTGAGGCAAATTTGAAAGTTTTTACGTCATTTGCGTAACTTGTCCGTAAATGGGGATTTACGTAGATTAGTTTCACGTCGAAAACACCGTCATAATTTGAAACATGCGCACTGCGATTTTACTATGGCCGGCGCATGCGCAGTACGTACACTTAATTTAAATACAAGCCGCCCCCTACGATTTACGTGGGGAAACGCCGGGCCATTAACACTACGTCGCTGCAAACTACGGAGCAAGTGCTTTGAGAATACAGCACTTGCTCTAGTAAGTTGCGGTGGCTTGGTGTAAATGTCTTACTCTACGCCACCGCAGATTCTTAGAGAATCTGGCCCCCAGTGTGCATGGGGCCTTAAAGGAGACATTTAATGTATGTACAGTATGTTCATATTTATGAGATATTATTGAAATGAATATTGATAACTGACTTTCACATTTCTACATGTTTACCATCTCATATATTTGTTATTTTTTTAGAATGTAGAAATTCAAAGATTTTCCACTGAAATTTCTCTGACTTACTGTAAGGCCTTGTACACACGATAGGATTTATCCAATGGAAACGGTCCGTCGGGCTGTTTTGAACCGATGGCTGTACACACCATCGGATCAAATTCCCCGCCGGCGGACAGCGTGGTGACGCAGCGGTGACGTTGACGCCGCCACGTCACCGCACCAGGAAGTGAAACACTTCCGTGCGCATGCGTCGAATCCATTCACAGGATCCGACGCATGTGCGGACAGATATGTCCGCTGGTTAGGCGTACTAACCAGCGGACATATCCGACGGGCAGCTCTCCGACGGAAAAGTTTCAAAGCATGCTTTAAACTTTTCCGCCGGAGAAGTCCGTCCAAATCTGTCCGCCGTCCCCTACAGACGAGCGGATTTTTCGGCTGAAATGGTCCGTCGGACCATTTTCAGCGGATAAATTCCCTCGTGTGTACGAGGCCTTAATCAACTGTTGCAATAAACATTTAGCCATATAGAGAGTGCAATGTTTTTAATAAGTCTGCCAACTAACTTCCATGCATTGTGGGACATACAGTACACACACTGTATCACACTAAAGGAAGTCTGTATAATTATATACTATATACAAAAACAAGGTTTTAATAATTTCGTAGCTGGAATTTTCAAATTATAGATATCCCTCTAACCAGGTTCATTTAATTCCCTTTTATACTATAGAGTCTATATATTGTGAGAGTACAAGGCCCTGCCACAGTTTAAGATTAGAAAATGGTTGGAAAAAAGGACACATGGTTTGTATGTGCGTGTCATGTGTGTGGCTTATGTGATTCTGAAAGGAAAGGAGAAAACTGTTTTTAAAGCTTTCTTTAGACTTTGGTAATCCTGGATTGGCCTCTATAGTTTGGAGATTTCAAAGTATTGTGAAAAAAAAAAAGAAGAAAACAGCAAGATGGTCCAGGTGCACACAGCCATTTTAATGATGGTCTGGGCAGGTGCTGACGTTTGGAGACCCAGATCTGTTTAGGAGACCCATCCCATCTGTTGGGGACTTCTTGCCCAAAGGACTGGGAAGGTCAGGACAGCTACATGGGCCTGATTATGACAGGGTCTTGGAAGCAGAGAAAGCTGAGGCAGATAGCAGGTTCAGGGGGGCTGGAGAAAGTCTGTAAGTCTCTAAAAGACTGAGCAAACCCAGGGGGGCTGGAGAACCATTTTTGAAGGCCAGAAGTTGGCCTGTGCAGGGAGGTACTGCAACCGAGGCTGAGTGAGCCTTAAGCTAGTTGGCTTAGTATTTTTCATTATTCATGTTTGCTGGAGAAGAACCACAGCATTGGCAATCTATATGTCTTGGAAATTTACTTTGCCTTGTATGCCCTTAAAAATAGTTAGGACTGATGTGAACTCACTTCAAAAAACGCATCTACCACAAGAGCTAAACATCCCCAGATCACAATATCAATGTTTCCACTGAAGATGTACACAATACTAACACATTTCCATTCAACTCATTGAATCTTATTTGAAAATGTGTGAAAGTTGAGTACATTTTGTGTGGTAATGTACTGTTAAAGAATTGCTAGTTCACTGGTGTAGGGGGGTAGTCAACTTCCTTTGCTCTGTCTCCACTTGTGTACCAGAGGTTTGAAGGAAACAGGTGCCCTAAAACTCTAGGCCGATGTTTAACCACTTCAGCCCTGGAAGGATTTACCCCCTTCCCAACTAGAGCATTTTTTGTGATTCTGTACTGTGTTGCTTTAGCTGACAATGGACGTGTGACGTTTAGTGATAAGCGGAATACGCCATATTCGATTTTGCGATATTTCGCGAATATTTCAAAGAATATTTGCGAATATTCGTTAATATCGAATATTCGTGATATTTTATAAAAAAAAAATTGCGAATTTTCGCCAATGCGAAATTTCGCTATTTTTTTTTTTGGATAAAATATCACGAATATTCGATATTTACGAATATTCGCTATATTTTATTAAAAAAAAAAAATTGCGAAATTTCGCATTGACGAAATTTCGCATTGGCGAAATTTCGCAATTTTTTTTTTTTTATAAAATATCACGAAAAAAAAAAATTGCGAATGCGAATATTCGTGAGCAACACTAGTGACGTTGCACCCAAACAAAATTTACGTCCCCTTTTCCCCACAAATAGAGCTTTCTTTTGGTGGTATTTGATCACATCTAAGGTTTTTATTTTTTGCACTATAAACAAAAAAAAAGAGTGACAATTTTGAAAAAAGCTATATTTTTTACCTTTTGATATAATAAATATCCCCCAAAAATATATATATATAAACAATTTTTTTCCTCAGTTTAGGCTGATACATATTCTTCTACATATTTTTGGTAAAGAAACATTGAAAAAGTGTATATTGATTGGTTTTCGTAAAATGTATAGCGTCTACAAAATAGGGGATAGATTTATGGCATTTTTTTTTATCAAATCATCTTTTTATTTATTTTACATACAAACAGAAACAACATACAACCCAAGATTTATGGCATTTTTATAATTATTATTATTTTTACTAGTAACGGCGGCGATCTGCGATTTTTATCGGGACTGCGACATTATTGCAGACACATTGGACACTTTTGAAACTATTTTGGGACCATTGTCATTTATATAGTGATCAGATCTATAAATAGCCACTGATTACTGTATAAATGACACTGGCGGGGAAGGGGTTAAACACTAGGGTGCGATCAAGGGGTTAAGTGTGTCCTAGGGAGTGATTCTGTAGGGGGGATTTTCTCACTAGAACACGATAGATCACTGCTCCCGATGACTCATGTTGCTAGGCAGAACAGGGAAATGCCTTGTTTACATAGGCATCTCCCTGTTCTGCCGCTCCATG
The DNA here is from genome assembly GCA_029574335.1 of Rana kukunoris. Lineage (NCBI taxonomy): Eukaryota > Metazoa > Chordata > Amphibia > Anura > Ranidae > Rana > Rana kukunoris. The sequence goes on from CM056049.1 coordinate 163,168,736, forward strand.
TCACGATCGCGGGTCGCTGGCAAACATCGAGTTTGCACCGGCTAGGTGGCAAATTTAAAAGGACCGTACAGATAGGCCCAGTTGCCTGCCCCTGCCATTCTGCCAATGTAAATCGGCGCACGTGTCAGTCAGCAAGTGGTTAAGAATGAATGCCTCACACAGAGTTTTTTTTTCTTTTTCTCTTGAAACATCAGTTCCCTGCTGAGAGAAATATGACCTTGTATCTTCATAAGTAATTGGAACATAAAAACAAAAACATTGTAAGAACAATAAAAACAAAAAGATTCTCTAGGCCTCTAATGAGCTTTAAAATTGTGTCCCCTCACTAACTTCTCATGTTATAATCTGCTACTGAAATTATTTGCAAACATGTACAATTTGTGATCTCTTTTTAGCTATCTCCATGTAGACACACTGCATGTTTTAGCAGAACTATACAAATTGAACAGCTGTGCTGTATTTATTTATCATCACATAAACATGGCTCTTTGCCTGTTTACAGCAAAGAGATATGTCAGATTAAATACTATGGAAGAAGGAGAAGGGACTGTCTGAGTTGTCACTGCAACACTGATACGTTTTATAATAATTGTTATGCTCCGGAATGTGACTGACAGTGCAAATTATTAAGTGATATGAAGTGGTGCGTGTGAGCATAAATTGTGTTGCAGAAACAATTTCTTAATTTAACCTGCCAAAAGAACAAAATTGCATGACATTTTCTAAATTGCCCTGGGACTACTGTAAATAAATGTAGTGTATTCCAAATCTACTGCCAAAATCTTCTGTCTAATGCTAAGAGTTTTAAATGACACCAGTTCCTAGATGTAAGAAATTATCTCAAAGCATTAAACTTCTTTTAACCACTTCCCGACGGCCGTACGAATATATGCGGCCGCCGGGCAGTCCTGAATCTCTGACAGGGCGCATATATGCGCCCTGTGCTTTCAATGGCCACTAGAGGGCGCGTGAGCGCCGCCGGCGGCGCGCGCATGCCCGCTGCATTCCTGAGATGCCGATGTGCGTGCCTGGCGGCCGCGATGTCCGCCAGGCACTCGCAATCGGCGGTTACAGGGACAAGACATGGATCTCTGTGTGTAAACACAGAGATCCACGTCCTGTCAGGGAGTGAGGTGACCGATCTGTGTCTCTTGTACATAGGGGCACAGCATCGGTCACCTCCCCCAGTCACCCCCCCTCCCCCCACACAGTTAGAACACACCCAGAATACATTTAACCCCTTCCATGCCCCCCTAGTGTTAACCCCTTCACTGCCAGTCACATTTATACAGTAATCGGTGCATTTTTATAGCACTGATCGCAGTATAAATGTGAATGGCGCCAAAAATGTGTCAAAAGTGTCCGATGTGTCCACCATAACGTCGCAGTCCCAATAAAAATCGCAGATCGCCGCCATTACTAGTAAAACATTTTTTATAAAAGTTAATAATAATTCTGTCCCCTATTTTGTATGCGCTATAACTTTTGCGCAAACCAGTCGCTTATTGCGATTTTTTTTTTTACCAAAAATATGTAGAATAATACGTATCGGCCTAAACTGAGAATTTTTTTTTTTTTAAATGGGCTATTTATTATAGTAACAAGTAAAAAATATTGACTTTTTTTCAAAATTGTCGCTCTTTTTTGGTTTATAGCGCAAAAAATAAAAACCGCAGAGATGATCAAATACCACCAAAACAAAGCTCTATTTGTGGGGAAAAAAGGACGCCAATTTTGTTTGGGAGCCACGTTGCACGACCGCGCAATTGTCAGTTAAAGTGACGCAGTGCCAGAAGCTGAAATTTCACCTGGTCAGGAAGGGTTATAAGTGCCCAGTAAGGAAGTGGTTAATATATCTCTTATGTTTCACAAGTGCTGGTCATTCAGACAAGGCAGTAGGGGAAGGGAGAATTCATAAATGGTGTCATAGGCACCTTTAAGAATTTTGTCAGCCACAGCACTGAAAATTGATGGCACTTGTGTCCAATATATGTCATGGACAGGTTAGACGTTAGAGTGTCCATACTTGAAGATCCTTCATCAGTGAACTCTCTCCCTCTACAGCCACCAACCAGGCCCATTACTTTGACAGTTGCATGGCTAAGACAATTTGGAGTAGGGATGAATGATGGCTGATGGGGAACTGATAGACTAGATCTCCATCAGGTCCACTAGGCTATTGATTGACAGTGTATGTCGTTGGGCTGATCCATAGCCGCTATTCAGTCCAACAGAAGTTTTAACCACTTTCCTACTGGGCACTTTTACCCTCTTCCTGCCCAGTCCAATTTTCAGTGCTGTCACTTAGGCCGCATACACACGATTGAACATGTCTGCTGAAACTGGTCCGCCGACCAGTTTCAGCGGACATATCCGATCGTGTGTACGACCTAGCGGACAGGTTTATCCAGCGGACAAGTTTCAAAGCATGCTTTGAAATTTGTCCGCTGGAAACCTGTCCGTCGGACATGTCCGCTGGTTAGTACGCCTAACCAGCGGACATAAATCTCCCACGTGCGTCGAATGGATTCGACGCATGCGTGGAAGTATTTTACTTCCTGGAGTGGTGACGTGGCAGCGTCACCGCGTCCTCAGTCCGAGGGGATTTTCGATGGTGTGTACACGCCATCAGACCAAAATCCGAGGAGACATGTCTGCTGGAAACGGATCTGTCGGACATGTTTCAGCGGACATGTCTCCCCGTGTGTACACGGCCTTAAATGACAATTGAGCGGTCATGCAACACTGTACCCAAACAAAATTGTTATAATTTTGTTCACACAAATAGAGATTTCTTTTAGTGGTAGTTAATCACCAATAGTTTTTCTATTTGTTGCTAAATAAATGAAAAAAGACACTGATGGGCACTGATAGATGGCACTGGTATGTGGCACTTATGGGTACTGGTAGGCAGCACTGATAGGTGGCACTTATGAGGAGGCACTGATTGGCAGCACTAGTGGGCACTGTTGGGACTGCACTGATAATCAGTGCCCTGATTATCAGTGTACGTGTCCCTTTTACACAAGCCGGTTATTGGCTCTCTTCTCCTGCTGTCAACATGAGGAAAGGAATGCCGATAACTGGCTTTTGTTTACTTCATGATCATCTGTGATTGGACATGTGGTAAAGAACTGCTGATTGTCCCTTTACCTCAATCTGTGATCATCAGTGTTCAGAGGACACTCTGTGTCCTGCAGCGGGCGTGCTGTGGTCTCGATTACGGTAGGCTGCCATATGAGGCCCTCCCAGAACTGGCCAGCCATGCGGCAGCTATAATTTGGCTATTATGAGGTTGGCGAATGGTTAATCTACACACTGATCTGCGCTTTAATAAAAAGTAAGGCAGACCCGATATGGAACTAGTCTCTCAATTCTCTATCATGGTGTGCCAACCTAATAACACAAATTATTAAACAAATATGGCCATTGCCACCATCTCAGGCCCCTTTGTTTACATTTAATTTTCAGACAGGGAATACCAACATCTAAATGGGGCCGGGGATAGAGTACTTTGCAGGAACATAAAATCTTCCCAGCACTGATATGCCGCTGACCAACTCAAGTTGGTCCTAATTACTGCCAGTTTGCTACTCTATAAACTATCAGTAATTCTTTAAGAAACTGTCATTGCCTTAGGGACTGGTTATTAAAGTTGAGGCAGTTAGAACTACTGGAAATTAGTCACCAACGTTGGCAATTTTAACAAAAACTGACACAAATACCAACCTGAAACAGGCACTGGTAGTTCTAAAGGTAACTACCACCAGAACTGTGTCGTCTCAGAGCTTTATTGAATTCCCTTCAGTTTCTTCAATCATTACCACCTTCTGTAATAATCATTATCCTACTACACCAGTCTACATTAGTCTTAGCAAATAAAATATATTTTATAAGTGGCATATTCTCTTAGTTATTTTGGCATTTAATACTGATGCTCACTAGTGTCGGGCAAGCCGTTGGGACCGAGCATAAGTTTGGCCTGAAATCGTCCATTCATTGAATGCCAGATTTTACAGGGCAATCTGCGGGATGTTCGCCCGCTGAGCACCCCACGATGCACTACGTACTGCGCAATGCACTCTAAGGCCTTGCCCAATCAGGGCAGAGTGAATAGTTACATAGTTAGTCAGGCTGAAAAACGACACAAGATCATCTATGGTGTCCCCGCTAACAGTTGAATGGAAAAAAAAAACACACTAAAATTAAAAAAATAAATGGTCCCCTAAAAATCCTTACCAGACCATTATCAGAGCATGCAGCCTAGCAGGTCAGGAAAGGGGGGGATGAGTGAGCAACCCCCTCGTGAACCATGCTAGGCCACATGCCCTCAACACGCCCCCCAACCACTAAGCACCGTGACCCCATGTTGATGGGGACAAGGGCCTCTTCCCTGCAAACCTGGGCTGTGGTTAGGGTGTATGGGGGCAGGCGGCTTATCAAAATCTGAAAGCCCCTTTCACAAGGAGTCCCCAGTTCCCCGCTCCCCCATTGTGAATGAGTAGGGGTACATTGTACCCCTACTCATTCACAAAAAAATGTGTCCAAAAGAAATAACAACACACACACAGTTTTTGACAATTTCTTGTAGTAAATCCATCATCAATCACAACAACCACTGCCACCACCGTACCTGAAATATCCGGGGCTTTGTTTTATTTTTTTGGCAGACCCCCCCCTATCCCAAAGCACCTCCCATGTTGATGGCATGTTGCCTGGTATGATTCAGGAGGGGGGCACTCATTTGCCCCCCCTTTTCTGACCCGCCAGGCTGCATGCTCGGATAAGGGTCTGGTATGGATTTGGGGGAACCCCCTTTATATTTATTTTTTATCTTGGCATAGGGTTAACTCTAAAATCCATATCAGACCCAATATATACCAGACCTGCCACCAGATTCAGCATGTCACTTGCCACCTCCACCTGCCACCAGATTCAGCGTATCACTTGCCACCGTCACCTGCCACCAGATTCAGTGCGTCACTTGCCACCGTCACCTGCCTCCAGATTCAGCATGTCACTTGCCACCGTCACCTGCCACCAGATTCAGCGTGTCACTTTCTACTGTCCCCTGCCACCAGATTCAGCGTGCCACTTGCCACCCCCACCTGCCATCAAATTCAGCGTGTCACTTGCCACCGTCACCTGTCATCAGATTCAGCGTGTCACGTCGCCTGTCACCAGATGCAGATTGTCACTTGCCACATCACCTGCCACACGTTGCGGATTGTCACTTGTCACATGGGGAGATGGGGGTCTGACAGAGGAGATGGGGGTTTGGCAGAAAGAATGGGGGTCTGGCAGAGAAGATGGGGGTTTGGCAGAGATAATGGGGGTCTGGCAGAGAAGATAGGGAGCTGACAGAGAAGATGGGGGGTCTGGCAGAGAGAAGGGGGGTCTGGCAGAGAGAAGTGTGGGTCTGGCAGAGAGGAGGGGGTCTGGCAGAGAGGAGGGGGGTCTGGCAGAGAGAAAGGGGGTCTGGCAGAGAGAAAGGGGGGTCTGGCAGAGATGAGGAGCTGACAGAGGAGAGGGGGGTCTCATGGCCCTTCTGGAGTGGGGGAAGAAGGGGGAGCTTGCTGCTTTGCTGATCGATCTGCATATTAAGAGGGGGGATCCGACGATGGGGGACTTGGGATCGCTCACCACTGAAGGCATGGGGACGGTGCTGGTGGCGGGAGAGAGCGCATTAGTGTAATCCAGCCACAGGAGGGGGCGGGTGATGGGGAGGGAGGAAGTAGTCATCACTGACACCACAGGAGGGGGCGGAGAGTTAGTGCTGCTGGCGGCCACACCACTCGGAAAAGTATGAGACCGCATCCAGCCACGGGGGGATGATGGAGGGCTGCAGTGCAGGTACTTCCAACACTGGCTGGAGGACACAAGCCCGGGCACAGCTTGTACAGGTGGCAACCGCTGCAACCCCATCTCTCACCCGCATTATCGCGGGGGGGCAATTTGTCCGGCTCTGGGGCCCCAGTTGAACGTGGGGCCCCTAGGCTGTGCCCAGTCTTGTCCGCTCAATAAGAAGGCCCTGACTGCATTGTACAAAAATAGTACAGGTACATTTTTGATGCATTGAGATTTGTTAAGGGTAAATCACAGTAAATGGGCTGCTGTAACGCAATGCATAATAACATGTGCATCAATGCAAATGGAGTCAAAGTCTGCATGAATAAATCCTTGACTTGTCACAGTTTACAAAATATATTTTCAAACTGTACTTTTATCATTAAAGAAATAGTCATTGAGCTCCAATCCTAGGTTCGGGAGGTAGAAACTGGGATAGTTATGTTGTCAGTTTGATGAAGGCAGGAAAAAAAAACGTTTTACCACTCTTCTCTCTACAAAATTGGAGCTGTAGTAACAGTATATTTTTCTGGTTGCTCAAAATTAAAAGGCAACAACTGGAAGGTGATCTTCGCAAAACTATTCTGTATGTTTACACACAGCCAAACACATCAATACGACTTAGCAAGCACAGTGATTTCCATGATTATGTCATCATCAGGACGTAGTAACTGACCCTGGATGATTCCTGAACAAAATATATTGTTTTAAATGTTACTTAAAAATAGAGTTTGGCTTAGACACATTTCTAGATGGGGTCCAAATTGGACTACTGGACCTTTATCTTTAACCACTTCAGCCCGAGAAGGTTTAACCCCCTTAATGACCAGGCCATTTTTTGCAATACGGCACTGTGTTACGTTAACTGACAATTGCGCGGTCGGTGATTCTGTACCCAACTGCAATTGAAGTCCTTTTTTCCCCACAAATAGAGAATTATTTTGGTGGTATTTGATCACCTCTGTGGTTTTTATTTTTGTTCGCTATAAACAACAAAAGAGCGACAATTTAAAAAAATATATATATATTTTTTTTACTTTTTACTCTTAAAGGATCACTAAAGGGAAAAAAATTGAGCTAGAATGCACTGCTGTATGGTACAAACAACTAATAGTATACTGATTTCTTTTAAAATATAGTGACAGTGGATTAATGGCTTCATCTCTGTTACCTTCGTCTGCCTGCTTTCATTTCTGGTTTTCACTTCCTCAATTGCAGGGCTCGTCCATGAGAGCGACGCCGCCGTCATGCTGGGAACTACATTTCCCAGAACCCTTTGCGCATCGCGCAGTAAAGAAAAAGCGGGACGAGCACGCTCGTTTAAAATTTGCATAACCCGCCCACTATACCTCCTACTATACCGCCCAACGATGAATAATAAAGCGATTCAACCCACCCACACAGCCAGCCAGAGACAACAATATACAGCACATGAGAAAGAGAGGAGGTGCTGGAGTGTTAGACACACTCACTATGTCACAGCTCCTTCCAGTCTGCAAGACGTAGAGAACGTCCTGACGCAGATCTGTAGTCACCAGTACAAGTTTGTCATCCCCGCATGAATCCTCGCTCTGCCAGCTTTTTTTCACAGAGACAACCCGGAAGTGGGGAGAAAGGACAAGCCATAAATCAACTGCAGAGCAAAAACGAACAAGCAGGAAATGAAAACAGCACTGCACTAAGGTAAGGGAAGGTATCTATCTAATAAAAATGTTTCCTTTAGTGACCCTTTAACATCAAGGGGTTTAATGAGTTCCCTGGAAGTGCTTGCTAACTGTGTGGAAGATGCTCTGATGTGAAGACAGACATCGGGTTCCTGCTTAGCAGAAACACAAGATCTTTATCTTCGTACCTGTCAGAATGGTGATCTGTCTTGTTTACAAAGGCAAATCGCAGTTCTGCCTCACTCGGGAACGATTGTGGGTGGCCACCAGACATCGGGTCTGCTGGACCTGCTGATTGGCTCCCCCTCTGTCCAATCAGCGCACGATTGGCTATTGCATGAAATGTCGTACAGGTATGAGATCTCGTGCAATAGAGCCACTTTGCCGCAGTACAAGTACGTTAAGCAGTCGGCAAGTGGTTAAGCTTAATTTAAAGGGGTTGTAAAGGTTTGTCTTTTATTTTCTAGATTGGTTCCTTTACACTAGTGCATTGTTGGTTCACTTACCTTTTCCTTTAATTTCCCTTCTAAATTATTTTTTTCTTTGTTTTAATTTCTTACTTCCTGTTTCTCCTCGGGAAGCTTTCCACCATCATCCGAGCGGTGGAAAGTCATTTAGAACAGCTTACTGAACACCTTACTGAGGAGGAACAGGAAGTGAGAAATTCAGACAAAGAAAACAAAGAAGAAAAAACATTTAGAAGGGAAATGGAAGGAAAATGAAAGTGAACCAGCAATGCACAAGCTTAAAGGAACCTATTTAGAAAATAAAAAATGAATCTTTCCAACCCCTTTAACGCAGTTCTTTGAATCCTTAAAAGACAAACAAGAAAGGGGCTATACTACTATTAATATTATTTCTAATTTTATTAACATGATACAAACATTTGTGTAAATATCAGTCTGTAAGGGTTCTTTGTTAGGGTTGCCACTTCATCCCTTTAAAACCAAACACATATTAATTACATGGGTTCTGTGGCTGATTAAGGTGGCAATTAACCTCACTCGGTGCCTTATCTGCATTAAATTAGCTGCAGAACCTGTGTAATTCATATGTGTATTAGGGTTTAAAGGGATGAGGAGGCAACCTTATTACTAGTCATTACTAGTGTTGAGCGGAATACGCCATATTCGATTTCGCGATATTGCGCGAATATATAGAAGAATATTCGCGAATATTCACTAATATCGAATATTCGTGATATTTTATCCAAAAAAAAATTTGCAAAATTTCGCTAATGCGAAATTTCGCTAATGCGAAAATGATTGCGAAATTCTCATAAACGGAGATCATTTCCTGTATTACTAAACTAATATGCACTAAACACTAACTCTACACTAACTCTACTTAAAAGAAAGGAGAATAAGGGGGCAAAAGAAGGGCGGAGAAGATAATCGCGCAATATTCCTATTGCGCGATTATCTTCTCGGCCCTTCTTTTGCATCAGAGCCAATCAGAATAACTTGAATATTCGGCAAAAGGAATATCGCGCAATATTCCTTTTGCCGATTATTCGAGTTATTCTGATTGGCTCTGATGCAAAAGAAGGGCGGAGAAGATAATCGCGCAATATTCCGTTTGTCGAATATTCGAGTTATTCTGATTGGCTCTGATGCAAAAGAAGGGCCGAGTAGCTGATGTGATTCTTTTATGTTGCCGAAAATTCGCAATGCGAATTTTCGGCAACATAAAAGAATCGCATCAGCTACTCGGCCCAGGGTCTCTCTCTAATCATACCAGCAATGCTTTTAGACGTCGATGGAGATCACTAGGATGTGATCTGTTTTAAAAATAAATTTGAAAAAATGCGAATATTCGCCGCAATATTCGAGTTATTCGCGAATACTCGAATATGCAATATTCGTAGCGAATATTCGCAATGCGAATATTCGTGAGCAACACTAGTCATTACCAGGCAGCTTTTTGTGACACTCATATGAATCCTTTAAACAAAAGTAGATGACATTTTTTATATACCAGGTTTTAAGCACTGCAGTACAAATAGGCTATTGTGACACCTACACATCCTTAACTATGTTAAAACACGACATCATGCTTTTTTCATTATAACCCATAAAATAAGTCTGCATAAGACTGGAGATACAGTCTCATACTGTGAATAATCCTGGTTTTGCCAGTAAAGAGAATCAATCGAAGTGCAGTATTGATCCTCTTGCAGAGTGTAAATGCTGTTAGCTTCAAAACACTCAGCTGGGGATTTTGTGATTCAAGTCATTCAGCTGCAGAGGATCTGCCAAGCAAGTTCTTTAGTATTCAGCACCTGACCAGACTTATGTTAGCCTTGCTTATAAAAATGTCTCAGTTGGAAGCAGTAAAAATAGTTTTTGCATATGGAAAGCTGGCCTTCTGAAACCAGTATATTTGCTGAAGGCTAAGCTGAATAGCCTTTTTTTCCTCTGATGACATTTAACTATGTCCTATACCATATGAAAATCATGGTGAGGAAAAAGCAAATATGAATCACTGCAGCCTAGTGGTGTGATTAATTGTATAGTGTTGACATGAAGCTTATTTGTGTAGCTAGTAAGCATAAACTATAATGTTTATGAAAGTGTAAGATCATTAAAAGGTTATAAGTCATTTCATGGATGAATGTCACTTGGTTCAATAACCTACTGGCTGCTTATAACGTTTGGGAAGCCTGCTTCTCTCTCACTTAGTATATTGTAGTCTAGTAGCTTAAGAGAGATGATCTAATTTAGTGTTTTTCAACTCCAGTCCTCAAGGCACACCAACAGGTCATGTTTTCAGGCCTTCCATTATTTTGCACAGGTGATTTGATCAGTTTCACTGCCTAATGGCCCATACACACGATCCGAATATCGGACGAAAACGATCGTCCGATGATGGATCGTACGATTTTCGGATCGTGTGTACACTACTTTCGAGAGCCGATCACGACCGTTCATCCGATATTTTTCGATCGGACATGCGCGAAAATTTTCCTTGTACGATGTCAGATCGTACGATTTTCGTTTAGTCAGTACAGCCGTCGTCCGACAATACAATACAAATACATTACAACACGTGACATCACTTCCGATCTTTTTTTCTGTCGTACGAGAATTTTCGTGAGTTTAATAACCTATTTTATTTTACTTGAGATTATTAAACGAAAGAAATCGTACGATCCATCGGCCGATATTCGGATCGTGTGTATGGACCATTAGTAATCACCACAGCCATTTCATCTGAGGGAAATCCTGAAAACTTGACCTGATGGTGGGCCTTGAGGACTGAACAACACTGAATTCTAATTACAGCAGCAACATCTGAAGGCAGAAATTACAGTGAGCGTATGTGCTGAGAGAAAGTGACATTGCTGATTTGTTTCAGAAAACTCTAGTTGCCCAGTTGTCATGATGATCCCATTATTTTAATACTTTACTTAACCAGTTAAGGACCGCCTATCAATGTATATATAAGTTGGTTCTAGTACCCAGCCGTGGGTCGCGGCACGCTTCCGTAACCCGGTCCGAAGCTCCGGGACCGGGACCACGGGACTCGCAGACCCGATCACCGCTGGAGTGCGGCGATCGTTCCCCGCAGCTGAAGAATGGGGAGAGCCGTGTGTAAACACGGATTCCCCGTGCTTCACTGTGGCCGCAGCATCGATCACGTCATCCCTGTTAATTGGGGGATGTGATCGATGACGTCACACCTACAGCCACACCCCCCTACAGTTGTAAACACACACAGGGAACACACAAATCCTACAGCGCCCCCTTGTGGTTAACTCCCAAACTGCAACTGTCATTTTCACAGTAAACAATGCAATTTAAATGCATTTTTTGCTGTGAAAATGACAATTGTCCCAAAAATGTGTTAAAATTGTCCGAAGTGTCTGCCATAATGTCGCAATCACGAAAAAAAATCGCTGATCGACGCTATTAGTAGTAAAAAAAAAATTTTTTTTATAAAAATGCAATAAAACTATGCCTTATTTTGTAAACGCTATAAATTTTGCGAAAACAAACCAATAAACGCTTATTGCAATTTTTTTTACCAAAAATAGGTAGAAGAATACGTATCGGCCTAAACTGAGGAAAAAAAATGTTTATATATATTTTGGGGGGATGTTTATTATAGCAAAAAGTAAAAAATATTGATTTTTTTTCAAAATTGTCGCTCTATTTTTGTTTATAGCGCAAAAAATAAAAACCGCAGAGGTGATCAAATACCACCAAAAGAAAGCTCTATTTGTGGGGAAAAAAGGACGCCAATTTTGTTTGGGAGCCACATCGCACGACCGCGCAATTGTCAGTTAAAACGACGCAGTGCCGAATCGCAAAAAGGGGCAAGGTCCTTTACCTGCATTTTGGTCCGGGTCTTAAGTGGTTAAACAAGCATGCAGCTGTGCCTGGGCACACCCTAATCCCCCGTGTGGGACAGATTCCACCTCTTGATATTTCACCAATGTCCCCCCAATGGGGGTCCTAAAAAAAATTGTAAAAAATACAAAAATAAAATAATACAAATACAGTGGAACCTTGGTTTACAAGTAACGCGGTTGATGAGTGTTTTGACAAGCATTTTTTTTTAAATCCTGACTCGGTTTGCGAGTGTTTTCTTGCAAAACGAGCTGGATTCAAGCCTTTGCAGTGTCAGTGAGTGAAAAGCTTATAAAGCGCAACACATGCGAACTGAATCGCCTCTGGGCGTTGTTTCCATTCCTTCGGTAAGGAAACCCTTTACCTCAGAAGAGATGAGTTTTAATCATTGTTCATGCGGAAAAAATTATCTTTGTTTCTACTGACTTCTATAGGGAAACTCGCTTTGATATGCAAGTGTTTTGGATTACAAGCATTCTCCTGGAACGGATTATGCTTGTAATCCAAGGTTCCGCTGTAAAAAACTACTGACACGTCCACTGCTCTACTAACACCATCTACAGCCCTACTGGTTTTTACATTTATTTATAAGAGAGTGTATATATACACATTTCCAGCCACTTTTGGCCAGATCCACAGACACCAGCCGCCCGCGCGGCGTGTTTCATATACGCTACGCCGCTGTAAGTTACTAATCCTCAATAAAATGCCGCTGTAACTTACGGCGGCGTAGCGTAAATGGGCCGGCGTATGCGGGTATAATTCAAATGTACTAGTGGGGGGCGTGTTTTATTATAATTATGAATGACCCGACGCAAACAACGCTTTTTTTACACTGCGCATGCGCCGGCTGTGGACGTATCCTAGTGCGCATGCGTGAAATCACGCCGCAAATAGTCAATGAAAAGGACGTGAACGTAATTTACGCCCAGGCCCTATCTGGATCGGCGTACGCAAACGACATCCAATACGATGCGGTCCCGACGTCCATACTTAACGTTGGCTGTGTCTCCATATAGCAGGTGTAGCTTTACACCGGAGATACGCTTACGCAAACGACGTAAAAGGCTTGCGCCGGCCGCTCGTTCGTTTGTGGATTGGCGTAACTTGCTCATTGGCATATTTTACGCTGGAAATAGACGGAAGTGCCTCTAGATACACCGGCGTAATTCTCTGTGGATCTGGCCCTATATATTTTGACTAATGCTAATAGATTGATTGTCAAAGTTTGGAATTTCAATGTGTGTCCAGTCTGTGCAATGCAGACCTTGCAGTAATGTCCATTTTTTTATTTTATGACATGTCATTCAGTACTTTATGAGTCACTGACCCATAACCATAGGTGTGCGCAGCCTATTGCAATAGGGCAGTGTTTCTCAATTCCAGTCCTCACGCCTCCCCAACAGGTCATGTTTTCAGGATTTCCCTCAGATGAAAAGGCAGTGGGAATTACTAAGGCAGTGAAACTGATCAAATCACCTGTGTAAAATAATGGAAATCCTGAAAACCTGACCTGTTGGGGGGGGCGTGAGGACTGGAATTGAGAAACACTGCATTAGGGAGTGCACCTCAAAGCTCAAACCTGTGTGTGTGTGTCTGTATGTATATGTAATAATTAAAAAAATATAAATATTTATATCTTTCAAAATTATCCACTCCACAAAGCATTCTGTTCCTGACCATCTCTCTCCATATCAGATGAATGTTATTACCAAGACAGGGAGACAATCAGTAGCTAAGTGGTTTGTGTCTGTTGGAGTGGATCACATTTAAAGGAGTTATAAAGGCAATTTTTTTTTAAATAGCAAACATGTTATACTTACCTCCACTGTGCAGCTCGTTTTTCACAGAGTGGCCCCGAACCTGGTCTTCTGAGGTCCCTCGGCGGCTGTCTCGGCTCCTCCCCGTAAGAACTTACCACCTTCATGGGAGCTCTCCCGCATGGTGGTAAGTTCTTGCGGGCGCGCTCCCGTGATATAGCCGGCGGCTATAGCGGCTCACTGTATCAATTGGACCCGCCCCCCGGTGCGCCGCATCATTGGATGTGATTGACAACAGCGTGAGCCACTGGCTGTGCTACTTTCAATCCATCTACTCTGTGGGGGGGGCAGTATTGTCGGATGTTTCTTCACCTTAATGCGTAGGGTGCATTAAACCTTTGGACTCCTTTCACACTGAGGAGTTCTTTTGGCGGTACAGCGCTAAAAATAGCGCTGCTATACCGCCTGAAAAACTCCTGTCCAGCAACCTCAATGTAAAAGCCGGATGGCAGGAGATTAAAAAAACTCCTTCAAGCAACATCTTTGGAGCGGTGAGAGGAGCGGTATGTATACCGCTCCTTCACCGCTTCTTCCCATTTAAAACAATGGGAAACCGCGGCAATACCACCCGCAATGCTCCTCTGGGTATTAACCCTTTATCGGGTGCTAGCGGGGGTAATATCGCACCGCTAGCGACCGAATCCTGCGGCAAATCTGGCAGTATAACGTCGCTATTTTTAGAGTTGAAAATATATTTATTGGTATTTAGATAATACAATACAAAACATTAAAAAAAAAGACGGTTAACAAGAGGCGTTACAGTCTACACATATCTAGAAGTATAATCGGGGGGGAGTCAGCCTGAGGGCTATCGCCCAAAGCAGAACTCTCCCCCACAACACATATCAAAATGAGCCTTCACAACCGGAACTGCAAACTAAAAGCATGTGCAAACGTTAGGGGCTCTTCCTCTTGGTAGAACTGTAACAGTAACCAGTAATATAGAACTAATAACACAATAAAAGAAAAACCAGAAGAGAACGAAAGGTAAGGACGGACAGAGCTGAAGACAAAGTGAAATTAGAAAGAAAGACATCGAGAAGATGAGGGGACAGGGGGTGAAAACAGGGAGATGAGAAGAGGGGGAAGGATGGAGGGGAGAGAAGAGGAGACAGGTCAGGGTGGAGGAGAGGGGGAACGTGGGAAAAGGGGGGGCGTGGGCCGCTGACAAGACAAGTGGGAAAAGGTAAAATAGAGTAGGCGTGGGGGGAGAGACCCAGGAGCACGAGTCTAACAGGTCGTAGAGCAGAAGGAAATGTGGTGGTGACGATCACGTCGAAGGGGACAACATGCTAATCAGGGTATCAGAGGAAGAGAAATCGAGCCAGATGAGCCACAACTGTCTGTACTTATCATAGGTATCATTGTCAAGAGCCAGCATTTCCTCCATTCTCATAGTATCATTCATGATCGAAACCCAGTGAGATAGTGGGGGAGTAGAGGTCGACTTCCAGTAGGAAGGTATAAGTTGCCTCGCTGAGGACATAAAGAAGCGGAGGAGACTCCGCTTCTGCGATGTTATCGAGCCAGGAAGTACAGAAAGGAGGGCAATCTTAGAGGAGGGGACCAGCGATTCACAATAAGTCTTATTATAACAATCAAATACCTGGGTCCAGAAGGGGCGGATCCTCTCACATTCCCACCAGACATGCATATAGGTCCCAGCAGCTGAAGAGCACCGCCAACAGGACGCTGGAGTGGACGGAAATATTTTGTGTAGCGTAGAGGGGACCCTGTACCATCTTGAGAGAATCTTGTAGTTTTTTTTCTTGAGAGTAACAGGAAATTGTGGACTTATGAGTGAAATGGAATGAAGTCTGCCATTCACGATCTGTGACATCCTCACCCAAATCTGCCGACCACGCCCTGGTGTAAGAGGGTAGCTCGGTATGTGTGAGTGCCTGAAGGAGACTATATATGACTGACAAAAGGTGTCTAGGTGTCTCTGAGAGTGAACACAGCCGTTCAAATTCAGTGTAGGGGCGGTGTATCTGGGAGGAGGAGTGTAGGTGCCTAGTGAATGTAGAGAGGTGGATGGCAGTTAGCCAATCGTGTGATCCCGCCGGTATCACAGACGACCCCCGCTGCGGGTGTACAAAGGAGTGCGCCTGTGGCCACGCAGCCCGTTTGAAGGGACCTAAAGACTGGGCCCCGAGACCCTGAGGAAAGGAAGGATTATCAAACATAGAGGTCAATGGAGAAGGATCAGAGGACAGTAGGGAGCGCAACCCCCTGTTATACCAGATCCTGAGAGATGCCAGAGTTAGTGGGGAGGGAGGGGGCATGCGCATAAACTCTGACTTATATCCCCACAGCAGAGCTCTAAGGTCCACGTGTGCCAGGTCCTGCTCTATGGCAACAGAGGCCTTCAAAAATGGACGCGGGAACCACTCTAGGACTCTCGCCATATGGGTGGCCTTGTAATACAATTCAAAATCGGGGAGACCAACCCCACCTCGCAATTTAGGACGTGTGAGCAAGTTATATTTCACCCTGGACGGCCCTCGGCTCCACAAGAATCTAATGGCTAGGGAACGTAGGGAGACAAAAAAGGATTTGGGGACTATAATGGGGATTGTTTGAAGAAGGTATAGAAGCTTGGGGAGGGTGTCCATTTTCAGGGTGTTGATCCGTCCGAACCACGGTAGAGAAGACCCTCCCCATTCCTCCAAATCCTTCCGGAGGCGGGAGAGTAACGGAACATAATTGAGGGAAAAAAGGTTGGCGAGATTGGATGGAATGGTGACCCCAAGATATGAAATCCCTTGTGCCTGCCACTGGAAAGAAAAGTTGGCTTTAAGCATAGTCATAGTGGCAGGGGGGAGGGATACGTTGAGGGCCTCAGTCTTTGAAACGTTAAGTTTAAAGTTGCTGAACGAGCTAAAGCGACGGAATTCAACGAAAAGGGAAGGTAGGGAGAAGAAGGGGTCCTGAATATACACCAGGAGGTCGTCCGCGTAGAGAGATAGTTTGTGATGCGAGGAAGGCGTTTGGATCCCATGTATGGAAGAGTTTTGTCTGATGGCACAGGCCAGATGTTCTATGACAATAACGAATAAGAGGGGGGACAGGGGACAGCCCTGCCGAGTGCCGTTGGAGATGGCAAAGGAGTCCGAGGTGGAGCCATTGACCATTACCGAGGCCGAAGGATGAGAATAAAGAGACATCACTTTGGAGATGAAGGGCGCACCCAGTCCTAATTGTTCCAGCGAAAGCCGAAGGAATCTCCAGTTTACGCGATCAAATGCTTTTTCAGCATCAAAGGAAAGGAGGCAAGCCTTCAGACCCCTGCGTTGGATAAGGGAAATTAAGTGAATCGTCTTGGTGGTATTGTCCCTGGCTTCTCGGCCCGGTACAAAGCCCACTTGGTCGTTGTGTATCACACCAGGGAGTAGAGGGGACAGACGGTTAGCCAGCACCTTAGCAAACAATTTTAGGTCGACATTGAGCAGGGAAATAGGCCGGTAGCTACTGCATTGAGAGGGGTCTTTGCCTGGCTTGGGTATAACGGAGATGTTGGCAGCCAACAGAGCCTTGGGTGGAGGGAGGGAATCATCCATGGCATTGAACGCCTTAGCCATCAGAGGTGCCAACAGGGAAGCAAATGTTTTGTAGAAGCGAGGGGTGTAGCCGTCTGGGCCGGGGCACTTGCCTACTTTCAAGCCCTTGATGGCGCTGAGAAACTCAAACGAGCTTAAGGGATTATCCAGGTCAGCCACATCAGAGGCGGAAATGGTAGGGAGAGCCGTCTCAACTATATAATCCCACATATCGCCACCAGGAGGTGCAGAGCGCTCGGTCGAGACGGTGGGCGTGAGATTATAGAGTCTAGAATAGTATTCCCGAAAGGCGGATGAAATACCCGTCGTATTAAACGATTTGGTGTGATCAGGGCGGGAAATATAGGGAATGGTGCAACGTGGAGATCTAGGGTGTAGGACCCGTGCTAGCTGTTTACCGCATTTATTGGCCAATGAGTAGTGAAAATTGCGTGCCCTATCCCGAGCTATCAGCGAATGTGAGTCGAGAAGCTGGAGAAGGTCTCGGCGGGCATTCGAAAGTCGAACAAAGACCGAAGGGTCCAGATCTCGTTTATGCTGGGGTTCAAGCTCTGCTATAGTGGAAAGGAGACGGCGTATGTCACTCGATCGCATCTTTTTGAGACGAGAGCCATGTTTAATGAGAACCCCCCTAATGACACATTTCAGAGCCTCCCACTGAGTAGGAGGCGAGGTGGTATCAGATAGATGATCAGAGACAAAGTGTAGGATGGTGGTAGAGACATCTGCAACACACTCGGGGTCTCGCAACAAATTATCATTCAACCTCCAGTGTGAACCCCTCCAAGATGTTGGGGGACGTGCAAGGGTCAAGTAGACGGGTGCGTGGTCGGACCAGAGTAGCTGACCCATGGAAGCCTGAGTGGGAGTATCTAACAAAGATTGAGAGATTAGAAAGTGGTCTAGCCTGCTATAGGAGTTATGTGCCGCTGAGTAGTGGCTATAGTCCCTTTCCGTGGGATGCTGGACACGCCAAACATCCACCAGAAGGGAGGAATGAAGGAGAGTTTTGATGCGCGTCAGTGTAGAGTGCGGTATGGAGGACTTACCCGAGGACGTGTCGGCAGACGGGGACATGACAATATTAAGATCTCCACCAATGATGTAGCAGGGTCCCCCGAAGGAAGACAGTCTGGTGAGAACCGATGAGAGGAACCGAGCCTGACCTGTATTAGGTACATAAATGTTGGCCACTGTAAAGAGAAAATTGTTAAATTTCAGCTTGAGAAAAATGAAGCGACCATTAACATCGATAAGGGTGTCTAGAACCTCCGGAGTAAAAGACTTATGAAACGCTACGGATACTCCCTTCGATTTGGCCCTGGGATTGGTACTGTGGAACCACCTCGTGTAATGCTTATTACGCAGGGTTGGGACAGAATCAGACCGAAAGTGGGTTTCCTGCAAGAGTAAGATATTAGAACGTGTTTTGTGGAAATGGTAAAGGATCTGGCTCCGTTTCTCTGGCGTGTTGAATCCCCTACAGTTAAAGGATGCCAAGGTTAAAGGGCAAACAGAAGCCATGACGGAAGTAGGGGAGGGATGAAGGGAAGGAGAGAAGGGGTACAGGAGATAGGATCATGTCTTGTCAGCAACCCACACAGAAAGAGGAACAGCCAGAACAAAGTCAGAGAGGGGGAAAAGGGAGGAGGGGGGGAGGGGGAGGAAAAAGGGGGGTATAGACAAAGTCCAGAGAATAAGTAGGGGTAGAATCTGAGCATGGTCACCATCCCTAACACCCTTATCACAGGATAGATAGAGTAAAAAATACACAAAAATAGAGGGTGGGGAGGGCAGCCAGTGCAACCGATCAACGGAGGAGGGAGAAAAAAGTAAAAAATAGAAGAAAAGAAAAAAAAGAGCAATAACAAAAAAGGCCACTAGGTGGCTCCAAAAAGCTGCGAGGGTAGAGGAAAAAAACCTCACAGTAAGGCATATAGCCAAAAGTTGGGCAGTATCCATGGTGACACTGCAAAACAAACAAAAAAAAATTAAAAAGGGCTAGAGGCTAAAACCCCGGGGGGGGGGGCACAGAGGGGGTCCGCCAGGCAGGGCTGGTCCCCGGACCCCAGCTCCACGAAAAAAAAAAAAAAAAAAAAACCGACCTGAGACAAAACCTAAATATTACCTGTAGGACACTTCTAAAAAAAAAAAAAAAAAAAAAACAATGACATGGGAACAGAGCATACAGGATCAAACATATGTAGGGTGAAACTGGGCAAACAGGTATAGTGTACAATCAAATGTAACTCTGGTACGAGACACAAAAAAGAGGAAAAAATAAAAGAGCAATGATGAAGCTACAAAAGAACAGGTGAGCTGTCTGAGGTTACGTAAAAGACACTCCGGAACATTCTGCTGGCAACTCTTGAGCTGGAATACAGAGACTGAGCGACCTGAGGAAAAAGAACTGTATGGTTAATCAAAGCAAAAACAACATAGCAGGCCAGGGCCCATTGGAAGGGGAACCCAAAACATGAACAGTTACTGGGAAAGATGGCAGTCTATTGGTTCCGGGAAAGGTAAAAACAACAGGAAAAAATATATAGTAACCCAGACAGCATGATGATCAGGGAAGCAATCCTGACACGGGGTATGAACAGGCCGCAAAGAGGCAATATATGAAAAAAACAAAAAAAAAAAAAAAACAAAAAAAAAAAAACGGGAGAACAGAATTGGGATTGCGGCAGCAGTAACCCCGTGTCCCGCCAGGGGAGAGCCCCTGGGAAGGCAAGTTAAGTGTGGTGTGCGAGACAAATGAAACCAGTTCAATCCTCTGAGTCCCGGCGATGCTGAGATTTAGGAGTGCGTCGACGGCCTTGAGTTTGCCACGGGGAGGCGAAGGGCAAGCCAGGAGTAGATGGTGTGAACGGCCAGTCCGGGAGGGCCACCTGTGGAAGCTCTAACGTGCTGAGGAAGTTAGGCAGGTCTCCCAGGGTGCGAAAGATGGCGGTCTTGCCCGCGTGGTGCACTCGTAGGTGGAACGGGAATCTCCACTGATATTTCATCTGTTTGGATTGCAATAGCAGAGTGAGCGGTTTCAGGGCTTTCCTCATCGCCAAGGTCTGGCGGGATAGGTCGGGAAGGAGCATCACGGGGATGTCATTGAACATTATAGTGTCCTGTGAGCTAGCAGCCCTCATAATGGACTCTTTGACCTTGTAAAAGTGGACTCGGCATAGTGTGTCACGGACAAAGGAGGGGTCCTGGGTCCTGGGACCCGAGGTCCTGTGAACCCGGTCCAGTTCTATAGGGTCATCTTTAGGGCGTTGCAGCAGTTGGTTAAAGATGGCAGTCACAGCGGCAGGCAGGGCCTTGGAGTCCACAGATTCTGGAATTCCGCGAATGCGTATGTTATTGCGACGATTACGGTTCTCGATGTCGTCTTGCTGATACGCCAACTGCTGCAACATGACAGTATGGGAGTTCAGGATTTTGTCATGTGTCTGCACTGCATGGCTGAGGCCATCAGTGGTGGCATCCAAGTCCTCAAAACGTGCACCCACATCCTTTTTAAGATCGGAAATCTCTTTCTTGTATGCTTTTTCGATCCTATTGACACAGTGCTCAAAATCAGCTTTGGTTGGCAGGGATCTGAGGTAACTGTGCAGGGAGCGGAATTGAGCTTCCATGTCCCAGCCTTCCCCTGAGCCCAGGGAGGCATTAGAGCGGCTCCTGGTGAGCACAAAATCGGATTCCCCAGGGAGCGAGAGGGGGCCATGTGTGCTCATCTGTGACTGTAGGGATGATTCAGATCGCGCTGGGGACGGAGGAGCCTGCGCCATCTTGGCTTCAGAACGGCGCTGTGATGCAGCTCGAGATCGGGCGAAAAAGTCCTCCAGATCGCCTCCTTTTCTATCCCCACCAGTACCTTTCTGTGTCCGGGACCTGTCTTTACCCATGTGCCCAATCTGAAGCGGTCTTAAGTCGGATGGCGGCGGTGATTATGTCCGTGAAGCTGGGGGTTCCGGGAGCCAGGAGAGCACGCCCTAGGGTTCCATGCGCCGAGCCCCCCCGGGGGTAGAGCCCTCAAATGGCATCATCATCTCATAGCGTTACATGGAGAGCAATATTGAGACAGGATTAATGCATGCAAAGTAATTTTAGTAAAGGAAGCAGTTCAGTGTGGGAGAGGCGCATCAATAAAGATAAAAAGGATGACTGCAGGGTGATGGTATGCAATGCAGGCCTCCAGGCAGGGAAAAAAAAAAAAAAAGGCAGAGAATTGGGTGCCTGGAGGGACAGTGCTGTGGATGGGAGACCCAAGATGGCCGCCGACCTCCGGGACTAGGCCGAAGCCGCGGTGTTTCCTATGCTGGAGACCCGTGGATGGGCGCGGCACTGACCGGGACCTTTTCTAAACTCCTCCGGGCCAGGGAACAGGCCTCTGCCGCTGTATAAGGCCACAATACGGCCGCCCGAGGAAGGAAGTGAGGAAGGGAGCCAGGGAAGTTGCCGTACCTGGAGCGGGGAGCCTCGTGAGCTTCAAGCCGGCGTCTGGATGAGGATGAAGAGCCGAGTGATAGGGGACCTCCCGCAGCCTCTCCCAAGTGACGAACCGGCCGACACTCCACTACCCCCCTCTCAGGGGATGATCCCCCTTGCCGCTGACAATCGAGAGCCCGGGTATGGAGGATGTAGGGGATCTCGCAGGCCCAAGATGGCAGCGGGTCGCGGCTTTGCTGGGACAGCTACGGTCCTCGTGGAGACGTCCAAACTGTCGGATTTTGGTCCGAGTCAGCGTAGGAGATGCCCAGGTATGTCTAGGGCAGGTTTATGAAACTCCAGGGCCCCGTTCCCGTGAGGATGGCAGGGGATTGTAGCCAGAGGAGACGGAGCTCAGCAGAAACGCATCCGTCTTACAGCACAGTCAGACACGCCCCCACGTCGCTATTTTTAACTGCGCTATACCACGGCTCCCGCCCCAGTGTGAAAGGGGCCTTAGTGTCCCTTTAAGGTGTCTCAGAAGGAGAAGAGAGAAGTTTTTCCTCTGAGAACACCTGAGATCTGTGTAGAAGAGGTGGGGCTGCCTGTGATCTCCTGAGACACCTGTGTAATTACAGAGCAGCTGAGTATTAAGTGGAACCAAAGTAAAAAAGACCACGCAATTACATGAAAATAACAAGCACTGACCGGTGGTGCTTATTTTACACACATTTTGGCACATTCTTTAACCACTTCAGGCCCGCGCTACCGTCGGATGACGGCAACAGCGCGGGCCTGAATATCCAACATGCCGTCATTTGACGGCATGTCATTCTGGCGTTCCCAGCGCGCGCTGTAGTGCGCGCTGCGGGGAAGCCCTGTGTTGTCCATGTCCCTTGGACACGGCCAATCACAGATCGCGGCAAACGGCCAATCAGAGTGGCCATTTGCGATGCGATCTGTGGGCGAATGAGAGATAATCTCTCATAGATCATCTCTCATTGCCGTGTTACACAGAGACAGCGTCCTGTCTCTGGAGGGGAGGAGCCCGATCTGTGTTCCTTCCTACATAGGGACACAGATCGGTCACCCCCCCAGTCACCCCCCTCCCCCCACAGTTAGAACACACCTAGCATACATATTTAACCCCTTCCTCACCCCCTAGTGTTAACCCCTTCAATGCCAGTCACATTTATACAGTAATTAGTGCATATTTATAGCACTGATCACAGTATAAATGTGAATGGCGCCAAAAATGTGTCAAAAGTGTCCGATGTGTCCGCCATAACGTCGCAGTACCAATAAAAATCGCAGATCGCCGCCATTTCTAGTAAAAAAAAATAATAAAAAATAATAATTCTCTCCCCTATTTTGTAAGCGCTATAACTTTTGCGCAAACCAGTCGCTTATTGCGATTTTTTTTCTTTTTACCAAAAATATGTAGAAGAATATGTATTGCCCTAAGCTGAGAAAAAAAATGAGTTTTTTTTTTAATTGGGATATTTATTATAGCAACAAGTAAAAAATATTGTATTTTTCTTCAAAATTGACGCTCTTTTTTGTTTATAGCGCAAAAAATAAAAACCGCACAGGCGATCAAATACCACCAAAAGAAAGCTCTACTTGTGGGGAAAAAAGTACGTAAATTTTGTTTGGGAGCCACGTCGCACGACCGCGCAATTGTGAGTTAAAGCGACGCAGTGCCGGAAGCTGAAATTTTACCTGGGCAGGAGGGGGGTGTAAGTGCCCAGTATGCAAGTGGTTAAATGTGTGTTTTGGTCCTTTTTATGTGCATTTTGTAAATTTTTTTCAATGTGCACTGGCTGTGGGTTTTCTGTATTGTGCATTTTGGTGCATTTTTAAACACACATTTTGGCACAGGTTATTTTAACAAGCATTTTGGTATGGTTTATAACGCACATTTTGGTGCTTCTTTAGCATGCAGTTTAACACTTTTTTTATCGTGCATTTTTATTTTATTTTATTGGGTATTGTGGCAAACAGCACATTTTCTAGCCACTTTTGGAGTGCCAGTGGCACCCAAAGCATATCATGCATTTTGCATGTGTTTCTGGAATGCACACAAAAACACAGTAAAAAAAAAGCAAAAATACATATTAAGAAGGCACTAAAATGCACATACAAATTTGGTAAAATTCATTTTAAAAAACAAGCTAAAATGTATGTGGAAAAAAGCAGCAAAAAGTGCATCAGCAACTGTACCAAAATGTGTAAAACAAAGGTCCAAAAAGCCAAATTGTACATGTATGGGCATGGAGCATTGCGCATTTTGGTACATTGGTAGTGTATTTGTCAAATGACAAAATAAATGTCTACTAATTGCATTCAGGGTTCCATTAACAATGAATGGCACCCAAAAGCACATTGTATTTATTAAAAATAATTTTACAGCAATTTGAAATCATGGCAAGAATTGCGTAATTCTGCATTGCCCACATGTGAATGGGTCCTAGAAGAAAATACATTATAACTATACTGTGTGTGTTCGTACCGTGTGTGTGTGTATATATATATATATATATATATATATATATACATACATACAATACAAAGGGGGGGGGGTTGCAGTTCGGTCACAGTTGTGCAAAAGCAATCAAGCCTTCCCAAGGGCTTATATATGACTGCCTGTATTCTTTGGAAGGCATTTGATCCTCTGCTGTGCTGGCTGCTATTTCACCATTTAAAAGGACAGTGTGGTATATGTGTTTCTCTTTTCACATTGCTATTTTCTTTTGATGTTTTAATCTTTTCATTAACCTCCCTGGCGGTATGATTCTTTAAGATTTTAGGTGCTAAAAGCGGTACCATTATTTGCAAGGGAATTTGGCGTTTTATACTGTAGGCTTGTAATTCTTAGGAATAACTCACTTAAATCTATTCAAACAAGAGTCTAATAGGCATCCCGGGTATGATTTTTTTTTTTTTTTTTAATTAAAAATTATAATATAATAAATAATTATAAAAAATGATCACAAATGATAATATAATTATAGTAAAAATTATTCAATAATGTAATCAAATCAAAATCACTGAAATTTGCTCAGTTGCAGAATTTTTGCTGTCATTTTTTTTTTTTTTTTATGACGAATTTCCCCATAAATCGCTATCGCTAAATTCTGCAAGTGATTCTGATTTATTATCGCTGTTTTTTAGCTGCTCTAAAACAATTTTTGCCATAAAGGGACACTTTTGGTTGCTATGGGCAATCTACAGTTTGCAGGGAGAAAGAAAAGTTTTTATTATACAAAATGACATGTAGTGTACAGGGCAGACCACTAGGGACATGGGGGGTGTGTATTTTTTACATACAGTACTGTAATCTATAAGATTACAGTGTACTGTATGTATAGTGTTTGTTTACTTTTTTAAATTTGGCGCCGTTCCCCCCCCTACGTCGCGACGCTCGCAGGGAAGGGAATCGGCGGAACACACAGCATCAGGCGGACATCCGCCCGCCGTGTACTGCGGGGATTCATCGCTGGATCGCAGAGAAAAGGTAAGTAAACTTTTTCTGCATCCAGCGAGGTAAGCGCGTGTGTGGCACGGGGTTACCGATATTAGCTTAAAAATCTCACCCCGTGCCACACACGTGAAGACCGCCAGGGAGGCTAGTCTGACCGGCGATCCAGCGGGAAACCCCCGCCGGATCGCCAGGAATTTTTGGGGGAAAAAAAAATGCACCCCGAGCGTGACTCGGGGTTACCGCTTCTGGCACTGAATGTTAACCCCGAGTCACGCTCGGGAATACCGCCAGGGAGGTTAAAACACTTTTTTGTGCAGCAATCCCTCTTGATTTTTTCGTGTGTATATATATATATATATATATATATATATATATATATATACACACACACAGACATATATAGTTATTCTTTATATCAATCTTTAAGTTTGCTATTGCTGATATTAGGCAGAAGGAAGCCTCCTTCCTCACATCGTGAGCCTCCTTCCTCACTCCTTCTCACCCATATTCTCTACCTCTTAGCTGGAGAATCTGGGATGGAGATATTTTACAGAGATGGCCAGTGAAATCTTCAGATCTCCCCTTCATGAAATGGTCATCTGTGTAAAAGTAAATGACAGAAGGGTGTGTCCTGTGACGAGAAGTGAAGAACATGTTCTCCACTCTTCATCTCAGCTTCATAAACTAGCACACCTGAAAAATCAGCCATGATCATCAGGATCTTGGCTCTACTCTGTTTGATAAACGTACACCTAAATCCTCATACACACGATTGGATTTTCCGCAGACAAAGCCTCTGACTTTTCTCCGAAGGGCGTTGGCCAGGAACTTGTCTTGTATACAAATGGCACACAATTGTCGGCCAACAAACACAAACGTTGTTATGTACCACATGGTTTTTCATCTTTTTAGCGCCACCCTTTGGGCACCTTCTGCTAATGTTGTGTTTGGTGAGCATTGCTTCCGAGCATGCGTGTTTGTATTTTGGACTTTTGTCCTTATGCTCAGAAAATCCAATAACAGACCGTTGTCCACAAAATTTTTTAAAGCCTGCCATCCAACATTTGTCCGCAGAAAATCCGACAACAATTGTCCAATGGAGCGTACAAACGGTCGGATTTCCCACCAACAGCCTGTCATCACACAATTCCCATTGAAAAATATGATTATGTGTACAAGGATTAAGGCTCCATTCACACTTGTGACTCCAAAATTGCAAGACTTTGGAGCAACTTTGATGCAACTTTGGATGGGCACAACTTGGATGTGACTTGTTGTCTCTCTGGAAAGTCAGACCCACTGTTGCATGTAAAACATTCAGGCACGACTTTGAGGGTCATAGACGTTAATAATAGCCCTCAAAAATTGAATGAAAGTCAGACAAAGTAGTGCCTGAACTACTTTGAAATCGCTTTGACTTTAAGTTGCACATATATGAATTGTTTCTTTGGAAAACATGGGGTATGACTTGTCATGAGACTTTGATTTGCAAAGTCGCATGACAAGTCACACAAGTGTAAATGGAGTCTGAAGGTATGAATTATAGCACAGCAGACAGCTCTCTACCATGTCCTGATAAATCAGTGGCGGCCCGTCCATAGGGGGCGCCCGGGCACCGCCCCCCCTTCCCCCAAGTCAGTAAAAAAAAATTATAATAAAAAAAAAATGTTTTTTTTTTTTAATTTAAACATGTCCATTTAAAAAAAAAATTGAAAAAAAGGTCCTTATGTGCACAGTGCACTGTTCCCCGGGCACAGTGCAGTATAAGTAGCGCCACGTGGCTGAAATCACGAGCTTGCAGATGTGGCGCTACATTGGCAGAAAAAGACTGTGTTTGTGGCTATGCCCATTGTGCCACAGCTTCCGGCGCGATGGACTTGGACTTGTGGCCGGGCGGGTGCACAGTATATTTCTGTGCCTGTGCGGACGTCAGGAAGTGACGTTGGCGCTGTGTATCCCAGAGGGATGCACCTCCGTGAGCCTGATGAGAAGCTTAAGGTAAAGCAGCGCCCAACTCCTGCCATCCTGCCATGTGTCCCCCCTAATGTTTTTCGATCACTTTTCTCCCATCGGTGAGGCGGAAATAGCGAACGGCCCCCCAATCCCCCCCCACTTATTAACTTTTTTCTCATAGGTTCGGGGGATTAATTGCCAGCTTCATGCATTAATAGTTCCTTCCCACTGTGCCCAAGCTGCCTCAGGTACTCTGCAGTCTCGGTGGTACATATGAATTGCTGTATTTATGTATGTCAAGATACAGAACTGGGGAATCATCTACACTTGATGGAGGGACATTACTCTTACTTACAAAGGCTTTTCTTACTGCTTAGGTAAAGTAGGGTTTTTCTGATTGTTGACCACAGAAACTATTACCATTTTCCTGTTCATTCTCCCATGATTCCATCTTTGTAAATGGATTAGAAGGATTCCAAAAGGTGTTATAATTGAGATTTATATTAACTGTTTTTTTTCTAATTCATCCCTAAAATAGCGGCAGGCAACCAAATGTCTCCCCCCGCTTATTAAGACTTTTTATGTCCGGCGAAAATAGCTCCCGTATCCCCCCCCAATGCAGTTATTTCCGCAGCCTCAGTTAATCTTGTCCGCAGTCTCTGGTAATTTTGTGTAGTATGTGTCCGCAGTCTCTGATAATCTCATGCCTATTTAGAGTCCTTCATTACTAACAATGTAATTTTTAGTTTGTTTGCGCCAATCTGTAAGACTGCGCTATATACCATGATTTGTGATGCTGTGGCTATATACTCTGTGCTGTGATGCTGAGCTGTAAACTTCTGACACTATGAGTAGGAGCAAGTGGAATACAGGGGACGGAGTGGGTGGATTCTATAAGAGGTGTGGCTTATACAAAGTGGGAGGGGCCAAATGTGGAGGGGCGGGGTCTTGCGCCCCCCCATCCTAAAACTTCACCAGCCGCCACTGCCTGATATCAATTTAGCAGTGCCCAGTGCCTGTAGCACAGAAACCATGGTGTGACTTTGCATTGTTTGTCATGTTACATGCATTTTTTATGTAACATTTCAGCAAACCTTTAGGCTGGACTCACAATGTTACACTATGCTAATGTGTGAAAAATAGGGCTGTGGAAATTAAAGATTATTTCCTTGATTAATCCTTAATTTTTTTGATCGATCAAAATTCTTTTGATCGATCAAAATTCTTTTGATCGGTACTAGTGGTGCAACGGATTGTAATTGATCCATGATCCGAACGGGTCACCATATGCGGATCAGCACACCAAGTGATCCGTGGAGCTCCTCTGCTGCCTTGACCATAGGAAAGATTGCGACTTCGGCCTAGCTCCCGAAACGGCGGCCATCTTGGTCCACCCGGCGGCATCCTAGGAGAGCCTATAGCAGCGAGCTGATGTCATCACCTGGCCTCAACTGCCCGTGTTCAGCCGGCTTCTCTGGTAAGACTAAGCAAGCACTATTCTTCCTATAAAGTGGGGGAGATGTGGACCATATTACAGTGGGAGTGATTGTGGATATTACAGTGGGGGGAGGTGATTGTGGATATTACAGTGGGGGGAGATGTCTGTGGATATTACAGTGGGGGGAGATGTCTGTGGATATTACAGTGGGGGGAGATGTCTGTGGATACTACAGTGTGGTGAGATGTCTGTGGATACTACAGTGTGGGGAGATGTCTGTGGATACTACAGTGTGGGGAGATGTCTGTGGATACTACAGTGGGGGAGATGTCTGTGGATACTACAGTGGGGGGAGATGTCTGTGGATACTACAGTGGGGGAGATGTCTGTGGATACTACAATGGGGGAGATGTCTGTGGATACTACAGTGGGGGAGATGTCTGTGGATATTACAGTGGGGACTATATATGGTGGTGATCTGAAAAATGTATGTGCGTTATAATTAATCGAAATTAGTCGATAAAAAAGAAAAAGATTAATCGAACACGAAAATTTTAATCAGTAACAGCCCTAGTGAAAAAAATGTGTTAAGTCAGAGGTATCATTCTCTCTTAATGACAACCAAACACACCTTGCCAACACACCTGTGTTGCAGCACACAACACATGTTTACACATTACTATACATTGTGGTATAACAAGTAGTGCATGCTCCTTTTTTGGTGCTCTTAGTGCAATAAAGCAATGCTTGTTATATATAATAAATTGCTATACATGTAGGGAGTTATACAAAGTTAGCATCTCACTTTCTTCAATATTACTACTTCTTTATACACTTTTTCTTTCTTTACTTTTGTTTTTTTCTTTTCCTCTACTGTTTAAAAATTGCCATCCTCACAGACTAGTGATGGTCTTATCTAATCCACTTAGCTTCTATAACAATAAATTCTGTCTTCATTGTAGCTTACAGCCACACAAGAAATCTATTGTATTTACAGGTCATGGACTGATCTCTGATGCAGCTGCCTATGATTCTGTCTAAATAGCTTCCAACAATTGCTGTGTACAGCTGGTGAAATGATATGAATACATTTTCATAGAATACAATTCTGTGTGATAAGTAGATTGTGTACTGTACTGTTATTATTAGTAAAATGAAAAAGGTCAGATGGCTATGTTCTACAGATTGATGAAATATAGATGTGTTTCTAGCAGCAGGGAAAATGGAGAGGTTCAGTGAAAAGAACATTGCTTTTAATTTGAGCGATGGTTGTTAAAGCATGAATTGTGGCTGAGCCTGATATATTATTACATCCCTTCCCCCATGCCTCTAGGCTAAGTTCGCACAGGCAATCTTTTACAGCAGCAAAACTGCAAATAGCTGCAGAAAATGTTCAGCTGTATTTATCTAGACTCAGTGATTCAACTGGTCATTTTGATTAAAAAGGTTTCAAGCCAACTCAAAACCTTTATATTAAAGTCATGATGATGTTATTTGATCTGATGTAATGTCTAGTATTGCCACAAAGCTTTTGTCTCTGGTACCCATGTACACACATGTTCCAAATTGTAATTTAAACCTTTATGTTTAATTTAATCTTTTGTTTAAAAACTGCTGCTTGGGGCAAAGAACAAGAACTTGGTTTGGAATTGTAATCTCTTTACTCAAGGCACAATGACTTCTAAATAAGGATATGTATTATTCTCTTTCTTGCTTCCAAGGGAAATATCTTTAGCAATATCTAATGAAAGGTAGAACAGCACAGTGGGGTTCATTTAATAAAAGAGCAGCCAATGTTCACTTTGTAAGGTACATGTTCATTTATAGAACATGGTAAGGCTATGTTCACTCTGAATAATCATGTAAAAATAAAATAAATCTATGTAAAAATAGCCATAGGATATCCATTCCTTTGAAGTTGTCTTCTATCACTGGGTAGACAAATGGTCTCTCTATATGAATGAATAGATTTTTTTTTGAGAGTGGGGGGAAGGGTTGTAAATTCTGTAAACTGTAAAATCTTATCAACAGTAAGACCATTTCTGGGATATCGTTTCTGGGTTTTTTGGTAGACCAAACTTTATTCAGCTAAGTTGAAAAGCTTTAGGCTATTCTACTTTGTCCTTCACTAAGTGGGGAGATATATATACGATTTGACATGAGTGAATGAAACATTCTTCACGTACCTGCTAAATTTACAATTGTTTTCGTCATTGCATCATAAATTTCATGACATTAATCTTACCAAAGCTGAAATAAAAATGCTGACCTCTATAATTATTATTTAGCCCATAACCAAGGACCATTTTGAAAATGTAGACACCATTGCAAAATTAGGACAAACGAACAAACCAAAACAAAACATTTCCCAGCACACTTACCAGCTAGCCCAAAAAAAAAAAAAATGGCACGTCTAACAATTTCTTAACCACTTGTGACCGGCCCCACGTCCAAAGACGTCACGTTTTTGAAGATGGATATCTCGGTAACGGCAGCAGCTGCTGCCACAACCGAGATATCCATCTCTTCGTGGGGCGGTCCTGTTAACGATAACGGCGGTCATCGCGGCGGATTCGCCGCGAGATCGCCGTTACCGGCGGCGGGAGAGGGTGCCCCCCCCTCCCGCCGCTCTCCCGCGCCCTCCGCCGCTTACCGTAGCCGTCGGTAGCGGCGGAGGCGATCGGGTCCGCTCGTTGTCTGTCCGGGGATGTGACTGAGGGAAAAAATGTCCCTCAGCCGTCCCCCTCTCTCTGCTGGGCGGAAGTGACGTCAAAACGTCATTTCCGCCCAGCGTCTTAAAGAGACATTTAATATGTTTACATTTTGACTTTTTTTTTTTTTTTTTTTTTTTTTTTTTTTTGCATTTAAGCCTGAATATGAGATCTGAGGTCTTTTTGACCCCAGATCTCATATATAAGGGGACCTGTCATGCTTTTTTCTATTACAAGGGATGTTTACATTCCTTGTAATAGGAATAAAAGTGATAATTTTTTTTTTTTTTTTTTTTCAGTGTTAAAAATTATAAAATAAATAAAAATAAAAACCGAAACCAAAAAAAAAATTTTTTAAAGTGCCCCGTCCCGACGAGCTCGCGCGCAGAAGCAAACGCATACGCGAGTAGCGCCCGCATATGAAAACGGTGTTCAAACCACACAAGTGAGGTATCGCCGCGATCGTTAGAGCGAGAGCAATAATTCTAGCCCTAGACCTCCTCATCATCTCAAAAAATGCAACCTGTAGAATTTTTTAAACGTCGCATATCGAGATTTTTAAGGGTAAAAGTTTGACGCCATGCCACGAGCGGGCGCAATTTTTATGCGTGACATGTTGGGTATCATTTTACTCGGCGTAACATTATCTTTCACAATATATAAAAAAATTGGGCCAAATTTATTGTTGTCTTATTTTTTAATTCAAGAAAGTGAATTTTTTCCAAAAAAAGTGCGCTTGTAAGACCGCTGCGCAAATACGGTGTGAGAAAAAGTATTGCAATGACCGCCATTTTATTCTCTAGGGTGTTAGAAAAAAAAATATATATAATGTTTGGGGGTTTTAAATAATTTTCTAGCAAAAAAAACTGTTTTAGTCTCGTAAGCACCGAATCTGAAAAACAGGCTCGGTAATGAAGTGGTTAAACAGGGGTTTTAGCTGCACACATTTGCAAATGTATGTTGAGGCCACCAAGGCTAGTCAGTAAAGTACAGTCCTAAATACTATATTTGCGAGTATTCAAGTTGATACATTAAGGGAAGGTATTCCTGGAGGGAGCCAAATTCTCTTTAATAGTGCAGGGACACATTAGAAGTTCAACCATTGCAAAATTGACTCAGTGTTTACCAAATGGTTTTGCCTTTTAGCAACATGCAATGTCTGGTGTCACAAAGAGCTAAAGGATAAGTTCACCTATCTAAACATGTAACAGGTTCAGCATCTGTCCCCTCTTCCCCTAATCTCCCCCTTCTTTGTGATAGCGAGTCAGGAATATCTTCTCCCCACACTCGCTGTCAAAATTCAAAGAGAGAGCCGCCATGAAGGGGCTCCACCCACACGACTGCATCATTGATTCACACATCCCTGTGAATCAATGAACTACAAGTACTGACAGCCTTTGCAGCTGTCGGCTCGTAGTTCTCAATGAACTACCAATGCACTGTTGAGAACTCTGGTAGTTCAGTGAGCTCCCTGCTATTCAATTACTGCCTGCTTGTATCAAAAGTACAGGCAGACAGCTACACAGTCTGCCAGACAATGGAATTACACCCACGATCTGCTGATTGTGGGTGCAATTCTTTACAGACTCCTAGCAAAAAAAAACAGCATTTCTTTTTTTTACCTGCAAAAAAATGGGCAATTGTTATTATTTTTTTGTAATTGTGAAATTATTCTTTAACGTGGTATTAAATCCACATTTAATATACTGCTCCATTCGTTTTCTCTTTTTTGGCCCTGTTTTTACCTGGTGATCTGGTCAGTAACACACTTCCTGTTTTAGAAGCACAGGGGCACCTTTGAACAGCAGCATTGTTAAGCGGCATACACACGATCAGTCCAGCCAATGAGAACAGTCTGATGGATCGTTTTCATCGGTTAACCGATGAATCTGACTGATGGTCCATCGCGCCTACACACAATCGGTTAAAAAAACGATCGAGTCAGAACGTGGTGATGTAAAACACAATGACGTGCTGAAAAAAAATG
This sequence comes from Rana kukunoris, assembly GCA_029574335.1. Classification (NCBI taxonomy): domain Eukaryota; kingdom Metazoa; phylum Chordata; class Amphibia; order Anura; family Ranidae; genus Rana; species Rana kukunoris. Next base: position 163,201,977 of record CM056049.1, read on the forward strand.
AAGTTCAATGCTTCCAAGCATGCGTCGACTTGATTCTGAGCATGCGTGGATTTTTAACCGATGGTCGTGCCTATTAACGATCGGTTTTGACCTATCGGTTAGTAATCGATGGTTAAATAACCTATGGGGCCCACACACGATCGGTTTTGACCGATGAAAACGGTCCATCAGACCATTGTCCTCTGTTTAACCTATCGTGTGTATGAGGCCTTAGTCTGGAGGAGGGGAGTCTAAGATGCACTAGTAGATTTAGATACATTAACCAATGGAAGCCAAATGCCAGCTAATGCTAACGTTTTATAAGCAGTTCCAGCAAACTGTAAAGGTTTTACATAAATAAGTAAAAGCTGATCATTGTAAGCACTAGGGATATGTGAACGGAATGGCCCGAGAACGAGTTTGGACCAAACATTTCAAGAATTTGCTGTATATCCGGTGGTTGTTCGAACGAAAAACCTGCAATGCACGGAGCACTGCACAGTGAGCACTGAGCATTGCACAGTGCATTGAGCACTGCACAGTGCATTGAGCACTGAGCACTGCACAGTGCATTCTGTGTCCTGAATATAAGAACTGGACAGCGCCTATGGATATGAGTATGTACCTATAATAACGAATTTCAGCTGCAAAAATAAACTTGCTGAGTATTATCAAAGCAATAACATGTATAAGAAAACAAAAACATTTGCTAGAAATAGTTAGATATAAGTAGTAGACAAATCATTGGACAAACAAAAAAATATATTAATGAAAATGCATCATTAAAATAATGACATCAGATAAACCCATATGGTGCTCAGTGCTCAAAAGATGTCTCCTACAGATTGGTGCTCAGACTGGGTGCCCCACATGGATGTACACTCACCACTGGATATGGACCACCTATCTCTAGTATGGTCTTATGCGTATGTGGGGATACCCTGAATGGTTAGGATGACTTCTTGGAAGTAGAGATGTGCCTCATAAAGATGAATGGGGATGATAAGAGCAAAAAGAGAGCCTCATTGCTAAATGCTGTATTAAAATTTATTGGTTCCACAAAAGTTAAAAAAGTTACACTTACATTGCTGAGTGCTTGATAGTCCTGGCACCTGGCGTATGTAGCAGGCGATTATATAAAGGATAATCGGCCCTGAACGGATAAGCTCCTTGTTGGCGTCCTGGTGCACGATTCCCGGGGGTATTTTGGTTGGGCGGAAGTAACGCGATGATGTGATATTACCTCGATGTTTCAGCTAACATAGAAGCCATCATCAGGAAGTAGTCCCCCCAAACTTTGCCCAGAGTGTAGTGTAAGCTGGTTGTTAAGTAGCGGGGCCAGGAAGCCGGCCATGGCATTCTTAACAACCTATGGGTCATCAGCTGTCAATGGGTTTCCCCGCTGACAACTGAATAATAATAAAAGTGCTGGTTAAAAAATAAAGAAAAAAAACAGTGTGGGGCCCCCCACAAAATTCATACCAGACCCTTATCGGTGTATGTAGCTTGGCAGGTCAGGAAAAGGGGGTGTAAGCAAGCACCCCCCCCTCCTGAACCATCATACCAGGCCACATGCCTTTAACATGGGGGGTGGATGCTTTGGGGTAAGGGGGCTCATCCCCACAACCGTGGCCAGTGGTTGTGGGGATTTGCAGGTGGGGGCTTATTGGAATCTGGAATCTGTCTTTAAAAGGGGCCCCCAAATCCCAGTCCCCCTATGTGAATGAGTATCAGGTACATCATACCCCTACTCATACACCAAAAAGTGTACAAAATGTAATACAAATAATAAAATATAAATAGTGTCCTTTTGATCTATCATTAATCACGCCACCTGAAGAAACAAAACGAAACAAAACAAAACAAAAATAACGCTCTGCCTCCTAGGACGGCCTCCTGCTGAATGCATCTTCTGCTCTTTGACAGTTCTTATATAGGAAAGGTCTGGGGCCATCTTGCAATGTCACCTGGTGGCCCCGCCCCATTGGGACATCACAGGCCCAGCATTCTGTCAGAAGGGGGCGGTGCCACTGGGTGATGTAGCAAGGTGGCACCACCTCTACCTATATAAAAAATGTCAAAGTGCAGAACAGGCATTCAACAGGATGCCGTCCGAGGAGGCAGTTTTTTATGGCTGTGGGCAGAGTGATTGATGATGAATTTACGAAAATTGACAAAAAAATTCTCTGTTTTTTATTACTTTTTGACACTTTTTTGGTACTATATAGCCGATACTCATCAACATAGGTGGGGGCTGGAATTTGGTGGCCCCCTTGTTAAAGGGGGCTTCCAGATTCCGTTGAACCCCCCCGTCCGCGGACCCCCACAACCAATGGCCACATGGAAACAGGCTGATTTGGGGTAGGGGCACAGCCCCCTGCCCCAAAGCACCCATCCCCCATGTTGAGGGCATGTGGCTCTGATAGTATGGTCTAGTATGGATTTTTGGGGCACCCAAAGCCATTTTTTCTTTATTTTTTCAATAGCTGGGTGCCGGTAATTGCAACTGTGAGTCAATTTAAATGTGATTTGACCCATTTTTTTTTTTCATTTTTGCTGAGGCATGTTTTATGAATGCTACAGATGCACTACTTTACAGGCAAACTAAGGGGGCTCCCAGGGCACTATATTTCGAGGAATTTTTAATTTTTATTCATGCACTTTAACCACTTAAGTCCTGAACCATTTTGTTGGCCAAAGACCAGAGCATGTTTTGCGATTCGGTACTGCGTCGCTTTAACTGACAGGTCATGTGATGTGGCTCCCAAACAAAATTGCCATCCTTTTTTCCCACAAATAGAGCTTTCTTTTGGTGGTATTTGATCACCTCTGCGGTTTTTATTTTTTGCACTATAAACAAAAATAGAGCGTCAATTAAAAAAAAAAAAAATCTTTATTTTTTACATTTTGCTATAATAAATATCCCCCAAAAATATATATATAAAAAAAAAATCCTAAGTTTAGGCCGATACGTATTCTCCCACATATTTTTGGTAAAAAATCGCAATAAGCGTATATTGATTGGTTTGCGCAAGTTATAGCGTCTACAAAATAGAGGATAGTTTATGGCATTTTTATTATTATTTTTTTTCTATTAGTAATAGCTGCGATTAGCGATTTTTATCGTGAATGAGACTTTATGGCGGACACATCAGACACTTTTGACACATTTTTGGGACCATTGCCATTTTTACAGCGATCGGTGCTATAAAAATGCACTGATTACTGTAAAAAATACACTGGCAGTGAAGAGGTTAACCACTAGGTGGTGCTGAAGGGGTTAAGTGTGTGCTAGGGAGGGATTCTTACTGTTAGGGGGCATGGCTACGAGTGACACCTCACTGATCACTGTTCCCCATGAGAGGGAACAGACAATCAGCGACAGTGTTACTAGGCAGAATGGGGAGATGCATGTTTACACTTGCCTCTCCCCGTTCTGCAGCTCTGCGGCCCGATCGCGGTACAACGGTGGACATTAGTTGCATATAAGCCTGCCAAATGTAACATAATTTTCTTTAAAAATTAAATACATTTGTTTTCTCTGGTCCATTATACACAATGCATTTAAAAGATAAGTATGGGGTCTGGGGTTTCTGCAGATTTATACTTACCTAGGTAAATGCACCATCAGTCTAAAGCTGCATCTGCCCCCCCAGCTCCAACACTGACTGTCAGTCACAGCTCTCTTCTCACTCACTGGAGTGCTGGGCTGTAGAACGACAGAACTGGCTGGCTCAGGCTCTCAGTGGCTGGCTCAGGCTCTCAGTGGCTCGCTGACAGGATGAGCCAGGTCCCAGCCCAGGCGTGTGGGTGAATCCCGACCCCAGTGTCGTGATCTTGCACAAACCTGGACCGGCTCTGTGACATCAGCAGAAAGCAGTCTTCAGCCCGCTGTCTGCTGAAAAGGGATCACAGGAGTATAGAATGTAACGCGATGATGCGATATAGCCAAACAAGCTTTGGCTGTACTTCTCCTTTAAGTTCCCCAAAATAATTCAATGCATCAAGAAGGTAGAATTAAACCTTAAAGTTCCGGTATTTACTAACACCCCCCAGCCCTCCTTAGCTTAACTGCCTAAACCTCCTACCTATCCCAGTAGCTTACTTACAGCCAGTTTACAGCAGTTGCCTGCTCCAGTGTTAAACTTATCTGCAAAGAAAATCCTTTTCAGTGCTGAACACACTCACACATACCTCCATAGATTAGAATGGGGCCACGGTAAGTCACCCCCCCCATGTTGATGGCATGTGGCCTGGTATGGTTCAGGAGCAGTGTGTCACATGTTTGCCTCCCCCTTTACTTTCCAGGATTAAGGGTCTGCTATAGATTTTTAGGCCAAACTCATGCATTTTTTATAAGGGATGGTATGAATTTTCTGGGGATGGTATGAATTTTCTGGGGAACCGCATACATTTATTGTATAAAATCCATACTAGACTCAGAGGGTCTGGTATAGAGTAATTTTTTTACATTCTTGTTGTAGAATGTGCTCAGGGCCAGATTCCAGACAAGGCCATGCCTCGGGGTGGCAGTGGGTGCAGGGGCGTCGGCGGTGCCACGGCAACAGGGGGCAGGGATGGACTGGCCATCGAGACTACCAGGAGTTTACGGTGGGGACGATAGGCTAAGTGGGCCGGTTACAGCAGCCGCCTATTCTGCATTGGAGGTCCGCGGCGATCTACCCATCAATCGTCGACAGCTTCCGCTTGAAGCGTAGATTTAGCCAGCATGCAGAGTAGCCCAGGAAGCGTGTGTAATACGTACTCTCTCATGTCATTCTGCTCCCCGGCAGCCCCTCCTCTCTTTTCGTCGATCCCCATTTGCTTGTGACATCATCTGGGATAGACGAGAAGAGAGGAGAGGCCACCGAGGAGCAGAGTGACTAGAGAGAGAACTTATTACACACGCTTCCTGCACTACTCTGCATGCTGGCTGGTAAATGATGTGCCCCATAATGTGCAATGTGCCCTGATGTGCAATGTGTCCTGATGTGCCATGTGCCCTGATGTGATCTGATGTGCCCCATGCCCTGATGTGCCCCATGCCCTGATGTGCCCAATGCCCTGATGTGCCCTGATGTGCCCCATGCCCCGATGTGCTGTGCCTCAATGTGGTGTGCCCTGATGTGCTGTGATGGGCCCTGATGTGATGTGCTCTGTGTGTGTTGTGCCCTGATGTGCCCCGTGCCCTGATGTGCTGGGCTCTGTATCCTGATGTGCTGTGCCCCGTACCCTGATGTGCTGTTCCATGATGTTCTGAGCTCTGCACCGTGCCCTGATGTGCACTGTACCCTGATGTGTTATGCTCTGGGTCGGTCTGGATGAGGCCCCCTATGTGATGGTGTGTGTGGGGCATTGAAGGACCCCAGTCTTGGGGCAGCAAAGGGAGTAATTCCGGGCCTGAATGTGCTACAGCACAAATGATAAAATTATGGAAAAAAAATACAGTTTTAAGATGCAGGCAAAGAAACTTAAATTTCTGGTTTCTTTAAAAAAATGCTTACAGACCCCTCCAAAGTTCCCCCTCTGCAAGGGTCTGTTATGAATTTTGGGGGACAACTGTGGTCTGTGTGCCATTTTTTTCTTTTGAAAAAGAAGCAAGAGGGCGAGGTCAATTGTCAACAATTTTTTATGTCATTGCAAAAAAATGAGAAAACAAATGGTTCTGTTCGCAATGACATTTTTAAACATTTTTGCATTGGTACATGTTCCCCATGGTAACTTTGGGGGTATGCCCTGGCATTTTCAATAGATACGTTTTATAATAGAAAGTGAAGGGAAACAGCTTTTTCTCTATCTGTTACAAAAAAATGGAAATAAATGTATTTGTGTACACACTATCACAGCACAGAAAACTGAAAGATGGCCTGGTAATGAAGGGGTTTTACAGACTAATAATCAACTGGTTGGGGGGCGTGTCCAGAAGCCGACCTGCATGGACGTGTGAGCCTCTAGCTCTCCCTAAGCCCACAGCTACACGGCCTGCTAAAGGGGATTTTAACCATCCCTACATAGGTGGTGCACGGAGGACCCGCTCCAGCAAAGCACGGGGATCATTCCAGCCTCCTCCCGGCTCGTATGCGACTTTCAGAGGCTACTTTACACTGCCCTCGATGTCACCCGGCAGGACGGACAAGATGGCGCCGCCTGCCTCCTCCACGCGGTCTCCGCCGTCGGAACGCCAAGACCTCCATCTGCAGAGCTCTCCATCTCTGGATCGGAAACCCTGCCTGATCTCCAACCTGGCGCAGTGAGTCTTCCCTCACATCCACCTCACCAAGACGCCCTTGCCACGGCTGCTGCGCACGGCTTAAAACCGGGCCTGACGGCTGATGGCTCCAGCTCCCTCTTCTCTGCTGAAGACCCAGAGGACTTTTCCCCCCTACCAGTACTGGTACAGGCTCAGGTCCATAGGCCTCCTCTCACAGACACCCGGGGCTCCCCCTCCCTACCGCACCAGACTGCTAATTCGGCCGCGCCCTCCCCTGAGACCCAGAGGCAGTCCCGCTCCAGGGACTTGGGCACCACAGGCTGGAATGGAGCCTATGCGACCTCATATGCACAGGTCATCAACTCCCCGATCCCCTCTGATGTGGAGGATATGACCCAGCGCCCCCCTACACGTTTGCAACCTCTAATGGGGCATACTACACAGGGCCCTGGGATGCAGGATGCCCCACAGGCCCAACCTGAGCCTCCCCAGCGTTATCAACAACCACCCCTCGCCCACCATTATGGTCAACTGGCACCAGATCTCTATCACCAGCCACCCCCATCCTGGCAGGCGTATTTCCAAGCCATCCCAACTAAGGAGGACTTTAAGCGGTTGATTGAGGATGTTAAATCTACTTGCCGTGCTGAGATACAAGTCCTCCAAACTAGCTTCCAGCCCTTGTCGGACAGGGTGGAGATGGCGGAGGAGGAAATCCAGGAAACTAAACTGGCAGTCCACCGCACCCAATTGCAGAGCGCGGACCATCGCATGATGCTCAGGGACATGCAACGCTATGTGGAGGACTTAGATAACAGAGGACGTAGGAACAACATTCGCGTTAGGGGTCTGCCTGAGTCTGATGGTCCTGAGGGTCTGCGCTCCACCTTACAGACCATCTTTAATGACCTCCTAGGGGTCTCCCCCAGCACACAAATTGAAATGGACAGAGCTCACCGCGCCCTACGCCCCAAGGGCCCTGCCTCCAAACCACGCGATGTAATCTGCAGAGTCAACTCGTACCCGTTGAAGGAGGACATCATGCGTAGGGCTCGCTTGGCCCGGAAGATGGTCTTTGGTGGCGCAAAACTTCAATTCTACTCGGACCTCTCTTGGATTACACTACAGAAGCGCAGGCTCCTTCAGCCCCTTCTCCTGTCATTGCAGGACACTGGCATTGTCTACCGTTGGGGTTTCCCATTCAGCTTGACGGCGCGGCGAGAGGGACAGTCGGCTGTACTGTGATATCCCGAGGATCTGGAGGCCTTCTGCGACACTTTGAGGCTTCCTGTCCCACAGATCCCAGATTGGGACTTGGTGGCTACTCCACCACCCCCACCTACAGTATGGAAGAAAGTTCCCCCACCCAAGCGCCCCCGGGGCCAGGTCTCTCCTCACAAGGCTGCCAAGGCTAAGACCACAAAGTGCTGACGGGGGCAAGTGCCCTATACTTGATCCCCCAGGCCGTGAAGTGCATTTTTTCTTGGTTGACTTTTATGGCCCACCTGTTGCTTCCTCCGGCTTCACCCCTTAGGCCATTCATCTCTACTTTATATTTGAGCATACTGGGCGCATTTTATTGATGTTTAAGAGAGCAGTCTTCTTCCGTTCATTGACCCCCCCCTTAGGTTTACCCTTCAGGTTTGCCTTCTAGAGTTCCCCTAAAGATATAGTGTTGATTTATACTCGCACTTTTTGGTGTTGGTTCTTCCCAATTTGCTTCCCCTACGTCCCCCGGTCTGTTTTTATCTCAGGCCGGTTGGACTTATTGGAACTTATTTGCTCCTTTGTTTTGCAGGCCATGCAGAACTTGAATGCAATGTTGATCTTGTTTGCAATGTGTGATATTAACCTGCCTCCTTTTCCTTTTTTTCCTTTTTTTCTTTTTTCTTCTTCTATCTTGGTACCCCCCTCACCTCATGTTTCCCGTGGCTTGATCCGTCTATTTGGTATCCGTCCAAAATCCCTCGGCTCCCGGAACCCGCCCCTTGGTGACAGCATGGCTTTCCGACGCCCAGATCAGATAAATAACCTTTGTACTTGCACATATCCACCACCATGGTTAAGGTATTGTCATTGAATGTACACGGGTTGAACTCTAACAGGAAGAGGCATCTGGCGCTCAGGGAATTTAGGCATTCTGGGGCGGATATTGTCATGGTCCAGGAGACCCATTTCAACACGGGGGGTTCCTTTGCGTTCGCCTCCAGACGCTATCCCCAGATTTACCAGGCATATAATTCCCGTAAACGTGCTGGAGTGGCCATCCTCTTCAAGTGCGGATCCCCTTTTACATGCTTGGAATCCATCATTGACCCGAAGGGACACTATATCATACTCCGCGGATGGTGGCAGACTCAGGCGGTCACCCTGTGCACCCTTTACGCCCCAAGCACTCGTCAAATTCACTTCCTGACCAGAGTGCTTGCTCGTCTTTTTAAGACGCCCAACGAGTTGTTGATAGTCGGGGGGACTTTAATCTTTTCCCACTCATCGGTCCACGATCGCCTCATGGTGCACCCCGGAGAGCCCCAGAGCCGTGCCTCTAGGGAATCGGAACTTTTCAGACAACTTACCAGGCGGTACGCCCTATTTGACGCCTGGCGGACTCTTCACCCGGGGGAGCGTCAGTATACATTCTACTCAGCCCCCCATCGTATGCACTCCCGGATAGACTATTTTTTCGTCAACAACTCCACGATTCTCCTGCTCTCCTGATCGGACCATGCCCCCATCCTCATGACCCTGGATTTGGGCGTCCCCATTCGCAGACCCTGCCTTTGGCAGTTGAACCCCTTCCTTCTGCAACACCCCCCCCCTCAAGACTGGAACTAGAATTCACGTTACGACTATATTGTCTTAAGAACGCTACCCCCTACCGCTGTTCAAAAAGGTTGTCGGTCTTCGCACGACGCTTAGAGACCTGGCGATAGGCCAGGTTGAAAAAGCGCTGAGGAGGCTGAAGCAACTTTATTATGATAAAGGTAACAAGGCCCATTCCCTTTTAGCCCATAAGCTGGCCGAGCGCTCGGTTGTGTCTACGCCCCATCAAAAAAAAAATGGAAAGGGCAGCTTGCTGTCCCACCCCCATGATATTGCTCACACCTTTGCGGAATTTTATAAGACGCTTTATAACAGTCCTGAGATTCCCCATGACCCTCCCTCCCCTGCACTGACCTTCAGGCCTCGGACGTTCTCGCTCTTAACACGCCTATAACCGACGAAGAACTTGCTTCCACCATCAAGTCCTTGCCCACGCATAAATCCCTGGGCCAGGACAGCCTCCCCTATGAATACTATAAATCCTTCCTCCCTATTCTTCTTCTGCATATGTGCAAACTTTTTAACGCCTTCCTCCTTCAAACCCCTATACCCTCGGACATGCAGCGGTCATTTCTCACCCTAATTCCAAAACCCGACAAGGATCCATCCTTGTGCGCTAGCTACCGACCGATCGTGCTTTTAAATTCCGACCTAAAAATTTTCACTAAACTTCTGTCGATACGCCTAAACGGGATCCTACCATCGTTAATACACTCGGATCAGGTGGGCTTTGTCCCATTCCGTCAAGCCGGAGATAACACGCGGCTGGTCATTGATTTGATCGATGTGGCGAACAGGGAGGACCAGAGGTCCCTGGTTTTGGGACTGGACGCGGAAAAGGCCTTTGACCGCCTTGGCTGGCCTTTCCTGTTCGCCACACTACGTCACATGGGATTTCGGGGGCCCTTTTTGCGTGCCATACAACATCTATACACTAACCCAACATCCCAGGTCAGGACCCCTTTTGCTATGTCCCCTACTTTCCCAATAACAAACGGTACCCACCAGTGGTGCCCGCTCTCCCCTTTATTGTTTGCGCTATGCGTGGAGCCCCTGGCGGCATCCATCCGCGGGAATCCAGACATTCGGGGTATCTCGGTCTGAGGTAGGGAGTTCAAGCTGGCATTGTTTGCTGACGATATCATACTCACCCTCACCCTACCTCGGATATCGCTGCCCAACCTACACGCTGAACTTGACGCATACCAGTCCCTATCGGGCTATAAAATTAACACAGCTAAGTCTGAAGCTCTCCCAATTAACATCCCGCCTGCGGAAGTCCAACACTTGCAATCATGCTTCTCATACCACTGGAAACCTTCGGCGTTGAAATACCTAGGTGTCAACATCACGCCATCCTATGCTTCTCTTTATCAGGCCAATTTCCCTCCCTTTTTCGTCAAATCCGGGACCTCTTTCAGAAGTGGAAGGTCCACCACATATGCTGCCCAATCTACTGTATCTATTCCAGACCCTGCCCATCCCGGTCCCGTACATGCCTCTGCGTAAACTACAGGCGGACCTAGTGCGCTTTGTTTGGGGTTACAGGAAACTCAGGGTGCCCCGATCGGTTTTGCTGGCTTCTCGCTCTGACGGGGGTCTGGGATTCCCGGACCTAGTGAAATATTATCAAGCGTCTCAGCTGCACGCCATCACGTCCTGGTTTTCCCAAAGGGCTTATAATAAATGGACAGAAATTGGAAAACTTTGGCTGGCCCCGATTCACCCAAACGGTTTGCTCTGGAGCGCGGGCGCGGAGGTGAACCCAAAGAGGCTTTTGGGATCCATGGCGCTACTGAGATCACTTTGGTGCAAGCTTTCCCGATCCCATGGGCTCGCCTCGGACAGATCCCTACTGACCTCATTCCTCTATACCCCCAGGATACCTGATGGTCTCACGCGCCGGATGTCCGCGCCTTGGGTGGCACGCAACTTGTTCCACTACGGTCATCTGGTGGATCCAATCTCATGAAAATTGCTATCATTTGCCCAACTCCAGAAGAAACATGACTTGCCTAGCCAGGTGTTTTATGGTTATCTGCAGGTACGTTATTTTGCCCAATCCTTTGCCCCGGACCTCCAGTTCTCAGCGCCATCGCCCTTCGAGAGAATAATTCTAGAGGGGAGGGCATGCCGAGGCTTGATATCAGATATCTACCGGCTGCTTAACTCCCGCTCCATTGAAGTTCAGGGAAAACATGCCTACATGATTCGCTGGGAAAAAATACTGGGCGATCTGGTCTCAGGCGGCAAAGAGCTCATACTGCACTCTCTACAAGGAGAATGCCTACAAAATTCTTTATTTTTGGTACCTGACGCCGGATGTGCTCCACGCCATTTACCCTACTTGTTCGGATAGGTGTTGGCGCTGCCTGGACGATAGGGGCTCCCTGTACCACGTTTACTGTAGCTGCCCCAGACTTGTACCCTTCTGGGCGGAGACACGTGATTTGTTGTCACGCCTTTTGGGGGTACCGGTCCCCCTGACTCCAAAACTGTTTTTATTGGGTGTAATATCCCTGCGGATATCCAAAACTTCTAAAAAACTGCTTAGACACGTACTCACTGCTGCCTGGTGTCTGGTCGCCCTCCACTGGAAACGGCGCTCCCCACCCTCCCAGGAAGACCTATATGCTAGAATAAAAGATGTAGAACTTATGGAAAAAATGACAGCTAGGCTTCAGGATAGGTTGGAATCACACGATGAGGTCTGGAGGGTGTGGCATGAGCGGGAGGATCCATTGTGAGCGGATAGCCAAGCTCTTGTCTTCACCCCTCCCCCACCCGCCTCTTCTTTTCTTTTATTCTTCTCTCTCTCCTTTTTCCTCTCTTCTCTACTTTCTTCAGATCTACTTGTAGCCTGTAGCAGATGGTTAATGGTTACTATTGTGTGTAGTTTGTCAGCTCTGTTTGCACCCCGCTAGGTGTGCTGCGTATTGATATAATGCGAACACTGGTTTATGGCTTTGATGTTGTGTATACAATTGTATTCGATTACTGTACTATTGCTGACTAATAATAATAAAAATTGTTATTTGAAAAAAAAAAATAATCAACTGGTTAAATACATTTTGGATGGTTAATATATATAGATAGAATTTTGCAAAGAAAAATTTGTTATAATATATTGCTTTCAAAATATGGGTAAATAAATATGTACATTGCTATAACAGTAGCCATTGTTAATTGTGTAGCATGCATTAGTTGGGACCCACTAAAGCTATTGCATCGTTTGTCTATTTTCAGCTTGTTATATTAATCAAAATCTGTTCCATTTATTAAACTGCTTCCTGCAGTTTGAGCATTAAAAAAGCAGAATGTCATCATGCAGCGGTTAATTGCTGTGCAGAAAAGAGGTGGGGTGTATTTGATTTGAGTAGTATACAAATTGAATTTCAAGTGACATAGCATCCTCTTTATCTCTAGGAGACACAACTAAGGACTGTGGCAATTCTCTTACAGGAAATGAAAATCCAGAGAGCTGGTTTAATCATTAGATAGTTACTGTGGGCTTCCCAGCAGTCATTGTAGAACTGCTGATGAGCATGACCTTTACAAAAAAAATGCACAACGTCTTGATTTTTACACAGTTAACCTTTACATGCTGAAGCTCTGCTATGAAACACAACTGAGGGATGCCTGTTAAAAAATAATAAGCACAACCTAAAAGAACACACATGAGAAAAAGACTTGAGCTGTTGAAAAAATAATGTTTTACTATAACTTCTTTTTCCTACAACAGTTTTTTTATTTTGCAAATATCATTACAAAGCCACTGTTCTAGTCTAAGTGATTAAGGGCTGAACTACATGGTGATTATTGTGTCATTTTTGGCTGTTTAAGCCAAATAATTGCAAAGCATTTGTGATCGGCTGTGGATTTCCAGAATCAATCATGCATATCTCTTAAACATTCAGTGTAATTTCTATCACTGAGAATGGGGAGAGGCTTGTGAGATTGATTCTGGCAATCCACAATCAATCTTGCATGGCCAAAACTTATGCTGCATACACTCGTGTAGTTTTGCCCAAGGGTGAAAGACAGAAAACTGGAAGACTGCCAGATCTGACTGTGAAATGTATTTGTGGTGCCTATTTGTTATTTCTTTAACGTGCATTCATCTAGGCAGAGATACTATTACTGATACAAATGTTGATGCTATTTAGTCTGTGATTAAAGTTATCCTGATTTTAACCACTTTAGCCCCGGGCCTGTTTTTCAGATTCGGTGTTTACGAGACTAAAACATTTTTTTTGCTATAAAATTACTTAAAACCCCCAAACATTATATATTTTTTTTCTAACACTCTAGAGAATAAAATGGCAGTCATTGCAATACTTTTTGTTACACCGTATTTGCGCAGCGGTCTTACAAGCGCACTTTTTTTGGAAAAAAATCACTTTTTTAAATTAAAAAATAAGACAACAATAAATTTGGCCCAATTTTTTTACATATTGTGAAAGATAATGTTACGCCGAGTAAAATGATACCCAACATGTCACGCTTAAAAATTGGGCCCACTCGTGGCATGGCGTCAAACTTTTACCCTTAAAAATCTCGATAGGCGATGTTTAAAAAATTCTACAGGTTGCATTTTTTGAGATACAGAGGAGGTCTAGGGCTAGAATTATTGCTCTTGCTCTAACGATCGCGGCGATACCTCACTTGTGTGGTTTGAACACCGTTTTCATATGCGGGCGCTACTCGCGTATGCGTTCGCTTCTGCGCGCGAGCTCGTCGGGACGGGGCGATTTAAAAAATTTTTTGTTTGTTTTCGTATTTATTTGTTAATTTTACCAATTTTTAACACTAAAATAATAAAAAAAAAAAATTATCACTTTTATTCCTATTACAAGGAATGTAAACATCCCTTGTAATAGAAAAAAGCATGACAGGTCCTCTTAAATATGAGATCTGGGGTCAAAAAGACCTCAGATCTCATATTTAGGCTAAAATGCAAAAAAAAAAAAAATTTAAATGTCATTTTTCAAATGACATTTAAAAAAAGATGTCTCTTTAAGACGCTGTTTGGAACTGACGTTTGACGTCACTTCCGCCCAGCAGAGCTACGGGGATGGACGAGGGAAATTTTTTCCCTCACTCGCATCCCCGCTGACCAGACGAGCGCACCCGATCGCCTCCGCCGCTACCGACGGCTCCGGTAAGCGGCGGAGAGCGCAGCGGGAGGGGGGGGACGCTCGTCCACCACCGATAACGGCGATCTCGCGGCGATTCTGCCGCGGAGACCGCCATTATCGTTTACCCGACCGCCCACAGAAGAGATGGATATCTCGTTTGTGGCAGCAGCTGCTGCCGTTACCGAGATATCCATCTCTAAAGTGCCGACGTATACCTGCGGTGGGCGGTCGGGAAGTGGTTAATTAGTTATTTATAAAATACATGTATTTTCTTTGGATTAATTGCAATGCCTTTTATTAAACAGAATAATAAAAAATGTCCTTGAGTAAAATGAATTGTAATATATCTTCTGGATTCAAATACTATTTTGAGTTTTTATTAAAGGGGTTTGTAAACCCTAGACATGTGCATTCATTTTCGTCCGAATGCATTTTCGTCTGAATTTCAGGGATTTTCTCTTTCGCTTTAACAAACGAAAACAAACACGCAGAAACAGAAACAGAAACAGTTCAATATGGATAGAAGATTCAACATGACGGTGACAATGGCGTTCTCTGTCTATCAAACCTGCAGTCGAATGTGCCTAACCTAACCTTAGTCCGAGATTATTCGACATAGAGAGAAAAGATTCAACATTATAGAGACATGAAGATTCGTTGAAGCAGCTAAAAACATACGATCGCCACGAGCGGACATTTATGGTCAAATGCTCCGTTCATAGGCTGTAGAAGACTTCTAATGTTGGTTAACTAGTAATAATAATGAATAAAAATAATTATTACTAGTCATACAACATTAGAACTCTACTATAGCTTGTGGGCGGAGCATTCGACCGGAAATGTACGATTGCGTTGTCGTACAGTTTAGCTGCTTAGTCGAATCTTCTTAGAACATTCAACGGACATCATGAGCCTTCAATGACAGATTCAACCTTAATTCATTTGGATCTTCAGACAAATGCATTTTTTAACTAAACAGAATAAATAAAAACACATTTTGAGAATAACTAAATAAATGTATTTTTCGCACGAAAACAAAATTTCAAAACAAATGTGCACATGTCTACTAAATGTTTTTTCACCTTAATGCATTCTATGCATTAAGGTGAAAAAACACCTTGCAGTGTCCGCCCCCCCGAGCCCCCATTTTACTTACCTGTGCCCCCGCTGCTGTCAATGAAATCCAATGATGGGGAGCGGGGTCGAGTCATACACTTGGCTGCTATGTACCCCGTGTGTACCACACGGGAGTGTGCTCGCAAGGTAACCCGCTCGGGGGAGGGCTTCCCAGAGGGGGTTAGCTATTGCGGGGAGGAGCCACGAGAGCCGCTTAAGCAGAAGAGGATCATAGAGGCCCCTCTGTGCAAATATAACTGCACAGTGGAGGTAAGTATGACATGTTTGTTATTTTTTTCTTTTTTTTAAAAACTGAAACTTTAGTATCCCATTCATGCACATCGACTAGAAGCTTTGATAAAACAGTATGGGAACCTTTTGTTCCTCAATAAAAGACTAGGCTAGTTAGAGCAAGAAAATACTCATGTATTATTATTTTTTTAAATTACTATTTGCTTTTTTTTGTACTGTGCCAGTAATTTGAGTTAAGTGAACTAATAAGGGGTTCAAAGCAACCCCCAATCCAGGTCACTTCTAGGTTGAGTTGCAAAATATTTGATATTAACCACTTGCCCACCTTTTTCAGATTCGGTGTTTACGAGACTAAAACTGTTATTTTTGCTAGAAAATTACTTAAACCCCCCAAACATTATATTTTTTTTTTTCTAACACCCTACAGAATAAAATGGCAGTCATTGCAATACTTTTTGTCACACCGTATTTGCGCAGCGGTCTTACAAGCGCACTTTTTTTGAAAAAAAAAAACACTTTTTTGAATAAAAAAATAAGACAACAATAAATTTGGCCCAATTTTTTTATATATTGTGATAGATAATAATACCCAACATGTCACGCTTAAAAATTGCGCCCGCTCGTGGCATGGCGTCAAACTTTTACTCTTAAAAATCACGATAGGCAACGTTTAAAAAATTCTACAGGTTGCATTTTTTGAGATACAGAGGAGGTCTAGGGCTAGAATTATTGCTCTCGCTCTAACGATCGCGGCGATACCTCACTTGTGTGGTTTGAACACCGTTTTCATATGCGGGCGCTACTCGCGTATGCGTTCGCTTCTGTGCGCGAGCTCGTCGGGACGGGGCGTTTTACATTTTTTTTTCTTATTTATTTTTAATTAGTTTAGAATTTTATACATCGAAATAAATAAAAAATAAAAATTATCACTTTTATTCCTATTACAAGGAATGTAAACATCCCTTGTAATAGAAAAAAGCATGACAGGTCCTCTTAAATATGAGATCTGGGGTCAAAAAGACCTCAGATCTCATATTTAGGCTTAAATGCAAAAAAAAAAAAAAAAAAAAAAAATGTAATTTTTCAAATCTCAGAAAAAAAAAATGTTTCTTTAAGACGCTGTGCGGGACTGACGTTTTGACGTCACTTCCGCCCAGCAGAGCTATGGGGGACGGGTGGGGGCGATTTTTCCCTCACTCAGCAAGAGGCCAGCAAGAGGACCCGATCGCCTCCGCCGCTACCGACGACTCCGGTAAGCGGCGGAGGGCGCGGGAGAGCGGCGGGAGGGGGGGGGGCCTCTCCCGCCACCGATAACGGCGATCTTGCGGCGAATCCGCCGCTGGGACCGCCATTATCGTGTACAGCACTGCCCACGGAAAAGATGGATATCTCGGTTGTGGCAGCAGCTGCTGCCGTTACCGAGATATCCATCTTTAAAATCATGACGTCTTTTTCCTATGACACCGTGGGCAAGTGGTTAAAGAATAAGTTCAGCTTTTCGGGCAGAATTTCACTTTTTATAAATAGAGTTTTTTTTTTTCCCAATGCCATTTCTGGCCCCACCATCCCAATATGCTTTTCTCTCACTTAAATAATCCGCAGGAGGTTTAGAATCTTGTCAGTTTTTTTGTATCTTTGAATGGATTTTCAGATTGCATCACTTCCTGTAGCTTGTATCAGCATTCACTTCCTATATGCCATCTCCCAGAAGCCTTAATTTCCTTGTTGCATCACAGAAGAGTCCACCACTGTGGATCACACCTCCCTCATTACAATATGACCTTCCACTTACTTCCTATACAATCTGATTTTACAATCTCTTTTAAATATTTCATCTGCTATGTAGTACAAGGGCCTGTCTGATTTGATACAAATTGATACAAATTGAATGGATTGTTCAGGTCACATAAGGCAGCCCGTTGATTTTAATAGCTGCACTACACCTGGTAAAGTGGAACTATTTTGTACGTATTTTACTGCATTTATCACTTGTTTTTTCATGTGACAAAATGTGTGTTTGCTTCTGTGTTTGGTGTGCCACTAACAATTACTGCCACTAAAAGCACAACTAGGTCATTTTAGGTGTAAAAATGTGGTCATACACTATACAACCTGATTGTGCAATCTCTGTAAAATCTCCTTTAGATTTACCAAAACTATATAATAGGAGGACACGCCATCTATCCAATCATGCTATATTCAATCAGACAGGCCTTTGCTCTACATTAGGGGTGTCCTGAGTCCCATGGGCTGAATGTTGTCCCAGGGAGTTTAGCATGCACCCTGAGCCCGTCTCAGGGGACGCTGGGGAAGCCAGGCAAATGCACACACGGAGGAATGCTGGCGGTACTGTGAAAACTTACTGTAGTTTATGGGTGAAGGTGTGCTAATGAGGTCAGCTGGAAAACGTCTTCTTGTGTCGTACTGGCTCTGAAGTGATATGCAAAATATAGCCATGGGTGAGGTAGGCCTTATTTCCAAAATCAAAGAAAACTTGTATTTCTGTGCAAAGGAGGTACATTAATGGTATATTGGTACATAGGGGAGCTGTATGTTAGAAAAAAAAAGAAAAAGATGAACTCAACCTTTAACCTCTCTAAGGTTTTGGGTTATCCAGGTCACAGTACATCTAGAAAAATTGTGTCACATTTAACTGGCTTTATTCTGTAATGTTGAAGATATGTAGATATATAAGATATTTGTAGCTAGTCCGTGTATCTATATTCAAACAGGTGGCACCAACACATTAATCCAATTACCATGGGAAGTTATCCTTGTACTTACTGTAACTAGGTGCTGTTGAAGGAAAGGCCCATCAAGGAAAATACTTGGTCAGTCTTGAGTTTTGTTCTACTTTAGAGAGTCTTAGCTTGTTTCAGATATTTTCTTACATACTCAATAGCTTTTGCTAAATAAGTGACAAGGGATGTAGCATCATAAGACACCACTGTTTCTTCTGGCTCTAAATTCAATTTGCACACCTTAATACATTCTTTAGAGTTATGCATATGGTGTACCATGTTGCCAACAAAGATAACTGTTACAGACAGAAACATGATTGTGTTTTTCCCCTGAATAATTTTAAGGGAATTGGATCATATTTGTGGATGATATGTGGGTTGATATTGGAACATTGAAAACACAAACTTTTGGTAAACACATGAACTCAGTAGACATCAACATAAAGTTTACATGGGCAGACACAGAATAAGAAAAATAAATTGTGTTTGGACTGTGTCTTAAATGTCAAGGAGGGGTTGACTTGGGCATGCAGGTGTAGGCGAAACCAACCCACACACATCAGCATCTGTTTTTTTGAATTTCACCACCTAGTAAAACACAAACTGGGTGTTGTTAGAACATTGCAACATATGGCTGACACGGTAACAATGGACACAGAGTCTAAAGACAAAAAAAAGATACCTCTCAGGTGCTGAAGGTTTTTGTCTAACCAACATGTGCTTTTGTGAAAACATCCGCAAGGTCAAACAAAAACACAAGCCATCAAACAGATCATGTTTATTTCCTTGATACATTTAGCATTTTCTATGTATATTGCAGTTGTCCCTGAGACCTAAAACTGGTCTGTAAATTCTGTTCCAACCCTGGTTCTATATCCTGCCAATCAACACTAAGGCCCTGTACACACGAGGAGACATGTCCGATGAGACAGGTCAGGCGGACCGTTTTCATCGGACATCTCTGAAGGAATATTTTGATCTGATGTGTGTACACACCATCAGACCAAAATCCCTGTGGACCAGAACGCGATGACGTAGAAGAAATCGACATGCTGGCAAAAGGAAGTTCAATGCCTTACACATGCGTCGAATCATTTTGACGCATGCGTGGGATTTCGGTCCGATGGTTGGGCGTACTAACCATTGGACATGTCCGACGGACAGGTTTCTAGCGGACAAGTTTCTAAGCATGTTTAGAATCTTTTGTCCGCTGGAAACCTGTCCGCTAGGCCGTGCACACGATCGAACATGTCCGCTGAAACTGGTCTGCGGACCAGTTTCAGCGGACATGTCTCCTCGTGTGTACGCGGCCTAAAACTTGCCCTTAGTCTTGGCTGCTTCTTCTTTTCAAGACACAAGGGCAACAGACTCTACATTCCTACATCATTTCAAGAATCCAAGAATAAATATGAAATTTTGTAGCCTACTAGTCCTATGGATTTGATGGCTGCATTTGTTTTAATTTTTCAGGCTAAGAACATTTTAAGTAATTACAGAAAATACATATGTCCTTGTCACTTTCTGTGAGATAAACTGGACACAAAAGCAATGTAAAATGTATTGTGTAAACTGCTAATTGTCTCACCCCATATTAGAGGTCCAGGCTGAGTGGAAATCGTTCATACATACATTGAAGTAACCATCCAGGGATATAAAATGGTATTCACAGCTGTTGGAAAGAAACATGAGTTAAAATGATATTTCTGAAGTTTATACACATCTGTTTATACAACAAGCTGACACGTGCAATCCCATGGGTTTAAAAGGTACAGAGGAATTTGACCCCAGGCAGGGGGGCCTGGCTCATGAGTGTGTGTGTGTGTGTGTAAGACAATACTCTGCAAGCAAGCTTACGATGCTGCCCCTAGTGGCCAATAAAAGGGCTATCGCTTGACAATATCTCATTGGACAAAATGCAAGGGGGAGTGGCTATGAGTGGGAGTGTGTGTTCAAGTAGAAAGCTCACAAAGAATGAATTCAGTCTCTCTCTTTACTGAAAAGCCTGCCATGAGGCTGTGTCATTGCCATCTTGCTGGCGCTTTGCTCTGACTGTTATTTGGGACTAAATCATACGGCCCAGAGAGGCCTAGAGAGGCCTAGCTCTTTTTCCATCTGGGCACATAGAGGAGGGAATAAGTATCTTTCATTATTATTATTATTATTATTATTATTATTATGATAGACTTTAGAGATATCTGTTGTTAGTATATGATATACCTATTTGTAAAGGAAATAAATGTAACTTGTTTACTAAGCAAATATGTCTTCATAGCTAGCATTATATCATTAGGCCTAGCATACTCTGGTAGATTAGTCTAGCAATAAAGACACATACAAATTAATACATATATGCAATAGCTATATAAGTTCAGCAAAGTGTATAGTTTTTGCAGGTGTTTTCTTCAGCATTACCAATAAAGAAGAAAAAAACTGGGGAAAAAAATGAAGTCACTTTATCTCACGACTGGTAAGCTGCAATATACAATATTATTTTTTGAGTCTAGATACATTTTAACTTGGGTCTATCAGTAGACAGCCAAGGGTAATGAAACAGCCTTATTGTTCTTTTAGAAAGTGCCGCTTTAAAATAAAAACTTTGATTTATGGAAGTAAAAGGCTTTGCTTCTTATTTAGCAGAACCAGAACAGAAGATATTTTCATAAAAATACATTTTTTGGCCCTGTATTGTAACAAAAATGGAATAGTCATGGGAATGACTAGCAAATGGTAAACTTCAAAACACTGCATAAAATAGAACTACACCTATGCCATTAGGCTAAAAGTATTTTTTTTTTTTTTATGGTTAACAATTTTCTGTTGTAAATGTACCCTACTGTGAAATCAATATGATATACTAATATTCTCTATACTGGAGAGCTGCTGTTCCTGGGTAATTGATATCTACACTGAGTTGATAGATACCTGCATTTATAACTGTTTCAAGACAATAGCAGATATCACACAGCTTATGTTAGCTTGCAGAACACATCCTGATGTGTCTTTTCCATTTATACCAGAGGTCTAAAATTTTGAACAGAGCAATGACAGAATGCTATACAATGTGAAACTAAAATTGAATTCATCTGTGTTGGTTAGTGTACACGATGCTGGCTTACAAATTAGTTGGCAATATGTATGGAATGTTTTTTTTTTTAAAACGTAGGCATGTGTGCAATATTATAATTCTTTGATATGTCATAACATGTGTTGAGAAAGTTCATGAACGTGATGTTCAATTTTTTTTATGCTGTAATTTACTAATGTTATTAGTGTGTTTTTAAGAATGAAAACATGAATATTTAGGCATCTGTAATTAAAAAGAAATAAAAATCATATTTAGAAATTGGAACGCTCAAAAGAGCCTTTTTGTTTCAATATCTGAAATCCCACTCACCCCTTTTACAGGAGCCTCACCTCATGGGCAGTAAAATCCTAATGTTAAAAAAGCTGCGGATACAAAAGGCACTCCAACCCACTTACTCCAGATTTGCCAGAGAGGTTTTGGTTCTAGTGCATTGATCCCCAGGGTAAATTTGTGGTATTAGTTTTCAGATTATGGTTTCAAAGATATATATTGGTTAATAAGTATGTTCCTCCACCCTTCTCGCCTACTGTTTTATATGGTGTTCTAGAAAGGATCTCCCCCTTTTTCCCTGAAAAAATACTGGTTATGGGAGATTTTAATGCCTCATATGCTCTATATGATCAACACAGATATTTTTCCGGCATGCTGTCGGTGCGGTGCTTCACAGGGTGATTTTTCAAACATCTTTTGCCACTGTCCCAGGGCCAGGAAATACTGGGAAGAGGGGCTGATAGAAAATATAGCGCCGACTGTTGCTAAGAGAACACTGATAGTGCTTTTCCTGCCAGGAAAAATATAGCTATGCAATTTAAGAAACCCTCCACACCATCTTAAGCTTGGTGGCAAAATGTTTCTTATTCTAAATATATATAAACACTGGTGTGCCCGCGCCTGTTTGTTTACCAGACTTCTCTTACAAGTCGTATCAGCAGAGAGCATCGATAGTTTCCAAAAACTATTGGTCAGGCACATAACGACCACAACATACAGGGATATACGATGTACTATTGACATAAACACATACACACACATGATAGGTTGAACTGGATGGACTGGTATATTTTTTCAACCTCACCAACTACTTAACTATGTAACTATGTGTGGACCATGTGTACATGCACCTTTTTCAACTGCGTTTTTACATGCATTGGGGTGGCATTCAGAATGAATGACAGCCCCAGGTATTTTCCCACAGCAGCACGTTTTCACTATGGGTGGTTGCAGGGGGGGGCTGAATCACTGCAGTTCCCACTCCTGCAGCCACCCACATAGATGTGAACTGAGCATAATACATATTAAATCAGTAATACTGTATAAAGCAGCAGTTATTGTGTAGTATGCATTTCCCTGGGATAAAGACTTGAGAATTCACTATTCCATTGTTCTAACTGCTTCAATTTGATTAAAGAATAAATGTTTTATCCATTGCTGTATATTATTGCACTTTGAACAGACTCATTAAATAATGTGGAACTTTTATTACATACCACTGATTTTTTTTTACTGCCAATATGCCACAAAGGCCCGGATTGATTGCATATCATTACAGCTCTATTGAATATGTATAAATGACATGGCCAATATTAGATTTATTTAATACTACAGCAGTATCATTTAAATTTACTGAAACCAACATTACATTTGTTGCCCAAAGAAAAGAAGTGTTTATTTTTATTCACCATGCTGCAATGTGAGAATGGAAGAGGAAATTGCATTGGTTTCTGTGGTCCACATATTGGTAAACTGTGGCTGCGTGTTATACACAGGGGGCTGTGGAAAGTATTTTTCCTGAAACTTCCCTCTTAAATTTAGGGTGTGTGTTATACGCCTGTGCATGTTATACGCCTATAAATATGATAATTCTTCTGTTGTCCTTTGAAAAATAAACAATGTACCTTATAGTATAAAAAGCAGTCCAGTTGATTTGCCAAAAGTGTAGTGATTGTTTATCTAACAATAAGGTGAAAGTTTGTTAATATATTATGGAATAAAAACTGAGGTATATGGAAGCTGGCAATCGTTTAGAGTGGGAAGATAATGTTGTTTTGTTTATTTGTTTGTTTTTTCATTTGTTTTAATCTTGGACATAAAACTTTATTTAAAACTGCAGACTGAGGTGTCATTTCACAGCAAACATTGGTTAAACAAAATTAACCAAGTACATGGTCTATTGTACTCTTATGTCACTCTTATGCCGCGTACAGTCGATCGGACATATCGACAACAAAACCGTGGATTTATTTCCGACGGATGTTGGCTCAAACTTGTCTTCCATACACACGGTAGCACAAATGTTGTCAATTCCGAACGCCAAGAACCTGGTCACGTACAACACATACGACGGCATTATTAAAGTGTTGTTCAATACCAGTCAAGTTAGTAGAAGTTTGGTGAGAGACGATTCGCGCTTTTCAGCCTCATGCTTTTCAGTCTATTACACAGTGATGAATGTGCTATCTCCATTACGAATGCTAGTTTTACCAGACCGAGCACTACCGTCTCGTACTTGATTCAGAGCATGCACGGAATTGTCCACACACAATCAGAATTTAAGAGAGCGAATGTACACTCCATTATGGTTCCATGTAATTAACAAGCTTTAAAAGAAATGTGATGTGTGATTATGTTGATACTACTTATATTAAATGAGTGAGTGAGTGAGTTTAAGATGTAAATGGAATGGAACCTATGGAACACTGAGAAAATAAAGAAACAATTGAGGAAATAAGAACATAAAGGTTGAGGATAAGTGTAATTGTTTAATTGAACTTTGCAAATGCTTTCATGAATAGCAAAGAGGTTGGGAAAAGTAAGTAGCATTTATGCCATGGTTCTCACATGTTTCAATCGTATCTTGTTTGTTAACGAGGGCAGTGGTCAATTTTGGTTGCTTACAATCCAGCAGACTAAGTCGGTCACATCGCTAATAAATGGGATTTTGTCTGTCTTACAAAGTCTGGTGATCAGTATCTAGTTGCTAGCAGGATATGGGTAGTTGTTATTCTAAAGTTTGGTGGAATCAAATCTATACCAATGTTTAGAATGGCCATTTGTGGTGTGATTTTTGCACTGTGATCGTGAAATATTAGATATCAAGTCAGATACATCTGACCAGAGCTTATTCAAATGTTGACATGCCCAAAATATGTGATGAAGTGTACCAATTTGCCTGCAGAGTCTCCAACAAGAGGGGTTAGAGATGAATCAAAACTCAGCTAGTTTCTCAAAGTTATTTTTTGTGTCAATTCCCAGAGTGATGCACACTTTGTGGACTTATAGATAGAATTTAAGGCACTTTGCCATTGATGGTCAGTAAATTGCTGTTGTAGATCCTCCTCCCATTTCCTGAAGGGTAGAGATTTGGTAAATACTCTTTTTTACTTGTAGCATAGCATATATTAGAGAAATGCCCTTGCATTTTTGGCTATTGTAAAAGTAGTAGTTTCATATGTCAGCAGGGATTGCTCCCTCCAAGCGACGGCAGGAGGAGACACACTGGTAAATTTTATGATATGTCAAGAAATCCTTGGATGGTGCCTTATATATTTCTTGGACTTGTGCGAATGATTTGTGCGCTAATTTGTCACGTAGCTCTGAAGTCAAGGTGAATCGGTCTGTAATCCATCTGGGTATGATTAGGTACGGTGTTATTAGACGCAGTGGGCCAGATTCACAGAGCGATTACGTCGGTGTAACAGGAGATGCGTGGCGTAAGTCTAAATTTGCGCATGCGTTTCGATACTCCGCATCCCCAAAACTAGATACGCAAGAAATCTACTTTTTTTTTCCAGCGTAATTTCGATAGACAGGCGCATCCGTCCGCGCAAAACTGCGCTAGACACACCATTGATTTGCTATTCAAATATGCTAATGAGGGAGTTACGGGATCCACAAAAGAATGTTGGTGCAGTGCAGGCTACGCGCTGTGCGCAACAGCTGCACGGCCTGTCTAAAATTAGACCATATAAAAGATGGTATAAAATTAGACAATTCGTCTACATGTCAGAGAAAGCAACACTGTTAGTGAGGAGCTGAGCAGTCACACGTGTTGCAAAACAATCTGTATGCCAACATGCCAGTGGCATCCATGCTCATAGCTATACTACTGACTTTAGATGAGCAAAGAAGGAGGAGGGCACGGAGGAGGGCACGGGAGAGGATATATATTTTTTTTACAATACATTTTTCTTTGCTTTTAAGAAACATTTTTACAAAAAATATACATACATATATGCATCAATACATAACATACATACAAATTACAAACACGGTCTCACTATCTTTCAATATCTCTTTAAAACCTTGATGGATATAATAATCTAATCTGATACAAGCCCCTCACTCTTCACTTGATATATCACACACGCATAGACATCTTTGGCATGAGTGATTCTGAGGTGTCTCGCATCTTCAGATTCACCCCTCATGCCATCCTGGAATTAACCACAACCCTGCAGGAGCCCAACACATGACACCACCCATGACAGCTACATATACAATCATAGCCCCATCCCCACAGATTTCGAACAGAACATGTATGGGGACAGCTGGCTGGTTGGTGAGTGACATGGGTGGCAGGCATGACTGTCCCCCCCATGATGCTGAAATCACAAGGGGCACATGCACTACTAACATCCTCCTGTCTTCTCCCTTCAGGGTGACTCTGCATATGCACTGGGACCCCATCTCATGACTCCTATACGGAACCCCTCTAACCAAGGCTACCCCGTCTTCTGAAGGAAGAGCAGCCAGGAGCCAGCTCACATTAGGCATCTTTGCACGTTAAACACACACATTAATCATGGCACAATGAGAATGCATACATGCACACCACTGTGGTCCCTAGCACAGACACATCACATCATCATCACATTGGATTGGCACAAGCCCACCATGCAGGACTTGTGAGCAGCAACGCCATGCCACGGCTCCAATTATGTCACTGTAATTTCATACACCATTCACACGGACCTGGGGATCACTTATTAAATTAGGGTGACACCCCTTTTCCGGCAGGAATGTCACCCCCACATTCCCAAATCATACACAAACAGAACCAAAAAAAATAAAAAAATTGACCAGCAAAAATAAAAAATGCCCAGCAAAAATATAATTTAAACAAAATAACAACAAAGAAAACACATAAAAGACAAAAATCACTCTGCAAAACAGTCCCCAAATATCTCAAAGACATGTCACAAACAAACAAACAAACGCTAATAAACAACAGAACAAAAGCACCTTGCTGTATAGGAAGGGATACAAAGGGATGTACTTTTGCAAAGGAAGTGCGTTTGTGTCTGTCTATCTATGCTGTCTGCGTAGTTCACTAAGTTGCCCTAGTCCACTTCCAATTTCACTGATTGCGCCGTTCCCGAGTTGTGAACATGCGCACAGAGGTGTTGACCATGGTCTGCTTCAAGCGCGCATTTGCGAGCCGGCCGGCCCTTCATTTGCATGGGGTCACGGCTCATTTCAATGTAACACGCCCACGTCCTTCCCAATTTGAATTACTCCGCCTTGCGCCTCTGAAATAACATTGCGCAGGTGCAAATTTCTGCGCAAAACTGACAAGAATAGGGTGATTGTGCCGCTACATTGCGCCAGTCTAACGTAAAGGCGGTGCGCTACGCCGGTCCAATAATGCGCAGATGTACGTGAATCTGGCCCAGTGTTTTGAGGGGAATTTGGAGTGCTTTGGTGGTTGGTTGTGACCATTTGGAATGACATAGTGTCTTCCAAGCGGTAACTGAGGCCCGGATGGTTGGGGCAAGAAACTTACAGCTGGGGGAATCAGTTGTACTAAACAACCAATGTTTAAGGTTGCCTCCCGGGATCATCGTGGATTTTATGTGACTTGATGGGAGACGTATTCTGCCGAGAAAACCGGTCGTGTGTACACTTTTCGCCGAGAAACCCGTCGGGAAACTCGTCGAGCCAAAAAGAGAGCATGTTCTCTATTTCCTCATTGGGCAATGGGAAAAATTTGGCTCGACAAGTTTTTAACTGCCGAACTAGGAACTCGATGGGGAAAACGATGTGTTTCGCCCAACGAGTTTCTCGGTCATGTGTACGCCGCCTCAGAGGAAGGCCGGCCTGGTCTTAAAGTGGATAATGGCTGAAGTACTCCTTGGATATTGTGCTTCTCAATGTGACCAGACTGTGAAAAAGTCTCACACGTGTGGTATCGCCATACTCAGTATAAGTAGCCGAATGTGTTTTGGGGTGCAGTTGCAAGTATTACTATGCTGTGTGTGAGAAATAACTTGTTAATATGAAGTTTTTGTCAAATTGAATGAAGACAAATTACTAATTTACAAAATTATATATTTGTTTATCTTTTCAAAATGTTTGATCATTTTCATTTGTAGCACAAAAAACTAAAACATTAATTTGGGTACAGTGTTGCATGACTGAGTAATTCTCATTCATAGTGTGAGAGCTCTGAAAGCTGAAAATTGGTCTGGGTAGGAAGGTTGTGAACATGCCCAGTATTGAGGTGGTTAAGCTGAAAGGCAACCACTTCTAGACCTAGAACCTAATGGAAATCACTTTAGTAGTGGTGCCTACTACAGAGATTTTCAGCTTCCACTGGCCAGGAATGGAACATGCATACTTACATTAGTCCAAACTAGACTAGTGTAACTATGCAGAAATAGCCATAACTCAAATACAGCATTAATCCACAATATAAACAATAAAGATGTTGTAAATGTATGATTAAACAATCAAAGTTATAATTTATTATTGTATACTACAGTATGTCAAGGCTCTGTAGTAAATTGAAATGGTGTACTAGAGTTTCAACTATCTTGTTTAAGGAATAATTTGGAATGGCAATTATAATTTTAGAAAGATGTAACTGTCCTTGGGACCCTATATCATCATTGGTCTGGCGTAAATAACCCTGGAAGGAGTTTAAATGATAACATTTTAGTGAAAGAAGCTCCTTTCTCTCAATTTGCTGGTTTAATACTTTTTGTTTGAGAGTTGTTTTAATACTGGATTTCTTTCTTGCTAGATAGATTATTTTGTATATATTTAGGTGATCATTAGGTGATTTACTAATAAAATACTGCTTTTGATGATGTACTGTAGTTAGCAGTATTACATAATTACATTAAATACCAGTGCTGCAATAATATGTTTCAGTTATTTATTTAGACTAATACTTGTGCAGAGGCAACACAGTGAAATTCAGGATTTTCACATCAGCAATAATATTAATGATTTAAACTGCAACCAGGAAAGCTGTCATAAAGTTAATTCCTCCAGTCTTACAGTCACTTAAGAGAAACACTGATGAATTTACATAACTACTGCAAAGATCTGAGCTGTTATAAATCACTTCTCCTTCTGCTGGGTAGTCTTCTAATGCTGAAAATTAAATTTATATGTTAGCTTTTCAGATATTCTTGGCTGACTTCCACACTGTAAATAAACTGTACCTCTGCCAAGGTAATTAGAACTGCAGCAAATTTTCTGCCAGAGTTTAAAGTGGTAAATAAGCAACACAAGCCTCCCTTGGAGATACACGCAATTATAAAATTGGTTTGAAACAAGCAAAACACTGAAACCATTTTTTTTTTTATTTATGGAAAAAAAGTTATAGCAAATTACAAAGATGCACACAGAGAACAAAACAATGATTTTTTTTTGTACTAGAAACATCAGTCTTAGACAACAATTGGATTCAACGGCTTGTTGTCATGGTGAAATTGTTCCAGTGTTCTAGAATGTTGAAACAATTGATACAAGCCATGCATACATTTTCAGAATTAAAAATTTTTTTGTAACACTTTTATATTGAAGGTTTAATGTTCCCCCCCCCCCCCCACAATCTCACATTGATATTCACAGGGTAATTGCAATGTTTCATCTAAATAACAATGACAAGCTTGTAGAAAATATTTACAAATCAAATTGAGCAAGGTTGCTATGAGTATTTTCCTGCACCTGTCTTTAAGATTGTTAAAGGAGGATCTTTATAGTATTTCCCTAATGTATGCAAAATGCACTGTATGTAAAGAAAATCATCCATCCCTACTTGCTGTGGTTCCTTCTGCTGACTTCTATGTCACTACTGTGTCCTGTAGTGACATAGGGGCTGATGGCAGGAACCAGGGCCGGACTGGCCCACCGGGAGACCGGGAAAACTCCCGGTTGGCCGGCTGCCTGGCTGCTCCTGGAGGCCGGTGTGAGGGCAGCGGTGCCCGAAAAAACATGGCTACGTCCGGGCTGGCCGACATACAACTGTATGTTTGGATTTGGCCGATTTCTGCTCTGTTAGCCTGGCCCCTCCTATGTGTCTGTGTCATTTCCTGTGTGCGCCGCCATTTTGTTTGCCCGGGTTTGCGGCTGGCACACACTAGTTCCTATCCAGCCCTGCTTGCGACAGTGCGCATGCGCGAATGCGCGCGTCTGTCTGTTGGTCATCCCGGAAGGATGATTCTTTCTATTTCCCCCCCTCCGCAGGTAAGTGTGTTGTGCTGTGCCAGTGAATGGCCTTTTTTGATCTGTACCTTTGCTCCCCTGATTCTCTGATTGCGGATTGTGCTGGGCATGCGTGATTCGTGATGCGGGGGGGGGAGGTGGGGGTTAGTGATTGCATACAGCTGCTTTTGCAGCTAGGATGGCCTATCATGGGCGTTTTTTTATGGATATTTTTGCTATATATGTGGGTGTGTCCCCTCCATGCAGCCTCTGACCTCCTGCCCCCCCTCCACCACCACTGACTTCTGCAACCTCTGACTTCCTGTCCCCCCTCTGCAGCCTCTGACCTCCTGTCCCCCCCTCTGCAGCCTCTGACCTCCTGCCCCCCCTCTGCAGCCTCTGACCTCCTGTCCCCCCCTCCGCAGCCTCTGACCTCCTGCCCCCCCTCTGCAGCCTCTGGCCTCTGCAGCCTCTGACCTCCTGTTCCCCACTCCGCAGCCTCTGACCTGTCCCCTCCCCACAGCCTCTGACCTCCTGTCCCCCCCCTCCGCAGCCTCTGACCTTCTGCCCCCCCTCTGCAGCCTCTGGCCTCTGCAGCCTCTGACCTCCTGTTCCCCCCTTCGCAGCCTCTGACCTGCTGTCCCCCCCTCCGCAGCCTCTGACCTCCTGTCCCCCCCTCCGCAGTCTCTGACCTCCTGTCTCTCCCTCTGCAGCCTCTCACCTCCTGTCCCCCCCTCCACAGCCTCTGACCTCTGCAGCCTCTGACCTCCTGTTCCCCCCTCTGCAGCCTCTGACCTGTCCCCTCCCCGCAGCCTCTGACTGCCTGTTTTCCCCTCCGCAGCCTCTGACCACCTGTTCCCCCTCCTCAGCCTCGAAACTGTCCCCTCCCCGCAGCCTCTGACCTCCTGCCCCTCCTCCACAGCCTCTGACCTGTCCCCTCCCTGCAACCTCTGATCTCCTGCCCCCCTCCTCAGCAGCCTCTGACTTCCTGTCCCCTCCTCAGAAGCCTCTGACCTCATACCCCCCCTCCGCAGCCATTGACCTCTACAGCCTCTGACCTCCTGTCCCCCCTCTGCAGCCTCTGACCTCCCCTGTACCGTCCGCAGCCTCTGACCTCCCCTGTACCGTCCACAGCCTCTGACCTCCCCTGTACCATCCGCAGCCTCTGACCTCCCCTGTACCGTCCGCAGCTTCTAAACCTCCCCTGTACTGTCTGCAGCCTCTGACCATCTCTTGTCTTATATCAGGTCTGGAGAGGAGTTGAGAGTGGGAGTGCTGCCAGGATAAGGGTCATGGAAGAAGTCAGACATGTATGGACTGTGGAGAGGAAACTATGGGATAAAACCAGAGCCACCAAGCTGGAGGAGCCTGACTGAGCCCCGCAAGGTGCAGCTGAGAGGAGGTCAGTGACAGCACGGCCAGACCAGTCCTAGGAGGGGTCAATACAATATTGTAAGGGGGCACTGATCTAAAGGTTTCCCCCTTATATCAGTAAACCCTCTTACCTTAGTGTTCACTTTCTGCGTTAGGTGGTCTCTGGTCACCAGAGTCCTCCCCACATTCCCAGAGTTCCCCTTTATATCATAGTCTGCAGGATTTAACCTTACAGTGCACTCTGATGTAAAGGGGAATGCAGTGGACTCTGATATAAGTGGGGTCTCTGGTCACCAGTGCCCCCCTTTATATCAGAGTTCGACCCCTTTCACACTGAGACGCTTTGCAGGCACTATAAGGCTAAAGATAGCGCCTGCAAATCGCCGTGAAAGAGCCGCTCCTCACACTCCTCCACCGCTCCTGCCCATTGAAATGAATTGTCACCGCAGCTATACTGCCGGCAAAGCGCATGACGTTATGATGTTATGGCTGGTATAAAAATGTGAAATTATTACCAGTCCGGCCCTGGCAGGAACCAGAGAACACACCAGGAAGGGTAAAGAAGGGTAAAAAGGTCTAAAGTCTATATTCCATTATCCTAGTTTATAATGCATAGTAGCCATAAAGCACTCAAAAGGGTCGACCAGGAAAGATGTCTTAGGCTAAGATAGAGACGTAAACCTCTCTTACCAAAGGGTTTTGCTTCTGTAGAAAGAGGTTTATAAAATTTTGACTGGAATCTGTTTGGGAAAGGGGTTCTATTATTAGCCAACATTTTTATCACTAACTGGACTTTATTAACAGGGGCATTTAAAGTATCACATCACTCCACCAACAATTAATAATGGCCTGCTTTTGTAATCAATGCACCCAACATCACTGGGTCGGAGGACTGTGGCATGCATAACAGTAGTGTTATGGTCTAGAATAGAAGCAGGCACAGTAGTTAGTTCTATAGTATCAGGATATTTTAGTATAAGAATATGGCAGACATGTGCACTCTGATCAACTTCACCAACAGTGAGCTGACTTTATTGTCCAAATCTATTATTTTTTTTTTGCATGAGCAGTGTATTAATGTGAATTGTCGCCAACACATGAATATTAAGGATAATCACTGCCATGCCTTTTTAGTCTGTAATGTGTTGCATTAAAGATGGAGTATTTTGTCATTCTGTTTCAGTTTTGCTCACTTCCTTGTATTTGAACCTGATGTACAATATAATATAGCCCCACATGACAGTTTTCAACGTCCCCACAGCAAGATGGGGGTGTCCCAATGCTATAGGTTGACACTTTTCTGGTTCTCTGCAGTGTGTTTTTAACACTGGGGCGGAGCGCTTGTGGGACATTAGAAAAAGTCCTTGAACCAGCATCTTTGGTGCAGGTTGGAAGCGCTAATAATAGCGTTCCCAAAACGCTACTGTCCATTGCTTTAGTGCTGAATGGCATGGCGCTTTAGTATGAAAGTAGCCTTATTGGTATGTGCTTCCGCTAAAGCAAGTTAAATAGTTACCCCCTCCCACTCAGCCTTTTGTAATATGACAGGCGAGGGCAAACACTACTATCCTGGGAGCACATTATATGACATGCTCCCACAATCGCACCTCATGCAAGCTTAATGCTCTGGCATTATCTATAACCAGTTGTGTCCACCGTACACAGCCAATGACAGATCACTGTACCCACCCACTTCCAGTACCATATGATCATTGTGGCCAATCACAGCAGATCACATGACAATTACACTATTAAAGAATTGTATCCATTCCCTCAATTGTGTACTATTATGATCAACTCCTTGATTGGTCACAGTGATGACATGGTACAGATGGGGCCAAGCACAGAAAATAGTTTTAATTCAGAAAAAATGGTTGCTTATAACTGTAAAATTAAATTATAAGCAATCATAGTGTGAAAAAAAATCCTGATCAGTAAAGTACAGTGACAAAAAAATATACAGTACAGTCAGTGACACCATGCCAGTTATATGATGAAAAAGAGGGGTGTACTGCGCTAATGCGATAAATTGTAAAGTGCCAACTGAAAATGTTATACAACACTAATAGTAATGGTCAAAGGAAGAGCTGCGCTGTTGTAAGCTCAAAAGTGACACTAAGTGACAATGAAGTGCGAGCTAAATATCAATAACAATTATGAAACACTGAAAATGATATCTATAAATAGGTCTGTGAGACCTCCATTAGATAACAAGAAGGGGTTAATTTCTAAATTAGGTAAAAACCTGAAACTTATCAAGTGTATAAATAGCAGTCTGTGTGAACAAACCTAAAAAATCCTTAGGAATACCAATAACAATAGCATTAAAGGTAAAAACATGTGAACATATTAAAAAATGCTAATGCAGAATGTCTATATAAACTTAATATCCCCAGTGTTCAACGAATCTAATAGTCCAGGAAAAAGTGCTGACAGGACATCTCCACCAAACAATAACACTGCCGCCTACCAGATGGATGTGATCCCTAATCATAGGAGATCAATACGTGCATATGGCTGATATGCCAGTCTGGAGTCTCTATTGGTAGCATAAATCCCTCAGTGTAGTTCAATATTGCATAGAAGATGTCTCAAACAACGCAGCAATTCAGATTACACCACATAAAAAAAAGGAAGGGACTGGCATAGTGTAAAACCCTTAAATTTTTTAATAAGTAACATAAACATGCACACTTACATCGAATAAGTGAGATAAGGCATATAAAATACCATTATTTTATATGCCTTATCTCGCTTCTTCGATGTAAGTGTGCATTTTTATGTTACTTGTTAAAAATTTTAAGGGTTTTACACTTTGCCAGTCCCTTCCTTTTTTTATGTGGTGCATCCTGAATTGCTGCGTTGTTTGAGACATCTTCTATGCATTATTGAACTACACTGAGGGATTTATGCTACCAATAGAGACCCCAGGCTGGGATATCAGCCATATGTGCATATTTATCTCCTATGATTAGGGATCGCATCCATCTGGTAGGCGGCAGTGTTATTGTTTGGTGGAGGCGCTGTCCAAGACAAGACAAAGGCATAGCATTCTAGCTTGTTATTAAATATTTACCTTAGATCGAAGCCCTTCTCATACCCCACTGCAGCCAGCAGCATTGCTCCTGGAGTTACTTCCAGGCATCACGGGCTCCGGCGCTGTGATTGGCCTTGAGCCGGAGCCACGATGACGTCACTCCCATGCATGCATGAGTGAGGCACTGGTAACACCACACTCACTGAAATGACGGCACGTGCGTGCCATTGCTTCAGTGCGCATGTACCGATGTCAACGGCACACGCAGATACAGGGGAATATCTCCTAAACCGTGCAGGTTTAGGAGATATCAGGGGTAGCAACAGGTAAGCCTTATTATAGGCTTACCTGTAGCAAAAAATGGTTGTAATGGGTTTACAACCACTTTAAGTAATTTATTATTTTACGTCATCTAAATTTGAAAGTCCATGAACTTTTGCTTCCTGTATTGAATTCAAATCCATTGATGCTGATCTTTTGTGATCTAGTTTATCATCTGTATTCATTATCATTTTTGGGAGCAGATGCAAAACAGACAAACACTTTTACAAATGTGTCCATTCTTCTAAGAATCTGCAGAAATTTTGGGTTAAATCATAATCCATACCACATGGTTAATTTATTCCTAGCTGCAGCATGTGGTGTTGATTTACTAAATGAACAGAGTCTGTTCACTTGATACAATGAAAGTTCACCTTGTAAATTGTATGTTTTCTTAATTTAGAGAATGCAAGTAAGATGTGTTAAATGTAATAATTATAATGTGAAAGACACATATATAGAAGAGATGTATAGGCTTCACACCCCAGAACACACATATATAGAAGAGATGTATAGGCTTCACACCCCAGAACAAACAATATGGGAAGATTCCCCTAAGGTTTTTTTTTTTTTTGTTAGCAGCAATGCAACAAGGTCAGAAAGGAATAGGTATAAAAATCTTTATTTATGTTACAATAAATGACAGGCTCTGGTTATAGGATACAAAACGTATTCCATGATACAGCAATGTAAACACAAATATACACAGCGTTCCATTGTAGTATGTATAACTGTGTTATACTGACGCGTTTCGACCTGTGCAATTGCGATCTTCTTCTGGGGGATAGGTTGCTCTAAAAAGATACATTAAACATCTCAAATTTTAAAAACATTTCCTCATGCACCAAATTCAATATATACAATAGTGATATATTTGCCACTAATGAATGGAATTGGTGATCTCATAACCAGAAAAAAAAACAATTGGATGACCTGGAAGCCTCCATGATTGTCCAAATGCCCCAAGGGAGATGAATCCACCTCAAGAGGGCTTAGAAGGAACACACTTTGGACATCTTTAGATATAGAGAGAATTGACACTGTCAGCAAGTTTCTAAGCAATGACAATGTATTAGAAGAGGGTAGAATAATTAAACTCTTAGTAATCTAACAAGAGTGCCTAATAAGTTATACATATTTATTATCAACATATAAACTCACTACAAACATTGGTTGTAAATATGTGAACTCATTGTAGTAGCATATGTGTCCCATAAAAAATAAATGAAACTGTTAAATAATATGGTCATATAGTTGGTAAATGTATGTTTGTAATTAATTGAACAAAATAAACCTCATATAATATTTTCTGTGGTGAAAGTGAAAAAAAAAAGAATGTGCATACTGGGGGCTGCCCGGCGGGGCAGTCAAAGAGATGACATAGTGTGTGCTAAAGGGATTTGGAAAATAAATTAATAAATTGAGTGAGTGATATCCGCCTGCTATATGCTAGCAGGAATATGGTGGTGATGTTAACCACTGTATACTAACAGAGGTGAAAAACAGAAGTGCAAGCACACCAAAACAAAAAGGAGGATTATATATATCTGGTGACATCATTTGCCTTAAGTGCTAATGTAGCTCATGTGATATATAGTTTTATACCCAACTGCAATTATACGAGAGAGGTAGGAGCTATAAAAAGAAATAGTCAAACAATAATATTAAGTATAGTTTGAATTAAATACATTGCAATAATTGTGACCTAAACCAACCTTATAGCACTTTTGGCAAAGGGCTGGTTAATCTAGAATTGCTGGATTATGTACTCACATTGGACCATGCATACATAGTGGCCATCCATCTGGGCATGCATAGGATCATGATTTGATCCTCATGCAGCCTAGTATTTATATAGTGCCTCTGTAATTTGGCAGATCAGGTGATCTATTGCAGGTACCGCCTCCCTTAATCGCATTTTGGCCGCTAGATAGACAGGCCCATGTGTGGCTCCCTCAGTGCCTCAGAAGGCACAGGACCAATCATGTGCATGGGAAATGCAAAAGAAAATACTTTTGCTAGCGTGGATTATTAAAAAGAACATATCCTAATTTTAGTGAACATTCTCTCTTGTTTTAGTAAAAAAAAAAAAAAAACATTACTCATATAGACTCCATAAAAATCTCATAATTATACTCAGTAGCTAAAAATATAAACTTGCCATTAGTGAACATCCAAAAGATGTTGAGCTTATTAGCAATTGCTTTTCCTGCTTTTCACATATTTGCAGACTGGATAAAACCACCATGGCACATCTCCAGGAACAGTAAAAGTCAAATAAAATTCATGAGGCTTCACCTATAACATTGTGAAATATGTCTTTTACTTAAACATTAACACTGTTCATGTATTCACAAGCACATAAAAGCATTGTAAATATAGAACCACTGCCAGTACAAATCTTCTCAAGTGTTACATTCTTATTATAAACGCAACAAACAATGCTAGAGAGAAAATATCCAGGTTACTAATCATGTGTGACTTCTCTCAGAAAATAGTTTGAAGGATTAATGGACTTTGCTGTGCTACCTGAAAACCATTCCAAGACTTGCTAAGGCTCCATATGGTACATTGATGAGCTTACATTTCTTGCTAAGTGCTTCCCTATCAGAAAACAAGAGCAAAGCTCAAACAAAGTGAGTCATCTGTTTTTGTCTCTGCATTCACTGCATGTGAAAATGTGGAGGTGTTAATTACAAGAATTTCACTGAGTCTTGCCTAATAACAGTGTGTAAACAAATGAATGTCATACCCGGATACAGAAAAGCTTTTACTAATAAGGTAAAACTAGCAATTAGAGCTGACAGTAAAGTAATACTGGAACACTGTGCCAGAATAAAAAAAAAAAATATCCTTTTAATGTAGTCCCTTACTAACTGGAAAAAAGGCATTCTTCTTTTTCTCAGCCAAATTGAAAAAGGAAGGAGCTTCCAGTCTTTCATTCAAAATGAATTAATTGCAAATTGGTGAGAGAGCACAGAAGCTTAAATATCTTTTGTATAAATGCACTGACCCCTTTTCCTCAAAGGAAAAGACACTCAGTTTCTCATTCTATGACCTCGAAATAATAACTAAGTTCTTAAGCAAGGGAAAATGTCAACGATCATATAACATTTTGTAATGTCTTTGAAATATCACTTACCTTGGTTAAATCTTGATCTCCTTTGTGTTCACATTGTAGCATTACAATTTAACTTTTAATACTACATTGTTGGTACTGGAATACATTCTGTTTAAGTCTGAGCAGTCATACATTCCTCCGTGCAACATTGTAATAATAAATGTATAATGTGTATAGTCCAAAAGAGTAGGGGCCACATACTGAAATATCACAAAGTCAAGTTTAGTCACTCCTAGCAGCTTGGCATGACCCATTGGAACTCTTCCCTCTAATGTGTGTTGCTCAGAGCTCGGTCTCATTCAACCCATAACAGTAAAATCAGTCTTTATATGCAGTAAAGCATGCTTGTTATACTCACTGTGGAACCTAAGGGGTTATCCTCTGCATTGTGTAAAAGGCTTTTAGATCCAGGCTTCTCGGATCCTCCCCTCCTTCCACTGCCCCCTAATAGTTTTCTGATAACACAGAGTCTATGGAGTCAGGCCACACATGTACAGTTTGGTGTGCATTGCTAGGGAAGTTTTTTGTTTTTTTTGGGAGAGTGCATGTTATCAGCGTAGGGCCTTATTGCACTGTCCAGACAGTGGGTCAGGGGTCTTTCAGTTTCATAGGACAGTCAGAAAACTCCTCCAACTGGCGCTTGACTGGACACTGATAGAAGTCACAAGACTGCTCTAACTGCTAATGAGAAAAGGTATTTAGAAAGTTACTTTACTAAGTTAGTTGAATTTCCATGTTCTGTGTACTGTGGGAGACCAGATATAGTTAATGCAGGGTTTAGTATCACTTTAAGAACTTGACTAAGTTCAGTGTGAGCTAAACATGTTAAAAAGAGGAGCTCTAGTGGACCATGGCTAACTGTTGGGAATGAATACAATTTACTACAGAATTTTAATTTTTTTATCTTTAGCAGTTTTTGGGGGATTTGAAACAGAGCAAAATGGCTAGAGGAAGCTTGATCTGAAACATGTGATAAGTGTAAGGAATTTTCACCCGGGTGCACCCTTGGTTTGTCCTGTGTGTGAATCTCGGGCTAGCCAGACAATCAAGAACAACCAATACACAATGATAGGTTCAAATTGATTGCATATATTTTTGACATCGTAGACAATTTATAACCTTAATCCACAAAATCTCCCTAATACCTCCCAAAACCTCCCCTTAGCCTAACACCTCCCAACAGCCCAATACCCAATAAACTAACAAGTTTATCAAATTTACCCTGTTACACAGAGGTTATACAGAGTACAAAATACATTAAAAAAAAGCATGTCTCGTTTGTGACGCAAATGATAGCTAATACATATAAACACATTTACCACAAGTCTCGCTATAGCAAATGTCACCCCTTTTATCCCAGGATATGTGGCCTAGAGTTGGCAGGTGTTTATACATTTTGCTATCTTGATATGTACTTGTGGTCACATAACATCTGCAAAAACATGAAACAATTGCTCAAGCTGTGTTAATGCAAATGTAAGCCATACTGTAGCTAATAATTATATATAGGCCACATATTGGCAGATATAGGCTATATATTGGCAATTTCCTCTCAATAAGAGTGCCTAGAGCATGGGTCTTCAAACTATGGCCCTCCAGGTGTTCAGGAACTACAATTCCCATCATGCCTAGTCATGTCTGTGATGGTCAGAGTTTTACAATGCCTCGTGGGAAGTGTAGTTCCGCAACAGCTGTAGGGCCGTAGTTTGAGGATCCCTGGCCTAGAGCATGAGGAAATGCAGATCAGTGAATTTCTCTCAATTGCATAGGAAAATTAAAAATGGAAGGGTCCTATGTTTTTTTTTTTTTTTATCTATATTGTTAGTTGTAAGATAAATGTTAAGATTACACAAAAAAAAATGATTACTTACTTTCTGACCTCTTAGTTACTAGTGAATTAAAACATTTAAGGTCCACATTTTGGTACACAGGGATAGCTGTTATTTTTAGTTCCCTGTAGCTGAGCTGCAGTGAATTTAGTTAAAGTTCATACATAAGGAAAAAGATATATTACGCATTAAAGGAGTTGTAAAGGTAAAAAAAAAAAATTCCCTAAATAGCTACATTAATCTTAGTGCAGTCCTCCTTCACTTCGATTTTGCTTTTAAATGTCCTTATTTCTTCTGAGTAATGCAAGGCTTTCTACCTGGTGTGGAGAAAGCCTCTTGAGGGGGCGAGCAGGAGTGTCAGGACGCCCACTAACACACAGCTCCTTTCTCTATCTGCAAAGTAGAGAGTGTCCTGACTTGCCTGCTCGCCCCCTCCCCCCCTCAAGAGGCTTTCTCCACACCAGGGAGAAAGCCTCGCATTACGGTGTGTAGTGTGTAGTTACAGACAGAAGAACAGGAAGTGAGGATTTCTCAAAACAAATAAGGACATTTAAAAGCAAAATCGAAGGATGAGGTAAGTGAAGAAGGATTGAAGGTAAAATAAGCTATTTACCTTTACAATCCCTTTAACATATAGACCAATCATATGGTGTAACTAACTGAGCCAGCCTAAATGCAAATTTAGTTTCTTGGTAAAGGAGAAGTCCAGCCTGAGCTTTTTAGGCTGGGCTTCTCCTATGGGTCACACCTGACTATTGCACAAGTGGTGGTGTTGGTTAAGAGGATATTACTGGCTCTGCTTTAAAGAAGATTTCTCTCTTCCTTTTCACGGATCAGTTTTGGGACAATTTCTCTGACAATTCTTTTAAATTAACTTTTATATCACAGCATTTAATTCCATATAGGAGTGCTGCTTTATATACATTTATGTGTTATTTGTTTTGCATTTAAATCTGTCTTTGGACAGGAGATAGTAGCAGCTCCAGCTATTTAGTAGCTTTTGTTTTAAGGGAGGTGTATTGTAGATCTATATACTCTCTTTTGTTTTGTATATATATTTTTATTGCCAATCTCTCATCTCTATAGTTTTGGTATTATTGGTGTCTCCTGCTTCCTCATGCGCTGAGATTTTGGAAGGACTGTCTGAATTTGTTTATATACTTAGCTATTGTCTGTTTAGCAGCCGTAGTGAGTTGAAGGAGGAGGTGGGTTTGGGCCTTCGTATCATCATTCCGCACATGATTTAAAAGAGCTAAGGATGGATCGGGGGGAGAGTATCGTGGAATAGTGTGGAGGCCATGTGAAATATTGCTCCCCAAAATTGTTGCGCAGCAGGACAGGACCACCAGATGTGTGCATGAGTACCTCTCTCCCCACAACCTCAGAAACATACAGAAGGGTATGATGGTAGGAATTTGATTATACTTGCAGGGACAAGGTACCACCGCATGAGAACTTTATAATTGGCCTCTAAGGCTACTACATTTTGAGAGGAAGATTTAGTGCAAGCCCATATGTTTGCCCAGTCCTCCGTATCCAACGTAATTTGCAAGTCTTTGGACCACTGTTCAGCGTAAAGAGGAAGATCGGACGATGGGGCAGTGAGGTGGTTATAAATATGTGAAATAATACCAGGAGCATGTGAATCAGAGTTGCAGATGTTTTCGTAGAGAGACAAGCCATCTAAAGAGGAGCAGGCACCAATCGCAGTTTGGACAAAGTGGGCTACTTGGCGGTAACGGAAGTATTAATGAGAAGGTAACTGAGCTTAGGTCTGGAGATCTAGGAGGTTTTGAGGGTGGTATTGGTAACAAGATCACTAATTCGATGTAAGCCAGCCTGAAACCAAAGCCGGAAAGAACCAGGTTCAGTGAAGGCAGGGTAAAAAAATGGATGACCAAAAAAGGAAAGTAACGGAGTATGGGGAGAGACTAATCGAAAAGGACCGTGCAGACTATCCCACAATCTGAGTGAATGGCGCGTGACCGGGTTTAGTATAGGGCAGCGGGCTGAAGGGGGTAACCACAGCAGGTTGGATACTATTAGGGGGAAAACATCCACTGCTTCCAGGCTGACCCATATTGGGATTTTAGTGGATGCGTGAAGCAAAGTGACTTGGGCCAGCTGAGCAGCTTGGTAATAACGAATAAAATTAGGAAGCCCAAGACCTCCACTAAGTTTGTTGAGCAGAAGAATGGATCTAGACACCCTTGGTTTCGTGGGACACCCTATATATTTAAAAACCCGGGTCTGGACAATTCGATTAAAATAGGCGGGGACAGCTATCGGGAGGACTCTGTAGAGATATAAAAGCTTAGGAAGCAGGGACATTTTGACAGCTGCAACTTGTCCTAACCATGAAACGCATAGCGGTTTCCAGGTATATATCAGGGAGGATAGGTGCGATAGCATAGGGAGATAATTAGACCTGTAAAGAGATGTTGGATCACTGGTCAGTTTTATACCTAAATATGGCAGAGAAGTAGTAGACAAAGTAAAAGGAAACCATTCTTGTAAATGAACAACTTCTTGGGGAGGGAGAGATACATTGAGAGCCTTAGACTTGGATTGATTAACCTCTAAACCCAAAATATTTGCAAAAGATCTGAATAAGGTTCGGGAAAGTTATATGGGGGGAAGTTACAAAAAAAAGTGCATCATCTGCAAACAAGCAAATTTGATGGGAAGTAGAGGCAATTTCCAGGCTGTTAATATCTGGACTAGCCCTAATTAGAGCCCCCAGCGGTTCGATCGCCAAAGCAAAGATTAAGGGAGACAGGGGACATCCCTGTCTAGTACCCCTTTCTATCTGAAAGCTATCTGAACGAAACCCGGAGTACTTAACATAAGCCTGCGGCTGATTATATAGGGAACTTACCCATTGCAAAAAATGTGGACCAAAACCCCAGCGAGTAAGGATAAAATTTAGATAAGGCCAGGAAACCATATCAAACGCTTTCCTGATGTCTAGAGACAATAGGTGCATTGGGATCTTATGAGACCTAGCTATATATTGCAATAAGACAACCCATTAAATATTATCACTAGCCTGACGACGTGGAATAAAACCCACCTGATCTTTATGTATTAGCCCGCCAATGATGGGATTAAGGCGTAGGGCCATGATTTTGGCTAGAAGTTTAATATCCAAATTAAGTAAGGAGATGGGTCTAAAATTGGACCAGAGAGAATTATCTGTATTGGGCTTAGGTATCATAGTTTTATAGCTGTCAGCGTGTCCCGACCAAAAGAATGAGACTGGAGTAAAGTATTAAAAGATTTGGCAAGAAGTGGGGCTAGAGTAACGGCACATTTTTTAAAGTAAGTGCCCGAGAGCCCATCAGGACCCGGTCGTTTATGGGGTTTAAGAGTTTTGATTGCTGTGGGACTTGTAGTTGCAAAACAGCCGGAGAGCCAAGTTTCCCTACCCTCTTGAGTTGTACTGTATTGTAATCAGGCCCCGT
This sequence comes from Rana kukunoris, assembly GCA_029574335.1. Taxonomy (NCBI): domain Eukaryota; kingdom Metazoa; phylum Chordata; class Amphibia; order Anura; family Ranidae; genus Rana; species Rana kukunoris. The sequence continues at coordinate 163,244,901 of CM056049.1, forward strand.
ACACACGAACAAGCTTCTCGGCAGAATCCAGCGAGAAGCTCGCTGGGAGACATATTCTGCCAAGAAGCTCGGTCGTGTGTACACTTTCGACAAGCGTCCCGTCGGGAAGCTCGTCGAGCCAAAATAGAGAGCATGCTCTCTTTCCCCTCATTGTTCAATAAGGAGATTTGGCTCGACTACCTTTTCGACCACTCATTGGGGAACCTCGTCGGGCAGAACGATGAGTTTAGCCCGACGAGGTTCTTGGATGTGTGTACGCAGCTTTATACCCTCTACCTTCATTTAGTAAGGCACTGTGTAAACTGTTGGTACTATATAAATTCTAGCAAAAATAAAAAAAATAATAAGAAGAAGAATCATGTTTTATTCCAACATTGGATTTGATGTGCTAGTGTGTTTTTCTCAAAAGTTCTCTTCTCGAGGTAAGCAGTATATGAATGAGATACAGGGAGATAAGAGGAAGTTCTCTGTGAAGACCCACAGCAGACCATTAAAATAAAACTGGCTAAGGGTGTCCCTAAAAATTCATACCAGACCCGTATTCAGACACACAGTAAGCATGCATCCTGTATCCTGAACAATATAGATGTCAGGAAAGATTCCATCCGCTGGTAATATCTATCATTTGGCATGCAGTACTGAGGTCCACCAGCAGGTGTCTCCTGGCAGTTTTGAACTGTCAGGGGAACTTCTCCCTGCCGGTGTTATGTCATCTTTGGGCCACAGTACTGGCGTCCACCAGCAGATGGATCCTGGCAGTGTGGAGCAGACAGCACCTTTTGCGCTCAGGTGTGACTTGAGGCCAATTACAGGCATTCCTATAAATACCCGGCAAGTGCAAACATACCTTGCCCTGGTATCATCCTCGTGCCCTGATCTGTACCTGCTGCCTGATTATCTGAACCTGTTCCTGAAATCTGCTACCTGAGTTGCTGATCCTGTCTCCCTGTCCTAACCATCCATCCTCTCCCTGTCCTGTGTTCCTTACCCCATCTGCTAATCTCCCTGTGTATGACCTTGGCCTGGCTAACGTTTATGTTTCTGGAATATTCCTTTGTCCATCTGCCGACCTGCTGTGTATGACCCTGGCCTAGCTATTGTTTATGATTCTGGCATTTCCCATTTATTGTACATATCTGTCTGTTGTTATTTGTGGGTCTCTGTCTGTTGGTTGGTTGCACTGTGTCATATTGGAGGTGGTTGTATTTATATTATTCACTTACCTAAATAAATCATTATATTTTCACTTATATGTGTTTGGTGTTCCTCTGTTGATAGCCACACAGTTCTGGTCACACCGGGTAAATGACAATAGACCACATGCATATTCCAGATGATGTTTTATTAATGATTTCTGCAAAAAATGAAAAGATTGCCAGTAACTCACTAGGGTATAAACACTGCAAAGCTCAATGTATGAGCAAGCGCAGTGTCCCTTGAAGTCAGTGATTCACAAGTCAAGGCATCCCGGGAAAAAGCTCATGCTGATTGAGCCAAACATGACGGCTGTCACGACACCACCCTTGATGCAATTGTGCAGGTTTGCACATGCTCCATGGACTCCTTAAGAACTGAAATATCCATTTTGAGAAAGGCAAGCTGAGTTGCTGCTATAGAGACCAGAACCGACGAATGGCTATGGCTCCAGACCCAGAGCAAAACCAGAGCTACTATCACTGCCTCTGACTGACTCCCAGTGCATTGCCTGGATAAGCAAGCAGATAATCTCCTGTCATAACAGATGTAAGCCTATATTGCCAAAGGCTGGGTGAGCAGACCTGCTGGTCCACGATCTACTTTACTAGTGCCACAAAAAGGATTCTGCAAAAACTTGGCTACAAAATGTCCATGGCTCTCCTATTTTGCTAAAGTAATATAGGTTTTAGGAGAGCTTGATCTCTGAGCCATTGTAACAATTTTAACTAATCTGGGCATTTTCTTTGGCTCTTCTCTGAATCTCTTTTTAAGTGGAAAGTGCAGTAAACATCAAATCATATCATTGAATGGGCTATCTTTCATGTTTCTTTTGAGCAAAAAGTGGTGCCTTCTTTCTTGAAAGCATCAATATTTGTTCCAGTATTTCATACCTTAATGATTAGCACCCTGTGGCTCTTAAATCTATTGTATTCAAATGATTAAAGAAATTAATTGTAAATCATATCAAAAAGTGTTTCCCACTGGGGCTGGAAAACTATCACAGAGGATGCCTTACATTCTGTATTGACTCACTTAAAAGACAAAAAAATAGTTATGTTGGTGTGCTTTTTTTAATTTTAGTTCAGCGTTTAATACAATTTTACCAAAGTTTCAATTTATCGGAACAATAATAAGGAGCATTTGTTGTGGATGGAGCACATATCCTGTCTGGTGGGCAAGGCTCATCAGAGACTGTATCTTTTGAGCAAGTTGTGGAGGGCATGCTTTTGATGGGTCATCATCATCAGCTTTTATAAAGCTATAAAGCTGCAATTGAAAGTGTAATAACATATTACATTTCTCACGCAAAGTCCATGACATATATACCTTGCAGAGGGTGATAAAACCGCTCAGAAAATTGTTACAGGGGTACGTTAACAGAATATTGAGGAATTGAGGAAGGGGAGGTACCTTTGAAGAGTAATTCATATTTTGGAAGATACTACACATCCTTGTAATGTTCTGCACACATTGTCACCTTCTGGCTGGTGGTTTAGAAGTGTCTGCTCTTGTATCACCAGATTATAGAATAGCTTCTTTCTTCTATCCATATGGCTCTTGTTATGCTAGAGGTGTTTTGGAATAAAATAAATTGGGGGGTTATGCATTTATTATGGTATGTGTGATGTTTTTTAGGTAATTTTTGTTTGTGTGGAAATCTTTTAGTGTGAGGGAGCTACAGATGTGTTTCATTTTATGATTTTCACTGTAAATAATAAATGTTTTCATTATGATTCTGATATTTGGTGAACAACGTGGTCTCAGGCCCAGTGTTTCAACAGCTTGGTGATGAAAGTTTGGATAGCTGGTTTCAACTGGTATTTGTTCATGGTTTCTGGGTCTGAGTCTTCTTCCTTTTGTATATTATCAAGGTCTTCTGAGGTTTTCCAAGATTTTGATCAATCACACCAGATTTCTCTTTTTCACAGCCTTCACAATGTCATTGAGACTGGGTGTGAGGACTTGTAAATCAGCCTGTATGCTGGTAATGGTGGCTGATTTAAAAATTAGATCAACTAACATCAGGAGGTGTATAAGTGCAGGTATGTTGTTCAAAGTGTGCTCTGAGCAGGATTGAGAGTCTTCTGCTTCAATTGTTACTTAAAGGATCACTAAAGGAAACATTTTTTTTGCTGAAATTACTGTTTACAGTGTATAGAGACATACAAGTTAACTAATTCCTTTTAAAAATGATTAAAAACAGATAAAAATCAATCATATAATATGCCTCTAGTTTCACTTTCGTTTTTAAAAAGGTTTTGTGTTTATGTAAGGTAGAGAGCGAGAGACATAGGAAAAACAAACAAATCCAGGGCAGTGTTTTGTTTTTAAATTGAATTCCAGGGCAGTGTTTTGTTTTTAAAATGAATCTGATTGGGTCTGAGGAGTTTTAGAGACACAGCTTGGACCACAGTGAAAAGCTGCCATGAGATTTTTCATAAGGAGCCAGACAAGCAGGAAGTGTGGAGATCAGAGAAGTATTACAGCTACTTCAAAGCAAAAACGAACAATGAGAACATAAAAACAGCACTGCATTAAGGTAAAGGAAGCTATTTAGCTAAAAAAAAAAAATTCCTTTAGTGATCCTTTAAAGCCTCAGGGCCTCACCAGGGTTTTCACATTTAGCCATATAGTACCTCTGCACTTGGAAATGCTCTGGTATTCAATCTAAATCGTTGATTGAAGCATCTCCAGTTTGTGGCTGGGGTATATTTGCAATCTTTTTTTCTTTGGTAGGTAGAAAACATATTTTCAGTGCAGATTTCCTGTGGAAAAAAAAACATCAAAAAGTGTGCAACCTAATCTATCGATGAAAATAAGATATATACCATATATCAAACATGTAATGTGATATTTGAAGTTGAACCAATATTCTAAACAAATAACAACACAAAACACTCATGTGAATTGACACTGATCATGTGCAAATACACCATAAGTAGAGTTATGTAGAATAGTAGAATCTATGAAATAAAAAGTCCAAAAACTTGATGAATCCACCAAACAACCACAGAATGGTAATGGAAATGCAGCAACAGGTATGTTGAATAGATGGTATGATAAATAAATCCAGGGAACCATTAGTAAGACAATAACTGCTTACCAGATCCAGAAGATATTACGCTCTGAAACAGGCCGATCTGCCTATGGTCAGTCTATCCGCGGTGCTCCCCACACATGGATCGATCAGGTAATCCTGGTGTATGCCCAATCTCTGACACTGTCAACTCTATTGAACCTTCACAAGCAGTGAAATGAAAAAAGGTGCTGTCTCGTATTCTTCCCAATATCAATACAGAGATGGTATCAGTAATTAATGGAAGGAAGAAGAAAAAATTCTCATGGTGCAGTATATCTTCTTAAAAAATGCATTAATTGCACAAACTTCAACACATACTGACATTCATGGGAACAGACAAATTTTCAAACCCAGCCCCGGTTTGCACCAGCTGGCTGGAACGTGATGACGTCAAGGACTCCACCCTACGCTTTTCACCGTATTAGGATTGCAGATTTCCTACCAGGGAGACAAAGCTCATTTATAGTGCAACTGATCTCATTGCCTGCCTGACCACACCCCACAAACTTCTGTCTTTTTAATGTCCTTGCTTTATTAAATGTGTGAAGAAACTTTCACAAAATGTTGGCTTTCAAAATGTTGGTTTGAATTAAATCTAACATTATAGTCCTTCCTCTTTGTAATGTAGATGAACAAATTTTTTTTTCTACCAGGGTCACAACAGGAAATAAAATGTGTTTCTGTAAGGAACCACAGCTGCTACCTATCAGCTGCAGTCTGTCATTAAGGACCCACTAGTATGGAGGATGGTGCTTCTGTACAAGAACATTTAAACAAACTGTTAGCCTGTGCGTGACTGCATATGCAAAAATGTGTGCGACCTTGTGTGCAAACACTTGCTGCTATTTTTGGAACCAAGTGGACTATTTAAACTGGATAGCTCTATGTGGCTAGTGCTGACCTGTACTGTCATGTACTTGGCAGGGTAATCTAATAAGACAAGGATAGCCTCTATTACATCTCCAGGCAAGGGGCCCCTGATAAAGTGGATATATAGTGCAAGAACAAGGAATGGCACAAGTGCTTCACTGGTGGATGGTGGTACATGTGAATGAGAGCCACCCAAAAATGGAACTTCCGCTTATCCCACTCCTTACTCCCTTACATGCCACATTTGGCATGTAATTTTTTTTTTGGGGGGGGAGTGGGGGCTTCAGGAGGAGTGGGACTTCCTGTCCCACTTCCTGCTTCCGCCGAGGGGCTGGTTAGGCGATTAAGCTTAATCGCCTACACCAGCCCCTCCCTGTAGGCGATCGCATGGGACACATGACAGGTCCCATGCAATCGCCTGTCCAATCAGCGACGAGCCACGCGCGCATGCGCAGTGCGGCTCGCGCATGCACAGTGGGTGCCCGGCCGTGAAGTCGAAGGCTGTCACTGCTGGGTGCCCATAGTCGGGATGGAGACGTCGGCCGGGGAGGGGGGGAGAGGAGCGGAGCCCCGGTCGGCGCGTCGCTGGAAAGCAGGAGCAGGTAAATGAGTGTTTATTAAAAGCCAGCAGCTACACTTTTTGTAGCTGCTGACTTTTAATAAACACCATTTTTGGCTGGAACACCCCTTTAATATTTTTATCGTTTGGTGTGCTGGAAGCAACTAAAATGTGTGAGTACCCTAATGTTATGGTTTCGAAATACATTTTTAAACTGGTGATAATGCACTATCCAGCCTCTTCCTTGTTTTAAAATTTCTCTGGATTTTCCTGTGGGATCATGCTGAGCCAGTTTCACTTAGAGCCCAGGAGTGGTTCAACTGCTTTTGGAGGTGAGCGCATTCACACGGGGGGAGCACGTGTGTGAAGCCACCCTCTTCTGATCAGGAATATCATCACTAGAGTCACTCTTTGAACAGTAATACGTATAATACCCCAATTTGCACTTTTGTCTCTGTGGATTGATGAAAATTGGGAGAAAAAATCTCTCTCTTTTTGGACATTTGTTATTAAGGAACAATACTACATTTATTTCACTGTGAGCTTGCTTGTTACACAAACAAATATTTATTTTATGTTCATAGTTACATTTTTTTGCAATATGTAAACAGGAAGAGACTTTGATCGGCTCTTCCTCACTCGTGTCTGACAGAAGCGAGTAGAGGAGAGCCGCTCGCCGTCTCTTTAGACAGGGGGGTTCAAGCTGATTGTTTATCAGTGCAGCCACCCCTCGGATGCTCACACTGGACCAGGGAAGCTGCCAGGACCACCAGGGAAGAGGGAAACAAAAAAAAAAATAGGAATAGATGCCAATTAGTGACTGGCAACATGGGCACTTACTGGCTCAAATTAGTAAATAAACAAGTGATGCCCAGCAATGCCATCAGTGCCACCCCTCAGTGTCCATCAGTACCACCTCTTAGTGCCCATCCATGCCCAGTACCCACCTATCAGTGCTCATCTCTGCCACCCATAAGTACCCATCAGTGCCACTCATAAGTGCCACCCATAAGTGCCCATCAGTGGTGCCTATGAGTGCCCATCAGTGCCGCCTATGTGCCGCCCATCAGTGCTGCATACCAGCACCTCCTATCAGTGCCCATCAGTGCTGTCTATCAGTGCCCATCAGTGCCACCTCATTGTTTCCCATCAGTGCCACCATATCAGTGCCCATAATTGAAGAAGAAAACTTACTTATTTACAAAAAAATTAACAGAAAAAATAAAAAGTAAATTTTTTTCAACATTTTCAGTCTTTTTTTAGTTGTTGCGCAAAAAATAAAAATAGCAGAGGTGATCAAATACCACCAAAAGAAAGCTCTATTTGTGGGAACACAATTATTAAAAATACAGTGTAGCATGACCGCGCAATTGTTATTCAAATTGTGACAGCGCTGAAAGCTGAAAATTGGCTTGGGCAGGAAGGTGCGTAAGTACCTGGTATGGAAGTGGTTAAAGATTTGTTCTGGTCCGGGGCGATGATGAGAAGATGTCCATATGTGTGTATCTTGAAGGACACCTGATAATTACACTGATTTGTTCATGTTCTAGAGCAACATTTTATTTTGCTAGCATCAAAACTATGAAAAAGGCCCACATGATGACTAGCTGTAGTTGTAATTTTACAATTTTTGATCAGATATATATGATCATAGATACATTTTCAAAACAGCCTTTTTGTATATATGTGTGGACCTTTTGTTCCTGTTTGACCATGGCTTGGGCTTTTGCAGTCGTGTTTTCCTTCCTCTGCGGATGGTTGGTGCCTCCTGAATACACACATACACACCAGATTTGTGAGTAACCCCAACATTTTCCAGTTGGAAGTGTAATACTTTGTCATACCTCACATATTGTATGTGTTGTATCATGTTTTTTGAATATTGATGATTACTTTTTCTCACCAGCATATTCAAGGATCTCCTGAGGAAGCTATTATAGCAAAACATGTTGAGATCTCACAGCCAACTTTTTACGCAATCTATACTAATCCTTCTGTTATTGGTGCATTGCATTTTTTATTTGGCTGCTAGAATTACTAAGTGGTGTATAGGTTGATGAAATCAGTGAAAGAGAAAAATTACCTGTTTGCTAAATTTTATAACAAACTATGATTTATTTGTTTATTTTTCAAAATGTTCAGTATTTTTATATTTATTTAGCAAACAATAAAAAACCCAGTGGTGAGTACATACCACCAAAATAAAGCTCTATTTGTGTTAAAAACAATGTTTTTTTTTGGATACAGTGTTGCATGACCGCAGCTTACAAGTAATGTGTAGTTCTTTATCAGTAATCAATGTTTCATTTTGAATTTGGTTCATGTCTGCTTGTTTTTATTTCCCAGTTGTTGATTTATCTTATATTTAAAAATGTCCACTAATGCTAACATACTGAAAAGATTCAGTTCACAGTCTTCTTAGAGAATAGACATAAATTTGTATGAAATTACAAGAGAGAAATTTCTGCAATCAAGCTCTATACTTCAAATAAAAAACAATCCATGTATTATTGTAACACATGAAAAAATGACTGAGGATCTATTTTCCCAATCAAGCTTGTTGTCCCAAGAGAGCTCAGAGAAATTATTAGCTACATGGTGGCCTAATTCACTCAAAATGTAATTTCCCTGACCTCACTTAGTCAGATGAAAACAAGCAAATACAAGCTGTTTGCTTTCAGAGCTTTCAGAACATTACAATAAACCCGCTCACGTTTTTTAACTTGTTGTCATAATGACATAATTAAATTGTAAAGTGATCTTATTAGAGTCATAATTTAGCAGTCATATGAAATGATGAATCTTGATTTTACTGTGTGTGCCTACTTTCTTCTATGTGTCATATTGTTGTAGTGTTTTGTATACAAAGGTACTGTATACATATTTGTTTTATTCATTCTAGCTCTACTGCTATTCAAATTTTGGTTCCAAAAAGACTAAAAAAAGATGTTGTGCTTTATTAACCACTTCAGCCACAGACCTTTTTGCTGGTCAATGACCAGGCTACTTTTTTGCGATTCGGCACTGCGTCGATTTAACTGACAATTGCCCGGTCGTGCGACGGGGCTACCAAACAAAATTGGCATCCTTTTTTTCCCACAAATAGAGCTTTCTTTTGGTGGTATTTGATCACCTCGGCGGTTTTTATTTTGTGCGCTATAAACAAAAATAGAGCGACAATTTTGAAAAAAATTATAATATTTTTTACTTTTTGCAATAATAAAAATCCCCCAAAAATATATGAAATCTGAAAAAACTATTTTTTTTTCAGTTTAGGCCGATTCTACATATTTTTCATAACAAAATTGCAATAAGCGTTATTGATTGGTTTGCGCAAAAATTATAGTGTCTAAAAAATAGGGGATCATTTTATGGCAGGTTTATTAATATTTTTTTACTAGTAATGGTGGCGATCTGCGATTTGTATCGGTACTGCGACCTTATGGCGGACACTTTGGACACTTTTGACTCATTTTTGGGGCCATTGGCATTTTTATAGTGATCAGTGCTATAAAAATGCATTGATTACTGTAAAAATTTTACTGGCAGGGAAGGGGTTAACACTAGGGGGCGATCAAGGGGTTAAAAATGTTCCCTCATTGTGTTATAACTGAAGGGGGTGGGTCTGACTAGGGGAAATGACAGATCGCTGTTCATACATTGTATGAACAGACCATCAGTCATTTCTCCCCCTCAAAGAACCGGGAGCTGTGTGTTTACACACACAGCTCCTGGTTCTCGCTCTGTAATGAGCGATCGCGGGTGCCCAGATGTGATCGCGCCCTGGCTTTGTACTTAGGTCAGGTGGCAGTCTACAGCAATAGGATTCTATGCTTATATTTTTGCTACTGCTCAGTCTCCCCCAGCTGTATAATTCACCCCCCTTCACCCATTTGATATTATCTGTTCTTCTCCTTGTATTGTGGTAGGACAAGACCAGGGAGGGCAGGGTCATTTTATATGGGACAAGGTGCGGCTTAGGCCTCTTTTTTTTTTAAAGGTTGCACCTAGTTTTATATGACATCACTGCCTGTGTTTGCTTTACCAGGCAGGGGCTGGCCTTATAAGTAAAAAAAATACAAATAAAATGTGTTCAAAATTTATAAAAATATGTAAAAAATAAAATGTGTTTAACAAACTAAAAAAAGTTGTTTTCTTGTTTTTTTTCTTATAAAGACAGTATGCAGTTTGCATTGTCAAATGGCCTTACAAGGAAAAAAATAATACATGTAACTAGAAATGAATTAAAAATAAATAAAAAATAAAATAAATTAATAATAATGTGAAAAATATTACCTGCCAGTAAATTGGGTCTATCTTTGCTATTTAAAACGGGCTTACCTCTAGCCAGTTTTACACTGTTGTTTCATCTGTGTTCTCTTTATTCTTATAGTAAAACACTTGCCTAGTATATTTGCAAATATGTAACAAAATGCAAATAGGCTTTTTACTTTGTATTGTATCACTTTACACGCTTAGTGAATTAGGTGAAGCACTGCTGACTTACATCACATGATATAATTAGTTTTTGTTCCCTTGCAATTGTGATTGGGTAATTTTCACAATGCTTACTAAGCTAAGGAATTTTTTTTTCTTGCAAAGTTAACAGCCTATTTGCCTTTAGTACATCTAGTCTCTAGTGCATTTTGGACATTTTGTGCTGTTCAATTTTTTCCTCAATATCTCACAAAAAGTCTTTACTAAGTATTGATATAAAAAATATCCATTTAGCTGGCTAAAATTATTGTATTTACCATTTTTTTTTAGATGGGGGTCAGGGACAGAAGCTTATATAGCTGCATGTGAAACCCCTAAATAATCTTTAAAGAAGAAGTAAACTTCCCCCCCAAAAAATCCCTCTTCGCTGCAAAGTAAATGCATAATGTGCTAGTATGCATCTCATACTAGCTCATTATGTGACACATACAAACTAAGCCCACACCGTCCTCACTGCAGGCTACATTAATTTTCCTATGTTCTTCCTTCTGGGGCCGCGGACTCCAGCTGTGTGACTGGCCGGAGCCGCTTGCGCCATGCACGTGGGAGCCGATAGTCACGGCACTTGCTCCTGAAGAAACAACACTGGCGGCCATTCCTTCAGAACGCATGTGCTGATGACATTATTGGTGCAGTATACAGTAAATATCTCCTTAACAGTGCACGTTTAGGAGATATTTACAGTACCTATAGGTAAGCCTTATTATAGGCCTACCTATAGGTACAAATACTGCATGGAGGTTTACAGCCCATTTTTGCATTTTTGCACACAAACTCACCAAACATTAAAGACTGTGGTAGCTGCAATTTCACAGTGGACGTGTTTATTTTAGTAAAAAAAAAAAAAATACATTAAAGTTAATTTTAAGGCCTCGTGTACTTAGACAGAAAACACACTGCTTTGAAAGACATTTTTCAATTTTATTTTATTCCTTTGAATGCAGTTCAGTTTCTGCCAATGTATCCATATATATCATGGTGTTTGTATGAACAAAAATGCCCCAAACCTGCATTCGGGTTACAGGTTACTGGCACAATTTATGCACATACATAAACACATTTCATTGAATTTATTCCAATGGTTTGATTAAATAAATATTTTGACCAGTTGAATTTGTTTATGCTCAAACACTTCTGAAAAAACACAAATAATTACAAACATTTTTTACACTTTATTATTTGCAGCAACCATTAGCAACAAGTCAATACAGTTTAGGGGCTTTTGTGGGCTTCTCATCTTTGTTCTTGTCTCCCTTTCACAGATATTTCCAATCAGGGGGGTCACATCTGAAGCATAAGACTACATCATAAGAATACATCATACTTTGATGGCTCACAGTATGTATACAGGAAATGTTCATGTGAATGGGTGTGTATATGCTAATGGTTGCCAAAGGTATTGTTTGTATATACACACACACTGTATACAGTATACTGTATACTTTATGTATGCTGTATATATATACAGTACAGTAGTATGATATATACATACACTTTCTTTAAACCTTTCCTCAAAATTATTCACATTATTTGCATCTTTGAAAAGAAGGACTTTGCTCTATTTTGGTTTGATAAAACATCTACATTTACAGTAAATCTCTAATTACGTTAGCCACTAATGCTCGGAATCTTTGGAAATCGGTTTTATCCTCCAGATATTGAGAAACATGTTTTATAGTAATATAATAAGTGTATTATGTTTTTTATAAACCCTAGTGTCTTTAATTGCTGCATGCCAGACAACAGCCTACTACATACATACAATTTTGTTTTGAAATAATTTTAGTATCTTGTAACCTGATTAACGGCTTAAAAAAAAATGATAATTAATGTACTGTTAAAAGATTTTCAATAATTTGGTCAGCAGTGCACCCCACAGAACTCCTCCTCCTGAAGACCCATACCACATCTTTCCCCTTCACTGCATATAAACTTGCAATACATCATAATTGCATAATTGTTTCTAGTGACGCAGAGAAGGCCTTTGACCGAGTAAAGTGGACGTTCTTAAAAGCTATGTTACAATATATAGGGCTGGGAGAGGGAATGCTGAGCTGGTTCTCAAATCTATATTCACAACCGAGTGCGAAAGTTAGTATAGCGGTTTTAAACCGAACTCCCACAACACATAAGATATCTGAACCATTTTCTATTCGGAATGGGACAAGGCAAGGCTGCCCACTGTCACCTATTATTTTTATTTTAACAATTGAACCATTTTTAAGGAAGATACGGGCAAATCAAAATATCAGAGGACTAAAAATAGAAAAAGAAGAACAGAAAGTGGCAGCATATGCGGACGACCTAATATTTTTTATAATAAAAAATAATTGCGCTACTAGAACAATAAATTGTGAGAGTAAAAGCGGCCTACATCAACGATAGAACACATCGAAATAAACATATAAAAAATAAAAAATGTGGCGCTAAAAAGAAACACTCAAACGACACAAAGGAGGGAGTGTATCTCTACCCCAAAAAATAAATGGTGATATATGCTATATAGTAAAACATAAACATATAGTGATAAGTTGTGATAAATGCACATCAGAAAGCAATCCAAGCAGGAACCGTGTAAGGGGAAAAATAAGGCCCCTTGAGGGCTAAAAAAAGTTCCAGGTAAGTCCAGGTAGTATTGACACTACAGTACTAAAAAAAAAAAAAAAAAGTCCGGTGCGGGTAGTCTCGATGGAAGCTGACAATCCAATGGAGGGAAACAGAGGATCAAACATATATTCCAAAGTTGTCAGAAGAATTAAACACTCTTACCAGATTCGGTGGACATACAGACCATTGGTAGTATGTCAAAATGGGCAGAGAATGGATCCTCAGTCAGGTGTAATTCATGTAAGGCACATCAGATGATATCTCCAGGAATCTCCAAATTTCTTAAGTCTCACCCTTCCAGGATAACAGGGAAGTTCCCAATGGAGTATGGAATCATATGGAAGCACATGAAAAAAATAGAAGGAGGCTCCACATAGTGCGGTTAAAACCCAATAGATAGGGTATAGCAGCTTTAATCATAAAAACAGGTATATAACAATACCATACAAAATAAAAGTAATAAATTAAAAAGTACAAGCCAGGTGAAAGAGCAGGTACAGGTGATCACAAAAAAATGAAGCGTGGTAAATGGATAAGTGGCTGCAGGCCATGTACCCTACATGTTTCGAACTATAGGGCTCTTCAACTGGGGCATAAACCTGCTAATCCATACCACGCCAATATATACTGAGTATCATCAGCTTGTTTGAACACAAATTCCAAACAGCTGATGAATTTTCAAAGAAAGACCTCCATTGCATACAGTGGATTGTCTGAGGACACTTCCGTGTCTCTCAGACCCAACCCCTAGCAGCACAATCATTAGCATATATCCGGCTCAGAATGAGTGTCACTACAGGTGTGCCGAAATGACGCCACCACGCACAACCGCGGCGGCGCCACGGCGCAATCACGCATCTAACACCAGGCACATCATCTGTAGGACACCACTGAGACCAGCATCAGCGTCGGGACTGTGCTACTGCATCTGCGCGGCGCCCGCTGATGTCATCACGCGGCGCTCACATGTGTTCCATAGCCGGAGGAACCGGAAATCAAATGGCAAACCAAGATACAGGAAGTGGCGCTTAGTGATGTCATAACGCGGCGCTCTAGTGCGTTCCATACAGCGCCAATCATAATCAGATAATCGGACCGAGTGGGAACCGGATACCAACAGGGGATACCGGAAATGGGGTTATGCATAGATGGTAAATAAAAATAAAAAACCAAAATAAAGAGAACCTTTGCGATTCCTAAATTAATTGGCACATACAGCCTAGTATAACCAACATGACCACAAAAATACATAAAATAGGCAAGTACCTGAAATACATATATGTAAGCAATGAGGGATAATAGACTGGATTAGAACATACAAACTAGAACCCTAAGAATGAAAATAAATATACAATAAAATACAATACAATAAAAAGGTACATATAAGAAACAGCTCAAATAATCTTGTTAATAATGGTCATCTAGAACAGAAAGAGAGGGGGCAATATCCGAGTCTACCATGCAGATGTATATACACAAGGTAGGGGTTAGGCTTTAGTAATAAAAACATTAATGTACTGTAGTGTCAATACTACCTGGACTTACCTGGAACTTTTTTTAGCCCTCAAGGGGCCTTATTTTTCCCCTTACACGGTTCCTGCTTGGATTGCTTTCTGATGTGCATTTATCACAACTTATCACTATATGTTTATGTTTTACTATATAGCATATATCACCATTTATTTTTTGGGGTAGAGATACACTCCCTCCTTTGTGTCGTTTGAGTGTTTCTTTTTAGCGCCACATTTTTTATTTTTTAATATTTTTTATAACCTCCCCAGTCATCTCTCTACCAGTGTTACTGGCAGAAATTAGAGAGTACGGAAAATTTTCAAATTTTAAAGTCAACTATGGGAAATCAGAGGCAATAGGGATAGAAACAAATGTGGTATTACTTGAACAGATAAAAACACAATTTAATTTTAGATGGACAGATTCCCATATAAGTTACTTGGGAACAAAAATAACAAAGAACTTAAATAAATTATATGAAGTTAATTATGTAGCACTGGCCAGGCGAATAAAATTAGACCTAGTGAGATGGGATAAGGAAATATTCACCTGGTTTGGGCGGACGAACATATTGAAAATGAATGTGCTACCAAAAGTCTTGTACTTAATTCAGGCCCTGCCAATTAAGATCCCACAAAGTTTCCTAAGGGAACTAAGATCAAGTTTTCTGAAATTTATCTGGGCAGGAAAACCCGCAAGGATACGTAGAGCCATCTTATCACTTCCAAAGGGGGAAGGAGGAATCGGATTCCCAGACCTGGTAAAATACCAGGAAGCAGCCCACTTAGTCAGAGTAACAGAATGGTGTGGGCAAAATAGGAAACCATGGATAAAAATAGAAGAAACTACAGTGGAAATACCACTGGACGGTCTAAGCTGGATTCCAGAAGCAGAATTAACAGATGTAAAGAGACATCCAATGGTAGGAGCAACTATTCAAATAACTAAAAAGATTTTTGAAAAAACAAACATGTCAAAATATCCCAGCCCAATGACTCCGATCCTGGGTACTAAGACATTTCAACCAGGTTTGGTAGATCTAAGATTCAAAGCCCTGCGATATAGAGGTATGAGTAGAATTATTCATTTTTCAAAAAATAACCGAATAATGACAAGGGAAGAGCTTGAAAAAGAAGTTACACCAGACTTAGACTGTCTAAGATTGTTGCAACTAGAAGCATTTCTACGGATATTAGCAAAGACTTATATAGTAGTTAGGGATCCTTCTAAATTCGAACAGATATGTCTAGAAGGGAAGCCTAAGAGACACATGCTATCTTACTTCTATGCAACACTTATTAACTTAGAGATACCACAAGAACTCCCGTTTATGCAAGCATGGGAGAATGAGCTGGGATTAATATTCTCCCAAGAACAAAAAGTTAGGATTCTACGGTTTACTCATAAAGCCTCTGTGGCAAGTAAATATGAGGAGGGAAGCTATAAAATCTTAACAAGATGGTATAGAACACCAACAGTATTACACCGAATATACCCGCAGACCCCAGATAGGTGTTGGAGATGCCATGAAGCAGAAGGGACACTACTGCATATCTTTTGGGAATGCGCAAAAATAAAAGAATTCTGGGAAATGGTGATAGAAACGATCAAAAAAATCACAGGGATTAACCTAGAAGGTAGACCATCAGCCGTGCTATTACTAGATATTCCAATGTCAGTAGAAAAATACAAAAACTCGCTGTTAAGACATCTCATTATAGCTGCGAGAACATGTATCCCGATCCTGTGGAAACAAGAGATCTCCCCATCTAAAGCTCAGTGGATCGCGAGAGTGGCGGAGATTCAAATAATGGAGAATCTCACAATGACATTGAAAGACGAAGATGAGAGATACCGGAAGATATGAGCCCCATATCTAAGGTATAGGGAGGAGTAGTGGGGACAGATAGGTAAGGGGGTGGAGAGATGGCCGATGGGGGGTTGGATAGGGAAGTCCCCTTCTTTTTTTTTTTGGGTAGGGAGGGGGGCGAAATAGGGGGGAATAGACCGGTAAGAAATAAGAGTGTACATTAATCCACAGAAGTTAAGGAGAGGGAGAGAGGAGATGAAAGGAAGTTGGTTCATTTGTTTCCTCCTTTTTGGTTATTTATCAATTAATATTATTTTTATTTTTTTCTCTCTCTTGGTTATAATTGATTCAAATGAATGTTAAGAAATGTGTTAATGTGTAACTTGAAACTTTGGAAAAGAAAAAAGTAAAAAATAAAGAATTTATAATTGCCAACGTACCGGACTTGCTGGAACAGTCAATTTTTTTCTAAGCTGTCCCAGAATGGCCGTGTCCCGGCTGTATTGTGCCCTCCTGATCCCAGGTTTTTGCCCTTCTGATCCCCCTCCCTATACTGTAATTTCCTGACCCCCCTCCCCCCTATACTGTGCCCTGTTGATTTGGCTTTGATTTATGGCATGCTTTTTATTATCTAATATCTATTTTATTGAAATATATATATTTAATTCTGTCAACTGATTATACTTTCATTCTAGAAAGTAGGTGTGTAAACTGGGGCAGGCTGGTAGGGGCCCCAATGCATTACTATTCCCAGGGGCCAATGGTGCTATTAAGACAGCCCTGCTTATACTGCCTCATGGCAGTCTATATGCCATGGTTAATAAAATGCAATGTTTGACTTTAATTATGTGTATAATGTTAAATTAGATGGTGTACTTTTGTTAAAGGCGTTATAAACCTTCCTTTCTGTACCGTGTTTTCACCTGCAATAAATGTGAACTGACCACTTAATTTCATGGTGTGCTATGTTGCCTTGTATGCACAGTCTATAGTATAAATACATCTTCACATTCCTGTGTCAGAAGTCTCTGACTGTGTTGAACATGAGGCATGTGGCATGGCACCTTACAAATTAACACATTACCTCTGTCAGTAGTTTCCTCTGAATAAATTACATATCTCATAGTCCTTGGGTCCCTCAGTCTAGTAATCTGAAGGTGATTACTAAGCAATAATTACATCTGAGATGGACACAAACAGGCATTGCAATTAACCACTTTCCGACCGTGCCATAGCCAATTGACGGCTACAGTGTAGCCGGACAGTTCTGGGAGTATGTAAAATGACGTCCTCTTGTGAACAAGCTTCATGCTCATTCTCGGGACTTGGCGCATCACGGATCAGGGTAAAAGGCCAATCCCAGCAGCCCTTTACCATGTGATCGCTCCACCAATTATGGAGCGATCGCTGTCAAAAAAACGGCGTCATGTCCGATTCTTTCCTTTCCCCACACTGATCATATGAGGAGAGGAGGGAGAAGCTGCAGTGTGAGGCTGCTTGTGTTTTTTTTGTTTATTCCTAGTGCCCACCCGTGCCCATCCATGCCACATCAGTGCCCAGAAGTGCCACATCTGTTCTCCATCTGTGCTCTACACTGCCACATCAGTGCCACTAAAGTGCCCATTAGTGTCAATACAGTGCCCATCAGTAAGTGCTCATCAGTGCCACCCTATCAGTGGATCCTCATCAACACCCTTCAGTGCCATACTTTTTTTTTAAAGTGTAGAAAAATGAATTTTCATTTTCTTTTCACATTTTCCAAAAACATGTGGCATGTTCTAAAAACTCATAATGCCTCATAGAATATATGTTGGGGTGTTTCCTTGCAAAATGGGGTCACTTTGTGGTTTCCATTGTCCTGGTGCTCCAGGGCCTTTACAAGTATGATAGGTTGTTAGGAAATTATATGTGTAATTTATGCTACTAGATAGCAATTTGAATTGCTTCTAGCGTAATTTGCGCTCCTAGATTGGAACTGCATACAGATGTGTGTAGTTCAAAGTTGATCATTGGAGTTTGTTATAGACCACCCAATGTTGAGGTGGAGAGTCAGCTCCTTGCACAGATGGAAAGGGCTGCAAGGGCTGGGATGGTGATAATAATGGGGGATTTTAAGTTTCAATAGCACCACAATAAACCATATACGGGCCCACTGTGTCGAGGGCCCCAAGCTTGTATCCTATCCCATGCCCTATCGGGCAATATACCCGTTGGAAAGAGTCAGCTCCCCATCCATATATTGGGGGGAACCCAATTCCTCTGATCGCTTGGGTATTGCCCCAAACTGAAAAGTGAACAATGATCTGCTGAGGGTGAACAATAGAGTTAACCGTAACTGTAATGTCTAAATAAAGACCCAATAGTGAGTAGTTATAGAAAGAAAAGTAAGGAAAAAATAAATAGGGGGGAACAAAGCAGAGAAGGAAGGGTTGAGGGGGAAGGAACCATGGCTCCACGCCCAGAAACCCATCTATTCCTAATAGATCTAGGTAGCTAGCGTCCAGGGGTAATTTGTGAGATATCTAATCCACGGGTCCCATACTTTGTGAAATAGCTTCATCTTATCCTGCACCAATGCTGTCACCCTTTCATGTAACATAAGCCACAACAATTTGCCTTTAAGCTGTTCAAATGGTAGGGCAGCGGACCTCCAATTGCTGGCTATGGTTATTTTTGCTGATATAAATATGAAGGCAAGAAGCCACCTTTGGGACTTGGAGGCTTCCACCATCCCTCCCCCCAGAAGTGCTTGTTTAGCTGATTTCTTCAAGTTTATATGGGTAAGGGTTTATATGAAATTATAGACCCTAATCTAATACCTCCTGACCTTAGGGCCAGTCCAACATATGTGATAGGTGGATCCGACTTGACCACAGTCTGTGAAACACATGAAGGTAGCTTCAGGTATAAAGGTGGCCAATCTGGCCGGTACCATATACCACCTCAATAAAACATTAGAGTTCAACTCTAGAGAAAGATAACGTAGGGCATAATATTATTGGTTATCCATATTGCTTGTGGTTGCTGGGAGTGATACCTACAGAGCTGGGCCACCTGGGCCGCATAGAAGTATTTCTGTAGATCGGACTGACCAAGTCCCCCTTTACGTTTTGGAGCATACATTGTACCTTTGTTCACCCTAGGCCTCTTGTCCCACCCAGATAAACTGGAGATTAATAAAAGACCACAAAGATGAGTTCTTGCTGGGGAAAAAAATATTTTAAGCAACAGACAGCATGGATTCATGAAAGACAGAAGTTGTCAGACAAACCTGATTTCTTTTTATGAAGAGGCAAGTAAAACCTTGAACAGAGGGGTGGCGGTGGATGTTGTATACTTGGATTTTGCAAAAGCGTTCGATACAGTTCCGCACACACGGCTAATGTGTAAGGTAAAGTCTACAGGATTGGAATTATCAGTTTGTAAATGGATAGAAAACTGGTTAATGGTTCTTACTGTCTAAGGTTATCAGTGGTGTACCCCAAGGGTCCCTTACTTTTTAATATCTTTATAAATGATATTGGGTCTGAGATCAAAAGTAACATTTCTGTCTTTGCAGGTGACACCAAGCTATGCAGTGAAATAACGTCCTTACAGGATGTCTCCAATTTACAAGCTGACCTCAATGCTCTGTCTAATTGGGCAACTATGTGGCAGATGAGGTTTAATGTTGATAAATGTAAAGTTATGCACTTGGGGGCTAAGAATATGCATGTATTATACATACTAGGGTGAGTACAACTGGGGGGTTCCATAGTGGAGAAGGATCTGGGGGTTTTGGAAGATCATAAGCTCAATAATGGCATGTAATGCCAAGCTGCGGTTTCCAAAGCGAGCAAAGTCCTTTCTTGTATTAAGAGAGGTATGGACTCTAGAGATAGAGATATAATTTTGCCCCTGTACAAATCATTAGTAAGACCTCATCTGGAATATGCAGTTCAGTTTTGGGCCCCAGTTCTCAAAAAGAATATTGGGGAACTGGAGAAAGTGCAGAGAAGGGCAGCCAAATTGATACGAGGCATGAAGGAGCTCCGCTATGAGGAAAGATTAGAGGAACTGAATTTATTCACTCTTGAGAAGAGGAGATTAAGGGGGGATATGATCAACATGTACAAATATACAGGGAGTGCAGAATTATTAGGCAAATGAGTATTTTGACCACATCATCCTCTTTATGCATGTTGTCTTATCCAAGCTGTATAGGCTCGAAAGCCTACTACCAATTAAGCAATAGGTGATGGCATCTCTGTAATGAGAAGGGGTGTGTCTAATGACATCAACACCCTATATCAGGTGTGCATAATTATTGGGCAACTTCCTTTCCTTTGCAAAATGGGTCAAAAGAAGGACTTGACAGGCCAGAAAAGCAAAAATAGTGAGATATCTTACAGAGGGATGCAGCACTCTTAAAATTGCAAAGCTTCTGAAGCGTGATCTCGAACAATCAAGCGTTTCATTCAAAATATCAACAGGGTCGCAAGAGCGTGTGGAAAAAACAAGGCAAAATATGCCCATGACTGAGAAAAGTCAAGCTAGAGATGCCAGCCACCAGTTTGGATATGCAACAATGGAGTGCCCAAAAGCACAAGGTGTGCAATACTCAGAGACATGGCCAAGGTAAGAAAGGTGAAAGACACCACCATGAACAAGACACACAAGCTGAAATCAAGACTGCGCCAAGAAATATCTAAGACTGATTTTTCTAAGGTTTTATGGACTGATGAAATGAGAGTGATCTTGATGGCCAATGGATGGGCCCGTGCTGGATTGGTAAAGGGCAGAGAGCTCAGTCCGACTCAGACGCCAGCAAGGTGGAGGTGGGTACTGGTTTGGGCTGGTATCATCAAAGATGAGCTTTGGGGCCTTTTCGGGTTGAGGATGGAGTCAAGCTCAATCCCAGTCCTACTGCCAGTTTCTGGAAGACACCTTCTTCAACAGTGGTACAGGAAGAAGTCTGCATCCTTCAAGAAAAAAGATTTTCATGCAGGCAGCTCCAGAAGGTCCAAGTACTCCACAGCGTGGCTGCAAGAAAGGGTATAAAAGAAGAAAAACGAATGAATGGCCTCCTTGTTCACCTGATCTGAACCCCATTGAGACCTGTGGTCCATCATCAAATGTGAGATACAAGGAGGGAAAAAGTACACCTCTCTGAACAGCTGGGAGGCTGTGGTTGCGCTGCACGCAATGTTGATGGTGAACAGATCAAAAACTGACATAATCCATGGAGGAGGCTTTTGAGTGTCCTGCAAAGAATGGCTTATGGTCACTGATTTGTTTTTGTTTTGTTTTTGAATGTCAGAAATGTATATTTGTGAATGTTGAGATGTTATATTGGTTTCACTGTAAAAATAAATAATTGAATGGGTATATATTTGTTTTTTGTTAAGTTGCCTAATAATTATGCACAGTAAGTCATCTGCACACACAGATATCCCCCTAAAATAGCTAAAACTAAAAACAAACTAAAAACTACTTCCAAAAATATTCAGCTTTGATATTAATGAGTTTTTTGGGTTCATTGAGAACATGGTTGTTGTTCAATAATAAAATTAATCCTCAAAAATACAACTTGCCTAATAATTCTGCACTCCCTGTATAAGGGGTCCATATAGTGAACTTGGTTTCGAGTTATTCACTTTACGGTCAACACAAAGGACAAGGGGACACTCTTTACTTCTAGCGGAAAAGAAAATTCACCTCCAAAAGCGGAAAGGTTTCTTCACAGTAAGAGCTGTGAAAATGTGAAACAGACTCCTTGCAGTGGTGTGGTGGTTCTGGCCAGCTCAGTAGATTGCTTTAAGAAAGGCCTGGATTTTTTCCTAAATGTACATAATATAACTGGGTACTAACATGTATAGGTAAAATTGATCCGGGGAATATCTGATTGCCTCTCGGGGGATCAGGAAGGAATTTTTTCCCCTGCTGTAGCAAATTGGATCATGCTCTGCTGTTTTTTTTTCCTTCCTCTGGATCAACTGTGGGTATAGAATTGGTTTTATGGGATTGTATGATATTATTATTTGAACTGGATGGACTTGTGTCTTTTTTCAACCTGGCTAACTATGAAACTGCCTGACTGTGCTCTCTACATGTTGCGCCTCTGTATGTGGCCAGGCTGTGAAAAAATCTCACACATGTGGTTTCCCCATACTCAGGAGGAGTAGCAGAATGTGTTTTGGGGTGTAGTTGCAAGTATGCATTTGCTATGTGAGAGAAATAACCTGTTAATATAACAAATGCGCAAAGAATTGTGAGAAAAAAATACAATGCGAAAAAACTCAACATGCCTCTCACTAAATACCTTGGGCTGTCTACTTTCCAAAAAATGGGTAATTTTGGGGGTATTTATACTTTCCCGGCTTGTTAGTGTCTAAGGCCTCGTACACACGATCGGACATATCCGATGAAAACGGTCCGCGGACCATTTCCATCGGATATGTCCGATCGGGAGTTTGCTCCGATGGAGTGTACACACCATCGGATCAAATTCCCCGCCGCTGGATGGCGCAGTGACGTGGCGGGGACGCGGCGGTGACGTTGACGCCGCCACGTCACCGCCACGTCACCGCACCAGGAAGTTAAACACTTCCGCGCATGCGCCGAATCCATTCGGCGGCGGCGCGGCGGCAGTGGGGGACGACATGTCTGCTGGTAAGTGTACTAACCAGCAGACATGTCGGGCGGACAGATTCCCACCGGATAGATTTCAAAGCATGCTTTGAAATCTGTCGGGTGGATAAATCTGTCCACTAGCCCATACACACGAGCGGAGATGTCTGCTGAAACGGTCCATCGGACCGTTTTCAGCGGACATATCCCCTCGTGTGTACGAGGCCTCAAGAAATGAGCTGTCAGTACATGAGGTGTGATCAATTTTCAATGATTTTGGTACCATAGCTTGTAGACTCTATAACTTTCACATAGACCAAATAGTAAACACTGATTTGGGTTATGTTTACCAAAGATATATGGCAGTATACATGTTGGCCAAATTTATAAAGAAAAAATACTCATTTGTAAAATTGTATATCAGAAAAAAAGAAAATGCCTTTTTACAAAATTTCTGGTCTGTTTTTATTAATAGCACCAAAAATAAAATACCACCAAAAGAAAGCTCTGTGTGAAAAAAAAATCCAAAAAATCATATGGGTACAGTATTGCATGACCACACAATTGTCATTCAAAGTGTGACAGCACTGAAAGCTGAAAATGTACTTGGTTTGGAAAGGGGTATAAGTGCCCAGTGGGCAAGGGGTTAAAAGAGAGCTCACTTGAGCAGCTTTTCATCACAATAGAACTACCACATTTTAAGTGATCGGTGCAGTATACAATTTAAAACAATTTTCCTGTGGTATAGTGGACAGGCTTACATCTGTTGTGTCAATCCTTTACAAATATATTTATGTTTAAATCAATAAATAATTTAATCTCAGCTGGATGTGGCATAAGAAGCATAGGTGCCTATAAAATCATAAAAAGATTGTTAGGAAATGTAAACATATTTTTAAGACACTTGGATACTGTTGAGCATTTTTCATTCCTCATATGAGTGATGCTGTTCAGAATACCAAAGTTAGAAGAATGTGTATATGAGCTGGCATCCAAGTAGGAGACATTACCACTCATAATCTCCAACACCATGTGGTCTTTTCACATCCTGAACTAGAATTGTACAATGATTAATTTTAACCATACAGCATTATGTTTAAGCATCTGTTAAACAAATCTTTGAAGGTTTGATTAACAATCCATTTATATAAGCAAAATATGTTCTAAAGTAAAAAAAAAAAAAAAATAGTAGATTTTTTTTTGTAATAATTTCATGTGTGCATAATCCCAACAATGGTAATTGCTGCACAGAGTTTGCATGTTCTCCCTGTGCCTGTGTGAGTTTCTTTCATGTACTCCAGTGTCCTCCCACACTTTAACCGTTTGCCGACCAGCCGCTGCAGTTTTACGGCGGCAGGTCGGCTCTGCTGGGTGAGATCACGTAGATCTATGTCATCTTGCCGAGCAGCCAATAGGGGCCCCCGCTCGCACCCTGACGCAATAGGGGCACCCGCGATCGCTTGTTACAGAGCGAGAACCGGGAGCTGTGTGTGTAAACACACAGCTCCCGGTCCTGTCAGGGGGGGGGGAATTACCTATTGTCTGTTCATACAATGTATGAACAGCGATTTGTCATTTCCCCATGTCAGTCCACCCCCCTTCAGTTAGAACACACCCAGGGAACATACTTAACCCCTTCCTCGCCCCCTAGTGTTAACCCCTTCCCTGCCAGTGGCATTTTTATAATAATCAATGCATTCTTATAGCACTGATCGCTATAAAAATGGCAATGGTCCCAAAAATGTGTCAAAAGTGTCAACCATAATGTCGCAGTACCGTTGAAAATTGCTGATCGCTGCCATTACTAGTAAAAAAAAATATTAATAAAAATGCCATAAAACTATCCCCAATCAATAAACGCTTATTGCAATTTTTTTATGAAAAATATGTAGAATAATACGTATTGGCCTAAACAGAGGATTTTTGTTTACATATATATATATATATATATATATATATATATATATATATTTTTGGGGGGGGGGATATTTATTATAGCAAAAAGTAAAAAATATTTATTTTTTCAAAATTGTCGCTCTATTTTTGTTTATAGCGCAAAAAATAAAAAACGCTGAGGTGATTAAATACCACCAAAAGAAAGCTCTATTTGTGGGAAAAAAAGAACGCCAATTTTGTCTGGGAGCTACGTTGCATGACTGTGCAATGGTCAGTTAAAACGACGCAGTGCAGAATCGCAAAAAGTGGCCTGGTCTTTGACCAGCAATATGGTCCAGGGCTGAAGTGGTCTAAATTAGCCCCAGTATGTGTATGTATGAATGTAAGTTACCTTGGACCTTGGATTGTAACCTCCTTGAGGGCAGTCACTGATGTGAATGTGCACTATAAATGTGTGTAACATGCTGGGTAAATTGACTGCACTGCAACTTTCTTAAATAAATTAATAAAAATGGCCATATATTGTATTATAAAATACAGATGTCTGTTTGAGAACAATGCAGTCTGTTCCAGTCTTCAGTATGATTTGACTGATGCTTCATAGGTACTTCCTATCCCTTCATAGAAAACAAAAATGCAAAAGCCCCAACTAGTATGAAGAAAATAACAGCATAAGATGGTTGGATATGCTTGTTATCACCCCTCTTGGAAACCCCAAAGGTTGCCTTTGTTAAGGTATTTCACAGAATTAAATAAGTGGAAAATTACAGTGCATCATACCTTCCCTATTTACTGACTGACCAGAGACTTGCAGTGAGGTCAGTGGCTAGTGAGACACTGGCTACTATCAGAGCCAGATACACACAGGGTACATATGCCACTGTCATTAGCGCAAGAGCAATAATTCTAGCATTAGACCTCCTCTGAAACTTTTGCAAAAAAATTAAAGCATCGCCTATGGAGTTTGTGCTGAAGTACTTAAGTTTGGCACCATTCCGTGAGTGTGCGCAATTTTAAAGTGTGACATGTTAGGTATCTATTTACTTGACGTAATACAAAAAAACTGGGTAATATTTAGAGTTTTTTTTTATATTCATAAAACAGTTTTTTTCCAAAAATACAGTGTAATGCCGTTTATAGGGGGGAAACAATTTATTTAAAAAGCAACAACTCATCACATCTTTATTTCATACTTTACCATTAACCAAAAACACAGAGTGAGAGGTTTACTAAAGCTGGTGCACACAGAATCTGGTGCGGCTGTGCAGTGTAAACAATTAGCTTTTAGGTGTTATTGCAAAACCTTAATTGAAGTTGAAGTTAGAAACTGATTTGTTATTATGCACAGCTGCACCAGATTCTGCGTGTAGGCTGGGTTTTTATACTACACGACAGTAGTATGACTTTCATCCTACTTTGCTCTGTGACATCGGTCCTACATTGGTCCTATATCCATCTGACTTTCATGAACAGGATACTACTACTTTGTGATAGTCTGACTTGTTCTTTGATCAATCAAAACAATCCCAGAGTGAGATAAATTCCTTTTACTGCTGCTGTAATCACATGTCGGATGTCAAAAGTCCGATGGTAAGGACAAGGATCCTACTTTGATCTGACTTCAATGATATTCAATGGGCTGAAGTAGGGTCAAAGTCGTACCAAAGTAGTACAGGGAGCATTTTCAAAGTCGGACCGATATGTGTCGGACCAGTTAAGACGGCTCTCATAGGGAAACATTGATTTTCACACGTCATGCAACATGAGCGCCCAATCTCGGAGCGTTTGTCGGACAAGTGTGAACCCGTCCTTAGCAAATCTCCTCCAGAATATCACCTAACCCTGTACTTAGTTGAATCCACTTAATATTGTGAAGCAATCCTAGTTGAAAAAATTGTTACATAAAAAAACTTTTTTTTATTTTTTTATTTATTGAATCAGGCCTATTCTGTAAAAAGCGCTAGAAAACATTATGCAATATTCTTTAAAATACAAGAACATAGCTCTCTTGAAAGAAGTTACACCATTTAAAATATTTTTTCACAGGGCAGTAGATCTGAGTACAAGCAGTTGTAGCTCTAAGAATGTAGTATTCTATATTTAAATACAGGCTGTATGTGTCCTCTGAATAGAGCCCTAAGGGGATAGAGGTTTATTAGAGCTATTGGCCATGTTGCAATTTACTTGTCAGATCCAATGCCAGCAATTCCTTGGCTGGAAATCATTGTGGTAAAGTAACTGACTTTAATAATGGATACATGCACTGAATTATTCATAAGAAGCAGAGTGAGCCCTGATGCTTTATGCTCAGTACTTTCATTAACATTGAAATGCTGACTGTTCACATAGTGCCTCTGCATGTTCATTGCTGCTCCCTTTAAAGCATACAAAAATAATTTTAGCCTCATTTTAATTATAGACCCTGTGCAAATTACCAGCAAGGTTATCATCTAGATTAACAGTGCATTTGTATACATGTCTTTCAATCATCAAGCCAAAGGCAGCCATATATAAGAAGTAACAGAGAAGACATTGGGGTTTATTTACTACAGCAGTAAAGACTGTTCACTTAGCAAAGTGAATGTTAGTGAATAAGGTGCAGCTGTTTTTGAACATCCATTTATTTGTGAAAGGGACTAGTTTTTATTCACAAATTGGAAAATGGGAAAGAGTTATTTCCTTTAAACCAAAAGGAAGAGGAAAGAATGGGACTTGATATGAGGCATGTCACTGACTAAATATTTAGTTTATATTGATCATTAAATTGTTTATTAATTCCAAATCAAGTTAAAAAGTATCAATCTTTGGTAAAATACATGATAAATTGTAATAATTAGTTCACTTGTATATACCTACAATTATTATACAAAGTAAATACAACATGATTGGCAGTACAATTTCATAGATCATTCATCCATTAATAATAAACATAAGCAATTGCTCTTAGTGAGCCAAAATTGTCTGGGCATCAGTTCAAAGTGTACTTGACGCAAGTTTCATGGCTCACGCCACTGATCAGGAGTAAAATGCTCTCAAAATAAATCAATAACATATCTATAAATATAGGATACCCTTTAAAAAGAAAAACATCTCGCAAAAAAAGGGGTGCCTATCACTTACAAAATGGTCCAATAGCGACGCCCACACCCCACACTGTATAAGGCTGCCTGCATGGCAGGCCTGTGTAGTGTTGTTGGTATGGATGGAGACATAGCGTGATATAGATTAAGCAGGCAGGTTATTCAGTTAGTTATATATATACAGTACAGACCAAAATATTGGACACACCTCATTCAAAGAGTTTTCTTTATTTTCATGACTATGAAAATTGTAGAGTCACACTGGAGACATCAAAACTATGAATTAACACATGTGGAATTGTATACATAACAAAAAAGTGTGAAACAACTGAAAATATATGTCATATTCTAGGTTCTTCAAAGTAGGCACCTTTTGCAGCAGACACATCTCTAGAACAACTGTTAAGAGGAGACTGTGTGAATCAGGCCTTCATGGTAGAATATCTGCTAGGAAACCACTGCTAAAGAAAGGCAACAAGCAGAAGAGACTTGTTTGAGCTAAAGAACACAAGGAATGGACATTAGACCAGTGGAAATCTATGCTTTGGTCTGATGAGTCCAAATTTGAGATCTTTGGTTCCAACCACCGTGTCTTTGTGCGACGCAGAAAAGGTGAACGGATGGACTCTACATGCCTGGTTCCCACCGTGAAGCATGGAGGAGGAGGTGTGATGGTGTGGGGGTGCTTTACTGGTGACACTGTTGGGGATTTATTCAAAATTGAAGGCATACTGAACCAGCATGGCTACCACAGCATCTTGCAGCGGCATGCTATTCCATCCGGTTTGAACCCAATCGAGATGGTTTGGGGTGAGCTGGACCTCAGAGTGAAGGCAAAAGGGCCAACAAGTGCCAAGCATCTCTGGGAACTCCTTCAAGACTGTTGGAAGACCATTTCTGGTGACTACCTCTTAAAGCTCATCAAGACAATGCCAAGAGTGTGCAAAGCAGTAATCAAAGCAAAAGGTGGCTACTTTGAAGATCCTAGAATATGACATATTTTCAGTTGTTTTACACTTTTTTGTTATGTATATAATTCCACATGTGTTAATTCATAGTTTAGATACCTTCAGTGTGAGGCTTCATTTCCACTGGCGTTTTTACAGCCACTTTTCTGAGCATTTTTTACAGCTTAAAAACGCCTGTCCATGTTTATTTATTTATTTTGGAGCTGGAGCCTTAAAAACGCTGCGGCAGCGTTTTTGAGTGGTTTTGCGCGTTTTTAAGCGTTTTTTTAATGTCTGGCGTTTTTACAGCTTCAGAACGCACTGGTCCCGGGTTTTTTTTGCAGCTTAAAAACGTCTCACCCATCTACAGCTCAAAAACGTCATGGTGGGCATGAGGCCATAGACTAACATGGACAGGCGTTTTTAAGCTGCAAAAAACGCCCAGAAAAGTGGCTGTAAAAACGCCAGTGGAAATGAGCCCTGAATCTACAATTTTCAAAGTCATGAAAATAAAGAAAACTCTTTGAATGAGAAGGTGTGTCCAAACATTTGGTCTGTACTGTATATATATATATCAAATACACTGCCACTAACTGAATAACCTGCCTGCTTAATCTATATCACGCTATCTCTCCATCCATACCAACAAATTACCCACAACGGCCATATTTAAAAATATTATAAGATACAAGTATAGAGTAAGATTACCTGATAACTTCAGGTCCGCCCATGGTGGCTGACAGTAACACCAAAGAAAGAGAACCTTAGCTTGCTCACAAAGCATTATATATCCCTCTCCTTTCTGTATTGTGGCTAATATAATTCTCCCTAATTACTGTACCTAGTAAATGTATATTGGGCACAGCCTGATTGGATGAATCACAGATGGCTTTTGTTTACTGCCCATGTGAGATCAGGGAAAACAAAAGGCCATCCTTTGAAGTTGAGCTAATTATCGTAAGACTAGCACAGCACTCAATACTTTAAATATATTTCCTTCTAACTAAAATATATCTAATTGCAATATTATTTGCAGCTGTTAATGGAGATTTCACATAAACCCATAATGAAACACAATCTAATAGAGGGAAACCAAACCTAGGTCCTCTCTAATAGTGTTGAGCAGAATATGCCATATTCGATTTCGCGATATATCTCGAATATATAGTCGAATATTCGAGATATATTCGCTAAATACGAATATTCGTGATATTTTTTGGAAATGAAATTATTGCGAATTTTCGCTATTGCGAATTTTCACTATTGCGAATGCGAATGCGAATTGCGAATGCGAATATTCGAGAAATGCGGAATGGAGCACTCTGAATGGCTCAGAATATTCGTGATATTTTACAATACAAAATAATTGCGAATATTCGAGAAATGCGGAAGGAGCACTCTGATTGGCTCAGAATATTCGTGATATATTACAATATAAAATAATTGCGAATATTCGAGAAATGCGGAAGGAGCACTCTGATTGGCTCAGAATATTTGTGATATATTACAATACACAATAATTGCGAATATTCGGCAAATGCGGAAGGAGCACTCTGATTGGCTCAGAATATTTGTGATATATTACAATACACAATAATTGCGAATATTCGAGAAATGCGGAAGGAGCACTCTGATTGGCTCAGAATATTCGTGATATATTACAATATAAAATAATTGCGAATATTCGAGAAATGCGGAATGGAGCACTCTGATTGGCTCAGAATATTCGTGATATATTACAATATAAAATAATTGCGAATATTCGAGAAATGCGGAATGGAGCACTCTGATTGGCTCAGAATATTCGTGACATATTACAATATAAAATAATTGCGAAATTTCGAGAAATGCGGAATGGAGCACTCTGATTGGCTCAGAATATTCGTGATATATTACAATACAAAATAATTGCGAAATTTCGAGAAATGCGGAATGGAGCACTCTGATTGGCTCAGAATATTCGTGATATATTACAATATAAAATAATCGCGCGATATCGCTATTGCCGAATAATCGCATTGCGATTTTTCGGCAATATAAAATGAGCGCTGCAGCTACTCGGCCCAGGGTCTCTAATCATACCAGCAATGCTTTTAGACGTCGATGGGGATCTCTAGGATGTGATCTGTTCTAAAAAAAAAATTGTAAACATTCGAATATTCGAAATAGCGAATATTCGCCGCGATATTCGTGTTATTCGCGAATACTCGAATATGCAATATTCGTAGCGAATATTCGCAATGCGAATATTCGTGAGCAACACTACTCTCTAAAGGGACTTTGAATTACAAGATGTATGGTGATGCCAGCACGCCATGGGAACATGACTTTACCTTCTTATCTAACTGCCACAGTTCCTATTCCAGTATAGATCTTTTTGTTACTGATCAATGGCTCCTGCTAAAAAAATTCTACTTTCTGCTCATCATGACAGCTACGTGGTCTAACCATGCACCCATCTGCATCACTATAGATGATCACTCAAGGTTCAACCCTGCCTTTCTATGGAGAATGAACTTTCATCTACTCCAATCATCTCCATATGCCAAAACGCTATGACGCAACCTTGAAGATTTTTTTGTCATCAATACCGACTCTGTATCTGACCCTGCCATCCTGTTGGATGCGCACAAAGTGTACATGTGTGGTGTAGCACACTGAGGTAGCACATTGAGAAACGTATTTCCCGAAATCCAGAGCACTGACCTCCTCAACAAACATTCCCCCGACTCAGATGTAAAAGCTAAACTAGGCCAACTACATCTAGAATTTAGAGCACTACTACTGGATACTTTTGAAAAACAGCAAAAGTAATTAAAAATTACCTTTTATACTTCTGGGAACAAGGCAAGTAAATTCCTTGCTCACTTGACCAAAGGTCGTCTCCTCAAATCCCATATCAACCCACAACCCATAGCCGACTTATTATAGTTCCCTCTATAACATTAGAAAAGATCCATCTCAATTCCAAACTACTTCAGCTGATATCCAGTCTTCTCCTAAGTGCAGTAAAATTGCCCAGTCTGACAACAAACCAGCTAGAAAATTTTATTCTTTTAACCTCCCTGGCGGTATGATTCTTTAAGATTTTAGGTGCTAAAAGCGGTACCATTATTTGCGTGGCTCCTCAAATCCCATATCAACCCACAAGCCATAGCTCAGTTGCAGACTTATTATAGTTCCCTCTATAACATTAGAAAAGATCCATCTCAAGTGTACAGGGCAGACCACTAGGGACCATACAGTACTGTAATCTTCAGTGTACTGTATGTATAGTGTTTGTTTACTTTTTTAAATACGTCGCGACGCTCGCTCGGCGGAACACACAGCATCAGGCGGACATCGAGTACTATTCATCGCTGGATCGCAGAGAAAAGGTAAGTAAACTTTTTCTGCATCCAGCGTGCCACACGCCGTGCCACACGCCAGGGAGGCTAGTCTGACCGGCGATCCAGCGGGAAACCGGATCGCCAGGAATTTTGGGGGAAAAAAAAAATGAAGCGTGACTCGGGGTTACCGCTTCTGGCACTGAATGTTAACGAGTCACCTTTTAATGACACAGAAATAAGCACAGCTATGGTTTTACTGGGGAATATTTCAACCATTTTAAAAATATATTGCTACTCCCCATCTCTGGGTTTTTCAATGCTGCTGCCTCTTCATCATATTTTTTTACAGATATGTTGAAAGCTTTGATTGTAACCCTGCCAAAGCCGGGGAAGGATTCAACTTCCCCACAACATTTCTGAACAGTTTCCCTTTTGTACCATGACTGTCAGGTTTTATATCAGGCTAGCAGCAGACAACAGTTCAGGTGTGCTAATATGCCTATAGTTCAATAACAAGAGCACATACCATGAGCAGGTCTTGAGAAGCAGGTCAGCGCGGGGACTTGTAGTTCACCACGGATGCAGGGTTGAGACGAGCGGGACAGCTGGTAGTTCACTGCTGAAGTAGGTGTTGTGATGAGCAGGAAAGCTGGAACTTGTAGTTCACCGCAGGTGTGGATGTTGGTGGTGTTGCTGGTGCTAGTAGTGCACCGCTGCAATGGATGTTGCTTAAAGGAGTCAGGCAAAGCGTGGTCTAGGCAAGCCGAGTCATACACGGATAGATCAGAGTTCGAAAGGTACCAAATCGGAAGCCACAAGCAGGGTCAAACAAGCCGGGTCATACACAAAGTTTACAGATAAACAGGTCAGGCTGGATCACACAAGGCAAGCAGAGTAACTCTATCACGAGCACTGATTGGGTGAAAACACAGGTGTTTTAAAGGAGAGCTGGCCAATCAGTGTTTCCCAGCCAAGGCTGTGTCAGGTGAGTGCGCTGGGTCCTAGAGGGATCCAGTACTGACAATGACTTAAAACTATATCTTAAGGGTCTAGTGAACTGCCTGGTTGCCCTTCTGCCTACTCTCATACATCCTGACCAATATGGTTTTGCGGAGGGTAGCCAAACCTCTCACTATATGCGTTGTTTGATCAATATAATCCACCATGCAGGTAGATCCCTAATGCCTTCTCTGCTTCTTTCTTTGGATGCATATAAGGCATTTGACAGAGTATATTGGTCTTATTTAAAAATGCACTGCAAAAATTCTGTTTTCAGGAACACATACTCTCCGCCATTATGGCTCTCTCCTCCTGCCCATCAGCACAAGTATATTGCTCTGCCATCTAAACCTTTCCAGATCACCCATGGTACCAGGCAGGGGTGTCCCTTATCCTCCTTTTCATCAACCTAGTTATGTAGCTATTGGCGGAGAGTAGGGGTGAGCTCGATGTTTGGGTCGAACATAAGTTCGACTCGAACATCGGGTGTTTGCCCGTTCACCGAAAACAAACATTATGGGGCAATTGCGGAACATTTAAGTGCAGCGGAATGCCTCATAATGCACTTTAAATCGCAGTGCATTGCTGTATGGCCAATCCCAGCGCCCTCTGCGCAGAGGGCCATAATTGGCAGGGTGCCTTTGGCCAATCATGGCTCATGGGGACTAAGTCCACGCCCCACACTGTATAAGGTTGCCTACACGGCGGCCCTGTGTAGTGTTGTTGGTATGGATGGAGAGATAGCATGATATAGATTAAGTAGGCAGGTTATTCAGTTAGTGGCCGTGTATTTGATTTTATATATATATATATATATATATATATATATATATATATATATATATACTCTGAATCCAGTGTGGCCTATATCTGCAGTGCATTCCTGGTGTACTTTTTCTAATATACTTCAGCCGGTGTATTAATATATATATATATATATATATATATATATACACATACACACATATATATATATATATATATATATATATATATTCTCTGCACCCAGTGTAGCCTAAATCTAGAGTGCATTCCGTGGTGTACTATTTCTAGTGCAGCCGTAGTTCAGCTGCTACTACACCTCTGGTGGTGTACACAGTACACAATACAGTGCAGCCATAGTACAATTGCTACTATTTTTCTGGTGGTGTACACAGTAACTAATACACTGTAGTATGGTGTTGCAAAATAAAATATACATCATGTCCGGAAGGGCACAAAAAGAGAGCAAGCAGGCTCTGTGTCTATAGTCAACAGTGCTTTTCGTGGACATGGTGCATCGTCTGCAGGTGGCCGTGGGGCACGTTTGTCCTTTTTTTCTGTTGCTGGCCTTGTTATTGAGCCGGAATATGCAGAAGAGTTGGTGGAGTGGATAAAAAAGCTGTCCTCCTCATGCAATGAGGAGTCCCCCAAACTATTTGACCACAGTGTCAGGTATGTGCTGCTGGAGGATGCGGAGCGATTTGAAGGCTCCGATGTTCCCAAGTTGAGGAAGGGAGTAACGTGTGCCTAGAGAGAGGGCGTGCCCAAGAAGGACAAGAAACTGGCAGTCATATTCTCCCAACCACAGCATACTGCCAAGTTTGCTCCGGTGATGAGGTGGGAAGGGGTAGATGCGGTCACTGACTCTACTTGGGTGCCTGATAGAAGAGAGGAGGAGGAGGAGCCACATCTCCAATGAGACAGGATGCCCTAAAGGATTGCATCACACCGCAGAGCTCAGCAGATGCAGGGCACTGCTGACTCCCTGCTGATTTTGAAAAGTTCCTTGGCGTGGGCCCTTTTTGACACCTGTGCAGCAGATCACACAGTTGCTGTTTGCAACCTATGTCTGAACATACGTTGCCAAAACAGCAGCCGCTTGGGCACCACATGCTCGACCAGACATATGATGACCTCCCATGCAGTACGTTGGCAACAGCACTTGAAAGACCCACATTAAAGAAAAAGATGGACTTCTCCTTGGTCCTCATCTGAGATCTCCAACCCACTATACCTCCAGTCCTCTCAAAAACCTGCACTGAGAGGACTGGAGGTATAGAAATAGGTGTCCCGAGTACTTGCAGACAATCTGCTAGCAGTACACCACCATCTGATTTTAGCAGGCAAATTTCCCGACCCCAGTTGCTAAACCATAAAATTAATTTGATTCCCAGCCATTCACATTCTCAGCATCTGAATGCTAGCTTGGCCAAATTGCTAGCACTGCAACTGCTGCCCCCATAGAAGTATCTCTAATCTGCTGAAAATAGTTGTTTAAAATGAATTCCAACAATCTCAATACATTACCTATCATGAGAAAGGCTTCTCCAATAATCCCTACTAGTGTGCAATCAAGATGTACAACTGCTCCACAATTACTCCATATCAATTTCCACTAGTAGGGTCCCATCATGCACCTTCATTTTCTCAGATTAAGACAGCACATCTCATGTGTCTTGGATAAAGAATGTCAGTTTGTGGATCATTTTCTTTAAATTAATATCTGTGAACTTTCCTAATCTTTCCAGAGGTCCATTAATTGCAGCTATAGAAGGTGGAGTTTCTATATTTGTATGCATCTTCAAACTAATGAAAAATGTGGGGATATTATAACTACTCACACATAGATATTTTAATGTATCATTACTGATTAGGCCCACATTCGTGTCCATCTCCAACTTAAAATTTGCTGTTGAGGTCAAAGATGGGAAAGGGGTAATTTATCATTTCCAATATCTTGTTTCGTAACACATTAATAGTCATTTCACCTTACCCATATGGAGGTCCTCTGCTAATAGCACTTCATTGTCTCTCTCATTACCCATCTTTATTACCAACCTGGGTCTATTTTCAATTATTGTAACGCTTTTCACTCTCCCAGGGTCAAGTTATCCTTCACCCTGTTATACCAATACACTGTCTATAGGTTCTTATAAACCAGCTAGAATAAAAGACTGATCCAATGAATTTTTGAAAGAATGGGCATTTTTAACATTTTAAATTCATATTTTGACATCCCCTTCCTTCATCATTAGCTATGTGTTCATCTTATTCCCAGTTCTGTTACAGTAGATGTACCAAGTTTTTTCTAATGCCCTCTGTTTAGCATTGTACTTGTCTTATTAAGGCTACTTTCAATACCTATTTTCTCCCTTTTCTTTCCATGGGGATACCTCAAAAGAACTTTTCTAAAAAAAAGATATTGATTCTTATAGATCACAACTGTGTCCATCCCCTCTACAGAGTAAAATGGATGGTTTTCACTAAAGTGGGAATTCAATTATTTAAATAATTTAATCAATTAATCCCCCCTCTCCCATTCTAGTGGCTTTCTGGATTCTGTGCCCTTGATCAGATTCCTGGAATTGTTGATTCTGCCTCTTCTTTGTTAACCCTGTCCTTTAAATTACTTATTTTATATTCTTACTCCTTCCTGTTTCTATTTATCTATATAGATACAGTAGATAGATATTTAGATAGATAGATAATTTAACTGCCCTGACATTAGTGTCTTTTTTAACTACGTTTTTTAACTATTTATGAAATCTATTAAAAAAAAAAAAACATAATATTAATATAATAGGATTCTGGTGGTGTTTTGTTTTACAGAAGGTCTGCATTCATTTTTCTTTCTCAGGCTTTTCAACCTAAGCCAAAGTTTTGATATGCATTTTAACTTATCACCTCATTACAAAAATGAAATGAATACTTCCATAAATCTAAGACTGCATTTATTGGGTAATGTTCTATAATATATTAAACAACATGGAATGTGAAATTACTATAGCTTCAGAGCCAAGGCAAATCAAAGTGGCTTTATGAAGGTATAAACATTTGCAATACTGGATAGGGTTGAATAAACCTAAGCACTTATTCCTCAGGGGATTTTTGAGTCAAATTAATCTGCTCACATTTTTAAGCTTCAAGGGAAATAAGTAACTTCATCTGTACATGACTGTACTTTAATAAATATGGTATACAGTATAAACACTACAAGGTTTGGCTAATAAGTAGAAAACAAAGCATTTAAGGTATGTATAAATTGTATGAATATACTGTACTGTATAATAGTCTGGGTTATACTATGATTGGAAATAATTTACATTATGAATGTTACAATTTTACCAGCTACTTATAGGCCGTATTTTTAATATTTATTAAACGTTTTTGTAACCCCTATAGAAAGTAATAGTTTTGTTATTCAATTCCATTTCAACAGCAGTTTAACCACGTCCTGTCTGAGCACTTAATATAATCATCTGGAATCAGCAGGGCCAGGGTGTATTAAAATGTTTTCCCACTGCCGCCCCTAATGTGCACCCTCTAGGGTGTGCAGCGGCATATACTGCGATAAATTGGCCCTGCACCGTGTGATCACTGTGACCTATTACAGTGATCACAGTTGTAAACAAGAGCTGTAATGCTGCAGCCTTTGCTGTGTGTTTCCTTTCACAGCAATTGGCTGTGAGAAGAAACAGATTGCATCCCACAATGATCAGCACTGTAGGTAACATTCAATGTTTGAAAACAAAAATCACAGTCCTGGATCAGTACAGTATCATTATGGTGACACTTGGACTGATGTGGTCAGTGTTCTAAAACACTGACTTGCTGCTCGGAAGGGATTGAATGACAGTCAGCTAGCCACTGTTCCTATACACTAGCCATATCATTCCAAGACTACTGCAGTTTTGCCTTATTGAAAATAGACCTTATGTTTTGGCCAACTTATATATCCCTCCACCTTTTAAGCTCGATGTCCTTTACAACCTTGTTGAGTTCACTCTGGATAAACCAAATATACCTATCATAGCCATTGGTGATTACAATGAGGTTCTGGATAGAACTATTGACAGATTCCCCCCGGGGACCGGTCTTAAGGGGGGGCGGCTGGCTCGCTTTCTGGGGGAAACAGGGATGAGGGACATTTGGAGAACAGTCTACCCACAGACCCGTCAATATTCGTGTTACTCCACCTCCTACCACACTCTATCCAGGATAGATATGGCCCTGTGCAGTGATGGCGTAATGCCCCTGGTGAAAAAGATGCACTATGGTCCAAGGGGGGTCTCAGACCACTCTCCGCTGACTTTAACAATTAGGATAGGCAGTAGGACCTCGCGCAAAGAATGGCAGTTAAACCCTGGCTGGCTGGAACTGATTGAGCAACCCCTAATGGTGGAGTCACAGATAGCCGAGTTTGTGCTTATCAATGAAGGAACGGCGCCGCCAGGAGTGGTCTGGGATTCCCTGAAAGCCTTTGTGAGAGGCCTCTTGATCCAGCAGGCTGCTAGGATTAAAAAAGAAGGCAGAGTGGAAGAGAGCAGGCTGGCTGGCGAGTCTACCCAGGCGGAAATTAGATACATTGAGAACCCCACTCCATCCTTGCGGTCTGCATGGCTAGCTAAACAAGAAGAGTACAGAAGGTCTACTTTAAAACTAGCAGAGAACAAGAGAATATTACAGAAGCAGCTCCAGTTTGGCGAGGGCGAGAAGGTAGGGCGTATGCTAGCCCTTCTGACTCGAACTAACTCCCCCCGTCAAATGTCCCTGCAATACGGACAAATACTGGTGAAACTTCGACAGATGGCCAGATCATACTAAAAACATTTCACACATATTATAAAGAACTTTACAAAACCAAAGGGGGGTCGGAGACAGGAGCTATGGAAACATTTTTCCAGAGGATAGTAGTCCCCACGCTGTCAGACAAAGACAGACAGGAGTTGGACGCACCAATTGCTTTAAAAGAAATTCAGCAAGCGGTATCAGACATGCCAAATCAGAAATCCCCGGGCCCGGACGGGCTGCCTATTGAGGTGTACAAGAAGTTTGGCGAGATTTTGCTCCCAGAGTTGTTGAAGTCATTGGAGTGGGCTGCAAGTGTGGGGACACTACCCTGCTCAATGACTGAAGCAACGATTATAGTCATACTCAAGGAAGGGAAGGACCAGTTGGAACCTTCATCTTAT
Source organism: Rana kukunoris (assembly GCA_029574335.1). Lineage (NCBI taxonomy): Eukaryota > Metazoa > Chordata > Amphibia > Anura > Ranidae > Rana > Rana kukunoris. The sequence continues at coordinate 163,283,846 of CM056049.1, forward strand.
CGTCCAATCTCCCTCTTAACCTCTGATGTAAAGATCTTAGCCAAAATTCTTGCGACACGCTTAAATAAATTTATTAGCTACCTTATTCACCCAGACCAGTCCGGCTTTATTCCAGGCAGGGCAACAAGCAATAACATCAGAAGAGCCTTCTTAAACATATGTACACCAACAGATAGTGTAGGTTCCAGAGCAGTGCTGTCTCTTGATGCCGCCAAGGCTTTTGTGAGCCTTGAGTGGGCCTATCTGTGGAGGGTACTCGATGGTTTTGGTTTTGGCCCTCTCTATGTCAATTGGATCAAATTGTTATATGAAGAACCAAGAGCCAAGGTCAGAATTAACAACGAGACCTCCGAGATATTTCAGCTGGAGAGAGGCACGAGACAGGGGTGTCCTCTATCCCCCCTTCTGTTCGCCCTTGCTATGGAACCCCTGGCAATTATGGCCAGGGTGAGGTCGGACATAACAGGGTTTAGAAGACACCATGGAGAAGAAAAGATAGCTCTCTTCGCAGATGATGTCCTGTTCTTCCTGGGGGACGTTGAAAGCACACTGGACAAAGCGATCCAACTGGTGGAGGAATTTGTCCGGTTCTCAGGCCTTACCATTAATTGGACAAAGTCAGCTTTGCTGCCGCTAGATCAGGTAGACCTACAACGGTCGGCAGGTGCCTCCCAAATAATGGTAAGCACTGAACTTAAGTATCTAGGGATCTGGATCTCAAAGGATCCCACCCAATATATTAACTTAAACCTGGCTCCATTATTAGTGAAGTGGAAAAACAAAAGCGAAATCTGGAAAAGACATCCTTTGTACCCACAAGTGGTATAAAAAGATAGACTCTCTATTTAGAGGACTGATATGGAGGGGTGGCCTAGCCAGAATAAGCCTACAAACCTTACAACTCCCTGTAAAAGAGGGGGGAATGGCGGTTCCACATCCAAGGCTATACTTCTTAGCAGCACAACTGCAACATCTGGCAGGATGTGGAACCGTCGAAGGAGACGGCTCTAACACCCGACTTTTGCTGACAGACAATCCCCACAAACAACTAGTGGAAGCCTTAGAGGCAAACTTTTTTTGCCATAATCACTTGATTACAAAACTAGTGATTAAAACATGGCATACAGCAAAAAAAGTATTGGGATGCGCTGGTCCGACAGAATTCTCCCCTCTTTGGAACAACAACAACCTACAAGAGACACTAAGCATTGAGGTATCGTCCGAATGGACGAGTAAAGGCATAAGCTGCCTTAAACACCTGTTCGAAGGGAACACTATGAAACTATTCCAAGATCTAGTAAAAGATTTTAGAATCTCCAATAAAACCTTTTTTAAATTCTTACAGGTTCGCCATGCTATACAGACACAATTCGGCTCTCAGACGGTCGAATGGGATAAGATTCCTGCTCTGCTTGCCGTAACTGGGGCAACAGCAGCCAAGGGCTTAATATCAGGGATGTATAGTTGCCTGGGCGCCAGGGCATTAAGTAAAGCAGGCCCGTGCAAGAGTAGAGAGGCATGGGAGCAAGACCTGGGATCAATACCTCCACAACAGTGGCCTAGGATTCTCCAACAGGGCACCTTGGTGTCCATCGCCCCGGCCCAAAGATTGTCCCACCTATTTCTTCTTTATAGAGTCTACCATACCCCACATAAAATGTTTAAGCTAGGTTGGAGACAAGACAACCACTGCCCCCGATGCAATAACAAAGGGGATTTATTACATATGGTCTGGAAGTGCCCAAAATGATATAGCTACTGGGTGGGAGTTATAAAACGGATCAATGAGACATACGGCTCTCTACTAGATCCCACAGCCAGGGTATGCCTCTTGGGATGCATAGATAACAGCTGGGTATTGCAGGGAACACTCAAGGCTATACTAAGGAGCCTATTCCAGGCTCACAAGATAATTGCCCAAAAATGGCAGGCACAGGCTCCCCCGACCATAGAACATTGGACAGCAGCTATGAAACAAACAATTTCAAGTGAAAGAGTTTACTTCACTAAGCAGGGGAAACTGTCTAAATTTGTCAAATTATGGGGCTTTTGGCAGTAGAGCGCTGAGTAATCTACTTAGCGCTACACAAAGCTATACTCGCCTAGCCCTTGAGACTTCGGTTACCAAGGACAACTTCAGCTGTGACCTTGGCGGTAGCTTTCTCGCTGGCTGACGCCCCTCGGCCGGCCCCGATTGATTCCCTGACCACAAATGGCATGACTTGTGACTTATTCGCGCTAGCTAACATTGAGGTTGTATGCTCTCGAACGGCACAGGGAAGGGCGGGAGGGAGAGGGGGGGAGGGTAATACTCATAGCCACTACACATCCAACAAGACTTAGTGGCTTTTAATCGGTTACATGAAATCCCAAATTAGTTCTGAATTACTTTGTCCCGCTTCTATATATACTGTATGCAAAATGCTTGTACACTTGCTTGTTGGATTGTAATATGGTTTTAAAACAACAATAAAAAAATGAATTAAAAAAAAAAAAAAACATTCAATGTTTGAAAACAAAAATCACAGTCCTGGATCAGTACAGTATCATTATGGTGACACTTGGACTGATGTGGTCAGTGTTCTAAAACACTGACTTGCTGCTCGGAAGGGATTGAATGACAGTCAGCTAGCCACTGTTCCTATACACTAGCCATACCATTCCAAGACTACTGCAGCCAGAGTTACCAGACTAGTGCAGCCAGCCAGGCCTTGTTCACATGGGGCATACTACAACACATGACTGTGTGAAGGTTGTGTTTACCCACATGGGGATGAAGAGGTGCATGGACACAGATGTTGCACCCATTTTGAAATCTATGCGAGTGTGGGTGCATGGCCTTGAACACACACAGTGGTAATTTTGGGCTGTGTTAGTCAACTGCGGTAGTATGCACAGTATGAATGAAGCCTCAGTGCCAGTGATCACCAGCATACCAGTACAGTGTAGCCAGCCAGTGTGAAAATAAAACAATCACAGTCCTGGAGCAGTGCAGTGTCACAGTGTGGCCAGTGATCATGGCAACTGGCGGGTTACTTTGATGACACTGTATGCCAGTGCAGCAAGCCAGTGTCCCTGACCTTTAGCCACACTAGTCCCAGTGTAACTAGACCAATGCAGCCAGTCACAGTTTCACTGCCACACCAATAAAATGTAGTTCGAAACAGTGTTCCTGATTGTGGCCATACTAGACCAAAGTAAGCCAATAAAAATGCCCTTGATCACCACCATGCCAATCCCAGTGCCCTCAGACCAGTTGAAGCCCGCAACAGTATCTCTGATAGCTGTCACACTGGTACCAGTGTCACTACAGCCAGTACAGCCTGCAACAGTTTTCCTGATCACCATCACACCATTCTCAGTGTCAAAAGACTAGTGTAGGCCAGCAACAGTGTTCCTGATCACCATTGCAGTGATTTTACTGTTACCAGACCAGTGTAAGTCAGACATCACATTCCTGATCACTGCCACATCAGTGGCAATATCACCTGACCAGTGCAGCTAGTAACAATGTTCCTGATTGCTAGTCACACCAGTGTCAGTGTCACCAGAGCTAGTGCAGCCATCAACCCTGTTCCTGATTGCCACCACATCAATACAGTCACCAGAGCCACAGCAGCTTGCAACAATGTTCCTGTTTACTGACACACCAGTGTTGCCTCTGCTTGCTGCTTGTAATAACCTTGACCAGTTTAATGACCTTGGCCTCCACAAAATGGAGGAATACACCTCCTCATATAACATGATGGTAGAAGCCCACACAGCACAGGGTGAAGATATAAATTGGATGAGAGACAAAATTGATGACATCGAGGATAGATCCAGAAGAAACAACCTCAAACTAAGGGGCATCCCTGAGTCTATTCCACCTAATCAACTTCTGCAATATGTTCACATTCTGTTCTCCACACTAGTGCCAGATCTGACAACACAGGATCTCATTGTGGATAGGATACATAGGGTCCTTAAACCGTCTTTTCTCCCCGATGAGACCCCAAGGGATGCACAGCTGAGGGTTCATGACTATCACATAAAAGAAAGAATTCTGCAAGCGTCACGCAAACCATAAAATATGCCCCAGCAGTATACCACATTGAGGTTGCTCCCTGACCTATCCAGGCACACACTACAACGTCGCCACAACTTAGCGACCATCACTAAAGCACTGAGGAACCACAAAATTCTCCATAAGTGGAAATACCCAGCAACACTCTCTATCACTCACAATGGGACCACAATAACAGTGTCCACACTGGAGGAAGGGATCACCACTTTAAGAAAATGGGATATACTCCCTGACCAGGATGCTCCACACTCACCTCCACCAGGACCTCATGCACTACAAAATGAGTGGCAAGTCATATCCCACAAGCGTTCTCAAAAGAAAAACGCTGGTGTACATTCCTAAAGAAACCACATGATAAATCACAACTATCTCCAGGGACAGGAGATTACAATTACTCTTCTCCTTTTCCCCCTCCGAAAGTAAATAGCAGTTGGATCTGCATGTTTCCTATTCGGTATATACAGCCATGTCCACAGAACCGTATATCCATGCACTGAAGAAATGGAATCCAGGATGCCTCCGCCACATCGCATCAAACGAGAGCAGAGCACACCCTGCAGTCGCAGTGAGTACCTACTGTACATAACCACGCTGCCAGCTACACCACAATCTCTATGATGATCACATGTCTTTTAATTAACACACAGGGGCTGAATCACCCTGCAAAAATATTTTCCCTATGGAAAAAAGCCTGTAAGCATAAGGCAGATATCCTCTGTGTACAGGAAACCCACTTTCAACAAAACAAAGCTCCAAGCTGCACAAACAAGGACTCTCTGCTTATACTTATGGCTTGTATACTAGACAGCAAGAAATGAGGAGTCCTACTAGCCATAATGAATTCCCTATCTTTCCAACCCAAGGAGACTTTCCTAGACTCAGGAGGATGGTATATAATAGCTACCGAAGACATCAACTCCAAAACATACACGCTAGTTACACTGTACTCCCGAACTCTCACCAAGTTCGATTTATATGGAAGGTCACGATCGGAGTTTCAGTCTGAATAAACTCTGATGGGTTTTTCCAATGGAATTCCGTTCAAACTGTCTTGGATACACACACAATATCCCTTCTCAACTCGAACATCAAAGTATATGCCAAACTGCTGGCTAAAAGATTGTCAGATATTATTCCATCACTTGTTAAACGTGACCAGATGGATTTTGTGAAGGGGAGACAGACCTCGGATGCTACCAGGAGAATCATAAATGTGATATATCATGCTGAAAAAAATGAATGCCTTCTCTGCTGCTGTCTATAGACGCAGAGAAGGCATTTTATAGGACTACATAGAACTATGGAATGGATCTGGAACTGGGGGGTTTCCCATGATTGCTGGAAAGAGAACAAACTAAAAGTCCCAAAAGAAAGGGGGGTAGGAAAAAGGGGGAGGGTGGGAAGGGTGTTGTAAAAGTTGCACGAAGGTAGACAACAAAGTTATGATGGTGGACCTGGGAGTGTTGCTCTCTTTCAGGTGTAAGTTGGACAGATAGAGCTCTATGGTAAAGAGATATTTAGGAACAGATGCTTTGTGTGTTGTGTGTTGTTAGAGATCAGGTTCCATCGGTAGGGGAGAGAGCAGTGTCACTGGAGGTGGTGGGGGAGACCCGTAATAGGAGAATGAAAACTGTTCCAGAATCGCCAGTTCATTAGTATCATGTGAGAAGTGCGTGTTGAGTCTGTCTTTTAAAAATAGCAGCAGGAGGTCTCTTTGGACTTGCAGAATTTTCGGGGTAATGTTGGATATCCAGATTTTAAAGATGGCTCTCCTGGCGAGTAGTAGACATATCAAAGACCAGTCTTTATAAGGAGGGGTGGTGTTGGGGGACCAAGGAAGCAGCTGAGGGTCCCAGTGGCCAAAGATGAGGAGCAAGGGGTCTTTAGGTAACTTCAGCAAGGTCACTTCAAATATGTAGGATAGGACTTGGTCCCAGAAGAAGGATATGGGGGCACGACCAGAAGCGATGTGTCTGGGATGGCCTGGAAGACAGAGAGGGCAGGTGGGGGTGGTTTACGCTTGGCTGGCATAGAGGAAGGGTATATAGGCTCTGTGTACAATTTTTAGTTGAGTTTCCCTCCAAATTTCATTTGGGACCAGTTTATGAATATTATTGAGGCCTTGTAGGAGTTTGATGACCAGCTCTGTGTCTGAAAAATCCGTGACCCAGTTAGCTACTGATGATGCTGCTAGAGACGGGGTGGTTTTTAGTAAAAGAGGTTGCTATATGTCTGAAATTTTGTAAGAACCTTCCGATAGAAGGGAATTTTTGAACTTTTTGTTATCTTCTCTGCAGGCAGTTTTTTAGGAAGCTGATGCATTGCCCATATTGGAAGGCGTGTGACTGGGGAAGTGAGAACGTTTCAGCTATGGTTTGAAATTTAAAAGGACGACCAGTCTCCAAGTCACAAAGTTGTGAGAATTTTGTGAGGCCTTTCCGAGCCCAGAAGTCATAGGGTCGGTGCTCCAGACCTGGAAGGAAGCTCGGGTGGCCTTGAATTGGAAGATGACTGGATATGAAGGGTGAGAGGTTTAGGCTTTTCCTGACTTCCTTCCATGTTATGGCCGTGTCTCGTAGTAGGAGGCTATGTTAAAGCAGCATTGGAACAGTTTTCCACTTACAGTGGAGGAGAGCAACTAGGGAGTATGGGTGTGCCATTTGGGTTTCCAGGGCATAGTTGGAGTATCAGGATGCTTGGGTTATCCAGTCCAGACCTGTCCGTAGTAGGCAAGCTAAATTATAATATTTGGGAGACTGATACCTGCTTCACGTCTGGGAAGACACAGTTTCGGGATGGCTATGCAAGGTCGCTTGTTTTGCCAGAGGAATTTTGAGATGGCTCCATTAAAAAATGTTGTATGTTTATGATGCAGAATTAGCGGGATGGTTTGGAGTGGGTAAACGTGCATAGCTGACCATTTTCACCAAGTGACATCTTCCCAGAAGCAAAATAGGCAGATCCATCCAGTTATCAAGTTCTTGAGAGATGTTCGTGAGTAGGGGGGTAATTGAGATTGTAGAGAGAGGAATATAGTTTCCCTATTTTGTTTCCCAAGTAGATGATGTGGGATTTTCGCTACTGTGAAGATTGATTGGCGGATCCAGGGAGGGTAGGGGCGTGGGCCTATGGGGAGGATTTCCTTCTTATTATAATTAATGCAAAGGCCTGAGCACAGCCTGAATTCATCAAATATGGATTTGATTGTGGGCATGTCTGAGGATGGGTTTGCTGAGAATATGAGAACATCGTCAGCGAAAAGGGAGGTACGTAGCTCGTGATCTCCGATGTGGATGCTGTGTAGCGGGGCTGATTTGGGATAAAAACCTAGATAAGGTTTCTAACGCTATATTGAAGAAGAGTGGGGATAGAAGACAACCCTGCTTCATGCATTTATGGAGACGGAATTCATCCGATAAAAGGCATGCTTCTACCAGTCTAGCTAATTTGTGCAATGTAAATGGATTTTATAAGGTGGGCAAAGGGTCGGTGAAACCTATTGTGGACAAGACCATGGAAAGCCATTCAAAACTTACGTTGTTGAAGGCTTTCTCTGCATCCAGGGTGATGATTGTGAAGTCATCTCCTGCATTGTGTTTGGCGTGTTCTAGGGCCAGCATCACCTTTCTGATGTTAAGCGTGGCTTCTGTCTTTTATGAAACCGGATGGTGAAAAGGTGTTAATTTATGCCCCCTGCAAGCTTTAACCACTTGCCACCCAGGCCCGTTCTGCCATTTCTCTCCTACATGTAATATTCATATTTTTTTTGCTAGAAAATTACATAGAACCCCCAAACATTATATATGTTTTTTTTTTAGGGATGCACTGATACTGGTAACGGTGCTGATACTAGGCATTTTCGCGAGTAACGATACTCGTGAAAATGCTCTGATCCCAGAAACCGATACCGGAAGTGGCGTTAGCGTGGGTGGATCTCGGGAGCTGATAAGATTGTGGCCCCTCCACATGCCGGTAGTGCTGTTACATCCCACATGTCTGTTGCTACATGCCCTATATGGCAAGCGTCCTTACACCATGTCTCCGCATGGCGGCCAGTGAGTGCTGTTACATTGTCCCACATTGTTTCTTGCCTAACATGTCCAGCATGTGTGCTGTTACATTGTCCTTGTCCCACATGGCATGCGTCCTTACACCATGTACCCGCATGGCAGCCGGTGAGTGCTGTTACATTGTCCCACATTGTCTCTTACCTAAGATATCCAGCATGGCGGCCCGATGAGTGCTCTTACACTCTTGCCTAACATTTTCCTGCATGTGTCTTTCTGAGACCACCCTCTGCTTTTTGTATTGTAGAGTGTCACAAACTACAGTGAATGAGAGTGAACCACAACTGCGGTTAGGATATTTTCAATGTAATGTGACTTTCAGTAATGGACCCCAAGGCGTCACTCAAATCGGAGAAAAAAGAGTTTGGGGGTTCACTACATCATCTCTCACACAGAAAGGAATGCATTGAGCTACTAAGGGAGGAGGTATTAAAACATACCTACAACCCCTAATTTAAAAGGTATATACTAACATGTTTCATATACAGGCCTGAAGCATGTTTACTATAATTAACAAATGACATGCACGTAGCATAAGAAAATACTGTATTAGGATAACATAGCTGGAGAGAGGTAGCTGGTGATTATATGAATGGCTTTAGGAAAGTATGTCCCTTTAAGATATAAACTGAGACTTATAATCAAGCAGTAATCTTCATAAATACTCAAAGAATAGTTAGTATGAAAGTGTCCAACATTAGTAGTATGAATCCACAGTAGGTAATTCCAAGCAAGATGGTAATTTAAACGTGAACAGGGTTCAATTAATGTAGATAATATATGCAATATGAAAACAGGGTAATTCTAGAGAATTGAAGTATGGTAATAAGGGTACTTATCAGTTTGTAGAGGATGAGGCTTCTCAATAGTAGTAGTAGAGCATTGTTATCAGCAATGAGATGAGGTAATGAGGCTCTCTTGCAGGTAAATAAATAAGTAAGTCATTGATGGTACAGTAGTGTGGATCCGGTTTGATAATACCTTATTCTTAGGGAGGGAGGATCAAAGGAGTAGTTTGAAGGTACCGTGGACCAGGGTTCAGGCTGGCTATGGCCGGCAATAAAGGAACCCTGTGCAGCAGTAGTGGAGTGAATAAATAGAAGCCAGACATGTGCATGGTGAACAGCGGTAATTAAAGACGGCACTTCCGCATTCCACGCTGGGACGCACACGGCGCCGGGAAGTGACAACAGTGCGTGGTCAACGAATGCGTTCCAGCATGGAACGCAATCAGCGACAGATGTCGCATTACATAGAGGTACCAACCGTTACCAATACCGATTGTACCCGACAGATGGATTTCAGGTTCCCCACTGGTTTACTTGGCCATACCAAGATGCTGGATGCAGCAGGAAAAACGGACAACAAGCAGTGGTGAGAGCAGCTTCATTATCTTGAAAAACATAGTAAAATACTAAGGATCATATTCACAGAGCGATTACGCCTGCGCAACAGGAGATGGGCGTGCGTAAGTTGAAATGTGCGCGTGCGTTTCGATGCACGGCATCCCAAAAACGAGATACGCAAAAAATCTACTTTTTTTTGTCCCGCGTAATTTCGTTAGACTGGCGCATCCGTCCGCGCAAAAGTGCGCTAGACAGACCATTGATTTGCTAGTCAAATATGCTAATGAGGGACTTACGGGGATCCACAAAAGAACGTTGGGGCAGCGCAGGCTACGCAGTGTGCGCAATAGCAAAATGTCCTGTCTAAAATTAGACCATATAAAAGCTGGTCTAAAAAGAGAAAAAAGTCTAATTGTTAGATAAAGCAACACTGTTAGTGAAGAGCTCAGCAGTCACACGTGTTGCACAACAATCTGTATGCCAACATGCCAGGGGCATCATCGCGCATAGCTATACTACTGACTTTAGATGAACAAAGAAGGATGAGGGCACTGAGGAGGGCACTAAGGAGGGCACAGGAATTTTTTTTTTATTTTTATTTTTTTATTTGCTTATATAAACTTTACAATTTAATCTAATCTAATAAAATATTCGTATCTGATACAAGCCCCTCACTCTTCACTTGATATATCACACATGCATAGACATCTTTGGCATGAGTGATTCTGAGGTGTCTCGCATCTTCAGATTCACCCCTCATGCCATCATGGAATTACCACAACCTTGCAGGAGGACATCAGCAGCCCAACACATGGCACTACCCATGACACCCATGACAGCTACATATACAATCAGAGCCCCATCCCCACAGATTTCGAACAGAACATGTATGGGGACAGCTGGCTGGTTGGTGAGTGACATGGGTGGCAGGCATGACTGTCCCCCCCCCCATGATGCACACATCACAAGGGGCACATGCACTACTAACATCCTCCTGTCTTTTCCCTTCAAGGTGACTCTGCATATGCACTGGGACCCCATCTCATGACCCCATCTAATGCCAGCTCACATATGCATCTTTGCACGTTAAACACACACAATAATCATGGCACAATGAGAATGCATGCATGCACACCACTGTGGTTCCTAGCACACACACATCACATCCTCATCACATTGGATTGGCACAAGCCCACCATGCAGGACTTGTGAGCAGCAACGCCATGCCGCGGCTCCAATTATGTCACTGTACATTCATACACCATTCACACAGACCTGGGGGTCACTTCTCCACCACAAATGAGGGTGACACCCCTTTTCCCGCAGGAATATCACCCCCACATTCCAAAATCATACACAAACAGAACCAAAAAAATAAAATAAATGACGAGCAAAAATAAAAAATGCCCCAGCAAAAATATAATTTAAAAAAACACCTTCAAAGAAAACACATAAAAGACAAAAATCACTCTGCAAAACAGTCCCCAAATATCTCAAAGACACGTCACAAACAAACAAACAGACGCTAATAAACAAAAGCACCTTGCTGTATAGGAAGGGACAAAGGGATGTACTTTTGCAAAGGAAGTGCGTTTGTGTCTGTCTATTTATGCTGTTTGCGTAGTTCACAAAGTTGCCCTAGTCCATTTCCAATTTCACTGATTGCGCCGCTCCCGAGTTGTGAGCATGCGCACAGCGGAGCTGACCATGGTCTCCTTCAAGCGCGCATGCGCGAGCCGGCCGGCCCTTCATTTGCATGGGGTCACGGCTCATTTCAATGTAACACGCCCACGTCCTTCCCAATTTGTATTACTCCGCCTTACGCCTCTGAAATAACGTTACGCATTTGCAATTTTCTGCACAAAAGCTACGAGAATAGGGTGATTACGCGACAAAATTGCGCAAGTCTAACGTAAAGGCGGTGTGCTACGCCGGTCCAATAATGCGCAGATGTACGTGAATCTGGGCCTAAGTGTCATGTGTGAAATCATTTAAAGGCTTATTTTTTTCCATCCCCCCCACCCTTATTTATTTCAGGCTTTAGAAGAATCCTAAATGTTGAATGTTGGAAGAATCCTCATGTTGAACGCTAATCTGGCTATAAGGAGAAGGAGATACAGACAGGGTGACAGGATTCCTGGATTTCTCGTGCTGGCTTAATTTGAATCCATGTGTTGTTGATCTCGTTAGAGGTCTGATCTTTCTGGTAAGCAGTTTTAACCATAAGTGGTGGAGGATAACCTGTATCAATCTGGCTGTTACACAAGATTTCCTTGGAGCTGTTCAACACCCATTCGGACTTCTTTTGTTGTCTTTTACATCCTTCTCTGAACTTTGGGGATTATTTTCTCTATTCTACACGGACTTTTGATTTATTTCTGAGTTTATTGAATTTTGCACTGGTGTATTTATGCACTAGTTAAACAATATTTTGGTATATATATGCAACACATTTTGTTTTCATTGATGCAGCACAGCTTTTTTTCCCTTTCTATATTGCTCTATGTTTATATCTGACATATTAGCTGCAGCAGCATTTATTCATTATTTATTTAATTTCACAGCCTACTACTATAGACCTGCGCAGTATTTTTTTCCGAATTTACAGGAAAATAAAACGGTAACCAAAATACAAAACAATTGGAATACGAAAAAATCGCTTCGTACGAAATTCCAACGGGAGCGAACAGGAAAACGGGCGTCTTACGAAATTTTGAATCGGTACGAACCTACGGAACGATACGAAACGGAACAAAATAATACAAAAATGTTTGCTGTGCACATGTCTAATACCAACCAACGCATTTCAGACTGCAAACTTTGTTCTGCAAAAATATCAAGAGGAGGTTCAAAAGTTAGTTCTTATAATACCAGTATCTCATAAAACACCTCAAAATGAAACACAAGAGGGAGCATGGCAAATTTACAGCTGTCACTAGCACTAGCACTCAGCAGCTGACACTGCAGCAAACCCTTGCTGTGAAAATTTTTCCATGGATAACCCAAGGGCTATAAAAATATCTGAGGCAGTTTCCCAATGCATCATTCTTGATGATCAGCCACTATCAATAGTTGACAATGTTAGTTTTCGGTGACTTAAATGTTTTGGAGCTTAAGTATGAAATTCCCAGTCGCTGTTATGTCACAGATGTCATCTTGCCACAATTACACAACATAGTGAAAAAACACGTTACCAACATGCTATAGGAGGACATAAAGGCTATTAGTTTCACCACGGACATTTGGAGCAGTAGTGTGAGTCCCGTGTCTGTAATTAGCTTCATAACTAGCTTCTGGGCATGCGCGGGTTGAAAAACGTCGTTTTAAACAACGTTTTTGCTACACACGGTGACTTTTTGTGAAACAAAAAACGACGTTTTGAAAAACGACACAAAAAATTCAAGCATGTTGGAATTTTTTTTGGTCGTTTTTTTTAAGACAAAAAACAACGTTTTGCCCACACACGATCAATTTAAATTACGTTTTAAAAAACAAAGTTTTTTTTCATCGCAAAAAACGACCGTGTGTACGCGGCATCACACAGGCCAAGCTATAAGGAGTGTACTTGAAGAAATGCTTGACACTTGGGTGATTCCCAAAAGTTCTGTCCATTAGAGTCTTTCATGAGTGGCACATACACTGCAGCTGGCTGTCTCAGAGGGGCTTCTATAACAGTGCAGCATTACTGAAGCTTTGGGAGTTGGGCGCAAAATAGTTGGCCACTTTAACCAATTAAGGAACTTAGGTGTTTTTCAGATTTGGTGTTTGCAAGACTAAAACAGTTTTTTTCTGCTAGAAAATTACTTAAAACCCCCAAACATTATATATTTTTTTTCTAACACCCTAGAGAATAAAATAGTTTTTTCTTTTTTTTATTACTTTTTACACTGAATTTTTTTTTATCACTTTTATTCCTATTACAAGGAATGTAAACATCCCTTGTAATAGAAAAAAGCATGACAGGTCCTCTTAAATATGAGATCTGGGGTCAAAAAGACCTCAGATCTCATATTTAGACTTAAATGCAAGAAAAAAAAATTGAAACTGTAATTTTTTCAAATGACAAAAAAAAATAATCTTTCTTTAACCACTTCCCGCCCGGCCAATAACAGATTTACGGCCGGGAAGTGGTTATGAAATCGTGACTGGCCGTTCTCAAACCGCTAACACGATTTCAATGCCGCGCGCGCCTGTGGGGGCGCGCAGCGCGGCGATCGGTGATGCGGGGTGTCAGTCTGACACCCTGCACCTCCGATCTCGTTAACGAGTCTCCGGCGGAGCCTCGTTACCACGTGATCAGCCGTGTCCAATCACGGCTGATCACGATGTAAACAGGAAGAGCCGCCGACGGCTCTTCCTCACTCGCGTCTGACAGACGCGTGTAGAGGAGAGCCGATCAGCGGCTCTCCTGACAGGGGGGTTCGCGCTGATTGTTTATCAGCGCAGCCCCCCCTCGGATTGCCACACGGACCACCAGGGAGTGCCCACACTAGACCACCAGGGTACTAAAAAAAAAAATTAAAAAAAAGGAAAAAAAAAAAAAGGAAAAAAAAAAAAGGGAAAAAAAAAAAGAAGGGGGGCAGTAAAAAAAAAAATGATGCCAATCAGTGCCCACACATGGGCACTGATTGGCAACATTGATCCATCAGTGCCACCCCTCAGTGATCATCAGTGCCACACCAGTGTCTGCCAGTGCCAATCCATGCCCAGTTCCCACCTATCAGTGCCCACCTGTGCCACCTATCAGTGCCCACCTGTGCCGCCTATGAGTGCCCACCTGTGCCGCCTATGAGTGCCCACCTGTGCCGCCTATGAGTGCCCACCTGTGCCGCCTATGAGTGCCCAGTGCCGCCCATGAGTGCCCATCAGTGCCGCCCATGAGTGCCCATCAGTGCCCCATACCAGCGCCGCCTATCAGTGCCCATCAGTGCTACCTAATTGGCGCCCATCAGAACTACCTCATCAGTGCCCATCAGTGCCACCTCATCGGTGCCCATCAGTGCCACCATATCAGTGCCCGTAATTGAAAGAGAAAACATACTCATTTACAAAAAAATTAACAGAAAAAAATAAAAACTTTATTTTTTTTCAAAATCTTCGCTCTATTTTTAGTTGTTGCGCAAAAAAAAAAATCGCAGAGGTGATCAAATACCACCAAAAGAAAGCTCTATTTGTGGGGAAAAAAGGACGCCAATTTTGTTTGGGTGCAGTGTAGCATGACCGCGCAATTGTCATTCAAATTGCGACAGTGCTGAAAGCTGAAAATTGGCTTGGGCGGGAAGGTGCGTAAGTGCCTGGTATGGAAGTGGTTAAGACGTTGGGCGGGACTGACGTTTTGACTTCCGCCCAGCAAAGCTATGGGGACGGGTGGGGCATATTTTTCCCTCACTCGCATCCCCACACAGCTGCTAAACAGACCCGATCGCCTCCGCCACTACCGACGGCAACGGTAAGCGGCAGAGGGTGGGAGAGGGGGGGCCCTCTCCCACCACCGATAACGGTGATCTCGCGGCGAATCCACCATGGAGACTGCCATTATCGTTTAAAGGACCCTTAGCACTAAAGATGGATACCTTGGTTGTGGCAGCAGCTGCTGCCGTTACCGAGATATCCATCTTTAAAAATAGGACGTATATATACAGTGCAGGGTCCACTAGCAGTTAAACATTCAAACCTGGCATATTCTCGGCTGCAAGATATTCAGATCCAGCTTAGTCAACCCATTAATAGACTTGGCCATCATAAACAACATTTAACCAGTGAATTGTAATTAAGTTATGCCATATAAAAAACTCTAGCAGAGCTTAACAGACCTGAATGCTGGTCGTAACTGACCATCCTAAAGCCATTTAAACAAATGCACAGTTTATTCTGACTTGCTCTTGACCCAAAACCACCCTTTTAAAGCAGCTGCATTCTCAAAATATACACAATTTTTATAACTCTTGCTATCAATGAGATATCTTTATAAAACATGTCTGTGTTATGTCATGTCATGTATAGTATATTGAAGTAAGGTGCAAATAGTTCTGGTCATTTATCCTACATTGAATGTAGGCATCAAAGACCATGAACCTTTTTCACTCCTAATGCAAGTTTTTGCGTGTTGCTGTTAATGAATATTGTGTGTTTTATTATTATTATACAGGATTTATATAGTGCCAACAGTTTACGCAGCGCTTTACAACTTGAGCGTAGACAGTACAAATACAATACACTTTAATACAGTAGAAATCAGAGGGCCCTGCTCCTTAGAGCTTACAATCTAAGAGGGATGGTCAACAGATACAATAGGTAATAACTGTGGGGGATGTGCTGATGGAGAAGATAAATGGACAGTTGTTAAGAGGGGGCCAGATAGGCTTCTCTGAAGAGACGAGTTTTCAGTGATCGTCTAAAGGTGGATAAAGTAGGAGAAAATCAGACAGATTGGGGTAGAGCATTCCAGAGGATTGGAGAGGCTCTGGAAAAGTCCCAAAGGCGAGCATGGGATGAGGTGACAAGGAAGTTTTAGAGCAGGAGGTCTTGTGATGTAGCTGGGGGCCAGGTTGTGGATGGCTTTGTTAGTTATAGTTAGTATGTTGAATTTAATTTGTTGGCTGAGTGGTAGCCAATGGAGGGATTGGCAAAGGGGTATAGCAGACGCTGAGCAGTTTGTGAGGTGGATGAGCCTGGCAGCAGTGTTCATTATTCCCTGTAATTCCCTGTTTTCCCTGTATCCCCTGTTTTCCTACTTCTTTTATTATTATTATTTTTTTTAAATAATTAAAGCTTTCCTCTCTTTATGAAAGTACTACTATTTTTTCAGCCAGTGCTATATCTATGGTAATATATCAACCCTTTTCAAACTCTGTTATATCTGAATTGTTATAGCAGATATTGTAAATGGTGTATACAGCATTTCCCTTTAAAAATTGTGGCGGTAGCTCTTGTGTAACAAAAACCCTGTTACCATCACTTTCAGTCTGCTAGCACTTAGATTACTGTCCCATGGGCTAGAATATCTTTAGGCAGATCCACATTGATATTTGGGGTCTTAAAATGCAGCACACTGCTTACAGACAATTTCAGATAAAAAGCACTTAGACATACCGTGCTATTGTACCTCTTGTCATGTCACTTTAATAAGAAATATAACTATTTATACATCATGTTAACTTTGAGCTTAAATTAAGATTTTAGGCTATCTGTTTGCTTTCAAAATATCATTCTATAAAACCTGATATAAAGAAAGCATTGAGTTTTGCTTTAGCAACTTAGACATATTTTCACACTCACTTCCTTCCTATTACATAGTTTATTTAACTTTGTAGCTGTGGGAAAAGCTTCAGTCAAAAGAAAACATTTTTAAGTCGCTTTTAACAAAGTCTCATGTTGTGAATATCAACAATGCAAAACATATTTATCTAGAAAATTGTTTTTCAAATGTGTGTCATTTACTCTGTTATGTAGGTGAAAAGTGAGAAAATGTGCATGTTTTAATAGAAAACTTCAAGGGCGTTATTTAAGGATATCTTAAGAGAGGAGTTCTTTACCCTTTTGTGTATTGACAACAACAGTTATGGCCAGGAATTGTCTAATTTGTTTAAGTAAGACACAAAGAAAACATATCAGAAAGGAAATAGTCAAACCTTACCCTGTTGGTACATGTGACTGGCCAGCCATGGGGGTGATGTAAGTTTGCCTTTGAGCAATAGTTATATTACATATCTTATATAATACAATTTAAGTTTTAGTAATAATTAATGCCAATGTACAGAAGACCAGTGCATACTAAAATACAGTTATAAACAAATAATTATTGGTAATAGGCTCAATAACTGTGAAAGAAATTAGAAGTTTTTCATTATACAGAAGAACCAAAATCCTCTGTAAAAAGGTTTTAGTACACGTACTTCATAATAAATGTGTTGGGTGCAATCCAATGGGTTGTTTCTATATTTTTCAATTAGGTTTTCTGCCTCTGAAAATATTTTTCTTCTTCCTGGCAGTTCCAACAGGCAGTTCCATAGCAACTGACGGTGCACAGCAGCACCCACCACCTGACTTAACCTGACCAACTTATTCCAATAAAGTTTTGGTTTATTAACACATCAAGATAAATTGAGGGTCTCCCCTACTGAGCATTTTGTTCAATGCTGGTCTTAGCCATAGTAAACAGCAACCTGCAAATAAGAACATCCATTAAAAATAAACACTGTAATAAAAAATGAGACACAGAATGAAGACCATGAGACATAGAAGCTGATTTACTAAAGGCTCTACTAAAGGCTAAAATAGGCCTTTCACTCTGTAAGGGAAATTGCACATTGCATGGGAATCTCTACAAACCTTAGTGAATGTGCTGAAATTTCACCTTGCAAATAATACCCAATCATGTGCAAGGAGACTATAAAAAAAAAAATGTTTTTTTGCTTGAACACCTCCTTCATTACACTTCAGTAAAATTTCCCATGAAAAGTGCAACTTCAGTGATCAATCTATGTGCCTTTATTAAATGCACCCGTCATGCCTCATGTCTCGCTGTCCCTGCATTGTATCTTTTTTGCATTACAATCTTTGTTTTGGTGGTTACATCCTGTATATAATTTGTATTTAGTTTTATTCATTATCCATTATTTATTCACACAGTTGCTAATGTGGTAACTTTTTCATTAAAATGTGTGCCCTGTTATGCATGGTTTGGGGAGGAGTAAATAGGAGAGGCTGGACAGGAAACTGTTTTCTATGAAAAAGGATTGTTCAAAATGGATGTATGGATTGTCCAAAATGTATCAGAGGGCTAGAACTTTAGTTTTTAGCTAATGGTAATATATTACAGTTGTATTTGAACAAATTACTGTCTTTCTGGAGCTAACATTACATGATTTACATAAATCCTAATTAATTGACTGTTCCCATACTCATAACTATGGACATATGTGGATTCAGGGTTCTGAGGATACAAGGGTGTCAGGAAAGGTTCCATCCGCTGGTGCTATTTATGTTCTGTCTTGCAGTGCTGCCTCCCACCAGCAGGGGTCTCCTGGAAGTTCGGAGCTGTCAGGAGAACTTCCCCCTGCTGGTATATCACCTTTGGGACGCAGTACTGGTCTCCACCAGCAGATGGATCCTGGCAGTGTGGAGCACCTGGCCCTTGCTGCGTTCAGGTGTGACCTGAACTTAATCAGCACACCCCATATATATACCCGGCATGCGTAATCATACCTTGCCCTGGTATCTGTCTACTAACCTGATCCTGAGCCTGATATCTGACCCTGAGCCTGCTGTCCCCTTTCTGGACTTCTGATCTGATCCGACCTTACCTGATCCCTTTCCTGGACATTCCCTTCTCCTGGTATATGACCTTGGCTTGGCTTTTGGTTTATGATTACGGCATTTCCCCTTGACTTATATATATATATATATATATATGCTTTGTTGTTATTTGTGCACTGGTTGTCTTTACCTGTTTTTGTTCACCTTGTAAATAAACACCTTTTATTTCACTGCATACAGTGTTGGTCTCCTCTGTGTAGGCACACAGTACTGGTCTATTTAGAATCCTTGACAAAGGGTGCAAGCGGAAAAAAAAAAGTTAAAAGCAGCATACTCTGAAAGACCATGAACTCTAAAGCATTTAACAAGCTGGGTCTGGGTGAAAAATGTAAAGAGTATATATTGCCAACATCCCAATATGCAGAGATGGAAAATGTAGGAGAATACCCCCACGGGACTTTATAGGCAGAAACACTAGTATGACTATACAAAACATAAGTAAAACAACCCGATGGGCAAAAAAAAGTGCCAAAATTAAACAGGCATAGAATAGAAATATATAAGTACAAAATATAATAATACAGATAACCTGTTGAGAGAAGCAAGGTTTAGGGTGGCCGCATTCTGGGCCACGGGACAAGTGAGTGTCTGTTTTTGTAGCTGCAGACTTTTTTTATAAACACAGCAATGGGTGGAACTCCGCTTTAAGAACATTGTTGGTAAATACTGGCATTTGCTCACTATGGACCCATCTGTAGGCCTGTTTGTCTCAGACTAACCAGCCATTACCCAGAGGCGGGTACCCTGTGGGTGATAAGTTGGATCACACTGAATTTAAGGGGAATGCTAAGGGTGACACCTATAAAAGGTTGCACACTTTCCCCTGTGGAGCATGTGTGTATTGTAAATTTATGGACATGCGACAACATATTCGACTACCTAATGGCCATATTTCCATCCAAAACATTTTGTCAATTGTAAAACTCCAGGGATAGTTTACCCACTTACCTGCGACTGTGGACGTTTTTGTGTCGGCAAGACTAAGCTAGGGTCCTGGTGATTAGTGTTGCTCACGAATATTCGCATTGCGAATATTCGCTACGAATATTGCATATTCGAGTATTCGCGAATAACTCGAATATCGCGGCGAATATTCGCTATTTCGAATATTCATATTTTTTCAAATTTCGCAATCATTTTCGCAATAAATTTCGCATTCGCACTAGCGAAATTTCGCATTAGCGAAATTTCGCAATTTTTTTTTTTTATAAAATATAGCGAATATTCGTAAATATCGAATATTCGTGATATTTTATAAAGAAAAGAAAATGGCGAAATTTCCCAATTTTTTTTTTTTTATAAAATATCACGAATATTCGATATTAACGAATATTCGCGAATATTCTTCGAAATATTCGCGAAATATCGCGAAATCGAATATGGCGTATTCCGCTCATCACTACTGGTGATACATCTACTGACATTTTACTATAATGCGCAAAAGTGATCCTGACCTGTCCCTGGGCCGTTGTGTGGTTCTTGGATAGGGGGCCATTTTTTGTCAGTCAATTGGGTTCACTCCAACCCCAGAGGGGGGCTTTTAAAAATCCCTCCTACAACGAGAATTGAGATTGATTTATGATTTAAATGCCAAAAATCCACCAGGACTCAATGAGGCCTTCAATTTTAAACCGTTTCTGCCGTGTTTCAGCTCTGGAGTTTGTGAAAGAGATTTATGAGACATTTAGTTCAATGTTTTTTTTCTCACCCTTTTTCTCCTTTCTCTTTTCTTTTTTCTTTCTTCTTTTTTATATGTCAGTACTTTATATATGTATATTTTACCCAAATGTTGTAGACCATGCATACTTCTATTTGTTATAACTTTGGCCACTGCGAGCATGCCAGTGGCTTACTGTGCGCATGATGTCATCCTGCTGAGGGGTCGAGCCGCATACCAAAGGGCCACGGTCCACCACAAGGAGGCTTCCTGACCACCACCATTCCACATGGCGGCCATTTGTCACCCTTCTTCTTATTTACTGGGACACTTTAAATCCAGCGTGTCGGGATCCTCCGGGGTAATTGACCACGCTATAGAAAGTGCACCTCAACTCAACTCAACTCAACTTTATATTGGATTGGATGGTCGGTTTACCACAATATATATGCAGCAGGAGATGTCATGCTTTCTCTCCATTTGGCTATGCTAATGAAGGTTAATGTTCACCATTGAGCCCCTTCGTGAGCATTTTTTTCATCTTATTTTATCCTCTTTTATCCTATACATTTGTGTATAGGTTTCTGATACCACCACCACCACATTGTTCCTTTAATGCCCACAATATATCTACTTTATTTGTCAAAGCCACCCTATCTGGAGGACTACTACTCTATCTGCTTGATATGTTTGGCCTGTCCAATACATTGTTTTTCAAATTTATAAATTCTTTATAAATTCTTATTACAGATATCCTTTATATGTGGCCCTCGTTGGTGTATGGTGTACTTATGGGTGCCCCTCTTATTGTGGCTCCTGGCTCCTGGGAGGCAACAGCAGACAGCAAGTAAATTAGTAAATGTCTCACACAATGTAAGTGCTATTTGGTGGCAGCCTAATGTGTATTGTAACATGACTTGTTACATTACATTATAGACTTAATATACCCTCATATTTCTTTGAATAAGGACCTATCGAGTCCAAAACATGTCAGGATTTATCTGTTGATCACCTACACTGACCAAACTTCAACCAGGGTATCTGCATTGTTATTGTGCGTCTCTATGCTATGCTCTGTTATACTGTTTTATAGACACATCCAATCATTTTATCCATGTTTTGTAATAAAGATTGGCATTTGCCTTTAATACAGTCATACTAGTGTTTCTGTGTGTAAAGTCCCGTGGGTATATATTTTCTTACAGGATTATGATCTGCTATCACACAGTCATTGTATACAACTATGTTTTACTACTGTATAGTAAGTTTCAATATGCCAATAGGAAGGAGGTGACATGCATGTAGTAATACTATATTTAGTGAACATGGCGCTTAAAAAAAAGTACAAAACAGCGAATCAACCATAATTTGCCTTTGGATCAAGGGCACTCTTCAGTGGTAATGCACTGTATGCCAGAAGTTTTATTTTCTTTTGAAGTAGATTAAAACAAGTGTGCCTCAAAGAATAAAATTCTAGGAAAGTTTAATTATGTACAAAATGTATCACATTTCCCATAGTTTCCCATATCCAATTCACTGTACTTCAATATTTTGTCTTTCATCTGACATGCATCTGTCTCAACCAGCTGCTTTCCCACCAAGCAATTCACACAATGGCCATGAAAAGCAGTTTTCTGTGTTGGCAAAGACAAACAAGAAAAACAAAGTAGAAATGTACAAATGTATCTAAAACTGTCATGGGAATGATCTGACTGTGATACATAATTCTTGCCTAAAGTGAAATATCTTATGAAGGCAAAAAGAAGCATTTTATCGTAAACCAAAATGCTAAACCTTTATCTTTACTAATTGGGAATTGTAATCTATGTGACAACGAAAAAATAAGCAAAGCAGTATTAAAATGGTTGGTAAAAAAGTAACACACAGTATTTTTCATTGACAAAATAAATTAAGTTATCAGCTTTTAGTAACATCAGAACTGTATTTACCGTCAAGGCATTTGTGAACCAGTGCTTAAAGCTGCAGTGTCAAGCTGGCTATAACGTAGCAGATTTTTGTTTTTAAACGTTTGTACAAGAACTCATACAAAAATTCTTTGTACATTCAATGGCTGGATGAATGTCAATTGGAAAAAGCTTCAATATTTTGTTTGCTTTTAACATTTCATTTTGGAATGACTGTAATTTCCCCAATCGCTCATTTGAAAAACATTTCCAGTCCTGCTCCTTCAAATTTTCTTTTCACTTTGGTCAAAATAATAATTTGACCCCACTGACCATTAGAACATGTAATGTACATTATTAAAATTAAACATTTTGAATGAAATTGTACTATTTCAAAGGAGCAGTAACAAACCTCAAGTTTTAAAAGAGAAGACGAAGGAGATGTTAATAGGATATAGGTAAACATGAAACCACTTCACCATTCACTTGTTTGGCAGCTAATACCAGGGAAAGGAAATGAAAGGGAATTTTTATGAACACCAAACAACATGTTGCCATCAACAGCAAATTTAAAACGATAAAAAGGAGTAATCATGCAAGTCTACCTAATGGTAGTCACACACATATTGATTTGATTGATCAATCAAATTTAGCAAGCTCTCATTTTATTTCAACTTTGCCAAGTTGATTAGCCCTGGCGTAACTTTATCATTAGTTTCTATTTGATCATATATCTACTTTTGTGTTGAAGAACCAATCATAATTCTCATTGATTAAATTATTATTTTTAATAGATTATTTATATTTATAACTGATAGATGTTTTTTTTTTTTTTGATCGATAGTGTCAGTTGATTACAAAGTGGGAAACAATGTTGTGTGTTGCATTGTTTGATTAATTATTGATGATAAATTGATAGTTTGTGATCACTAGTACCTAAATCAATACTAATACATACTAAAAACAGTATGGCCACTGTGCAGCTGTGCATGACAACCAATCAGCTATCATTTTCAAGGCTAACAAGCTGAGAATAAAAGCCGATTTATTACTATGTAATAGTTGTTCCAGATTCTTTCTGCTCCAGTTTTAGTAAATTTCCCTTATTGTCAGCACATATTTATACACACCTTTAAACCATTTAGCACCAGGATGTACTTTGAAAGGGATCCCCAAACACAGTGGTACACTTCCTTAAATACTGAACTCATTGCTAAAAGGGTTCAGTTTTAGAATACAGCACCTAATAGCCCAATGGTACATGCCATATATTCATCCCTTATGAGAGACAAGACCAGACTTGAGAACTGGTTTTAGGTAGTCTTTAAGCACTTTACCCATTTGCCTTATATGAATGTGGTAAAGAGTTAAAAAAAAAACTCACATGTATTGTGATCATAGAGGTATTCTATCTAAAAACAGCTTAAATGACAAATATCAAATTCCCAAACTCTGAATTCTATTGTTATGTTTAAATTGTTCACTTTTTGAACTTTTTACAGCATACATCTGACATTACCACGTCTATGTCAATGAATGAATGAATGAAAACTTATATAGCGCAGCACATGCAAACTTAATCACCTCTGGGCGCTTGTTGTTCCTGTCTCCTTTGGTATCAAAAGAGATGAGTCTTGATCTTTCTCCTGAACGCTAAATGGTTCTCCTCCAACCAAATGCTGGTTGGTAAAGCGTTCCATAGTCTGGGACCTTGGACCGCAAATCTCCTTTCTCCTTTGGACTTGTAGTTGGCTTTCGGTATCTGGAGCAGGTTTTGATTGGTGGATCGCAGAACGCGATTGGGGTTATGAGCTTTTATTTTTTCGCATAAATAATGGGGAGCATTCCCATGAATACATCTATGCGTTAGACAGAGTGCTTTAAAAGTGATTCTGTCTTTTACTGGTAACCAGTGAAGGGATCTCAGCGAAGGTGATATTGATTCCCAAGGTTTTTTCCCAGTCACGAGTCTAGCGGCCGTATTTTGAACGACTTGTAGACGAGCGATTTGGTACTTAGGGAGTCCGAGGTAAAGGGCATTTGCGTAGTCCAGTCTGGAGTTTACAATTGCTCCCACCACGACCGCTATGTCTTCCTTGGGAATAAAAGGAGTAAGTCTGTGTAGTAGGCGCAGTAGATGGTGAGATCCGCTGACTACTGACCCTATTTGTGCGTCCATTGTCATGTAGGAGTCAAAGATGACCCCAAGACTTTTGACTTTGTCGCTAGGGGTGATGATTTTGCCCAGAATGGGTGGGGGGGTCCAGGTTGTTGCAGGTTGAATCATACGCTTGGCGTGAAACAGAAGAAGTTCTGTTTTCGCTCCATTGAGTTTAAGATAACTCTTTGTCATCCAGTCCTCTATCAAAGAGAGGCATGTCTCTAGATTGAGATGCTGATCCTTTTTATTGCAAATGCGAAAATACAGTTGCGTATCGTCTGCATATGAGTGGTAGAGCAGTTTTTGGCTGCTAATAATCTCAAAAAGAGGGCGAAGATAGATGTTGAATAACACCGGTGACAGGGGGGATCCTTGAGGGACTCTGCACGATAATGTGCGTTTCTCAGAAGTGAAAGGTCCTAACTAAACTATTTGCGTTCGGTTTTCCAAAAAAGAGGAGAACCAAGATAGATCGCCTTCTGCGACTCTGGCTACTTCAGCTAGCCGAGTCAATAAAAGCTTGTGGTCTACTGTGTCGAAGGCTGCGCTTAGGTCCAACAGAACCAGAAGACAAGATTCTCCTTCGTCTGCGGCCTCGAACGTCGTCCCATATTTTGAGCAATGCGGTTTCCGTCCCGTGTCCAGGCCGGAATCCCGATTGAAATGGATCAAGTAGGTTGTGGGTATCTAGATGCTGTTGCAGCTGTTGTACCACTACTTTTTCCATTACTTTTGAGAGTACATTTAGGCCTGTTATTGGACGACGGTGGAGTGGATCCTTGGGGTCCAGATTGGGTTTCTTCAGAATGGGTCGAATTGTACCCTCCTTCAATTGGGAGGGCACTGTGCCTTCCCTGAAAGATTGGTTGATAAGCTGCGTGATAGAAGGCGCCAGGATGTCGGCGCATTCCTTCAGCAGTTTAGTGGGGATAATATCATTCGGCGCGGTGCTGTTACGCAAAGTACTGATGATATTATTAGTGTCATTGATAGAGATAGGTTCCAACGTGAACCTACCTGGTTGTGGTGAATTACTGCAGGTGCTGTGCAGATAATTACGGGGAGGGTTGAGGGGGGAATTATTTTGCCGAATGCTTTGCCGGATTCCTTTGATTTTGTTAATGAAGTAATCCGACAATTCATTGCAAAATTCTTGTGAGTCCGAATTGGGGGCTTCAAGACATCCTGGATTCATGGTCTGATTGACCAGCTTGAAGAGTTTGCGCGGACGATTAAGGGCGCTGTTGATAGCCTTAGAAAAATAGTTTTTCTTGGCTTTGAAGATTTCTTTGTGGTATTTACTTGTTGTTGCTTTGTAGACGCTAAGGTTCTCGTCTGAAGAATTTCTTTTCCAGGCGGCTTCCGCCCTTCTACGTTCTTGCTTCAGTAACGCCAGTTGGTTGTTGAACCAGCTGGAGTTATTTTTCCGGATGCGGGTTTTGCGTTTCGGCGCTATTGAGTCGGCTGACTGTAATAGGGCTGTATTTATGGTATCCAGTGTTTCTTCAGCCGTTTGGTTCGGCTGAATTGTATTAATTTTTTTCCTTAACGTGGTTTTGAAGAGTTCCGAGTGGAGCTTCTTCTGACATCTAGTCCAGTGTGTTGTCACTGGATTTGATGTTTTAGTTAAGGGTGGGAATTCGGAAATAATGAATTTAATTGCATGGTGATCTGTCCATGGCAACGGTTCATTTTCCAAGATTTTTATTTCCAGATCTTGTCTGTGGAGTGTTTGTGTAGGACTTATGATATAATAATACATCCAGAGTGTTCGGTTCCCATGGAGTGTGGGATAGTTGCCGCTGAACTTTCAGTGGTGTTGAACGGGATGCCTTCCTTCCCTTCTCTCCCCTTGGGGGGGAGGGGGAGGGGAGGATTCATAGCTTCCCCACGATTTTTCTTTGGGGGCGGTATAGTCTCCTCAGGTTGTTTCAATTGTACGTTTTAATTTTAGACCGGTTGTATGTCTTCGTTTTGGGGCAACCTGAGGCTTTGGGTGTGTAAGCCAAGTGATGTTAATATCCTTCTTGGAAAATGTATTTTGCATTGTTTTATAACTGATTGTCATGATGTTATATTTTGCTACCTTTCAATAATCTTGAAAACTTCAATAAACATTATTGAAAGAAAAAAAACTCACCTGTATAAATTAAGGTTAATACTTACATGAACAAGTGAAAAAGCATATTCATAATGTTAAAATAATGTCTTCTCAGTGGCCTCAAACCATGAATAGCTGCGGGCTTCAATTCTACTGGATTACGTGTTCGTATGCCTTCGGATCTACGCTGCAATAAAATTGCGGCCACTGGGTGGACTTCCCGTCGGGGTATGCTAATGAGCTTTTGCCGGCGATCCCAGAAATTACGATCTTCATTCGCAATCTCTTACGGCACCTTTAGTCATCTTTTTTTTGCGTAACACTTTTTGCTGGTCTAATATTAGACAGCCCATGTTAAGTATGGCCGTCGTTCCCGCGTCGAATTTCTACGTTTTCCGACGTCTTTTATTATTTTTAACGTAAGTCGTCCGGGAATAGGAATGTTCGTAAATGACACTACTCAAACAACGAATGACATAACGACGTGATTTCGCGATTTCGGGAAATTTCTGAACGGAGCATGCACAGTTCGATCGCTGCGGGGACGCGCTTAATTTAAATGCTTCCCCCTGAGCATCATCTTCAGCTTTGGCATATTCATAATTATTTTGATCACAAACACATAAAACATACTAATAAATAAAATGTCATATCACCTTCTTGTTATGTATCCTATCAAGTAAAAAAAGGCAAGACTTGAGCTGGCCTTTAAGTATTTCCTGTTGTAGATGTTTTGATGTGCTGCAAACCTTAAGTAAAATTATTAAGTACACCTTTATACCTTACAGGCATACCTTGCACCCTGACAACCAAAACCCAAAACCCTTGTGAAAATATAAAAAACACTGGGAGAATAATGCATAAATACATACATGTAGGCTCCATGCACACTGGACTTAAAAAACGTTAACTCTACAGGCGTTTGACGTTTTTTTCTCCTGCCTCTAGAAGCACTGCTATTGTGCTCTATGTGTCTTTGCACATTATTGACTGCTACAGGCATTTTCTGTCAGGGACGTTCAGAGGCAGGAAAAAAAAAACCTTCTCTCTATCGAGTTTCCTGGAGGAGTTAAGGAGCTGTAAAACGTCAGTCTCTCCTAAACTCCTTATCTCCTCTGAACGTAAAGTGCCAATGTTTTTTTAGGTGTGTTGTGGGAGTAAAAACTTTTGCAAAGGGGAGTGTAGTGCAAAAAACGCCTATAAACTAAACTCTCATAGACTCGCCTAAACTCTTATAGACTCGCCTAAACTTTGTACAATATGCTTTCATTTTGCGTCTTTTATGCCACGTTTTTCACGCTAAAAACGTTGACGTTTTTTCTGCTCCTAGTGTGCAGGGAGCCGTAAAGGGACTATGCCCTGAAGTGAAGTCCAAACATAATATTTTCAGCTAGACTTAGACCAGCCTGAGCTCCTATTGTTACTGTTATCTGGGTTTTCTGGATTTACCTTAGACCCGGGACATTGTTTGGATCTGCCTGCTACTGGAGAGTGTTTTCCAGTGGGTAGAGGGAAAAGTTACAATGTTTAGGGGTTATACATATTTATCTGCATTACACAATAACTGAGGAGTTTAATCAGGTGATGCAGGCTGGAGAAGGAGAAAAATAATGGTGATCTTCTATAATGCCGCGTACACACGGTCGTTTTTTGCGATGAAAAAAAAACGTAGTTTTTTAAAATGTCATTTAAATTGATCGTGTGTGGGCAAAACGTCGTTTTTTGTCTTAAAAAAAACGACCAAAAAAAAATTCCAACATGCTTGAATTTTTTGTGTCGTTTTTCAAAACGTCGTTTTTTGTTTCACAAAAAGTCACCGTGTGTAGCAAAAACGTCTTTTAAAACGACGTTTTTCAACCCGCGCATGCCCAGAAGCTAGTTATGAAGCGAGCTTCAATGGAAAAGTGTGGTGAACGTAACCTCGTTTTTTGTGAAAAAAACGATGGTGTGTATGCAATATCGTCTTTGAAAGTGACGTTTCAAAAACGTCGTTTTTTACTTCACAGAAAACGTCGGTTTTTTTCATCACAAAAAATGATCGTGTGTACGCGGCATAAGGGTCTGTCCCTGCCAGGCTTTGCCTGGAGAGGATGGGTATGTATAGAGAGATGTTGTCTCTGCTTTTCAGGCCTGCTGTCTGGGGAGGATGATCTTGTGAGGATAGGCCTATGCCTCCTAGGCTTTTTGCCTGTGGAAGGAAGCTGGAGAATTAGGATAAACAGTGAGATGACTACTTAGTAAAGCATCTTCAGTGGTGCCTGCTATGCATGAAAAGTGTCCAAGAGGATTTAGAGGAAGTTGCTGCTAGTTGGAGATTACACTGGGACTTTGTTGCCCAATTCTTTATAATATACTGTTTAGTCAATTAATTACCAGTCTCAACTTAAAGATCCACAAATAGCCTGTAAGGGGAACTGTAAATACTATAAGGTTGCTATCCATCTGATCTACCTAATGCGCATCAGTCTGTATAGCAAAAGGCATACATATAATGGGAGTCTATTGTAACCTAAAGCAATAGACAATAAGACCAAGGAATTAAATAAAATTCAACATGTGAGTTGACTTTGGGACTGTCTCTGAGGACCCAGAGGATGTTGCAACTTGCTGCTTAACGTATAAGAAAAGTATGGTTGTTTCTGTGAGAAAAGGTAAATGGCAGTCCTCATCACTTCAACTGTTCTTTTCCCTGTTGTTAGCTCCAGTTGTGACTGGAAAGCCAGGTGCCTATATGGCTAGAAAGACTACATAAATAGAAGGTGGAGGGAGCTGCCACACTCTGCTGCCCTAGTCTGCCTATGTTCTGGCTGAGAAAATGGCTGACCTATGTTCCTAAACTGCCAGTAGCGAAGGGTCAACTGTTCAAGTTGCAGTTAGGCCTCATACACACTGGGCATTTACTGTATGTTTCTGAGCACATACTGCTCTAAACATTAGTACCATTTTGTGTGCTGTTCAACCCAAACCAGCAGCAGCTTTCAGCCTTTTATTGAGTTTTACAGACCACCAGCAGCTGGGCTGGACAGTGCACTTCTGCCTTTCGCCAACTTCTAAATGCTGAATTCTCATACACCTGAGCTAAATGCCCAGTGTGCAAAAAGCCTTATGTGAGAACCATTGGTTACTTTATTATGGGATCAGGTAAACCTGTGAACTTTTGTGGCCTGGTACATATTTTCTCTATTTGTGTATACATATTTGGTAGCTAGCTAGGGTATATTCTTCCCCCAGGACTGATCTTGGTTGTCAAGCTGCTAATTAGTGGGAATGCTTTAATAAGCATTCCCAGTATTGATATTCGTTTTTTATTATTCTTATCCTTTATTATTATTCCGTACGTTTTTTGGCTCTGCGTAACTTCGGCATACTTTTAGCAATTGAGACTATTCAAATTTTAAAATGTTCATCTCATTCAGCTAACGATGGGACTTCTTCAAGTTTTTTTGTACTATTTATACTTTTTAAGTATTAAGCTTTTAGACACTTTTTTTAACATTGAAGTCAATGAGAACATGATTTTTACCGCTTAAAATCTCATGTGCTACCAAATGTATCTCCTCCTTCATACTTTCACTGACAGACACCAAACAAACTTTAAAACGGTCACAAAATATTCAGCTATCCGGCTATGACTTTTCAGATTGATATTTTTTATAGTTTTTGTGAAATAGCAATTTACGTTTACTGATTTTTTCAGAAAATGTTATCAATTACACAGTGTGTCTATGGGGCTTTGTTAGAGTGTGTCATGTGATCATTAGAGTGTGAGTATTGAAAAAAATCCTATTATCTATAAAAAAGGGGGAACAAATTGCTCTCACGCCCACAAGATCTACTTGTCATACACAATTTATATATCAAATCGTAGGTATTTTTGTCTGGTTTCAGGCAATGTGATCAGTTTTGTGATATGCATTTTACTTTTAGTTGCTGGAGCTTCTAAAGGACAAGAGTTCCAAAATTTCTCCCATTGACTGTCATTCTAAACAGCTTTTAAAATTTGCCAGTAAAACACACAAAGACACTCTTTTCTAAATCGCTGACATGGCCACATTTTTAAGTTTATCAACATAAATTTTATATCGATGCATTCACAAAGGCTATGTCTTTTAAACGGTGAAGTCGCTGTATCGATCGCATGTACGGTTGTGGATTTATTAAGGTTTGTTTAAAGGCTTATTTTAACTTATTCGGTGTGTGGATTAAAGGCGTTTGTAATGGTATTTCTTTCCCTAAATAGCTTCCTTTACCTCAGTGCAATATTCCTCCTCACTCACCTGGGGGGAGAAAACCTCTTGAGGGGGGAGGGGCGACCAGGACAATCTCTACTTTGCAGATAGAGAAAGGAGCTGTGTGTTAGTGGGAGTCCTGCTCACTCCCTCCCCCCTCAAGAGGCTTTCTTCACACCAGGGAAAAAGCCTTGCATTACTGTGTGGAGTTACAGACAGAATAACAGGAAGTAAGGGTTTCTCAAAAGAAATAAGGACATTTAAAAGCAAAATCAAAGGATGAGGTAAATGAAGGAGGACTGCACTAAGGTAAAGGAAGCTATTTAGGGAAAATTATTTTACCTTTACAACACCTTAATGATCAAAGAGAGGCTTTTTAAGTACTGAAGGAACACTGCTTGTATGTCCTAAAGATAGTATAGGGGTTATGGTGAATGGCATTTGTGCGGGCTTAGCAATTCAGCTATTCAGCATTCCCACATATTTTCCTCAGGAAACGCATTTTCTAGTTACATCTACTATACCATTTTCCAATTTTCCAGGATATTTAATTAGGGCATTGAAGGTCTTTGTTTCAAAAGTGATAAACATTTTCACCACTAAGTGCCAGTTTCAGAATGGACTTCTAAGATGTCTTACAAAAAGGCTATTGCCTTAGAATATATACCTTTGAGTGTCATTCTTGCAATAATTGTTATATAATTAGTGCATGTGAAATCTCCATGAAAATATGTAAATACTATTATAATTAGAAATATATTTTAGTTAGGTACTGTGTTTCAGGATTAAACTATTCCTAGCTTCTATATTGGTGTTACTGTAAATAGTTTTCCATTTCAATGGTCTGGCTTTTTGTTTTCTGGCCTTGCACTCTAGTTGCCATAAATGATACATCCGGATGTGCCGTCAGAGTGACAGAGCCGGTGAAGCATACAGTCCCTTTGCCTGGGACCTGGAGGTGTTATTGATTCTCAATGCTAACCAAAATTGTCAGTCTGTAAGGGATTTTCACAGGAGAGAGGTGGAGAACATTTTTGGCATGTTGAAAGAGCACAATTAATGGAATCACTTTATTTGGACTGGTTATATATGGGATGTTAACCACTTAACCCCTGGACCATATTGCTGGTCAAAGACCAGAGCATTTTTTGCGATTCGGCACTGCGTCGCTTTAAACTGATAATTGTGCGGTCATGCAATGTGGCTCCCAAACAAAATTGTCGTCCTTTTTTTTCCACAAATAGAGCTTTCTTTTGGTGGTATTTGATCACCTCTGCGGTTTTTAGTTTTTGAGCTATAAGCAAAAAAAGAGCGTACATTTTGAAAAAAAAAACATTTTTTTACTTTTTGCTATAATAAATATCCCCCAAAAATATATAAAAAAACAATGTTTTTCCTCAATTTAGGCCGATACGTATTCTTCTACATATTTTTCGTAAAAAAAATCGCAATAAGCTTTTATTGATTGGTTTGCGCAAAAGTTATAGTGTTTACAAAATAGGGGGTCGTTTTATGGCATTTTTATTAATTTTTTTTTTTTACTAGTAATGGCGACGATCAGTGATTTTTTTCAGTACTGCGACATTATGGCGGACACTTCGGACACTTTTGACACGTTTTTGGGACCTTTGTAATTTTTTATAGTGATCAGTGCTATAAAAATGCATTGATTACTATAAAAATGCCACTGGCAGTGAAGGGGTTAACACTAGGGGGAGTGGAAGGTTACACGTTTAGTGTAACCTGGGTGTGTTCTAACTGAAGGGGGGGTGGACTGACTGAGGGAAATGACTGATCTTCTGTTCATACATTGTATGGGCACGTGAACGGGAGTCGGGCGCGAGCTCGCACGCCCCTAGTGGCCGCTTCGAGAGCCGACCTGCCGCTGCAGAACTGTGGTGGCTGGTCGGCAACTAGTTAAGAAGGCTTACACAGCACAGGCACTTTATAATAAGAACTGGTGAAAGTGGATTTGTAGTTGTCATACATATTATCATTTAAAGCTAATAAATATACATTTATTGTCTATGTTGGAATTTGAGTTTTACAAGGTAATAGCTGGCAACAACAGATTACTAATTGCATTCAAATAGTGCAAACAGAAAATCACCAAATCACCAATTGTATACAAATAGCACCAGCAAGGTTTCTACAGGTTTTTTTTAGGTTTTGTGTCACACTGCACTGAAGTTAATAGTTCACAGTTTTACAAGGTGGTAGCTGGCAACACTACATAAGTGCATTTTTTATATTCTGTATATTTGAGTTTAGTATTTTGGCACTGCACTGACCCAACTATAATTGTACAGCTTTACTATTTTCCATTTGGAAATAAGAGGTGTATAGAAGCTTACAACACTCTATTTTGCACATTATTTCCAGAGGTGCAGAGGTTCATTGTTTTATATTTAATATGACAGTAAATGTTTTACTTTTACATTATTCCTTAGCTTACATACAGCACTAGCACATCAATGTGATTAGATTCGACATGAAAAAAGTCTTAGGTAGTTTTTGCTGCAGTATTTTTTTTATCTAGCAGCGATAGGCCAGAATTAAATGTTGGAAGTAGCAAAGTAGCAGAAACAATAGATCTAAAAGCCATGGAAGGATTACACTTAAAACACAAGTAAAAGCCCTCAACTTTGTAACACTTGTCAAACAGTGACACATTTTTACTGTAGTTTGTGATCTTCATTTAGAACTGCACTGTATATTTCCACCATCAGCCCTGAATAAATGTGCTCACACCAATCGCTAATGATCCAATTGCGTATGCACTAGTGTTACGGCATTGTGACTTCCCAAACCACCATCTTGAGAAATCTGTCAGAAAGGGCAGATCCACCAGACAGTGGGAACTAATACCAATGCCAAGAGGTAATACTTTGAAAGTAACACGGTCACACACCATATGATCAGGATCACAGGGGTGACCAGAGCCACCAAGACAGGCTAACAGGTGACAAACATCCCATATGGAAACCCAGGATAGGGATCCCAATCCCCTCAAATGAAGGTAGTACCAAGCTTGGTCCTTAACCTTGGTCCTTTTGCCCTATTATTACTGGTCATATCAATTAGCTATTTCTGCTTTACAGATGGGTTTCTAATCATTCCGTTAGTCTCAATTTCTTGTGCTATTATTTTTGGGAGATACATATCCTGCCCCCCTTCTGGAAGTGGAATTATGGCATTTGTATGAATATACATTTTGAGCCCACGCCCTGATGCTGTTTAAAGGGAGTTTAAAAGTAATTTATTCTTAATTGTTTATTCTCTAATGCTGTTACTCCACCATTACAAATTTTCCTCTGCCCTATTTGTGATCTGGGTTTTAAAAGTGTAATTTAGCAAGTTTTTTTTAGGAATTGTCCTCATTGCTGTATTATTATACCTATATTATAGGTGTGATTGTGTTGTTTTTTGGTGCTCACCCTGCGATCCTCATTGTTGGGCTGGATATCTGCCTCTCTGCTCTCCACTCTCAAAATAGACAAGACTATTGTTGGATCTATTTAACATACACATGACAGTTGAGTGTCATTATTATTGCACACCTGATGAGTTTTACCAATGCCATCATTTTGTTCTTGAGATGCTATATGCATCTTAAGTATACAGTGCATACTGTATACTTAAGATGCTATATGCATCTTAAGTATACAGTATGCACTACATATATTTGTTTGTTAAATGCTTGTTTATATTGTGTTTAAATATACTGTGTCCCTTTTGTATATTACTTTTGTTCAAAAATGTATGTTTTTTACTTCTGTATAGCCAATACATGCTCCTGAAAAAGCATTTTGCGAAACATGTTGAGCCTACGGGCATTTATATAGCTCTATCTATTTATTGTATATTATCATGATTAATTTATATATTTGTTTTCTCACTTTTGAGGATAACTTGTATATTTTTTTACCTTTTCTAAATAAAAAAAACGTTTTATCAAAATCAGTATGATTTGTGTGGCACCTTAAAAATCAAAATTTTCAAGTTTTTCTTTATATTATTTATACGGGTTGACTGTGCCTTTGATCTCTTGAAAATAGTTAGACTATTTAAAATCTTGACCAAATGTCGAAAGGGAAAACAATGCATTCTTTATTGTGAAATAAAAAACTACAGTATATTATGTCAGAGACAAAAGCCATACATTTTACACAGACACACTGTACATCATGTACGTGGTTTTACCAAGCCACACCGAAAGGGGAAGAGATGAGGCAGTTTAATTTGTGAAGAAAAATTATAGTATAGTATGATAATCAGTGCCCTGATTACAGTGCAGTGCCAAGCAAGTGATGCCAGTCTGTGCCCATGAGTGACACCAATCAGTGCCCATTAGTGACACCAATTAGTGACAAAAAATGGCCCCTGCTCCACCTATAACTGGCCTTCACTGCAAGGAGCACATGGCAGGGAAAACCCTTCATGTGAATGCCAGTTATAGGTGGGGGCAGGGACCATTTTTTGTTAGTGGTGTAAATATGGTCCGGGGACACACTGGGCACTGTGCTACGTGCTGGGTGTCCAGTGTGCTCCTGTTCCTTTAAGGGGGATTGGGCTGCCTCCAGGCCCACCTGCCCCTCATCTATCCATTAAATGCATGTGCTCCCACTGTGGAGATGCTCATAAATTCAGTAGTGTTTAGGACTGCAAGAATACACAGGGTGCCCATTAAGAGGCATTGTAGCTTACATGTGCATTTGCAAATGCATGCTAACTAAACCTCTGTTCTTAATGCAGACTGTTGGACAGGTTAATTTGGTTGGTCAGCAGACTGGTTGGCGAGTTGAGCTATGGAATGTTCTGTTTTTGTTTTTTTACACCAATCAGTGCTGCCTTTCAGTGCCCATCAGTGCCTGCTTATCAGTGCTGCCCATCAGAGCCACCTATCAGGGCCACCCATCCATGTCCATCAGTGATGCCTATCAGTGCCCATAAGTGTGGAATATTAGTGCTTCCACATCAGTGCCACAAAATAAGTGCCCTTCAGTGCCACCTCATCGGTTCGCATCAGTGCCGCCTCATCAGTGCAGCTTATCAGTGCCCATCAGTGCTGCCTCATCAGTGCACATCAGTGAAGGAGAAAATTACTTTCTGACAGTAACTAAGAAAAATGTTTTTTTTTTCCCCAAATGTTTTTTTCGTTCCTTTTTTTTGGCCTGGGCAGAAAGGGGGTAAAAGTGCTCGGTATTGAATTGGTGAAATAAAAATTACAGTGTACTATGTCAGAGACAAGTACCAGAAAAATTGCACAGCCACTGCACATCATGTAAGTGGTTTTACTAGGTTCCAATGGAGGAGGGAGAGACAAGGCAGCATTTATTGTAAAAGAAGAATAATAATGTATTATGTTTAAGACAAGCAGCAGAAATTTTGCACAACATGCTGCACAAGTAGTTTTACTAGGCCACAATTTTTAATTTCTAAATACAATTTAGAGTGCATTCTTTACGAGACAAAGTCCAGAAACAAATTATAAATGCCATTGAGGCAGTTGGAGTAGGGCCTATTACATAGGGACACACAGCATGTAGTTTCCCCCCCCCCCGAAAATTGCCTTAGTGTATATATATGTAAATACAGTATAAAGCATTACATAGAAAGCATTTCCACTAGTTGGAGTAGGCCGTATTCAAAATTGAACACAATGCCTACAGTTTTACACAACTATACACAATAATGTATATTTTTTGTACTATAAAAGTGAAAGAATATTATGAACACTGCATAGGTATTATTTCTAATATTTCTGGTAGGCCTTATTGGCTGAACCACATCCCCATTTAAATTTGCAAAATTCAAAAAAATGTAAGTTTATGTTTTTAATTTAACATTTTCCCACAATTTCTTGTAGCCCTGGTTGCCTAATCCACATCCCCATTTAGCTTTGGAGGAACAATATCATTTTAAAATTTGTATTTTTCAGTTTAAAATTTAAGTAATGCACACAGCATGTGTAATATTCCTAAAAAAAATCTAGACTTCATTGTTTAAACCATATTCCCATAAAACATTTTTTTAAATTCCGCTCTCCCTAATGGTGACTAAACACAATAAAAGATACCAATGAAGATACCGATATAGTATTGAAAATGCATTTGGCCAATTAGCAAGTGCAATAATAGAAATATAAAGCAGCAGTGAAAAAATGTGCGACAACACAAATAATTAGACAGAGGAAATACGAAAAACTGCACTATAACCAACATGTGAAAAAGAAACTGTGAAAAGTATCTTGAAAAAAAAAATATATGTAAAAATATGAATACCACATTAAGTGCATAAACCATATAATATATAGTGTTGCTCACGAATATTCGCATTGCGAATATTCGCTACGAATATTGCATATTCGAATATTTGCGAATAACTCGAATATTGCGGCGAATATTCGCTATGGCGAATATTCATATTTTTTCAAATTTATTTTTAGAACAGATCACATCCTAGTGATCTCCATCGACGTCTAAAAGCATTGCTGGTATGATTAGAGAGAGACCATGGGCCAAATAGCTGATGCGATTATTTTATGTTGCCGAAAATTCACATTGCGAATTTTCGGCAACATAAAAGAATCGCATCAGCTACTCGGCCCTTCTTTTGCATCAGAGCCAATCAGAATAACTCAAATATTCGACAAACGGAATATTGCGCGATTATCTTCTCCGCCCTTCTTTTGCATCAGAGCCAATCAGAATAACTTGAATATTCGGCAAAAGGAATATCGCGCAATATTCCTTTTGCCGAATATTCGAGTTATTCTGATTGGCTCTGATGCAAAAGAAGGGCGGAGAAGATAATCGCGCAATATTCCTTTTGCCGAATATTTGAGTTATTCTGATTGGCTCTGATGCGCCCTTCTTTTGCATCAGAGCCAATCAGAATAACTCGAATATTCGGCAAAAGGAATATTGCGCGATTATCTTCTCCGCCCTTCTTTTGCATCAGAGCCAATCAGAATAACTCGAATATTCGGCAAAAGGAATATTGCGCGATATTCCTTTTGCCGAATATTCGAGTTATTCTGATTGGCTCTGATGCAAAAGAAGGGCGGAGAAGATAATGGCGCAATAGGAATATTGCGCAATTATCTTCTCCGCCCTTCTTTTGCCCCCTTATTCTCCTTTCTTTTAAGTAGAGTTAGTGTAGAGTTAGTGTTTAGTGCATATTAGTTTAGTAATACAGGAAATGATCTCCGTTTATGAGAATTTCGCAATCATTTTCGCATTAGCGAAATTTCGCAAATTTTTTTTTGGATTAAATATCACGAATATTCGATATTAGCGAATATTCGCGAATATTCTTCTATATATTCGCGCAATATCGCAAAATCGAATATGGCGTATTCCGCTCAACACTAATAATATATAACATAAAGGGCCAGATTCAGGTAGATGGGCGAATCTTTATTTTGGAGTAACGTTTCTCATTTACGTTACTCCGCCGAAACTTTAGGAGCAAGTACTTGCTCCTAAAGTTGCGGCGGCGTAGCGAAAATGAGCCGGCAGAATTCAAATTGGGCGGGTTGGGGGCGTGTATTATTTAAACTAGGCGCGATCCCACGGCGAACGTACTGCGCATGCGTCGACTGTCAGTGCGCATGTTCCAAATTCTGTCAGTGAACGTCAATGACATCAATCCCCATTCACGGACGTTTTACGCAAACAACGCGGACATTTTTAAATTCGACGCGATGACGACGGCCATACTTAACATAGGATACTCCACTAGGGGGCTGTTTTTTCTTTACGCCGCGTATCTCTTACGGAAACGTCGGAAAACGTCGGAAAGTCACTGCATCGGGCCCGAATACGCTACCGGAGCATGATGGGACTGCGACGTCACAAGACAGGCCTATATAATTCGCTGCGAGCCGCGCGCCCGGCATAACAGCGGAAGGAAGCGTCGCGTCAACATCTGGAGAACAGAAGAGGAAGAAGAAGAAGAAGACGACGTCACAGAGGAGGGGGAGTCCTGAAGAAGAAGAAGACCCCCGGAGAGTGGAGAAGACCCCCGGAGAGCGGAGAAGACCCCCGGAGAGCAGGAGAAGACCCCGGAGAGTGGGAGAAGACCCCCCAGCCGCCGAAGACGTCGAAAGAAGCCCGCCGGGTGGTGGGCGCTTTTATCAAAGCGCCCCCCCCGGCGGCGGAAGAGAACCAGACGGCGGCACCCACCCCCCACAGAAGCCCGCCGGAGGGGGGCGCTTTTATAAAAGCGATCATACACACCCCCCCAGCGGCCAACTAATAAAATATTTCAATACCCTGTGTGGTTTATTTGTGTTTACACTTTTTATTTGCAGGTGAATGGGTAGGGGTACAATGTACCCCATACTCATTCACTTAGGGTGGGGGGCCGGTATCGCTCGCCCCCACTCCCTTCCTGACCGGCCGGCCGGCGTGCTTTGGATACGGGTCTGTTATGGATTGTGGGGGGACCCCCACGCCGTTTTTTCGGCGTAGGGGGTCTCCTTACAACCCATAACAGACCTAAGGGCCCGTTATGCTCCTGAGGGGGGAACCCATGCCGGATTTTTTTTTTAAAATCCGGCGGGGATTTCTCCTTCAGGATTCATAACAAACTCTGCCCACGTGTAGAATTGGCGGGAATCCGCGTCGGATCCCCGTCGCTTCTATGACGCACTCGCTGGAATGTGCTTTTACTATTCCAGCGAGTGCGAGATATCGGCAGCCTGTCGCCGAGATTCAGCGCGATGCTGTCGTGCTAAAAACACATTCTCGGCGGCAGGCACTGGACTTACAAAAGCATCTGAATATGGGCGATGACGTCAGTCAGTCAACCTCCTGACGATCGTTTTGTCTCACAAAGATGTAGTCACAGGGGATCAGGTGACGCACTGACGCATCGCATATAAAGGAAACGATGGGAACCATGCCTCGATGTGACTTGGAGACGACGGAACCACGACAATACGATTCAACAGAATCTCCAAATAAGGATAACCATTAGGGAGAGCTGTAAGACAAAAAAAATATTAATAAATAAATAGGGACTAGAGAATTTAAACTAAAAAGTGATTGCATAGCCTGGAAATCAACCAGCCTATGATAACCGTAACAAGGAGAAATTGCACCTCCTCTGGCTGAATAGGAGAATGCAATTGAATGACACTCCAAAAAAGAATGAAAAAATTATAAATGATATATATACACCCAAAGATTAACAAGATGACATAATAATCAATAGGGTGTAAAAAATTGTATACATGAATAGAAATAAAAGTAAAAATAAAGATAACAAATAAATATATATATATATATATATATATATATATATATATATATATATGTGCCAATGCATATAATCTGAGCTCATGCATGATATATGTGTACTAATTGGTAAGGAAATCTCAAAGGCACATCAAGCATACATTGATAAGAGGAAAGATGTAAAAATAATAGTAATAATTATTATATTATCCATCAATAGTAACTAATCATGAGTTATCAATACATGCGTTAGGGTCAACCTCAACATTTAGGCCAAATGGAGAAAAAAACTTAATTTTGTGGATCCAAGCTATTTCTAGCCTGGAAAAACTACGCACCATTGAATCTACTCTCCACTGTGGAGCATATTTATTGAAAGATGGTTTTATCTGGGTTTTTGTCTTGGGCCTCCAAATAGTGCAGAGAGACTGGGTGTTTTGTAAAACCTGTGAGAATGTTGGTTATGTGCTCGTTCAATCTCACACGCAAGGGTTGTTTAGTTCTGACCACGTATTGGAGCCCGAAAGGGCATTGGAGCAGATAGACGACTCTTTCGGTGGAGCACGTAATGAAATATTTTAGTTCAAACTCAAGTCCAGTGCTAGAGGAGATGAATTTGTGAGTATGTCTGTGGTTACATTCACTTAATGTACATACTCTACATTTTCTAAATTGATAAAACCCAGTAATATTCTCAAAAAAAAATAACTCTCTTGATAGGGGGGGATCCAAAATATTTGGTGCCACTCTACTTCTAATAGATGAAGCTCCCTTAAAAATGACCTGGTGCCTATCCGTAAAAGCTCGTTTAAGGATAGGGTCATTAGTAAGGATATACCAATGTTTTGCTAAGAGTTTCTTAACACTAAAGTGTTGTACCGAATAGGTGGTTGTAAACGGGACAACAGGTGCCCTGTTAGTTCTCAATGGCCTTTTTGTGAGCAAGTCACTCCTATTAAGCAAAATGACTTTGTCCAATGTGTGTTTAAGGGATCCTCTGAATACCCCTTATCAAGGAAACACTTAAACAATACATTGGCCTGATCACAAAATTCTAAATCATTTGAGCAGTTCCTTTTAAATCTAATGAACTGGCTTTTGGGTACAGAGCTCAGCCAAGATGTATAGTGGCAACTTCCAATGGAGATAAAGGAATTCCTATCGGTACTTTTGAAAAAAGTAGACGTGGTAAAGGCATTCTCATTGATCTTGATTTTTAGATCCAAAAATTTTTATCTCAGTTTGACTAGCCTCAAAGCTTAAAATAATACCTCTGTTGTTATTATTTAGATCTGCAATAAAGAGGTCTAATGCATCACGGTCGCCAACCCACAGGAGGAGGATGTTGTCGATATATCTGCCCCACAACACCACCTCTGGTCATTGCTGGGCATAGACGATATGCTTCTCCCATAGGGCCATAAACAAGTTTGCCAGACTGGGGGCATACTTAGCCCCCATTGCGACTCCCCTCGCCTGTCTGTAAGGCCTCGTACACACGAGGGGATATGTCCGCTGAAAACGGTCCGATGGACCGTTTCAGCAGACATCTCCGCTCGTGTGTATGGGCTAGCGGACAGATTTCTCCACCCGACAGATTTCAAAGCATGCTTTGAAATCTATCAGGTGGGAATCTGTCCGCCCGACATGTCTGCTGGTTAGTACACTTACCAGCAGACATGTCGTCCCCCACCGCCGCCGCCGAATGGATTCGGCGCATGCGCGGAAGTGTTTAACTTCCTGGTGCGGTGACGTGGCGGTGACGTGGCGGCGTCAACGTCACCGCCGCGTCACCGCCACATCACCGCGCCGTCCGGGGGCGGGGAATTTGATCCGATGGTGTGTACACGGCATCGGATCAAACTCCCGATCGGACATATCCGATGGAAATGGTCCGCGGACCGTTTTCATCGGATATGTCCGATCGTGTGTACGAGGCCTAAAACTGGTCATTGAACCAAAAATAGCTCTGTGAGGCCGCAAAGGAAAGCAACTCCATAATAAAGATAATCTGCTCATCATAGAGAACTGAATCCTGCCTTAAAAAGTATTCTACCGCGAACAGACAAAGCATGTGGAATCACTGTGTATAGGGATGTGACATCCGCGGTTACTAGCCACATCCCTGATTTAGGGGTAAGGCCTGCAAGTATGTTAACAACATGGCGGGAATCTTTTATATATGATGGCATTTTATTGATTAGCGGTTGTAAGTGGAAATCAATATATTTGCCCGCCCGGGACGTGATGGAATCTATACCAATGAAATCTTCTGCTGTCAAAGTCAGTTAGCCAAAAAGATATAAGGTTTATATTTTCCACATTAAAATGGTAGGAATATGGTACACACTTCATAGGCAACATTTGAATACACTTCTGTGATGTCTAATTTGATAAAATGTGTTATTCATGCTGTAATTATGTTTTTGGGGTCAGATTCAAAAATAAAATGAAGATAGAATGATGTGTTTGTATTCTAAATCAAGAGATCTGCCTAGGGTGACAATGCTGCTCTTCCATAGATACAGTGGAGGAGTGAGCATATCCATACAGAACAGAAAGCATTAAAAGGTGAAAATAATGAAAAAAAAATTGGCTGTATAAACCACATGCAAAATAATGCAGCTACCACATCTAAAGACTGGTAAGTTGCAAAATATAAAATGTATTTTTTTAGTTAGATATGCTGTGGGAAATTTTCTGGAAGAAATACCATATCATCAGTTTTGTTTGTGTTACAGAATGTACTCGTTCAAATTTCCATCCTAACAGCCTGAGGATCTTCAGTGACAAAAAATATTTATTCCACCCTCTTTATCCAAGGCATCTGACTGACTTATATACAGTCATGTTATACTACAAATTTAATATTTTTTGTCTGTTCTTATACCACTGACATGGCATAAGAGCAGTCAAATCAATCAAATCAATGATCTTGCTACATTACATTTTTCTACTTTAATTTGCCTTTGCAATGAGTTAAAATCTTTTTCTGACATACTAACAATGACCTCTAGTTGTTCATATGTAATTCATCCACCGCTAATTTGACACACATATACATATATATATATATATATATATATATATATATATATATATATATATATATATATATACATACATATATATTCTGTTGTTTTATCTTGCTTTCTAACAATTGGGCAGAATGAATTTTACTGCACCCAAGGTCTGTTAGGACAGATTGTAAGCCTGTAGGGTGTCTTATTATCTAACACAGATCAAGGCAGGGGAGT
The DNA here is from genome assembly GCA_029574335.1 of Rana kukunoris. NCBI lineage: Eukaryota > Metazoa > Chordata > Amphibia > Anura > Ranidae > Rana > Rana kukunoris. The sequence goes on from CM056049.1 coordinate 163,327,197, forward strand.
AGCTTGGCCAAGGAACTTTTTATGAAATTCTCCAGCAGCAGTGGTGGCAAGCAGATCAGAAACAATAATAATAAAAAAAAATGTTTCCCCCCCCAATTTAATATAGTACTGATAGGCATATTTCTGTAAACTACCACATAGCCAATTACTCTCATTTGAGTTACTGATAGTGTAGATAATTTGGCTTGCCTGCCAGAACAAACTCAGTAGGAATGGGACAACTATAAACAATCTGAACAGGACACATTTACTGTGTTATAAGACAAATTGGCTGTTCACTTTGCAAGGGGGTTACACTTTGCAAGGGAATTGTCTGCAGAGCTTAGTAAATATGATGACATTTTACTTTATAACAAATACCTAATCACATGCAAGAAAAATAAAAAAAACAGCATTTAATTGGATGTCAACAGAGCTTTACCTCGTTCATTAAAGTGGTTGAAAAGGGACATGTTTTTTCTTATCTTAACCACTTAAAGGGTCGCTAAAGGATTTTTTTTAGCTAAATAGCTTCCTTTACCTTACTACAGTGCTGTTTTCATGTCCTCATTGTTCGCTTTTGCTTTGATGTTGCTGTAATCCTGCTCTGTTCTGGACACTTCCTGGTTGTCTGTTTCCTTATAACCACAGTGCTGGGAGCTTTCTCACTGTGGTCACTAATCAAGGAGGTGTGATTACTGTGTGTAAACTGAAACTAGATTGGGCTGAGGGGTTTTAGACAAACCATCACTGCCCTCTATTGGCTCTCTGGCTCTGTACATCAGAGAGACAGGGAACAACAGCAAAAATGAAACTAGAACTGTAGGTTGATTATATGATTGATTTGTATCTATTTGTAATAATTTTTGAAAGGAATTAGTTAACTATTATGTCTCTATACCCTGTAAACCGTCATTTCAGCCCACATTTTTTTTCCTTTAGTGATCCTTTAACCAGTTGTTCACCGCCTGCCGTCAAATGACTCCAATGGAAGATGGAAGACTTCATCATGGTAGACTCCATTGTTCTGACAGGACGTCATATGACGTCCTGTATTGTAAAGCCGATAGGGGGCGCATGCGGCTGGCGGCCCGCGCGTGCACCCGCCGCTTTGCTGGGATCATGATGCGTGTGCCCGGCGGCAACGATCGCCGCCAGGCACCCGCGATTGCCCAGTAATTGAGCAGGGACGTGGAGCTCTGTGTGTAAACACAGGGCTCCACATCCTGTCAGGGAGAGAGGAGACCGATTTGTGTCCCTTGTACATAGATACACAATCGGTCACCTCCCCCAGTCACCCCCCTCCCCCTACAGTTAGTACACAAACTAGGCTACCCATTTAACCCCTTCCCCACCCCCTGGTGGTTAACCCCTTCCCTGCCAGTCACAGTTATCAATGCATATTTATAGCACTGTTCACTGTATGAATGTGATTGGTCCCAAAAATTTCACAAAAGTGTCCGATGTGTCCGCTATAATGTCGCAGTCCCAATAAAAAAAACGCAGATTGCCGCCATTACTAGTAAAAAAAATAATAATAAAAATGCCATAAAACTATCGCCTATTTTGTAAACGCTATAAATTTTGCGCAAACCAATCGATAAACGCTTATTGCATTTTTGTTTTTACCAAAAATAGGTAGAAGAATACGTATCGGCCTTAACTGAGGATTTTTATATATATATATATATATATATATATATATATATATATATATATATATATATATATACAGTATATATATATATATATATATATATATATATATATATATATATATATATATATATATATATATTGGGAAATATTTATTACAGCAAAAAGTAAAAAAATATTTTTTTTTTCAAAATTGTCACTCTATTTTTGTTTTATAGCGCAAAAAATAAAAACCACAGAGGTGATCAAATACCACCAAAAGAAAGCTGTATTTGTGGGGAAAAAAGGACGCCAATTTTTTTTGGGACGCAGCGCACAACCGCGCAATTGTCAGTTAAAGCGTCACAGTGCCGGAAGCTGAAATTTCGCCTGGGCAGGAAGGGGGTAAAACCTTCTGGAGATGAAGTGGTTAAGGACCAAGCCTCTTTCTGAGATTCAGTGTTTACAAGTTTGTTTTTATTTTTTTTGCTAGAAAATTACTTAGAACCCCCAAACAATATACCGTATATATTTTTTTCTAACACCCTATAGAATAAAATTGCGGTCGTTACAATACTTTTTTGTCACACTGTATTTGTGCACAGGTATTACAAGCGCACTTTTTTGGGGAAATTTTTTTTCTTTTTTGAATAAAAAAATAAGACAACAGTAAAGTTAGCAAAATTGTTTTATACTGTGAAAAATAATGTCACGCTGAGTAAATTGATACTCAACATGTCACGCCTCAAAGTTGCCCCCGCTCGTGGATTGGTGACAAACTTTTACCCCTAAAAATCTCCATAGGCTACATTTAAAACAGGTTGCATGTTTTCAGTTACAGAGGAGGTCCAGGGCTAGAATCTATGCTCTAACGTTTGCAGCAATACCTCATATATGTGGTTTTCATATGCGAGCACTGCTCACGAATGCGTTCGCTTCTGTGTGCGAGCTCGTCGGGATGGGAAGATTTAAAAACATTTTTTTTCTAATGTAAACATCCCTTGTAATAGAAAAAAGCACTACAGGTCCTCTTAAAAGACCTCATATCTCATATTTAGGCTAAAATTCTATAAAAAAATTATGTAATAAAAATTTTCCCTTCAAGTGCACTGGGTGGAAGTGACATTTTGGCGTCACTTACTCCCTGCAGCGTTATGGTAGAGATGGGTGGGGGGCAACTTCCCCTCACTCGTCTCCATATCCAGCAAGGGAACATATCTGATTGACTCCACCACTGCTGATGGCTCCGGTAGCTGCTTTCATAACAACGGCATTCCTCTATAAAGTGCCAACGTATTCCTGCGGCGGGTGGTTCATAAGTGGTTAATGCATTCCTCCTGATTGGCTGAGACACAGCAGTGGTTTCTCTGGCTCCCGCTGCTGTCAAAGTCAGTTAGCCAATAAGGAGAGAGAGGGGGCAGGGCCGAACAGCGGCTCTGTGTCTGAATGGACACACAAAGGGGACCTGAGAAGAGGAGGATCTGGGCTGCTCTATGCAAAACCCCTGTACTGGGCAGTTAAGTACTGTATAAGATGTTTGTTATTTTTTAAAGAAAGAAAAACAAGAGTTTAGTATAACTTTAAGCTTTGGAGGAAAATCCCTTGCAAAGTGCAACTTCCCTTTCAAATTGAACAGTCTATTTGGTCTTTAGTAAATCAACCCCACTGATTTTTAACCAGGGTAACTTTCAGTCCTGCTCCACTCATGGTTACATTATTCACTTGCGTCGTCCAGATCATTGCAATGTTTAACTTGTTCCCGACCGCCCACCGTCATATTACTGCGGGACGGTGGTGCAGTCTCGCGGGAGCACGTAGCTCTACGTCCTCCCCTTTTCGGCCACTAGGGGGCACGCGCGCACGCCCCCAAGTCCCGTGCGCGTGCCCGGCGGGTACGATAGCCGCCGGGTACCCGCGATTGCTCGTTACAGAGCGGGGAACGGGAGGTTTGTGTGTAAACACATACCTCTCGTTCCTGTCAGCGGGGGAAACGCTGATTTTCTGTTCATACAATGTATGAACAGAAGATCAGTGATTTCCCCTAGTGAGTCCACCCCCCCATACAATTAGAACACAAATAGGAACACACTTAACCCCTTCCCTGCCCCCTAGTGTTAACCCCTTCACTGCCAATGGCATTTTTATAGTAATACAATGCATTTTTATAGCATTAATCGCTATAAAAATGCCAATGGTCCCAAAAATGTGTCAAAAGTGTCCGATGTGTCCGCCAAAATATCGCAGTACCGAAAAAAAACGCTGATCGCCGCCATTACTAGTAAAAAAAAAATATTAATAAAAATGCCATAAAACTACCCCCTTTTTAGTAAACGCTATACATTTTGCGCAAACCAATCAATAAAAGCTAATTGCGATTTTTTTTTTACGAAAAATATGTAGAAGAATACGTATCGGCCTAAACTAAGGAAAAAAAATGTTTTTATATCTTTTTTGGGGATATTTATTATAGCAAAATGTAAAAAATATTGCATTTTTTTCAAAATAGTCGCTCTATTTTTGTTTATAGCGCAAAAAATAAAAACCACAGAGATGATCAAATACCACCAAAAGAAAGCTCTATTTGTGGGAAAAAAAGGACGCCAATTTTGTTTGGGAGCCACGTCGCACGACCGCGCAATTGTCAGTTAAAGCGACGCAGTGCCGAATCACAAAAAGTGCTCTGGTCTTTGGACAGCAATATGGTCCGGGGCTAAAGTGGTTAATAACTTGTTCTGGTTTTGCAAGTGTTACTGGACTATAATATGCTTATAGGTCAAAAAAGATTAGCAAAGATCACTGAACATCATAGGTTCTACCTCCAATAATGTGTAGCTATAATAATGGAACCATACCAGGTTGAAAAGGGGTGTATGACATTACTCTTACTTCCTACCATTCCCACCATGAAAATTTTACCTTCTCCAGTCTGCTATTCTTCTTTCTAATGCACATCATAATCTTAGGATTCACTATCAATGCAACCAGTGGCTGCTATTACATGCATCCTAAAAAGGCAGTCATTCCCAATATAAATATGTGTACTTATTTATGCAGTTCATTTTAATGTATGGTCAATACCAGTTGCTGCTGATGCAATTTTTGTGATAAATGATAAATGATAAATGTGGTTCTTCACTTAAAAGTTTGATCAACTCCGCAAAGAGAATATTGTCTAACTTTACCATAGATATTTAACAGATCTCTTAAGTGGACAGAAGTGAACACGGCCTCATCCTCTTCCTTCAACTAGACTTCTTTCTCCCCAAACAGAGCAACACCTGAGCTCCCTACAGGTCCTGGAGAGGACAAAGAAATATTTTTGTCTGAACTGTTTGCCGACATCCAGAAAGTTTTCAGGATTTTATTTTAAAATTGTACTTCTCTAAAGCAATAGACATTTTTCTTAGCAGCCTGGAGCATATGTTCTCTTCCCCTGTGTTCACTAGAAACATTATGGAACTACTTTTCTTTCATCCCCATAACATAAGTGCTGTGGGAAATACGTTGCTGCATAGTAAATTAAATTTATGAATACCAGTACTACTGTGCATATCCCTTCTCCTTGCTTTTTACCAGTTTGATAAAAAATGATATAAAAATAAAGAAGAGAGAAATTAGGCAAGATGATTGTGCATAAAACCATTTGATGGCCACACAGTAGAAAATGTTTTATTACAAACATTTCAGAACAAAACATTTTTAGAAATAAATGGATTATGAATTAGCTAATAAACAAATTCAAGGAGATAAATTAACCATTTCATGACCGTGCTATAGCCAAAATATGACTACAGCATGGATATCTCATTCTGGGAGGGCATCCATGGACCACCTCCAAGAACCATGCCAGCCTGGTGCACCCGATAATCACTGTTTCCTTTAGACACAACTGATCACAGATCAACCCTTTTCCATATGATCAGCTGTGCCCAATCACAGCTGTTCACATGTAAACAAACTTGCTGGTTATCGGAAATCCTTTCCTCACGCCATGTCACAGCGAAGAGAGCAGGTAACCGGCAGTTCTGACAACACACATTTACACTGATAATTGCCCTGATTACCAGTGCAGCCCCATGATTGCCAATCAGTGCCCATCAGTTCTGCCTATCAGTGTCCATAAGTGATGATAATTAGTGTTCACTCACCCTGTTACCAGTGAGGCTCAAAAACCTGTTTAAAAGGGTTAATCCCTTGGGACAGATCAAGTATAGTGTTGATACCCCAGGTTTAAAAGGTGTCTAATTGACACTGAACTAAGGAACAGGGGCAAATTAAAAGAAAGTAGGTGCTCAGATCGCACAAGTACCTTGAAATTTGCCATCACTATGTGAAGTTTGCATTTGGAAAAAAGGATGTGAATATTGATCAATTAATTCATCAAGTTTTGTGAGATAACAGGCATGACTGTAGGGCAATTGTTCTTCCCTCATTTTTGTGGCACAGACGTTCCCCATTGGACCTCTTGGAGGGTTTTGGGGATTATTTGGAACCGTGCTCATTGTGAAAGGTGGTATTGTACTAAACAGATGCTACAAAAGCTCCAGAAGAAGCCACATTTGTGGAGAAACATGTAGAGGCAACCATTCTTTTATATTGTATAAACAGTTCTGTATTTGCGTACTATACTAAGCTGAGCAGGGCGATAACTTTTCCGCAGGATGTGGAAAACTTGTAGGAAGATCTCAACAAATTATTGTTTTGCGCAACTATATGGCAAATGAGGTTTAATGTGGAAAAATATAAAAAAATGCATTTGGGTGGCAAAAATATGAATGAAATCTACTCACTGGGGGAGATCCAATGGGGGAATCTAGGATGGAAGAGGACCTGGGAGACCTAGTAGATGACAGGCTCAGCAATGGCATGCAATGTCAAGCTGATGCAAGCAAAGAAAACAGAATATTGGCATGCATTAAAAAGGGGATTAAATCCAGAGATAAAGCGTTAATTCTCCCACTGTAAGGTACCTGTAAAAGGTAGTGTCCGAAGTGGAACAGGTATGCTGGAGATCCAGGCAAAGCGTCGTCAGGCAGATACGGTTGGCAACGGATCAGGCAAAATAGTTCACAATCGGATTCCGGAGAAGGGTCAGGCAGGCAAAGGTCATACACGATCTGGCGGTAAAGTACAAAATCAGCAGGCTGTAGAATAGTCGGGATATCAGGCAGGAGTTCAATACAATGCAGATCACTGAAGACAAAACACCCAGGAAGTAATCCAAATAAACGGGCGCTGAGTGATGACCTCACTTCCTATTTAAAGGCTGTCCAGAATGAAAATTGTCCACAGCTGGCAGCAGGTGGAGCTAGTGAGTCCGAGGTGTGTGTTGAACACAATAAGGATATTCCCAAGGCCTAGATCTCTTCTGTGGCACATCAGGTAAGGCTATGGTTTAAGACCAGGAAGACCCAGGTTCGAATACACCCCGGGACATGACAGGGCCCCCTCCCCAATGGACCCCTCCGGGGGCCTAGCGGGGTTTAGTGGGGAACGAGGTATGGAAGTCTCGTATAAGAGAAGGGGCATGCAGATCTTTGGCTGGAACCCAGGAGCGGTCTGTGACAGGATATCCCTTCCAATGAACCAGATACCGAAGGCCACGGCCATGTCTTCTGGAATCAAGAATCTTGGAGACTTCAAACTCACTTTGTCCATCAACAAGAACAGAAGGAGGTAGCTGTTGTGATCTGGAGTAGCGGTTGAAAATAGCTTTTTTGAGGAGGGAAACGTGAAACACAGGATGTATCCGGAGAGAGGAAGGTAATTTTAAGCGATAGGAAACTGGCCCAACTCGAGCAATGATCCTGTAAGGACCAATGAATCGAGGGCCCAATTTGGTAGAAGGTTGTTTCAGTCTCACATACTTGGTTGATAGCCAAACTCTGTCCCCCACCACATATGGAGGTATATGGCGTCTTCGTCTGTTGGAAAAAAGTCTGTACTTGCCTGCTGACTTTTGTAGTAATGAACGAATCTTCTTCCAATGTAGTAGAATATTCTTTACCCGCTGATCTGCTGCTGGTACACCAGAAGAAGGCTGAAGTAGAGGAAAAGTCTGAGGGTGATAGCCTAGGGCTGCGTAGAATGGTGTGGTATGAAGAGCACTGTGCCAACGGGAATTTAGGGCGAACTCAGCTAAAGGCAAGTACTCAGACCAGTTGGAGTGTAAGGCATTGACATAATGTCGAAGATAGGTTTCTAGGGTCTGGTTCATGCGTTCGGTTTGACCATCAGTTTGCGGGTGATGTGAAGTAGAGAGCGAGAGCGTTACTCCCAGTTTCTTGCAGAACGCTCTCCAGAATCGGGAAACGAACTGGGATCCGCGGTCTGAGACGACATTGGTAGGTATGCCATGATGTTTTACAACATGGGAAAGGAAAAGAGTGGACAGTGCTTTCGCTGTAGGTAATCCCGGGAGCGGCACAAAATGAGACATTTTGGAAAAGCGATCCACTGTGACCCATATAGCAGTCATGCCCTCGGACTTGGGTAAGTCTACAATGAAGTCCATGGTCAAATGGGTCCAAGGCTGGCGAGGTGCCGGAAGTGGATGTAACAGTCCAGCAGGCAATGTGCGGGGTACTTTATTAGCAGCACAAGTTGGGCAGGCAGCCACATAGTCAGTAACATCCTTTTTCATATGAGGCCACCATACATGACGTTGCAAGGTCTTAAGAGTGATGGTGACACCAGGGTGACCGGATAACACGCCATTATGTGCCCAGAGGAGTACAGGTTTTCTGAGACTAGGGGCTACGTACAGGCGACCTGGTGGTATCTTCAAGCCCTGGGGAACACGATTCTGGGATTCTTGTAGCTGTTGGGAAAGAGCCGTGGAGATCTGCGCAACAATTTTGTGAGGTGGGATTATATACTGCTCGCCTGGTTGATCTTCTTCAGAGGTAGCGAACTGTCTGGAAAGAGCATCGGCTTTTTTGTTTCTATGCCCTGGAACATAAGAAAGGACAAAATTAAAACGGGAGAAAAACAGAGCCCATCGAGCCTGACGTGAGTTCAGACGTCTAGCAGTCTGAAGATACAGTAGGTTTTTATGGTCAGTGAGGATAGTAAAAGGCTTGGGAGCCCCTTCCAGAAGGTGTCGCCATTCAGACAATGCCAATTTGATGGCCAGTAGTTCTCGATTCCCAACATCATAATTCATCTCTGCAGGAGAAAACTTTCTAGAGAAAAAAGCTACTGGATGGATTCTACCAGACTTTGGCTGTCTCTGGGAGAGTACGGCACCTGCTCCAACCTCAGAGGCATCAACCTCAACAATGTACTGGAGATCAGGGTTTGGATGCTGAAGAATTGGAGCTTTACTGAACGTGTCCTTTAATCGCTGGAAAGCCGATCTTGCTTCTGAAGACCACACCTTACAATTTGTACCTTTCTTAGTCATGGCAGTAAGGGGTGCCGCAATGGAGGCAAAACTTTTAATGAAGCGTCTGTAGTAATTTGCAAACCCTAAAAAGCTTTGGAGTCCTCTTAAAGTGGTCGGTTGGGGCCATTGCAAGACAGCGGAAAGTTTTTGAGGGTCCATTTGGAAACCGTCAGCACTTATGATGTACCCAAGGAAAGGAATACAGCTTTGATGAAAACTGCATTTTTCGATTTTTGCATAAAGATGGTTTTCTCTAAGTCGTAGTAATACCTGTTTCACATGCGAGATGTGCTCTAGATGAGTCTTGGAAAAGATTAAAATGTCGTCCAAGTAGATGATCACAAAGCGGTTGCTGAAATCATGGAAAATTTCATTCATGAAACGTTGAAAGACAGCAGGTGCGTTACACAACCCAAATGGCATGACCAAATATTCAAAGTGTCCATTACGAGTGTTGAATGCCTGTCTTCCACTCGTCCCCCTCTTTAATTCGAATCAGGTTATATGCCCCTCGTAGGTCTAGCTTGGAGAAGATGACAGCCCCCTTAAGTACATCAAACAGTTCAAGAATGAGAGGCAAAGGGTAGGAGTCCTTTACGGTGATTTGATTTAACCCCCGATAGTCTATGCATGGTCGAAGGCCCCCATCTTTCTTTTCAACGAAGAAAAAACCTGCTCCTACTGGAGAAGAAGAGGGTCGCATAAAACCTCTTTCCAAGTTGTCTCTTACGTATTCCTCCATAGACCTTTGTTCAGGCAGAGACAAGGGGTAGGTCTTTCCTTTGGGAAGAGGTGCTCCGGGAATCAATTTAATTGTACAGTCAAAAGGACGATGTGGAGGTAACACCTCTGCCTTTTGCTTGCAAAATACATCTGCAAAGTCATGGTATTCACGAGGCAAGGTAGGTGGAATAGTCACAGGAGCCAACATGCAAGCAGAAAGTCTTTTGGGTTGAGACAAACAATTAGGGCGACAGCACGATCCCCAGGAGGTTAGTTCTCCCTTTTCCCAATCAAAAGAAGGGTTGTGAAGTTGCAACCATGGGTAACCAAGGATGATAGGCAGAAGCGGAGAATCAATGAGAGACAAGACAACTTCCTCTTTGTGGAGGAGGCCTACCTGAAGGGTGATTGTCGTAGTCTCGAATTTCACAATGCCATCTCCCAAGGGCTGTCCATTCAGGGTGGTAATATTCAGGGGTCTAGACTTTGGAACAAACGGGATGTTGTTCTTTCTTGCAAAATTGTAGTCCAAGAATATGCCAGCAGCTCCAGAATCCACAAACGCCTCGCAGAAAACAAGCTTAGAAGGTAAATGGATAGTAGCCGGAACAGTAATCTTGGTCTTGGAGGATCTACCTGTAAGGTCTAAGCCAGCTCCTCCAACACTGGTTAGACCCTGCCTTTTACTGGACGGGAAGGGCAGACAGATACTAAATGTCCTTTAAGTCCACAGTACAGGCATAGGCCCAATGAACGCCTCCTTTGTTTCTCTGACTCAGTTAGGTGGAGACGGCTCACATCCATGGGTTCCACAGGTGCCTGGGGTTCAACAGAGGTTTCAGGTTCTGGCTGAGGTGGTGCTTGGAAGTTAGGGGCCAAACGGTAAACTGGCTTAGGAAACTTGCGGGTTCTAAGTCTCTCTTGGCACCTTTCATGGTACCGAACATCCAGACGAACACACAGCTCTATGAATTTCTCAAGGTCTTCTGGGAGATCCTTATAGACTAATTCATCCTTGATGCGATCTGTGAGACCTTTTCGGAAGGCTGCACGTAATGCCCTTGAGTCCCAATTAGTCTCAGCAGCAAGGGTACGGAACTCAATAGCATACTGTGCCACAGATCTGGTGCCTTGTTGTATGTCCAAGAGGGAGTACTCAGCTGCAGATGCTCTATCTGGCTTGTCAAATACAGTCTGGAGAGAAGCCAGAAATTTCTCAGCATCTTGAAGTATAGGATCGTTTCGTTCCAAATAAGGAGAGACCCAGGCCAGGGCCTTCCCCTTTAACAAGGAAATTACAAAAGTCACTTTGGCAGATGAAGTGCTAAAAGTCACAGGGTTGTTGCGGAAATGCAAACGGCAAACATTTAAAAAGCCTCTGCAGTCCTCAGTATCACCACCAAACTTGTCAGGCAAGGGAAGTTTTGGTGGTACAGAAGAGGCGGGTTGGACCGTAGCAGAAGTAGGATCCGGCATCTGGACCGTTGCAGAGGAACCAGGCAAACAAGATTTAAGCATAGTGCAAAGTTCATCTAACTTGGCGTCCAGGGAAGAAAGATGCTGTTCATGCGCTCCGATCAGTTGTCCCTGACGTGTAATCGCCTTAACAATCTCAGCAGGGTCCACTGCCATTGTGGCCCGTTTATTATGTAAGGTACCTGTAAAAGGTAGTGTCCGAAGTGGAACAGGTATGCTGGAGATCCAGGCAAAGCGTCGTCAGGCAGATACGGTTGGCAACGGATCAGGCAAAATAGTTCACAATCGGATTCCGGAGAAGGGTCAGGCAGGCAAAGGTCATACACGATCTGGCGGTAAAGTACAAAATCAGCAGGCTGTAGAATAGTCGGGATATCAGGCAGGAGTTCAATACAATGCAGATCACTGAAGACAAAACACCCAGGAAGTAATCCAAATAAACGGGCGCTGAGTGATGACCTCACTTCCTATTTAAAGGCTGTCCAGAATGAAAATTGTCCACAGCTGGCAGCAGGTGGAGCTAGTGAGTCCGAGGTGTGTGTTGAACACAATAAGGATATTCCCAAGGCCTAGATCTCTTCTGTGGCACATCAGGTAAGGCTATGGTTTAAGACCAGGAAGACCCAGGTTCGAATACACCCCGGGACATGACACCCACTCTGGTCTGGCCGCATCTGGAGTATGCTATCCATTTCTGGGCACCAGTCCTCAGGAAGGATGTGCTTGAACTGGAGAGAGTCCAGAGAAGGGCAACAAAACTAATAACAGGTCTGGAGGACAGTAGTTATGAGGAAAGGTTACGAGCACCAAACTTGTTCTCTCTAGAGAAGACGCTTGAGTGGGGATATGGTTTCAATGTACAAATACCATAATGGTGACCCCACAATAGGGACAAAATGTTTCCCTTAAGGGAATTTAATAAGACACTGCAGCCATTCACTAAAATTAAAGAAAAACAGTTTAACCTTAAACTGCATAGAGGGTTTTTCACTGTAAGAGCAGTTAGGATGTGGAATTCCCTTCCACGGGCAATGGTTTCAGTGGGGAGCATCGATAATTTCAAAAAAATATTATTATTTTTTCAACCTTGCCTACTATGTAACTATATACTTTCTCACTTTTCTTGTACTTTTCATCAAAGTTTGATGGTATGTGGTATTTTACCTATGGGTGCCATAATTTTTCAAATTTGGTGATCTGATCTTGTTCTATAGCCACCATTTTAGCATGAATAATGGAATTTTGCATCCTGTATTTCTTCTCAGCTACCACCAATGGAGGGGATTTCCATGCTTTTGCTACCGTTTGCTTTGTGGCAGGATTAATACATTTTCAATGATATGTGGAATAGTTTGTAGACTCTCTAACTTTTACACAGACTAAATTATATACACTACTTTGGGTTATTTTTACCAAAGTATGTGACAGTATAAATGTTGGCCTACATTTATGAAGAAAAACTACTTATTTTCAATATTTTATAATAGAAACTAAAAACAAAGTTATTTTTTTTTTCAAAATGTTAGCACCTTTTTGCATTTATCGCAAAAAAACCTGTGGTGTTTAACCTCTTGCCGACCGACCACCACCGTTTTACGGTGGCAGGTCGCCTCGGCTTCGCAAAATCATGTAATATAACGTGATTTTGCTTTGCGGTGACTAGGGGCGCGCGCCGCTGGAGGCATGCGCACCGACTGCTCGCCCCTGGTGCTGATGCGAGTGCCCAGCGGACACGATCACTGACAGAGCGAGAACTAGGAGCTGTGTGTGTAACACAGCTCCCGTTTCTTTCAGGGAGAGAAATTACTGATCGTATGTTCATACAATGTATGAACAGCGATCTGTCATTTCCCCTAGTCAGTCCCATCCCCCCTCCAGTTAGAACACACTAGAGCAGGGGTGGCAAACACAAGGCCCGCGGGTCGAATCCGGCCCACCAGGCCTTGCCATGTGGCCCGCGCGGCGATGGCAACAGAGTGTTACCGATCCGTGACACCATGCGATCCGCTCCTCAGCCTCGGCCATAGGAAAGTCCCCGGCTTCGGCCTAGCTCCGGAGCGGCGGCCATCTTGGTACACCCAGTGGCGGCTGTCTCGTCAGGAAGTGACGTTTCGCCGCCGCCATCTTGCTCCACCCCAGTCGGCTTGCCTAGTAACCAGTGCACGGCGTGACACTGCACCGCCTCAGCTCACTGATTACAGACCCGGGACCACAACCGCAGACATGAGGAGAACTGCAAGATCTGCACCTGCAGGTAGGAGAGACCATCACCTGGGGAGCATGGCTGTCTGTACTGAGCAGAGGAGGGGGACACCTGTGACACCAGAGAGGAGAAGAGGGGGACCAGTGTCACTAGGGCTCCTCACCTCTCTGGTGTCACAGGTGTCCCCCTCTCCTCTCTGGTGTCACTGGGGTCCCCATTCTCTCCTCTCTGGTGTCACTGGGGTCCCCAACCTCTCTGGGGTACCCCTCCTCTCCTCTCTGGTGTCCCTGGGGTCCCCAACCTCTCTGGGGTCCCTCTCCTCTCTGGTGTCACTGGGGTCCCCCTCCTCACCTCTCTGGTGTCACTGGGGTCACCCTCCTTTCCTCTCTGGGGTCCCCCTCCTCTCCTCTCTGGTGTCACTGGGGTCCCCCTCCCCTCCTCTCTGGTGTCACTGGGGTCACCCTCCTCTCTGGTGTCACTGGGGTCCCCCTTCTTTCCTCTCTGGTGTCCCTGGGGTCCCAACCTCTCTGGGGTCCCCCTCCTCTCTGGTGTCACTGGGGTCCCCCTCCTCACTTCTCTGGTGTCACTGGGGTCACCCTCCTCTCCTCTATGGTGTCACTGGGGTCCCCCTCCTCACCTCTCTGGTGTCACTAGGGTCACCCTCCTTTCCTCTCTGGTGTCACTGGGGTCACCCTCTTCTCCTCTCTGGTGTCACTGGGGTCACCCTCCTCTCCTCTATGGTGTCCCCCTTCTCTCCTCTCTGGTGTCGCCCTCCTCTCCTCTCTGGTGTCCCTGGGGTCCCCAACCTCTCTGGGGTCCCCCTCCTCTCCTCTCTGGTGTCCCTGGGGTCCCCAACCTCTCTGGGGTCCCTCTCCTCTCTGATGTCACTGGGGTCCCCCTCCTCACCTCTCTGGTGTCACTGGGGTCACCCTCCTCTCCTCTCTGGTGTCACTGGGGTCCCCCTCCTCTCCTCTCTGGTGTTCCTGGGGTCCCCCTCCTCTCATCTCTGGTGTCCCTGGGGTCCCCAACCTCTCTGGGGTCCCCCTCCTCTCCTCTCTGGTGTCACTGGGGTCCCCTTCTCTCCTCTCTGTCCCTGGGGTCCCCAACCTCTCTGGGGTCCCCCTCCTCTCCTCTCTGGTGTCACTGGGGCCCCCCTCCTCTCCTCTCTGGTGTCCCTGGGGTCCCCAACCTCTCTGGGGTCCCCCTCCTCTCTGGTGTCACTGGGGTCCCCCTCCTCACCTCTCTGGTGTCACTGGGGTCACCCTCCTCTCCTCTCTGGTGTCACTGGGGTCACCCTCCTCTCCTCTCTGGTGTCACTGGGGTCCCCCTCCTCTCCTCTCTGGTGTCACTGGGGTCCCCCTCCTCTCCTCTCTGGTGTCACTGGGGTCCCCCTCCTCTCCTCTCTGGTGTCCCTGGGGTCCCCAACCTCTCTGGGGTCCCCAACCTCTCTGGGGTCCCTCTCCTCTCTGGTGTCACTGGGGTCCTCCTCTTCTCCTATCTGGTGTCACTGGGGTCCCCCTCCTCTCTGGTGTCACTGGGGTCCCCGAGGAGAGGAGGGGACCCCAGTGACACCAGAGAGGAGAGGATGGTGACACCAGAGAGGAGAGGGGACACCAGTGACACCAGAGAGGAGAGGAGGGGGGACACCAGAGAGGAGGGGAGACACCAGAGAGGGGGGGACACCAGTGACACCAGAGAGGGGGGGACACCAGTGACACCAGAGAGGGGGGACACCAGTGACACCAGAGAGGGGGGGACACCAGTGACACCAGAGAGGAAGGGGGACACCAGTGACACCAGAGAGGAGGGGGGACACTCCTGAACCCTGCGCTCCCTACGCAGCGCAAGAAAACTGGAGTGCAGCTATAACCGGCCCTTTAAAGGGCAACCAAACTGCTGATGCGGCCCCCGATGAATTTGAGTTTGCCACCCCTGCACTAGAGGGAGCACAATTAACCCCTTAATCGCCCCCTAGTGTTAACCCTGTGACAGACTCAGACCCTCTTATGTCTAAAATCATCCTATGTCCACTAGGGGTATAGGATCACTGAGAAATGATATCTTGGACTATGTAATTATTATTCACAATATATCCCAGGATATCTGTAAATATTTTTACTGGTTGTTGATTCTGAACTCAACGGGTTAATTGTAAGAGTGACTCATTCATGTTATATGCTAATGCCGTCACCTCCAGCCACTACACTTATGATACTGTGTATTGTATAGCAGGTGAGAGGAGACGAGACGTCTACCTTGAAAGGTCATATCTCTGAGTCACCTTATCTGAGTAAATGATTAGTTAATTAGCTCATGTTAATTTATGTTCTGGTTACCTCCTCTTTAAACTGTATATAAGGTTGCATTCTTGGTTCTATTAAAGACTTCCGCCCAGATTCACAGAGCGATTACGCCTGCGCAACAGGAGATGCGCGTGCGTAAGTCGAAATGTGCGCGTGCGTTTCGTTGCGCGGCATCCCCAGAACGAGATACGCAGAAAAAATTTTTGTCCCGCGTAATTTCGTTAGACTGGCGCATCCGTCCGCGCAAAAGTGCGATAGACACACCATTGATTTGCTAGTCAAATATGCTAATGAGGGACTTACGGGGATCCACATAACAACGTTGGGGCATCGCAGGCGACGCAGTGTGCGCAACAGCAAAATGTCCTGTCTAAAATTAGAGCTGATAAAAGCTGGTCTAAAAAAAGAAAAAAAGTCTACTTGTTAGATAAAGCAACACTGTTAGTGAGGAGCTCAGCAGTCACACGTGTTGCTCAACAATCTGTATGCCAACATGCCAGGGGCATCGTCGCGCATAGCTATACTACTGACTTTAGATGAACAAAGAAGGAGGAGGGCACGGAGGATGGCACGGAGGATGGCACGGGAGAGGATATACCGTACCCGCATAGACCTGTTTGGCATGAGTGATTCTGAGGTGTATCGCATCTTCAGATTCACCCCTCATGTCATCCTGGAATTAACCACAACCCTGCAGGAGGACATCACCAGCCGAACACAACGCTCACATGCAGTGCAGCCACTGGTCAAGGTCCTGGCAACACTCCATTTCCTTGCCAGTGGCTCTTTTCAGCGTACAAGTGGAGTGGTGGCTGGGATGTCACAATCCTCCATGAGCAGATGTGTGCACCAGGTTGTCCCTGCAATACTCAGAGGCATGGCCAACCAAATCATCAAACCCACCACTGAGGACCTGCGGCTGAAGGCAATGACAGATTTCTACAGAATTGCCAGATTCCCACGCACTGTGGGGGCCATTGATTGCACACATGTGGCACTCCAGCCCCCCCAGGAGACAGAGCACATGTACCGCAATCGGAAGCATTGGCATTCCATCAATGTACAGGTGATAGTCGATGCCCAAGGCCTCATATGGCACGTCCGTGCCAAACACCCAGGGTCCAGCCATGACAACTACATATACAATCAATGCCACATCCGATTGGAATTCGATCAGAACGTGTATGGGGACACCTGGCTGGTTGGTGAGTGACATGGGTGGCAGGCATGACTATCCCCTCCCATGATGCACATCACAAGGGGCACATGCATGACTAACATCCTCCTGTCTTTTCCCTTACAGGTGACTCTGCATATCCACTGGGACCCCATCTCATGACTCCTATCCGGAACCCCCAAACCCCAGGAGAGGAAAGATACAATCAAGCACATGCTCAAACACGAGCAGTGGTGGAGCGCACCTTTGGCATCCTAAAGTCACGTTTCTGATGCCTGGATAAGTCTGGGGGTACCCTCTTGTACTCCCCAAACTTTGTGTGCCAGATCATCGGTGCATGTTGCATGCTGCACAACTTTGCAGAAAGAAAGGGCCTGCAGATTGACCTACGTGATGACCTGACCCCTGAACCAGACAATCCCCCCCTAACCGAGGTTAACCCGTCTTCTGAGGGAAGAGCAGCCAGGAGACAGCTCACATTGGGCATCTTTGCACGTTAAACATACACATTAATCATGGCACAATGAGAATGCATGCATGCACAACACTGTGGTCCCTAGCACACACACCCCACATCCACATCAAATTGGATTGGCACCAGTCCACCATGCAGGACTTGTGAGCAGCAACGCCACGCCAAGGCTCCAATTATGTACATTCATACACCATTCACACGGACCTGGGGATCACTTCTCCCTGGTCCTGGGGAACCCTTCTCCACCAAAATAGAGGGTGACACCCCTTTTCCGGCAGGAATGTCACCCCCACATTCACACAGCATTCACAACCCCAAAAAAAAATGACCTGCAAAATCAAAAAATTTCCAGCAAAAAAAAAAAAAATTTGAAAAAAAAAAAAAATTTGAAAAAAAAAAAAAAATTGGGGGAAAAACAAATTACTGCCCTCTGCGTGAGCCACGCCTGGGGCGCCCCCGGCCACGGCCCGGCTTCTCAGGGGAGACTCATGGGGAAGGGGTAAAACCGGGGAAGGAGGATCAGCCCCTGATCTCTGCCCACCTGGTGGCCTGCCCTCCAAGGCCACGGCAATTCTGTCCAGGGCAGCACCAACTGTTGCCGTGTTGGCCTGGATAGCCAGGGTAAGGGCCCTCACATCCTGCCCAACGCCTGCTGATGTCGTCTTCAGTTCATTTAGGCAGGTTGTGAAAGCCCGGGAGTGGGAGTCCAGGTTCCCCAGCGTAACCTTGATGGAGGACAGGCTCTCCTCCATCCGCACCAATGTCTGGCTGACCTGTCCCAGATGGCGGGTCTGGAGGAACTGGTCCCTTCTCAGGGTGGCGGGCAGGAGATCGGCCAACCCCCTGGTGGTCTGGGATGACATCCTGCCTCCAGCTGATGCTTGTGGCCGGGGAGAAGGGGAGGCCCTTGTGAGGGGAGCCATGTTGGGGGAGGAGGGGGGGGCTCCCCCTTAGGGAGGCCTGCCTGCTGGCAGCCAGAGGGGAGGAGTCCTCAAAACCCAAACGTCCAGTGCCTGACATGGACTCCTCCTCCTCATAATTCTCCTCCTCCTCATGATTGTCCTGCTCCTCATGATTGTCCTGCTCCTGTTGAACCTCCTCCGCGGACTCCGGCCTTGTTGGGGGGGCCTCATTAGGCTGCTGTCCTGGGGTTGGTGCGGTCAGGCCAGATGGCCTTGCACCCTCCTGCACATCTGTGGATGACACAAAACATTCACAGGTTGGAGGATCCACACACTTCCCACATATTCCCTTTCACCCCTCCCCCACACATGCTACACACCTGATATTAAAAAAAAAAAAATTACCTGACACCATGGGCTCCAGACTTGAGTCAAAGCCGGGCAGGCCCTCAACTTCATGCCGATGAAAGGTCAGGGCCACCGCACGCTCCTCCGCTGTCAGGCTAATACGGCATGGTGGGCCCCCTCCTGTGCCCCTGGCATGGGCATGCATTCTGGCCAACTTCTTTTTGACCAGACGCCGGAGGTCATTGATTTTTTTGTCAATCCCAGATCTGGTCCGTGTCTCCCCCTGCCCCGCAGAATTCACCTGGTCAGTGATCCTATCCAATATCTCCCTCCTCCTGGCCGGGGTGGTGTTGGCACTCTCTGGGCCGTGGAGGTAACGCCCATACTCGCTAATGGCCCGGGCAAGAATCTGTTTTTCCACAACTGTAAAATTCAGCTTGCGTTTTCTCTCTGTCATCCTTCCAAAAAAAAAAAGGCCCAGTCAACAAAATTCACGCACACAAACAAGCACAACCAATCAAAAAAAAACACACAGAGAGAAAACGACTCAGCAAGAAACAGTCCCCAAAAAACAAAACAAAAATACAGCAGAAAAAGAAACAAAAAGAAATATATCAATCAAACAAACAGTCTCTCAAACACTTATCAAAAACCACTTTCAAAAATCTACTACCAAACACCTGATCACACAGAACACTAATCTGACAACTACAAAACACACCGCAACGAACAACAAGAACAAAAGCACTTTGTTAAATGGGAAGGGACAAAGGGATGTACTTTTGCAAAGGAAGTGCGTTTGTGTGTGTCTATTTATGCTGTTTGCGTAGTTCACAACGTTGCCCTAGTCCATTTCCAATTTCACTGATTGCGCCGCTCCCGAGTTGTGAGCATGCGCACATCGGAGCTGACATAGTCTCGTTCAAGCACGCATGCGCGAGCCGGCCGGCCCTTCATTTGCATGGGGTCACGGCTCATTTCAATGTAACACGCCCACGTCCTTCCCAATTTGTATTACTCCTCCTTACGCCTCTGGAAAAACGTTACGTATGCGCAATTTCCTGCGCAAAAGCTACGAGAATAGGGTGATTACGCGGCAAAATTGCGCAAGTCTAGCGTAAAGGCGGTGTGCTACGCCGGTCCAATAATGCGCAGATGTACGTGAATCTGGGCCTCCATGTTCAGCACACAAACAAGTCTTGTCTCGTTGTGTGTTGAGGGCAGCTGCAATATCTGATATCTATATCCAGACTGATAAGAAGCGGTATATGATGGAAGGATTCAAGCGGAGTGTGGGACATTCCATTACAAACCCTATAAAAATACCAATGGTCCCAAAAATGTGTTAAAAGTGTCCGATGTGTCCGCCATAAGGTCGCAGTACCAATAAAAATTGCAGATCGCCGCCATCACTAGTAAAAAAATTAATAAAAATGCCATAAAACTATCCCCTATTTTGTAGACGCTATAACTTTTGCGCAAACCAATCAATAAGCGCTTATTGCGATTTTTTTTAATGAAAAATATGTAGAATAATACGTAATAATACGTAATATGTAAACTGAGGAAAACATTTTTTATTTATAGATTTTTGGGGGATATGTATTATAGCGAAAAGTAAAAAATAATATTTTTTTCAAAATTGTCGCTCTATTTTTGTTTATAGCACAAAAAATAAAAACCGAAGAGGTAATCAAATACCACCAAAAAAGGACGTCAATTTTGTTTGGAAGCCACGTCGCACGATCGTGCAATTGTCAGTTAAAGCGACGCAGTGCCGAATCGCAAAAAGTCATTGACCAGCAAAATGGTCCAGGGCTGAAGTGGTTAAATACCACCTAAAGAAAGTTCTATTTATGTGAACAAAAATTATAACAAATTTGTTTTGGTACAGTGTGACAAGTAATTGTCTTTCAAAAATGTGAGAGCATCGAAATCTGAAAAAAGATCTGGGCAGGAAGGAGGTGAAAGTGCCCTGTGGTTAAACTGGTTAAAGCTAGTTTACTGATCTGCAAAAAAATCAGGATCACACAAGCATATTATCAAATCAAGATGTAAAATGTGTTTTATAAAAGCAAAGCTTATAACGACAGCACACAAGCTGTGAAGAACTGACAAATCAATAATATGACCCTTTATAAATATAAATATGTCCCCAAGTAATTTGCACTGATGCTGCTATCAATGTCTTTGATTATGATTTAGAATATATGCTACTTTCTGTTAAAGCAGGTATATAGAGGTCAGATAGCATGTGGAAATGTGTCAGGATGCAGAATTAAATAATTTTAGTCCTCTGGCTATCACAGCCATATAGCATATGGGCCATTAATGGAAGCAATATCTGGTTACAGAGAGAAATAAAGCTGTTTACAGAGAGAAATGTTATTTTATATTTGCATGAAAACTTTGTTTTAATAGAAGGTCTGTTCGGGTGGATATAAAGGGTATAAAGGATGTAAGACTTATGTAACCATTGTAAGGTAATTAGATAGCATTTACATTTTTTTCAAATATACATTTGCTAGAAACATGTTTTTTTCACTCCCTTTACTTACTTGGCCTACATTTTATGGTATTTGAATTGCTGATACAATGTTCCCTGAGGAAATAATATGAATATTTAACAGTGCCTTAAAGCCAAGCATTAACTTGTACACCTTGTGAAGATGATCAGCTGCTAGGGAATTCAATTACACACTTGAGTCATAACAGTTCAAATCATGCACAAATCAACTAAAAGACAGATATGAGGGTAACATATGTCTCACACAAACAAAATACTTTAAGATAATCACTCATTTGAAACATATACTAAAAATGTTACATTGATATATTCTTGAGAAGACATCATATCATATACAACATATAACACAAATATCTTTGGTGCCATGCCACATGCAATTTACTAGATGTGTCTCCTCAGGCCATGGGGAGGTTAATATTTACTCCTTTGTTTAACTGAGCAGTAGGGGGTTGTAAAGCACATAAATTATGACTGTTTGCCACAGACAAATTTATCTGAGTATGTCACTATCATTTTAAAAACCTTCTACATGTATTTAAAAGGATGGATACTGTGTAGTCACTGGGCAGATGTATTATAAAACAATTGTGATTTTATTGTTTTCCATTTCATGCACATTATGTTACTTTTATAATCATTTTAACTATTCAAAAATGCTGCAAATCTTTATTTTATATTAACGTTCAAATGTGAAGTAAACCATAGTTTCAGTGATGGTGGGTAGTTTGAAATCACCAAACTGGCATGTGCTTTATACAGCCAATCGATTTTTTTTATGTTTTATCTTTATCATTTTTTCTGTAATCTGATTAGCCATTTGAGTAACATACAGGTCCCTTGATACATTAAACCAGATTCTAGTGGTAGCAGGTTATAGATCACCCCAAAGGCCACAATATGACTTGTTTTTGAGACTGTAACACAAGTCCACCTATCCTAGTAAATTATTAATTTTGTTAAATTATTAATTTTGTATAAAAACATGCTTTTTTTGTGTTTTTCCTTTACATTGTATCACGCATGCAGAAAAAGGAATTTTGTGGCTCTATTTGTATTTACATTGTGTTTCTTTGTGTATTGTAATAATATATTGCTACTGTACAATATGTATGGAAACCAACTAATTCTAATGTTCAAATGAAATCACAACTGTATAAAAAGATTTTTGTACATTACATTTACTGTGATTTTTTTTCTATTCATACACATATATTAGTACTGTACTTGTGTATTAGTACTTTTTAAATCTTTTCTATTCTGCAAAAAAAAAAAAAAAACAAGACAAAAAACACAAATCCGTATTTCCAGAAGTTGATCCAAAACTTTGTCCTGCCTGCTAATATATTCATAGAAAAAGCTGGTGCCAAGGGCGGCTGTCCAATTAAGACAAATGAGGCACATTGAATTTTTCCCTCAGGGCACAGTAGGGGTGCTGGAAAAATCTACTTTCTTCTTCTTTGTTTTTTGTCAGACTAAGATGAGGGAAAAAACAAAAGCATGAAAATTTAACACATCCACTTACAGAATAATAAAGGCTGTTGTTTAAAATGTAAGGAGTTTTGGCAATGGCACCCTTGCGGGGTCTTATGCAAATTAAATTTTTTCTTATCAGCTACTAAACCGTAGGTTTCAAAAATTGCTGTTTGTTCAACTGCTTTACAGATGCATGTTGAAAAGCCATAAATCCTTGAGAAATTAAATAATCCTGTGTTTTTACACAATATAGTTGAACATGTATAATCTGATATAGTCACAGCAGCAGACATTTTTTCATGGTACTTCAGCGATAGAGTTGTTAAATACAAATGCACAGAAACCTATATATATAACAGATAATTGTCATTCAATCTTGCCAGTTGCCACAGCCTCAAGTGATAATCCAGATGACTGTAGAGTACCAAAAACCTCATCAGATACTTTTGATAGATGAATCTCAAATAAATTGTATATTTTCCAGATTAGATTTTCCAAATGATAGACTAATGTTCTCTAGGGATGAGCCAAACATCCCCGGTTTGGTTCCCACCAGGACAGGCAAAAGCGACACGAACATGAAAAATCAAACATGCTAATTTTAAAGGCTTATATGCAAGTTATTGCCTAAAAAGTGTATGAGGACCTAGGTCCTGCCCCAGGGGACATCTAACAATGCAAGTTTTAAAATGTTTTAAAAGCTGTCGTTTTTTTAAGGAGCAGTGATTTTAACCACCTCAGGTATCCTTTTTTTCAGCCAGTGATTCAGCGCACTATAATAACAATCATATCGGTGGTTCCACCACTTGATCATTCTTAAAGGTGACGGGAGGGGATGTCCCTCCTCCCACCGCCATCCAGGGATTTTCCGGGCTCTCCTGTGCCATTGGGGTCCGAGAATAAATCGGCCGGCGCCGGATCACGACGATAGAGATTTCTATTTCTATGACTGTCATCTGACTGTATGAGATTTCTATGACCGTCGGAGGCCCGGGCGCGACATTATGATGTCACGCCTGGGTACCTGGAAGTAAACAGAGCCGCAATCGCGGCTGTCGGCATGAGATCGTGAATTTTTTTTTTTTACAATCTCAAGCCTGGGGGAGAGATGTGGGGTCTTATTGACCCTGCATTTCTCCATAAAGAGAACCTGTCACAATGATTCCTATAACAAGGGATGTTTACATTCCTTGTAATATGAATAAAAGTGATAAAAAGTCTAAAAAAGGTGTACATTTTTTTACATTTTTTTTAAACGCTCTTGTCTCCGGTAGCTCACGCTCAGAAGCGAACAGGCACGTAAGTCCCAGCCCACATATGTAAACACCATTCAAACCACACATGTGAGGTATTGCCTCATGCATTAGAGTATGTGCATCAATTCTAGCACAAGACCTCCTCTGTAACTCTTAACTGGTAACCTGTAAAAAATGTAAGCGTTGTCTATGGAGATTTTTAAGTACCGAAGTTTGGCACCATTCCATGAGTGTGCGCAATTTTAAAGCATGACATGTTAGGTATCTATTTACTCGGCCTAACATTATCTTTCTTATTATACCAAAAAATTGGGCTAACTTTGCTGTTTTGTTATTTTTGAATTAATGAAACTGTTTTTTTTTCCCCAAAAAATTATTGCGCAAATACCGTATGAGATAAAAAGTTGCAATGGCTGCCACTTTATTCCCTAGGATGTTTGCTAAAATGTCTGCTAAAATATATATATATATATATATATATATTTCTAGCAAAAAAATTATGATTTTTACATGAAGGAGAGAAGTGACAGAATAGGCCCGGTATTGAGGTGGTTAATAATGCTTAAAGTGAAACAATAACAATGAAATATTCCTTTAAATATAATGGCACCTGGGGGTTTCCTTAGTATGCCTGGAAAGTAGCGTATCAAAATAGTAAAAATTACAGTAGACAAGTCCTTTATTTGAAAAAATTAACAAACCTTCCCACGATGTCCATTTATCCTCGATCACAGCGTCCAAGGCCCCAAAAGAAAAAAAAAGCAACAACTCCACCTCCATGGGAGGGTCACTCTGACTGAATCCTCTTTGCAATAACAACTGTTTTATAGATGAGGACGGGGCCACCCAGTGACGTAAATAGTAACCCTGCGCCCTTTGGTGTCATGTGATGTCAGAGGAAGGCGGGGTCATCTGTTTACATCACTGAGTGGTCCCGCCATAGCTATATAACAGCTGTCACCGCAAAGAGGATTCAGTTGGCCTGGATTCTCCCACGGAGGCAGAGTTGTTGCATTTTATTTCTCGGGTCATCAAATAGTAATCGAGGGGACAGTTTTAAAAAAAAAATAAAGGACTTGTCTACTGTCATTTTCACTATTTTGATACTTTTTCTGGTGAATGTATAGGGGTACAATGTACCCGATACCCATTCACATAGAGGGGGCTTTTGGATCGTCCAACGCTGTGATTGAGGATGAATAGACATAACGTGACAGTTTTTAAAAAATAAAGGACTTGTCCTAAATTGTCTACAATGTACCTGATACCCATTCATATAGAGGGAGGTCCAGGATCTGGAGGTCCACTTGTTAAAGGGGGCTTGCGGATTATGATAAGCACCCCACCCGCAGACCCCCACAACCACCAGGCAAGGTTTGTGGGAATGAGGCCCTTGTCCCCATCAACATGGGGACAAGGTGCTTTGGTGACCCAAGCAAGCTTCCCATGTTGAGGGCATGTGGCCTGGTACAATTCAGGAGGGGGGTGCTCTCTCGCCAGCCCCTTTCCTGTGGGCTACCAAGTTGCGTACTTGGATAAGGGTCTGGTATGGATTGAAAAATGCTGTGCGGTATCTTACCACATACTCTGATTCAGTAAGATACCACTAAAAAAAAATATTCTTTATATTGGGAGGACTAAACCAAATTTAGATCACAATGGTAGGTTGATAAAGTTTATTTTAAGCATGACAGTCTGACAAAACTTTCCTTGGCATGTAAAGTAATTTATAAGTTATAACCTATTTTGAAAATATTAATGAAAACATTAAGACTGAAAGTGTTTATTATGCCTGATTAGTAAATTTGTACAGTCTCAATGCTTACTTTTCAGCCTATCTTTTAACTGTCATCTACTTTATATCAGTTACTTGAAAACTTACAACTTAAGCTTTAGTTGTTGCCTGCCCCTGCTTTGTGTCTGATGGTTCAAAAAGGGCTTCCTTTACCATCATGCTGATTCATAGGTCTATATTTTGTTACTATGGGTGTGGAGGGTTGTTTAGCCAAGATGGTGGAAGTGCATATGTTGGTAAAATCACTCTTTTATTCATAGTCAACAGGAAGCACTGGATTCTCTTTTATAAAGTGGAGTTCCAAAGTCATACTGTATATAAGGACACTTACCTGTCCTGGAATCTTTGTGATGTTGGCACCCCAGCTGATTCCATCAGCTCTAGGGTGCTGCCACCGCCATTCATAGTAAGGGAAACCAGCAGTGAAGCCTTTTGGCTTCACAGCCAGTTCCCTACTGCACAAGTGTGAAGTGCACTCACTTTCTGAATGGCCTGGTGGCAGGGGAAGGAGCGGGGGGGGGGCGAAATTCCGAAAGATCTTGCCACGGAGAGATCTCTCAGAAGCGGCGTTGGGTACCTATCAAAAACAGGTACACGCCCCCCCCCTTCCCCGAAATCTGTCAAATGTGGCACTGGAGGGGAAAGGAGGAAGATAGGTCGAGCTTCCACTTTTGGGTGAAAATCTACTTTAGGAGGCATAGGGAGGTTGGCACCATGTCCCATGCAAACTAATTTGCTGAGCAGTTTGGTAGTATTTTGAAATTAGAGAAAGGATTATGATATCAGATTGTGGGATTGGCTTTTGGCACGTCTGGTCTCTCTCACATCCCAGCTATGCTCTTTTTCTTTATTTAACCACTTAAGACCCGGACCAAAATGCAGGTAAAGGACCTTGCCCCTTTTTGCGATTCGGCACCGCGTCGTTTTAACTAACAATTGCGCGGTCGTGCGACGTGACTCCCAAACAAAATTGGCGTCCTTTTTTCCCCACAAATAGAGCTTTCTTTTGGTGGTATTTGATCACCTCTGCGGTTTTTATTTTTTGCGCTATAAACAAAAATAGAGCGACAATTTAAAAAAAAATGCAATATTTTTTACTTTTTGCTATAATAAATATCCCCCCAAAATATATATAATTATTTTTTTCCTCAGTTTAGGCCGATACGTATTCTTCTACATATTTTTGGTAAAAAAAATCACAATAAGCGTTTATCGGTTGGTTTTCGCAAAATTTATAGCGTTTACAAAATAAGGGATAGTTTTATTGCATTTTTATATATATATATATTTTTTTTTTTTACTACTAATTGCGGCGATCAGAATTTTTTTTTTTTCGTGACTGCGACATTATGGCGGACACTTCGGACAATTTTGACACATTTTTGGGACAATTGTCATTTTCACAGCAAAAAATGCATTTAAATTGCATTGTTTACTGTGGAAATGACAGTTGCAGTTTGGGAGTTAACCACAGGGGGCGTTGTGATGTTTAAGTGTTCCCTGTGTGTGTGTGTTTTCAACTGTAGGGGGGTGTGGCTGTAGGTGTGATGTCATCGATCGCGTCCCCCTATAACAGGGATGACCCGTTCGATGCTGTGGCCACAGAGAAGCACGGGGAAGCCGTGTTTACACACGGCTCTCCCCGTTCTTCAGCTCCAGGGACGGATCGCTGCAGTGTCCCGCGGTCCCGTTCCCGGAGCTTCGGACCGGGTCACGGGAGCGTGCCGCGGGGACGCGCCCATGACCCACGGCTGGTTACTAAAATCAACGTATATATACGTTGATGTGCCCAGCCGTGTCATTCTGCCGACGTATATGTGCAGTAGGCGGTCCTTAAGTGGTTAATGTGTAACTTCACTTAACCACTTGCTTACTGGGCACATAAACCCCCTTCGTGCCCAGGCGAAATTTCAGCTTCCGGCACTGCGTCGCTTTAACTGACAATTGCGCGGTCGTGCGACGTGGCACCCAAACAAAATTGGCGTCCCTTTTTTCCCCACAAATAGAGCTTTCTTTTGGTGGTATTTGATCGCCCGTGCGGTTTTTATTTTTTGCGTTATAATGAAAAAAAGAGCGACAATTTAAAAATATATATATATTTTTTACTTGTTGCTATAATAAATATCCCATTTTTTTTTTTTTTTATATTTTTTTTTCTCAGTTAAGGCCGATACGTATTCTTCTACGTATTTTTGTAAAAAAAAAAAAAAAAAATCACAATAAGTGACTGCTTTGCGCAAAAGTTATAGCACCTACAAAATAGGGGACATAATTATGATTTTTTTTTTTTATATTTTTTTTTTACTAGTAATGGCGGCGATCTGCGATTTTTATTGGGACTGCGATATTGCGACGGACACATCGGACACTTTTGACACATTTTTGGCGCCATTCACATTTATACAGCGACCAGTGCTATAAAAATGCACTAATTACTGTATAAATGTGACTGGCATTGAAGGGGTTAACACTAGGGGGTGAGGAAGGGGTTAAATGTATTGCCTGGGTGTGTTCTAACTGTATGGGGGGAGGGGGGTGACTGGGGGAGGTGACCGATGCTGTCTCCCTATGTACAAGAGAAACAGCATCTGTCACCTCACTGACAGGACGTGAAGCTCTGTGTTTACACTCAGAGCTCCACGTCCCTGCTGTCTCACCGACGATCGCGTGTACCTGACGGACATCGCGGCCGCCGGGTACACGCATCGGATCCTCGGTGATGCGTCGGGACTGTTTTTCCCCGCCGCGCGCCACCCTGTGGCGCGCGCGGGGAATTACAAGCAAATCACGTCCAAAGACGTCAACCCGGCGCCTCAGGTCTGCGCTGTTCACGTCTTTGGACGTGAAGGTGGATTGAAGTGGTTAAAAAAAATCCCTTTTGTGTAATCTATGTACATATTAGCAATTAAACATGTTACAGCAGGACCCTTCTTGAGTTCCTTTAAATAAATAGCTCTTTGTTTCACCAAATGATTGCATACTCAATCTGACTAGGACTGCTTCATTATAATCAGTTGGTGCTTTCACCCCCAGGGACCCTCAACAAGGTCCCAGGAGGGCTACCCTTTGCTAGGTCGATGCAGGAGTCTGCTCATAGTGTACCCAGTCAGGGGGAACAGGCCCTACCTCCGGTTGAAGTCTTAAGCTATGTGTATATAGGTAGCTTGGATAAGAACGTTTCATTGTAGAGAACAGTTTACCATTCATTATCTACTGTGTTACTGTAATGTGATGTAAACAATGCTTTATATTTCATTGCTTTATATCTCATGTGTAAAATCTATGGTTAAAAAAAAAATAATCAGTTGGGGCACTTTCTGTGTTCTAATGAGAAAATGTGCAGTAATTAACCCTTATGCCACGTACACACGATTGGAATTTCAGATGGAAAAAGTCAGATGGCATTTTTTTCATCAGATATTCCCACCGTGTGCATGGACGGACTTAAAAATTCCACTTGTCTGTATGGAATTCTACCGAAGAAAAAAACATGCATGCTGAGAAACAATTTGACGCATGCTCAGAAGAATTGAACTTCATTATTCTAGGCTCGTCGTAGTGTTGTACGTCACCGCACTTTCGACGGTCGGAATTTAGTGTGTCCGCCTGTATGCAAGACAGCTTGAGCGGAAATCCGATCATGTGTACGGGGCATAAGGGTTTATCTCACCAAAACTTACATTTCTTTTACAGGAAATGCCTAATACCTAACTTGGTGGAGACTTCTAGGAAACCCAGCGATCTGATCACACAAGCAGGAAATTACATTTTTGGAGGTATTCTGTACACCATTCTGTCTAGGTTGACATATTGCATTGAATTTGACAGAAGATTACAACACTGCAGATTGAAAAAGAAAAGTAATTGATGCAACATTCTACAGAAAGACACAAGTCCATCAAGTCCAACCTATAAATATATTTTCTAAGAGCTCATTCACACAGGGGCAACACGACTTCTAGCGCGACTTTGGGAGGCAACTTGGACACGACTTGAGTATGAATCATCAGGCAACTTACAAGGCAACTTCAAGTTGCCTCCAGGACAGTACAAGGCAACTTTAAGTCACCTCCAGGACAGGAGACTTTCCAGTGGCCAATCAAACAACAATCAGCTCTGTGGGAGGGAGGGGGAGGGAGGGGTTTGCCTGAGAAATGTATGTTATCTTCCTGTATTGTTGCAGTTAAGACAGTGATAAGAGAAGTGACTTCTGAGCTGACTTCTATTGAAATCAATGGGTACAAGTTGCCTACAAGTTGCCTAGAAGTCGGATTAAAGCAGTACAGGAACCTTTTCTGAAGTCTTAACGACTTTAGTAGTATACATCAAGATAGCTCCCATTCATTTTCTCGACCAAGTCGGAACCCAGGTCGCCCCAGTGTGGACTGGCTCTTAACCTCCCTGGCGTTTTTCCCGTGTCTGACACGGGGTAAAAATTTGCTGCTACTATTGTTGATCCCGTGTCAGACACGGGCTCGCCTCGCAGAATCCAGAGACAGTTTACTTACCTTCTTCCTGGATCCAGCGATGCATCCCCGCTGTGTGAGCGAGCGGGTGCTCGCTCGATTCACACAGCGTCCCCGCGTGCCGCCGAGCTCCGTTCCCTGCGACGTTACGACGCACGGGGACGGAGAACGGCGCCAAATTCAAAAATGTAAACAAACACTATACATACAGTACAATGTAATCTTATAGATTACAGTACTGTATGTAAAAAATACACACCCCCCATGCCCCTAGTGGTCTGCCCAGTGCCCTACATGTCCTTTTATATAATAACAACTTTTCTTTCTCCCTGCAAACTGTAGATTGCCCATAGCAACCAAAAGTGTCCCTTTATGGCAAAAATTGTTTTAGAGCGGCTAAAAAACAGCGATAATAAATTATAATCACTTGCAGAATTTAGCGATAGCGATTTGTGGGGAAATTCGTCATAAAAAAAAAAAATAATGACAGCAAAAATTCTGCAACTGAGCAAATTTCAGTGATTTTGATTTGATTACATTATTGAATAATTTTTACTATAATTATATTATTATTTGTTATAATTTTTTATAATTATTTATTATATTATAATTTTTAATAAAAAAAATAAAAAAAATCATACCCGGGATGCCTATTAGACTCTTGTTTAGATAGATTTAAGTAAGTACTTACTAAGAATTGCAGGCCTATAATACATAACACCACATTTCCTTGCAAAACAATTGCAACGCTTTTGGTACAAAATTCCAGACAGAATCATAACGCCAGGGAGGTTAAACACAGGAAAAACACTTTTAAAAAAAAGGAATTTTCAAATACAGAACAAATATTTGGAACTTTCTAAACATACCTAAAATAACCCATAGATATAGACAGTGTTTCACACTTCAAACATATGCAGTCAGGCACATCAAAGTAATTAATATCCCATAATCCCTTGTCATAGTAGGTTTATTTTGAAAGGCATTACATTATTCTACATATCTCAAGAAAAGCCCACCACACCAACACTGCTGTGAATTACTTAGATCTGAATGTCTGCATCTTGTCAGGAAAAGTTAATTGATGAGATCTCCAGGTTACACTGCCGAGATATTGTATTTTTAATCTCATTGCTTCTCAGCTCGTTATACTCTATACATATTTTAATTGCTAGTCTTACACTTGTCTTCTATAGTGCCTTCATAAATTCTTGCTTTATTATGGACTCAGATATTCTTTCTGCTGCTCCATTTTTGACACCGCAGGACTGCTCTTTCTCTTTATTTTTGCATAGCACATGTTGGAGATAAGGTCCATCTTAAGCCTAGGTTTCCACTATTGTGACCTGAAAGTCACTGTATTTTGATGTGACTTGGAGCAATGCCTGTGTATTCTTGAGGTCTACGGACCTCAAGTTGCATCAAAGTGAGTCCAAAGTAGAGCAGGGACTATTTTGTGTATATATATATATATATATATATATATATATATATATATATATATATATATAGGGCTAGATTCAGGTAGGATCGGCGTAATTGTAAAGTTGCGTAGCGTATGCTATTTACACTACGCCGCCGCAACGTTTACGGGCAAGTGCTGTATTCTCAAAGCACTTACTCCGTAAGTTGCAGCGGAGTGGCATAAATAGGCCGGCGTAATGCAAAATGGGAAGGTAGGGGGCATCTTCTATTTAAATTAAGCGCGCCCCCCGTGGCCGAACGAACTGTGCATGCGCTGGCCAGGAACGTAGCCCAGTGCGCATGCTCCAAATCACGACGCAAATACTCAATGAAAACGCCTCATATAGCAGGGGTAATATTATGCCGGAGTTACGCTTACGCAAACGACGTAAAAAAATGCGTCGGCCGGGCGTACGTTCGGGAATCGGCGTATCTATCTAATTTGCATATTCAACGCATAAATCGACGGGAATGCCACCTAGCGGCCAGCGTAAAAATGCAACTTAGATACGACGGGGTAAGAGACTTACGCCAGTCGGATCTAATGGAAATCTTTGTGTAACTGATTCTGTGGATCAGGCGCATAGATAGGAGGGCTCAGACGCAGAGATATGATGGGGTATCTGGAGATACGCCATTGTAGCTCCTCAGGGGAGACTCATGGGGGACTGGGAAAACCGGGGAAGGAGGAGCAGCCCCTGATCTCTGCCCACCTGGCGGCCTGCCCTCCAAGGCCACGGCTATTCTGTCCAGGGCAGCACCAAGAGTTGCCGTGTTGGCCTGGATAGCCTAGGTAAGGGCCCTCACATCCTGCCCAACGCCTGATGATGTCGTCTGCAGTTCGTTTAGGCAGGTTGTGAAAGCCCGGGAGTGGGAGTCCAGGTTCCCCAGCATATCCTTGATGGAGGACAGGCTCTCCTCTATCCGCACCAATGTCTGGCTGACCTGTCCCAGATGGCGGGTCTGGAGGAACTGGTCCCTTCTCAGAGTGGCGGGCAGGAGATCGGCCACCCCCTGGTGTTCTGGGACGACTTCCTGCCTTCAGCTGATGCTTGTGGCCGGGGAGAAGGGGAGGCCCTTGGGAGGGGAGCCATGTTGGGGGAGGAGGGGGGGGCTCCCCCTTAGGGAGGGCTGCCAGCCAGAGGGGAAGAGTCCTCAAAAACCAAAAGTCCAGTGCCTGACATGGACTCCTCCTCCTCATGATTCTCCTCCTCCTCAACCTCCTCCTCCTCCTCTTGAACCTCCTCCGCGGACTCCGGCCTTGTTGGAGGGGCCTCATTAGGCTGCTGTCCTGGGGATGGTGCGGTCAGGCCAGATGGCCCTGCACCCTCCTGCACATCTGTGGATGACACAAAACATTCACAGGTTGGAGGATCCACACACTTGCCACATATTCCCTTTCACCCCCTCCCCCACACATGCTACACACCTGATATTAAAAAAAATACTTACCTGGCACCACGGGCTCCGGACTTGAGTCAAAGCCGGGCAGGCCCTCCACTTCATGCCGATGAAAGGTCAGGGCCACCGCACGCTCCTCCGCTGTCAGCCTAATACGGCATGGTGGGCCCCCTCCTGTGCCCCTGGCATTGGCATGCATTTTGGACAGCTTCTGTTTGACCAGACGCCGGAGGTCATTAATTTTTTTGTCAATCCCAGACCGGGTCCGTGTCTCCCCCTCCCCCGCTGAATTGACCTGCTCAGTGATGAGGTCCAAAATCTCCCTCCTCCTGGCCGGGGTGGTGTTGGCACTGTCTGGGCCGTGGAGGAAACACCCATAATCGCTAATGGCCCGGGCAAGAATTCTTTTTTCCCCCCACAGTAAAATTTCATTTTCGCTTTCTCTCTGTCATACTTCCAAAAAAACTCACTCCCAGTCAACAAAAATCAGTCACAAAAACAAGCACAACCAATAAAGCAAGAACACACACAAAGAGAAAACTAACACCCAAAAAATCACACAAGCACTCAGAAAAAAACAGTCACAAAAACAAACAGCAAAAAATCAGCAAGAAAACAAACGAACAGAAATACTGTATATCAAACAAACAGTCTCTCAAACACTTATCAAAAAACACTTTCAAAGATCTACTAACAAACACTTGATCACACAGAACACTAATCTGACAAATACAAAACACAACGCAACGAACAACAGGACAAAAGCACTTGGTTAAATGGGAAGGGACAAAGGGATATACTTTTGCAATGGAAGTGCGTTTGTGTCTGTCTATTTATGCTGTTTGCGTAGTTCACTAAGTTGCCCTAGTCCATTTCCAATTTCACTGATTACGCCGCTCCCGAGTTGTGAGCATGCGCACAGCGGAGCTGACTATGGTCTCCTTCAAGCGCGCATGCGCGAGCCGGCCGGCCCTTTATTTGCATGGGGTCACGGCTCATTTCAATGTAACACGACCACGTCCTTCCCAATTTGTATTACTCCGCCTTACGCCTCTGAAATAACGTTACGCATGCGCAATTTTCTGCACAAAAGCTACGAGAATAGGGTGATTACGCGGCAAAATTGCGCAAGTCTAACGTAAAGGCGGTGCGCTACGCCGGTCCAATAATGCACAGATGTACGTGAATCTGGGCCAATGTATTTAGTAAGAGAAATGGCAAGTTTCTTGAAGGAATATTTTTTTGGAAAATAAATAAATTATTTTTTATTTACATCATATAACTTGTGTGGTAGTGATCAGGGACACTGACTGGTGACAGTATGAAAAAAATATATAATAATTTTGGTTTCTATTTTTTTTCTTTTTTTTTTCTTTTTACAATTCCTTTAACACACTGTTTTTTTTAGACATTATGATTGTTTATAGCAGTGAATTTTATTGCTATGAGCTAGCATTTTATTGAATGAAATCGATTCATTCAGTTTGTTTTGTTGTGATTAGCTATGATTGGCCACAGCAAATCACATGGTACAGATGGGCTATGATTGGCCCGGTCTGTACCATGTGATCACTGTGACCAATCACAGCTAACACAATTGTCAGGCCGCGTACACACGATCAAATCTGTCTGCTGTAAACGGTCTGCTAGACCGTCCCAGCAGACAGATTCGATCGTGTGTACGGGTGAGCCGACGGATTTGGCCACCCGACAGATTTCAAAGCATGCTTTGAAATCTATCGGGTGGGAATCCGTCCGCCCGACATGTCTGCTGGTTAGTACACTTACCAGCAGACATGTCGTCTCGCACCGGCGCCGAATGGATTCGGCGCATGCGCCGAAGTGTTTTACTTCCTGGTGCGGTGACGTGGCGGCGTCAACGTCACCGCCACGTCACCGACACGTCAGCGCGCCGTCTGCTGGCGGGGATTTTGGTTTGCTTGTATGTACACGCGAGCAAACCAAAATCCTAGGAAACAGATTTGTTCAAATCGGTCGGTCCGACCGATTTGAACAAATGAATTGCCTCGTGTGTACGAGGCCTCACAGTGATTGGCATGAAAGTAAACCATTCATTGTTTACAACTGTCATGTGATCTGCTGTGTTTGTTTACAGCAATCACATGGTACATGCCGGTGACAGGTATGAGGCTCCTTTCGGGAGGATGTCATACGATGTCCACCCAGAAAGACGACAGTCCAGCTCGACCATCCAATTTTTATAGACCGATCAGGAACTACTTAAAGTATATGTAAACCCTACAGACAAAAATGTGTTTTGTAACAGGCTGCAAAGCTATGTTGGCTCCGGGAGGTGCCATCATTGGTGCATGACCACCTTTTCCTACAACACATTTTTGCTTAATTACATTACCAGGCTCAAAAAATACCTGCTGACCCTGTCATAAATCCAGCGTTGCTCTGTACATTCTGCATTTTTTTTTCAAGCACACTGAACAACATAACACATCCTCCCTATGTTGTGGAAAAGAGGAGAGGGGGAGTTATGTGGTCCTAAGATACTGATGGTCACAACTTTGCTTGTCAGTAGAGTAAGTGAGCATTGTCATTCTAGCACAGAAAGTGTGTTACTGGCAGGATCATCAGGTGAAAATAAAGGGGAAAAAATGAAAAAAAAAATTGAATGTAGCCACCATATCTAATGGCTGGTAAACTACATAACATTATAGTTTTGTTTTTATATTTAGATAGACAGTAAAAGAGATGGGACGAGTAAAAGGAAAAACATTTAACACAGGGTATCAAAGAAAGGGTAAGGAGTAATTTTATTCATTTTGCGTTTTAGGTTTAGATACACTTTAGACTGGGTTCACACTGGTGCAATTCGGGAAACCCTGCAAATCCTTTACGGTTTCCCACATCACATCTGAATCGCAGATGGTTCACACTGCCCTCTACAAACTGCTGCGGGTGTCAATAGTAAGTTAATATCACCCCAAGATGGGTTTGCAGAGCGAACCGTGAAATGGTACAGGAATCGGTTTGCATGGGTGTTCACACCCATGCAGTCCAATTCCAGTGTGGACCAAAAAAAAGGGTACTGCACCATTTTGCTGCAAATGTGATACGATTTCAGCAATACAGTCTGTATGGCTGAATTGGCATCGCACAGAAATCGCATGTGATGTGCACAGTAATGTGGTGCGAATCACATGGGATGTCTCACATTGCACATGTGTGAACCCAGCCTAAGCCCTGGTTCACACTGGGCTGCGGGAGTGAAGCAGTGCAAGTTCAGCTGAACTCGCACGATTTCACTCCCGCCCGGCAGTCCCGATTTCAGCCGCGATTTCAGAGACATCTGTGCAGGTTTCTGCACAGATGTCAATGTAAATCGCAGGCTGAAATCGCAAAAAGTAGTACAGAGACTACTTTTTGAAATCGGTGCAATGCCGCAGATGCAGCGTCGCACCGATTAGGACACTGCCATTGCCGGCAATTTGCGGCAAAATCCGCCGTTTTGACATGCGATTTGACATGCCAAATCGCATGTCAAAACGCACCAGTGTGAACCAGGGCTTAAACTAACAAATATGTTTATGTAAGTTTCAGTTCCAGCAGGGACTCTATCTAAATATAATTTGTAAATGTTTGCATTGGTTTCCTTTGGGTATTACAGTTTCCTCCTACTGCTGAAAAACATATTCATGAATTGATTGATCTAACTGACACTACAGGATATGTGTGTGGTAATAACATTAGACCAGGCTGACATGAAGCCCACCAGCTGTTGCAGAACTACAAGTCCCATCATGCCTCTGTGAGTAATTGTAACTGCCAGGCTTACAATGCCTCATGGTAAATGTAGTCACAACAGCTGGAGGGTGCCAGGTTCCCTACGCCTGCATTAGACTGTAAGCTCATTGGGATACAAATGGATGTGTAGAGCCCCATACACACGATCGGAATTTCCGATGGAAAAAGTCCAACAGACTGAGTTTTTCCATCGGATATTCCGAGGAATTCCATCAGAGTTTAGATAGAGAACATGTTCTTTTACTACGATGGAATTCTGTCGGAATTCCGATGTGAGCTTGGCCGTTCAAAAGCCTGATCATGTGTGGGGGGCATAAGTGGTTCTATGTAAAGTGTGGCTCAAATATGTTTTTTGTTTGTTCCACAAAATACTAGCATGAATAAAAAAAGAGTGAGTTTGCACATACTGTAGCGTTACATTTTTTTAAATTATTATTTTCTTACTTCAAGGAACATATCATTTATCATCGATTGCAGTATTTTTTTATATTCACCAGTGTGTTTATATTGTTTATAGGTTTACATTTCTTTGCTAAGGTTGACATTTATTGTTAAAATATTTTTCCAAAAATCATATTGATCCTGTAATAACATGAAACATTCCTATTAAGTAAAAAAAAAAAAAACAGATTGCAATCCCAGAGTATAACTATGTAGAAACATGGACAAATAAGCACAAAAGAAAACGATACACAGCAATATAAACTGTATTCCAGCCACTTCCTTTTTTATTCCTTTCAGTGGTTCTGCTTCATGTTTGTTAAAGACTTATGTCCTGTGGATATTTTTCCCAAAGCATCTGAGAAAGAAAAAAAAATCCTGGAGTTAATGCAAGCAGCCTGTAGATACTAAGAGGCTCACAGCAGGTGCCACTTTAAAAGAAGCAAGCAGTTACCCGTGAGAGATATCCCATGACCCTTGAGGGTCATTTTATTTGGTTTAATACAATGCATGAGGGAAGTGATTTGGGGGAGGAAAACCACACCGAAAGAGCTTACCAGCTTTAAAAAGTAAGTATGTATGATGTCTAATTTCAACATACATACATTAAACTATATTACAATCTAATATTAAATCTACTTTGTTGCATGTTTTATTTTTTCAAGCTATTTTTACTAGATTTTTATTTTAATGTGACCAACATTTAGGGTATACCCCCCCCCAAATATGTAATTATATTTTTCAATAACATTGGGGATTAAAAGACTGGCAACCTATGTATTATATATAAACACTTCTATTCTTTCAAATGTGTGTTAGACATTCTAGCAAATATCATTTATTTGTGCTAATTATAGCCTGTCAAGCCCCTCCAGACATCCTTCTTTCTTATTGCTGTATTTACCAGCCATTGAATAGAGAGCCTAAAGAAACTTCCACAGACTGGATATTCATTAAGTGCTTTCTACTTGGCTATGTCTGTGCTTTCCTCCCCCATACTATTTTCATTATCTATCCTCTGTGGAAACAGAACCAGGAAGCATGAAAGATAATGTCCGGTGATAAAACAATAAACCAGTTTAACCTTCTGTGTGGAGAGAATTTGCCCTGACTACATTTGGACATTGTTAAATTGTGCTCATTTTAAGATGAATACCAACATATATCATTTATAAACAGAAAGGTTTATTTGGTTTAGGAACGCTCTTACTGAAAGATTAACATTTGTACGCAATAAATGCACTCTACAATTTTTTTTTCCACACAAAAACCTCATACTTTTTATTTTGAAATCTATGTCTAATGTCTTAAACCACTTAATCACCGGGAGGCCCTTATTGATCAGGCCATTTTTTGCGATACGGCACTGCATTACTTTAACTGACAATTTGTGCGGTCGTGCGACGATGTACCCAAATAAAATGTGTGTCCCTTTTTTCCCACAAATAGAGATTTTTTGCGCTATAAACTCAAAAAGGATGACAATTTAAATATATATATATGTTTTTACTTTCTGCTATAAAATAAAATGTAAAAAATAAAATTTCTTCATCAATTTAGGCAATTATAACGTCTGCTAAATATTTTTGGTAAAAAAATCCCAATAAGCGTATTTTGTTTTTTTTTATGCAGAAGTTATTGCATCTACAAACTATATGATATTTTTATAGGAATTTTTTTTTATTTTTTTTTTTTACTAGTAATGGCGGTGATCATTGTTTTTTTAGTGGGACTGTGACATTGCGGTAGACAAATCGGACAAGTACTGTAACTGACACTTTTTGATTTTTGGGAACCAGTCAATGCTGTATCCTGGACTAGGCAAACAAGTCCCAGGCCTAGGGCAGCACTTTGCAGGAGGGCAGCACGGAAAGAGTCCCCACCGGCTTGTGCTACACTGTTAGCGCAGTGCCAGTCTTAGCGCCCCCATAAAGCGTCTGCACTGCTTCCAGTATGCGGGTAGCTGGCATTCTGCAACTGTGGGGGGGAGGGGGGGGGCGATGCTTATAATTTTGACTGTGCTATATGTTTTCTACTGCACCAATGGCATGGTTATATCTTCTTAGTCCTCTCCATCAAATTATCAGAAATGTGTGCTTAAAGTAGAACTGTAGGCAACACTTTTTTTTTCATTTTGGATAGAGTAAGGGAGGGTTATTGCCCCTGTCAGTTTATTTTACCATCCCTGTCCCATTGCAGAGATTTCCCTTCACTTCCTGCCCCATAGTCAAACAGGAAATGAGAGGAAATCTAAAAGGAATTCATTGTCCGCCCTCAGCCCGCACTCAAAAATTTCAAGGCGGGTCTTAAACAGCAAGGGGTTTGGTATTGACAGAAATTGGTGGGTCATATTTAAATTAGGGGGTGCACAAGTTTAGTCAGGTAATGGGCCGCACAAAACCTAAATACACCACTGGAACCAGTGACATTATTACAGTGATCAGTGATAAAAAAAATGAACTTTTACTGTAGTAATGACACTGCCAGAGAAGGGATTAACATCAGGTGCGTTTAAAGGGTTAAGTGTGTCCTTAGGGGGTACTTTCTAACTGTGTGTGGGGTTGTCTGACCGGATAAAGACAGATATCGATGTTCCTGCTTAGCAGGAACACAAGATCTCCCTCCTTTTTCCTGTCAGAACAGCGATCTGCCTTGTTTACATAGGCAGATTGTCATTCTGCAACGCTCAGGAACATTCACGGGTGCCCGGCGGACCCTCCCCCTGTTCAATCAGCGTGTGCCCCCAGTGTCTATTGCAGGAAATGATGAACAGGTACATTGTTTTGTGCAATTGACCTGACCTGCCACAGTGCATCTGCGGTGGGCGGTCGGCAAGTGCATGTCGGTTTACAATTTGAATAAAGTTAATTATTTAATTAAATTAGTGGAATAAGGTGGCGATGAATGAAACGATTGATGCAATTGAAAAACGTGTTGGTAATTAAAAAAAAGGTGATTTACCTTGAGTTGGCACTTTTGGTGGTCGGGAAAGTTGAGATAATCAAATGCTTGATTTCAATGCACAAGTTTCATACCATGCGTCAGCAGCCCTTTGAGCTAATTGTGGACATTTTGAGGTTGATTTACTAAAACTGGACAATGCAAAATCTGGTGCAGCTGTGCATGGTAGCCAGTCAGATTCTAATTTCAAATTGTTCAGTTTTCTAGGCAGTGCTTCACCAGATTTTGCCCTCTCTAGTTTTAATTTTCACATGTACTTTATATTTGTAAAATCAGTGAATTTGTATTATTTTTATTGATATAAACACAGCAGACATATATTTTGTTGTGCACAGGTATATTCAGTCACAGACTGATTTTCATGTGGTTTTGGTTTTAAAGTTAATATTCCTGTATCCAGATAAATGTAGTGCTGGAATTTTGCAGTTCACCAAGCACATTCGATTTTCTGTTTTATATATTTTAAATCAGTATTAGATGATTTCACTTCAGTATGCAGTGACACATGCTGATGTGAATTTTAGTGAATTGCGAATTTTAGTAAAAGGGGGAAACGTCCACTTTTAGGGTCCTTTCACACGGAGCGGACCGTTTTTCGGTCCGCTCCGTGTGTGTCCGTCGGCTCAGCGGGGATCCCCGCTCAGCTGTCGGCGGACAGGGCAGTCCCCGCACACTGTGCAGGGACCGCCCTGTCTCTCCTCCGCTCTCCCCTATGGGAAATCGGATGAAAACTGACCGTTTGTCCGTCTTCATCCGATCTGTTCCGCCAGGCGGAAGAAAAATAGGGTTTTCTTCCGTTCGAAAAACCGGATCCAGACGGACGCGGATCTTTGCGGACGTTAGCGGATGCATCATCCGCTAACGGACACGACCCCATAGGTGTCCATTACAAGTCTGTAAACGGACTTGTAAAAACGGACGAACGGACATGTAAAGGGGCCTAAGCCATGCACATTAGTGTGTTTCTGTACTTCAATGCATTTCAAATTGCACAGCATTGCATCTCCAATGCTTGTAATAATCATTGTCATTCACATGAATACAATGCAATGCAATGAGGTGAAGGAGTCCTTAAAGTGGTAGTAAAGTTTTGTTTATTAGAAAATTACTGACAGACAGGATATTTATAACAAAAGAGACCCTATCAGATACCAGGATATGTTAGCTGTTGTACTTGACTGCATCAAGTTTTATTTTGAAGTTCCTTTTAACACATTTTTAATAAAACGGACCATTTGGATCTTTACTATGACAGCCTGTTTCTTTCATTATTGAGGATACCCTATAGGGAGCCACATAGTTGTTCATTGCTATATACCCACTTGAGGGAGAGAGACCTTTGGAGGAACTAAGGAGCCAAGATACCCCAGTATCCATCGGGCTAAAGAGGAGTTGATCATCTCGTGAACTGCTTAAATACACTCTATACACTTTCTACCCCTGCAGGGGTGCAGGGTTCTGGTGAGTGGGCAACTGAAGGGGAACACGGATGTCACTTGATTTATTGGCACACTTGTAGAAAAAATTAGGCACGGACTACAATGGTTAACAAGCACAAAAGTCACGCAAAATTTCGGACACCTTATGCAATATTTTTTTGGACTGTAAATCGGTTGTGTTTCTTAGGAATTTGCCATTGTACTTTCATCATATATATTTGCCATTTCTACTATGTTTATTGTTCACTATACAATTGTATTCATTTTTAGACATTACGTTTGTATCATATAGAAGGAAGCACTAGTCAGATTTGGTCATGGTCTACATGTGGTAGATTTTTAATTGGGAGGCACATGTAGACCTGATAAGAGATACATTTCCATTTTGCATATGCACTTGCACTTTAATTTTAAAGGGATCACAGGATATAATTTCACAGAAATAGGAGCACCAATTAACATGCAAATACCTGATGGTAAAGAGAATATAGATTATACTCCTTACCCCACTGTTCATCTGAAATACACGACCCAAATGGTGGATCACCTTTTAGGTGATAGATGTGAAAAAATAATCTACCTGCTTGCATACACACCTGGCCAGAGAGACCCACTGTAGAGGATCACTCTTTAGGTGAAGGACAGCGCCACTGCCCCTACACTTTTATGTAAAAAATCTTTTAAGGGGGTTCCAGTTAGGACTTTCTCAAGGGAGCAAGGGAGCAACCCACCCCATACCTAGGCACAGAGAACAACCAAATATAATGTGGCAAACTGGAGGCATTCTGTACACAGATGGTATACAGAACATCCCCAGAAATTTTATATTCTGCTTACGTTATTGGTTTGCTGATTTTTGGAAGAAGTCAGGGCATGCCTTGCAAAAAAATAATACATTTTTGGTCAGATATCCCAAAAGAAAAATGACATCTAAAGGGATAATTATAAAATCACTCCGATTCACATTCAGTTTGCACACAAATGTCTATGATGTTGACATCATTTTAGACACATTTACTGCAACTGCTAAAGAAACACATGGTGTAGTCTGTGAAATACGTTGAGAGTAGAATGTAATTCACTGTCCACAGGACTGTTTAGGGTATTTCTGTGGCTCAAGCCCAACTGGTATCTTGCGTGATAATCTGTAAATAATATATGCGGTCAAATTTCAAACATTACAATTTAATATAATTATATACAAATGTATTTTTTAAACTAAAAATGTATGTTGTCTACAAAATTTGTTTACCACATAGTGCTCCCAGGTTCAAAGTGGCGTCACAACATTTGGTGTCTTTGAACATTTGAATTCTGAGAGAACCTCTGAATACTGTGATATGATCTTTTATGTGACCTTTGAGCACTGGGCTCTATATTGTGTGCTTTGCAGACAACTGTGTACTGTCACACTTAACCGCAAATCATTTTCAGTTTTCAGAGTCATGGAGCAACCTTTGGTGAGACTGCTCAGACTGGACAAGTGGCGCACTGACAGAAGCACTCAAGCAGAGTGTGGGACGGTTCTGTTATGCCACATACACACGATCGGTCAAACCGATGAGAACAGTCTGATGGACCGTTTTCATCAGACCAAACCGATCGGGTGTGGGCGCCATCGGTTATTTATCCATCGGTTAAAATAAAAGATTGAAAACCTAACCGGTAGCAAAAAAACAATCGTTTTTAGGCATGACCATCGGTTAAAAATCCATGCATGCTCAGAATCAAGTCGGCACATGCTTGAAAGCATTGACCTTTATTTCTTTCGGCATGTCGGTGTGTTTTACGTCACTGCGCTTTGACACAATAGTTTTTTTCAACCGATGATGTGTATGCACGACTGACCATCAGTCAGCTTTATCGGTTAACTGATCGTGTGTACAGGGCTTTACAAGTAGGGTTGTCTCGGTCCCGATACAGATTATTTGCAGGAGTACTTGTAATCCTGCAAATGCTTTCGATGCCTAGTCCGATACCTGGAAAATCAGGGATGATCGGTGTGGCAGCGGGGGAAATTATTATAACTGATCTCCTGTGTGGCTTCCATTAAAGCAGCTAAAAGCCACTTCTTCTCCTCTCCTCTCTATGGCTATCAGCTGCTTTAATGAAAGCCACGCAGGGATATCAGTGATTATAGCTTCCCCTGCCACCGCACCGATCATCCCTGAATGACCCCTGTATCCTCCTCCCTTCTGTGTCCTCCTCTGTCCTCCTCCATTCCCCCTCCATGTGGTCTTCCAGTCCCCACCCCGCCTTCCTCCATTCCCCCTATGCATGCTTCTCTGGTTCCCCCTATCCTCCTCCATTCCCCCTCCATGTGCATCTCCGGTTTCACCCATCCTCCTCTGCCCCCCGTCCCATATTTTTCAGGATGGCAAGCCAGTAAATATGTAATTTGCCAGATCCTTCCTTTTCTGAAAGAACAGAGTCAGTGATCACTGACTCTGTTCATTCATACCTGAGCATAGTATACTGTGTTTACGATGCTTCAGTTTATGAATGGAGAGGAGCCA
The DNA here is from genome assembly GCA_029574335.1 of Rana kukunoris. Lineage (NCBI taxonomy): Eukaryota > Metazoa > Chordata > Amphibia > Anura > Ranidae > Rana > Rana kukunoris. The sequence continues at coordinate 163,371,321 of CM056049.1, forward strand.
CTGTATTTCCATGTCTCAAAGAGAAGATTTCAGGGGTCTGTTTAGACCCCTGACATCTCACCCAAAAAAAGAAACATTGTAATAAATAAATATCTTAAAGTAAAATTGTAAAAATAATAATAAAAAAAACACTGACACTGACTGTCCTCTGCCCCCCTCAAAAAAGGAAAGCATTGTATATATATATATATGTATATATATATATATATATATTATATTATATATATTGTAGAAAATAATTTAAAAAATGCCTTATCAGTGCCCATCAGTGCTGCATATTAGTGCCACTGTCACATGACATAAAAAAGTATCGTAATCGGTATCGGCGAGTACTCGAAAAAAGTTTCATAAATTGTACTCTGTCTTAAAAAAGTGATAATGGGACAACGTTGGTTACAAGTACTATTTTGCATTTCACCTTGACTTGCAGAATTGTGTATTTGAACAACATCCACTTCCAGACCAGGCCTTTTCTTGCACTTACATTTATTTAAGTTTTTTGCTAGAAAATTACTTAGAAGTTAGAACCCCCAAGCATTATATATTTTTTAAAGCAGAGACCTTGGAGAATAAATTGGTGGATGTTGCAATGTTAAATGTCACATAGAATTTGCACAACAGTTTTTCAAATGAATTTTTTTTGGGGGGGGGGTTTACATTTTTGAATTTCGTTTTCCGCATCAGGGTATGCAAATGAGCTTTTGCCGACTATCCACGAAATTACGAATGTTTATCGCAATCTCTTACGGCATCTTTAGTCATCTTTTTGCTGCGTAAAACTATACCAGCTTTTTGCTGGTCTAATATTAGACAGCCCATGTTAAGTATGGCTGTCGTTCCCGCGTCGAATATCAACGTATGCAAATGAGCTTTTGCCGACTATCCACGAAATTACGAATGTCTATCGTAATCTCTTACGGCATCTTTAGTCATTTTTTTGCTGCGTAAAACTATACCAGCTTTTTGCTGGTCTAATATTAGACAGCCCATGTTAAGTATTGCTGTCGTTCCCGCGTCGAATATCAACGTTTTCCGACTTCTTTTTTTATTTTTGACGTAAAACGTCCGGGAATAGGAATGTCCGTAAACGACGCTACTCAAACAACGAATGATATATCGACGTTATTTCGCGCAATGCACGGCGGGAAATTTCTGAACGGAGCATGCGCAGTTCGATCGCCGCGGGGACGCGCCTAATTTAAATGCTTCACGCCCCCTAATCGCGTATTTCGATTACGCGGCGAGAGATAGACTACCGTATCGTACGGGCAAAAATCTACCAGAATTTGTTGTAGAGGCTGGTAAAATACGGCTGCGTAGCGTATCTCGGATACGCTGCGCAAATGTACGTGTACCTGAATCTGGCCCACTATTCCTGGAAAAACTATTGTTTTATAAACTTTTTTCTGCATTGATACATATCCCCTGAGGTCCCTATACATTTTTTATGGCAATAACATGAAATAAGCCTTTAAAATTAGTACTTTTGATTTTCATGTTTGTGTCCCATAGACTTTATTAGGGTTCGCATGTTCGCTAGAACTTTTTCTGTTTAAAGGTGTCCTGGCGCAAACCAAACCAGGGGCTGCTTGGCCTATCGCTATTAGTGACAAATTTCATAACTGCGCCCATTTTTGTGTAGCTTTGTTCAGGCATTGATTCTCTTAGATATTCTTCCACTAAAATTTTGGGGAATTTGATTTCTCAGTGCATGTTGCTCACCCCTTCGGTAGGCTGTTTTTTCATATCCCAGATGTCTAAAAAAATACTATCTTCTATATGCCTGCATTAATGATAAGGAAAATAAAAATGTTGTACTTACAATAAAATATTTTTCTTGAAGTCTGTTGAGGGATACATATCCCACCTCTCCAAGTCTGTTGGCTTTATGTACTAATTGCTCACAAAATTGAAGCATGACTATTAGGGGCGTGGCTACAAGAGGGTTGACCTTTACATTTTTTTACTGCTTCCCAATGTTTATCTTCTAAAGGCAGCTGCATATAACCCTTTTTTTTAAGAATTACTATCTTGTGTCCCTCAATGGAGTTAAAAAAAATTTTTTTAGTGTAATTACAAAAGTATTTTTCAAATTTACACTATGGACAAAAGGCAAAGGGCCAGATTCTCAAAAGAGATACGACGGTGTATCGCAGGAAACACCGTCGTATCTCTGTTTTTTTTTACTGGGTATCTATGCGTGTGATTCATAGAATCACTTACGCATAGATACTGTACAGTGAATATCCGACAGGTGTAAAACACATACACCGTCGGATTGTAGATATAATGACTTCGCTGGCGCTAGGTGGCCTTTACGTTAATTTCTCATTTGCCTATGCAAATGAGCCTAATACGCCGATTCCCGAACGTTTTTACACCGCCCCTTCGTCGTTTACGTTGTTTCCGTAAGCGTAAACCTACCCCTGCTTTATGAGGGGTAGGTTTACGAAGTTCCGTCGTTGCCATGTTAAGTATGGTGTCGGGTCAGCGTTGACTTTTTCCGTCGGTTACGTTGTTTTACTAAGTCGTTCGCAAATAGGGATTTACGTAAACGGCGCTCACGTCGGTTTCATTCACGTTTTCCGACGTGAGCAGGAGCATGCGCACTGGGCTATTTTTGCGGCCGGCACAAGCGTAGTTCGATCGACGCGGGGGCGCGCTTAATTTAAATACAAGCCGCCCCCTTTGAATTACGCGGCCTTACGCCGGGCCATTTACACTACGCAGCGGCAACTTACGGAGCAAGGGCTTTGTGAATACGGCACTTGCTCTGTTAAGTTGCGGCGGCGTAGTGTAAATGGCTTACGCTACGCCGTCGGACATTCTACGAGAATCTGGCCCAAACTGTTTATTTCAATTAGTTTAACAGATGATTTAGGTTACAATGTTAATTAATTAGCAATGTAAGTTAGGTTATTAAAACACAAAGCACACATGCAATATACAGAAGGATTTAATTTAGCCTTCATCTCTGTGGATGGGTCAGCACAGAAGGCAGTGAAAATCAGTTGAACAAACAGGACAGCTGAAGTGGAAATCCCTAGTGAATTTCCCAAGTTCTATTTAGGAGCAAGATAAAAGGAAGACACACACACACTGAATACACAAACTGCAGAAAAGATTATATGCAAAAGAATAGGCTCTTGTGACATGTCAGGAAAACAATTTGGCCCTTTTGCTCTTTGAAGCGAATTTCCCTGATGTCAAATGATATGTAAACAGTTGCTGTCTTTAAACATAGAACATTTCCTGACAGTTGAAAAATGATTTTTATTGTAGATTTGTTAAAATCAAATCAGGCTGACAAGTATGGGTCAGTTTAGTTCATTTCCAAGTCTTCATATCCCTGCAGAAAAAGGGGGGCCTGTGTTCAGCAGACAGGCATTCATAAGTGATATGGTCTTTCTTTCTGATGAAATGAAAGGGTATTCCTCTGTGTACTGTGAAATATATTATATATCTTCCACATAGTTGGGTAGGGATCAACTGCCAACTTCTTCACGTAGTGAACGCCTGATTGAAGCTCCAGCTGTGTTCCAAAGATTGAAAGAGACCTTGAAAATGGCAAAGCAAGGCTCAGCATTCAGAACTGACAAAACAAATCTGACAAGAAAGGCAATTGCTATTCTTTTGGAGTGCTCATCATGGGAAATGTCATTGAAAAGAAAGTCAGATAAGGAAGATAAAAAAAAAAAATCTTGTAACTCTATTGTAAAATGCATCTATTTTACATAAATATATTAAATGTTTGTGAATACTTCTAAACATACTTTCTTTTTCAATGTAAGTTATTTGAATTTACCTTAGAGAAGACACATTTTCCTTTGGGGCAAATAGTTTAAATAAACCTATGCAAATGTCAAAATGTTTCAGGATTTTTGAGCCTGAATCAAGATTAATTTGTTTTTTTAATTGACTCTTGGCATACCAATGTTTTGTAGAGCTTCAAGAAGCAATAAAGTTTTATCATTGAACTCTTATTATTCAGGAAACTAGAAATAAGGTTTGGGTTCAAAGATGCCTTGAATTCCATTTGTGGTGAATTCTGTATGTTCAACGTTTGCAGACCTGGTAAAATAATAACCATAATGCACTGCCTGACCTTTGAACTTTGGTCAGCTTGCTTAGAAGGCCCAATAGGTAAGATTTTGGAAAAGCCAGCCCCCTCATTATATAATCTTTGTGACATAGGACCACTGAACATTATGGAAATGTGTTATAATGCAATGGGTTGTTTGCCTTCCTAGAGGCTGCTCACCTGCTACTGTGGGGTTTTAGTGGACTTTACAAAAGCTTTGAAAGGATGGGGGTGCCACACCAGCTTGAATGTTTTTTATATTTACTTTTTCAATTGCCAATGTGTTTTTTGGGCTCAGTACTAGGGATGAGCCGAACACCACCCCGTTCGGTTCGCACCAGAACCTGCGAATAGACCAAAAGTTTGTGTGAACTTTAGAACCCTGTTAAAGTCTATGGGACTCGAACGTTTGAAATCTAAAGTGCTAATTTTAAAGGCTTATATGCAAGTTATTGGAAAAAAGAGACAGACCTGTGAGCGGAGAGATGTGGCTTCACACCCCGATATAATAGCAAAGAAATTTTCCCTAGTGGGGTTTTTAGGCAGCTCAATTGGAAGAATTGAAATGCAACGTATGAAGTAGAAAGTTTTATTACAAAAAATGTTTAGACATATAAAATATAAGGAATGAGTTGCGACATGATTGCAAATCTTAAAATATCCATACACATTTCATAATATGACAATAAAATACATGGCCTGTAATTGTTGCAAGCATATATAAATCCTGACGCGTTTCGACCATACGGTCTTCTTCAGAGGGTTTATTTTGTCGTAACTGAAAAAGATTAATTTTATAAATGAATTATACATAGTTTATCTCATCCATCCACTCCCTCAGAAAATCCCTGCCCTGTCAAGGGACATGAGTGGTCCCAGACTTGAGGGGAGGGAGAACAAAAAAAGGGAGGAAGAAGAGAACAATTCATTAAATTATTTGAGTAAAAATCAGCACATTTACCAGAATAAAAGGAGTATGGAGAGTCCAAACAGAGCTCCTGTGTGGCAGTGGGGAAGGAGAGTCCCAATCCGCAGGTCTCCCAATCAAAGTCCTCGATCCCTGCCGCGCTCAAGGTAGGTTACAATCCAAGGGTGGCCGCATGAAACCATACGGAGGAGCACCTGGCAGAGGTACCAACTCGGAAAATAGGGGGGGAGGGGGTTTGGGGTGTCGGTAAGTTGTCCTGGAGTAAATAGAATATAACTGCTTACAAAGAGCCAGTAGATTGTATAAATTGAATATGTATGCATATCTGCATGCATAAAGAGTAATAAAATACAGAATGTATTTAAAGATGAGGTGATAGTGGGGAACAAATGTCCAGGGGGTGTGAGGAATCATGCTGGGAAGGGGTGAGGAAGTGGAATAGTTGGGGAAGTGATGCAGGGCAGGGAATCCAGCCTGAGTGAAAAAGAAAATCCAGTGACGGAGGAGAAAGCGTGTGTGGGGAGTGACAAATGTTATATAGAATAAAGGATGAATGATGGGGAAATATAGTGAGGGTGATGGTAAGGGGATGGGTAGTGGGACAAAGAAAAATGCAGGAAAGCCAGGAAGAGAAAAGAGAGAGGAGCAAGGGAAAGGGGGGATGGTGGACTGGGTGAGGCAGTGAGGGAAACGAGAATTGAGGAAAAAGGGGGGTGAGGGGTATGACGGGATGATACAAGATGGGGGGTGAGAGGAGTGACATAGGGGGAGTTAAAAAGATAGGGGGAAAAGGGGCAAGAGGAAAAGGTGCAGGGTGGTGAAGATGTATAGTGAGGAAAAGATGATTGAGAGGGAACATGCAAAACCGTGAAATGGATGGTTGTGAAGGAATTATAATGGAAGGTGAATGGAGGACAGTAATGCAGTGGGGTGTGAGACAATAGGGAAGTGATTAGGGGAAAGGGGGGTCACGCAGCGGTACATATTTCCGCTTCCGGATACATGCACTCAGAGAGCCCATGGTGTCTCCAGGAGTGACAGCATCCTACACGCTGGTAAGTTCCTTCTGTACTATTTTTCCGGTGAGATATCTATCCCCATTTGGAATTGAGTCTCACAAAGGGCCTTTTGCTTACTTCAATCACAGATGGCATATTCTAATTTCGTGTGACTGCAATTGGGCCATGTTTTTAGTCAAACATCCTAAATTCAATCAATCTATGCACTGATATCTGAGGTAACCTATGTCCCCTTTTCCCCTTTTCTTTACCCTCACTCACCTGCCCACTCACTCCTCATCACTCCCAGCCCCTCTCCCCACCACTATCCCAGCACACCACACTGCACCTGGCCGCTGTTCCTATTCTACCAGTGTCCCATCTCTCATTTCCACCAGCCCAATCCCTTACTCACTCGTTTGCCCTCCATTCACTTCACTTATCATTTTCCTGTCCTTTTCCTTCCCTATCCTACTGTCCTCTCACTTCATTCAACACTTCCTGATGTCACTCACTCTCAGCCATTTCTCCCCTTCACCACAACATCTTTCCCCTTCCTCCTCAGTCCCTTTCCCTTTCCCTTTTCTTCCCTTCCCCCTCTTTTTCATCCCTCCCTCCCTTCTGCCCCTCCCTCTCCCTTACTCCCTGTCCTTTCCTTCCTCCCTCCCTTTCCCTTCTTTCCTTTCCCCCCACGCTCTCCCTCTCCCCTCCTTTCCCCCTCTTCCCCCTTCCCCCCCTTTCCCCTTAATCACTTCCCTATTGTCTCACACCCCACTGCCATCACTGTCTACCATTCACCTTCCATTATAATTCCTTCACAACCATCCATTTCACGGTTTCGCATGTACCCTCTCAATCATCTTTTCCTCACTATACATCTTCACCACCCTGCACCTTTTCCTCTTCCCCCTTCCCCCCCCATGTTTTTAACTCCCCCTATGTCACTCCCCTCACCCCCCATCTTGTATCATCCCGTCATACCCCTCACCCCCCTGTCTCCTCAATTCTCATTTCCCTCACTGCCTCACCCAGTCCACCATCCCCCCTTTCCCTTGCTCCTCTCTCTTTTCTCTTCCTGGCTTTCCTGCATTTTTCTTTGTCCCACTACCCATCCCCTTACCATCACCCTCACTATATTTCCCCATCATTCATCCTTTATTCTATATAACATTTGTCACTCCCCACACACGCTTTCTCCTCCGTCACTGGATTTTCTTTTTCACTCAGGCTGGATTCCCTGCCCTGCATCACTTCCCCAACTATTCCACTTCCTCACCCCTTCCCAGCATGATTCCTCACACCCCCTGGACATTTGTTCCCCACTATCACCTCATCTTTGAATACATTCTGTATTTTATTACTCTTTATGCATGCAGATATGCATACATATTCAATTTATACAATCTACTGGCTCTTTGTAAGCAGTTATATTCTATTTACTCCAGGACAACTTACCGGCACCCCAACCCCCCCCCCCTATTTTCCGAGTTGGTACCTCTGCCAGGTGCTCCTCCATATGGTTTCATGCGGCCACCCTTGGATGGTAACCTACCTTGAGCGCAGCAGGGATCGAGGACTTTGATTGGGAGACCTGCGGATTGGGACTCTCCTTCCCCACTGCCACACAGGAGCTCTGTTCGGACTCTCCATACTCCTTTTATTCTGGTAAATGTGCTGATTTTCACCCAAATAATTTAATGAATTGTTCTCTTCTTCCTCCCTCTTTGTGTTCTCCCTCCCCTCAAGTCTGGGACCACTCATGTCCCTTGACAGGGCAGGGATTTTCTGAGGGAGTGGATGGATGAGATAAACTATGTATAATTCATTTATAAAATTAATCTTTTTCAGTTACGACAAAATAAACCCTCTGAAGAAGACTGTATGGTCGAAACGCGTCAGCAATTATATATGCTTGCAACAATTACAGGCCATGTATTTTATTGTCATATTATGAAATGTGTATGGATATTTTAAGATTTGCAATCATGTCGCAACTCATTCCTTATATTTTATATGTCTAAACATTTTTTGTAATAAAACTTTCTACTTCATACGTTGCATTTAAATTCTTCCAATTGAGCTGCCTAAAAACCCCACTGGGGAAAATTTCTTTGCTATTATATCGGGATGTGCAGCCACATCTCTCCGCTCACAGGTCTGTCTCTTTTTTCCAAAACTTTTTTCTAAGGTGCTCAAACACCCCCCTCCCTTCTGACCAAGTGGAGATAAGGCACGAGTTGCTTGGCATTGATTCATTGTATGTTTCCCTTTGTAATCATTGGTTCCAATTTGTTGTCATCACTATGAGTATGTACCAAGGCCACAAATAGGCTAGTCTTATGCAAGGTTATGAAACCTCGTTCGAAAAGGATGACCAAGTCGAAACACAATATACACTGCCAAGTCGAAACACAAATATCATCACTAACCTAAAAGTTAGCGAAAACCTTAGAGAAAAAATCTTCGCTCTACTGGCACATTGAAATCCTTCGATAGATACATGAGAGAGAAAATTAACCCCTTTGGATTACACATTAAAATTGTTCCCAATTCGGATCAGATAGGTCAAACCTGCAAATCCGAATGGGAAGATAATTTGAATAACTGTTCCAATGAGATGATGATGATTCTATCACGGGAATATAACAGGCAAATTGCCATCCTAGATGTAGAAATCAATAATCTAGAAACTGCACTACTACCTCATCATAAACATGCTCTGTCAGTAGAACTCCAGGCGAATCTCAAAGACAACCTGCTTATCTACAATCAAAGTATTCTCCAAGAAAAGGAGGTCAAGTATTGGCGTGATAAGATGGCCTTTTCCGAGGAAAAGGCCTATAAATGGAATACACAAACCAATAGAAGACCCCCTAAAAAAGACCACTATGGCCCTCCGAGTTCCCACAAATCAAAAAATCTATTTTTTTCTTCTCATGGTCCAAATAAACACCCCTCACAGGATAATAGAGGCAGAACCAAGAGAAGTCGCACCAGTCGGGGCTCTAGTGAACATGATAGTAAAAATCGTTCTACTGATGGCGCAGACATTAGAGGAAGTAGAGTGACTACTGCCACTCAGGGATCAGGAGAGTATCAGCAACAGACTGGTACAAGTGAATCAGATCCTCTGTCTGATATCACAAGCAACACCAGCAATACTCCAGCTACTAATACTACTCATAAATCTAACCTACAGAAACCTTTAAACCCCCCTCGGGGTCCTGGCTCCCCTCTACCGACCAGGAGCGGCAAGGGCTTAGATCCATTTGTAGTGCGGATTCCCTCAAACAATTAAGCGTGGTCAATCTTTCTTCTCATCAGCTCACTGATGCTGAGACTCAGGTGCTATCTCGAGGACTAACTTTTTGTCCAGAAGAGAACTTCGACTTGTTCGAAGCTATTATAGATTTACATTTATTTGCTCGGAAATTACTTCTTAAGTCCATACACTCTAAAGTCAGTATAGAAGTGGATACTACCGATTGGTCGGGATACAGTATGTGGGAGTTTAAGGCTCTTCGAGATCTGACTCTCCTTCACCAGGAGAGCCAGAATATCGATTTGATTGATTCAATTGACTTGGAAACCTTACTTAACGATGTGGACAAGTTTTTCAATGATCCCATCAATATGTTTAAAAAACCCTCCCAGACTTTTCCTCCACTCAATACCAATCCAAATGTGTCCATCTTTGTGAAACAGACTATTAGAGACTTGTGCAAACTCTCATGTGGTAAACATACCCCCCTAAATCTAGCACCCAGTGAGAATGAAGCATTGACCACCCTATCTACCAATACCACAGTGATAGTCAAACCCTCGGATAAGGGGGGCAATGTTGTCCTTATGGACAACATTGACTACGTGAACATGTGTATGACCATTCTTGAGTATGATGATTGGTATAGATCTATTTCTGTCAACCTCATTCGACAATACCACATAGACTTCTATACCCTTGTAGATCAAGCCTATACTACTCAAGTCATTCCTCGTAGTAAGAATGAAAATATCAGAGTCTGTTTTTTAGGCAAATCTGATCCTAGCGCACTATGGTGATGTAAAGCTTACGCTATGTAAAAGGTTTGTGCAGATAAGCAGCTATTATAGTGAAAAGAAGTAAATATAGTGATATGTTTCTATGGTGGGAAACATTAACAGCGCTGTATGGGTTAATTTAAGTAATCTGTGGATCCCAAAAAAACACATAAAATCTGCTAAAATTATCTAAAAAAAATCACATTAATAATGATTAGTATGTGAGATAATAATAATAATGTCCAGCAATGAATAAACATTAGCAGCAATCATATATATATATATATGTTGTCAGATCTGGCCGAATCATTAGCAAAGTCTCTTCAAAGAAATCATATGCTTCCAGTGAGGGGTTAATCTTGTCTGTATCTCTCTGCTCTTTGCAAGGGTGTCTCCCTTAGGAGTTCTACTCACCAGATAGTAGTGATATATGTGCCTGTAGAAATCAAAGGTAAGGTCTCCTCCTCGGTTCAGGTATTCTCATTCCTCTTACTCTCCACCAGGAATCCAAGTTAATGTCACCCAGGTGATTAGTGTTGGTTCATGGAAATTGATTCATGAGTGGTCATGGAATTGAAGAGAGAGGAGAAGAATATAGTGTAATACAGTTTTTATTCAAGATTAAATGCCCCACACTAGCATATGCTTACAATGTGTATGCGATAAAAACAGCACATCAAAGAGACACTGGAATGCGGATAGCTGCGGGTAGCTGTGCTTGTCAGCTCGGCTTACTCTGCTGGATCTCGGGTCCAGATGACTCCTTGTGTGTATGTTGTACGCTGGTCGTGTAGCCACGCCCTGACGCGTTTCGTGATTGGTGCTCACGTCTTCAGAGGGCGTCATTCCTCGTAGTATGTATGAGTTCATTCGAACAAAATACCCAAGAACCGCAACATTCTACAGCCTCCCGAAAATACACAAACTTCAAAATTCCCCACCCGGACGTCCTATAGTTTCCGGGAACGGATCTATTTCTGAGAACCTGAGCCGTGTGGTTGACACTTACCTACAACCCTATGTCACCGCCCTTCCTTCTTTTGTAAAGGATACTATTCATTTCTTACAAATTATTGACCATACAACTATTTCAGATGACTCTATATTAGTCGCCATCGACGTCGAGGCGCTATACAGTAGTATACCCCACAACAAGGGATTAGAGGCCATACGACGGTGTCTCACGGATGGTCATTCCCATGACACCCTAGATGATTTTTTGGTAGATTCCTTACGGTACATACTTTTTCACAATTACTTTTCCTTCAATGGCTCCCACTTCCTCCAGGTACAGGGCGTAGCGATGGGGACATGTTGTGCCCCATCCTACGCCAATCTGTACCTGGGGGAGTGGGAGCTATCCCTCCCAGATGACAGAGGCCTTGTCGGATACCTGCGCCACATCAAATTGTGGCGCAGGTATATTGACGACGTCCTGATCATCTGGGAGGGACCTGAGAGGTCCCTTCTGGAATTCTTAAACTGCCTAAACTGTAACGACTATAACCTCAAATTTACCATGACCTATTAAAAACGTACCATTACCTTTTTGGACGTAAAATTATTTGTGGGACCTCAAGGCCAATTATGTAGCACCCTTTTCCTCAAGGATACAGCGGGAAATACAGTGCTACATGCCGATAGTTTTCACCCAATCTCACTCAGAAACTCCATTCCCTATGGACAGTACCTGCGACTTCGTCGCAACTGTTCCAATGACGTCCTTTACCTTGAGGAAGCTGACAAACTTTGAAGCAGACTGCTTGCTAGAGGCTATAGCCAATCATGCCTACGTAAAGCTTTCAATAAAGCCAATCTTAATTCCCGACAAGTACTTTTATACCCTAAAAAATCCCCCTCAAGTTCTGATCCTCAGACCACCAGGATAATCTTAGGTTTTTCGTGTCAACATAAGGAGATACAACAGATTTTTCAAAAAAACTGGACTATCCTAACGGATGACCCACGATTGAATATTTTCATATCGGATTATCCGTCAATCACTTACAAAAGGGCCACGTCGATCAAAGACCGATTGGTCCGAAGTGAATACACGAACGCCTCCAAGAGAGAAGCGCACTGCACAGTGTTTGGTACTTTTTCTTGCGGACACTGTTCGTATTGCCCCCTCATGAAGAGGGGGAGGGTTTTCCCACTACCGAATGGCAACACTTTTAAGTCACTACACTTCACCAACTGTCAAACTAGGGGTGTAGTATACATTATGGAATGTGATTGCGGCGCCTATTACATAGGAAAAACCAAGCAGGAATTTTGGCGTTGAGTTTCCAAACACATGTACAGCATGAATATTGGAAACCTCCATCTTCCTACTGGAAGACATGTAGCGCTAAAACATCATTATATTGTACCCAAAGTTTCCTTTGCCGCTCTCTACCGGTTTCACATTCCCAACAGAGGCGGGGACTGGAACAAAACACTTTTGCAACACGAACAGCGTTGGATCTTCAAACTACAGGCCACTACCTATCCTGGTTTGAATGAATCTTGTTCGTTCGCCCCATTCCTCAAAGGCTTTGCCTCAGGAAGGACACAATAGCCCAAATAGCTATTTCCTTTTTGGCTCCCCCATTTTTGCCGCATCCCTTTCCCCACTTCATAAAACAATACTATTATTCTTTACTATTTTTGCCATTCCGTGTTGGGACTTCCTTCCCCCTGTTCGTGACTATACATCTCTCTCCAATGGATCCATACACAGTGAGGACCCTACATGTTGTCAATGCTATAGTTTCCTCACATGCCTTTTTAGATAAATACTTTATTACCAATATTGAATGCACTGTCTATGATAAAATGTTTGAAGAGGTCAATATTCTTTGATAAACTATGTTCTTATATGACCCATGGAATGGAATATTTGTTGCAGTCAAAATATCAATTGGTTATTTTGTACATTTTAGATACATGATTTCTTTTAATAACCTTCTTTTTCCAACAGGCCTCCACTGGTTGGTTTTGGAGATGAGTCCCGCCGCATCCGTTTTCCCCTCTGTCCTCCTCCTTCTGCCAGCGCTTTGGTATGTATTATTCCCTCCTGGGTCTGCTCCATGTCCCATCCCAGCAGGGCGGGGAAACACACGCGCCATTGCGTTGTGTTACCAGTCTCCACCGGACGGTGTCGCTGTCCTGGTGGGTACTAGCCTTCTCCCTGCTGGCGGCATATGCGGCCACTTCCGGAACTCTTTGACGCCCTGGCGTGCGTGTCAACAGGGACGCACGCCATGATGTCATACGTTACTTTGCTGTTTGTGGAAGTGGCGGCTCTGACCGAATCCGTCCGGACTCCACATACGCCGGGAGAATCACCCAGGCAACCCGTTTATACGGGATGGCCCACTGGATCATTGACGGGGGAGTGAGCCACACCCTCTCTCCTCCCACCGAAGGTGGGGCTAGTCTAACCCGTTGACAAATCGCAGGTCACGTAGCGGTACATATTTCCGCTTCCCGATACATACACTCAGAGAGCCCATGGTGTCTCCAGGAGTGACAACATCCCACACGCTGGTAAGTTCCTTCTGTACTATTTTTCCGGCAAGATATCTATCCCCATTTGGAATTGAGTCTCACAAAGGGCCTTTTGCTTACTTCAATCACAGATGGAATATTCTACTTTCGTGTGACTGCAATTGAGGCGTTTTTTTAGTCAAACATCCTAAATTCAATCAATCTATGCACTTATATCTGAGGTAACCTATGTCCCCTTTTCCCCTTTTCTTTCCCTTCACTAGTTCCCTCACTCACCTGCCCACTCGCTCCTCATCACTCCCAGCCCCTCTCCCCACCACTATCCCAGCACACCACACTGCACCTGGCTGCTGTTCCTATTCTACCAGTGTCCCATCTCTCATTTCCACCAGCCCAATCCCTCACTCACTCGTTTGCCCTCCATTCACTTCACTTATCATTTTCCTGTCCTTTTCCTTCCCTATCCTACTGTCCTCTCCATTTCTCCCCTTCACCACAACATCTTTCCCCTTCCTCCTCAGTCCCTTTCCCTTTCCCTTTTCTTCCCTTCCCCCTCTTTTTCATCCCTCCCTCCCTTCTGCCCCTCCCTCTCCCTCACTCCCAGTCCTTTCCTTCCTCCCTTTCCCTTCTTTCCTCCCCCCCCCACGCTCTCCCTCTCCCCTCCTTTCCCCCCTCTTCCCCCTCCCCCCCCTTTCCCCTTAATCACTTCCCTATTGTCTCACACCCCACTGCCATCACTGTCTTCCATTCACCTTCCATTATAATTCCTTCACAACCATCCATTTCACGGTTTCGCATGTACCCTCTCAATCATCTTTTCCTCACTATACATCTTCACCACCCTGCACCTTTTCCTCTTCCCCCTCCCCCCCATCTTTTTAACTCCCCCTATGTCACTCCCTTCACCCCCCATCTTGTATCATCCCGTCATACCCCTCACCCCCCTTTTTCCTCAATTCTCGTTTCCCTCACTGCCTCACCCAGTCCACCATCCCCCCTTTCCCTTGCTCCTCTCTCTTTTCTCTTCCTGGCTTTCCTGCATTTTTCTTTGTCCCACTACCCATCCCCTTACCATCACCCTCACTATATTTCCCCATCATTCATCCTTTATTCTATATAACATTTGTCACTCCCCACACACGCTTTCTCCTCCGTCACTGGATTTTCTTTTTCACTCAGGCTGGATTCCCTGCCCTGCATCACTTCCCCAACTATTCCACTTCCTCACCCCTTCCCAGCATGATTCCTCACACCCCCTGAACATTTGTTCCCCACTATCACCTCATCTTTGAATACATTCTGTATTTTATTACTCTTTATGCATGCAGATATGCATACATATTCTATTTATACAATCTACTGGCTCTTTGTAAGCAGTTATATTCTATTTACTCCAGGACAACTTACCGGCACCCCAAACCCCCCCCCTATTTTCCGAGTTGGTACCTCTGCCAGGTGCTCCTCCGTATGGTTTTATGCAGCCACCCTTGGATGGTAACCTACCTTGAGCGCGGCAGGGATCGAGGACTTTGATTGGGAGACCTGCGGATTGGGACTCTCCTTCCCCACTGCCACACAGGAGCTCTGTTCGGACTCTCCATACTCCTTTTATTCTGGTAAATGTGCTGATTTTTACCCAAATAATTTAATGAATTGTTCTCTTCTTCCTCCCTCTTTGTGTTCTCCCTCCCCTCAAGTCTGGGACCACTCATGTCCCTTGACAGGGCAGAGATTTTCTGAGGGAGTGGATGGATGAGATAAACTATGTATAATTCATTTATAAAATTTATCTTTTTCAGTTACGACAAAAGAAGACCGTATGGTCGAAACGCGTCAGTATTTATATATGCTTGCAACAATTACAGGCCATGTATTTTATTGTCATATTATGAAATGTGTACGGATATTTTAAGATTTGCAATCATGTCGCAACTCATTTCTTATATTTTATGTCTAAACATTTTTTGTATTAAAACTTTCTACTTCATACGTTGCATTTCAATTCTTCCAATTGAGCTGCCTAAAAACCCCACTAGGGAAAATTTCTTTGCTTTATGCAAGTTATTGTCCTGTTTTTGGGGACCTGGGTCCTGCCTCATTAATGTATCAATGCAAAAAAAGTTTTAAAAAAGCAGTGATTTTAACCACTTGCTTACTGGGCACTTATACCCCCCTCCTGCCCAGGTGATATTTCAGCTTCCGGCACTGCGTCGCTTTAACTGACAATTGCGCGGTCGTGCGACGTGGCTCCCAAACAAAATTTACGTCCTTTTTTCCCCACAAGTAGAGCTTTCTTTTGGTGGTATTTGATCACCTCTGCGGTTTTTATTTTTTGTGCTATAAACAAAAAAGAGCGACAATTTTGAAAAAAATACAATATTTTTTACTTGTTGCTATAATAAATATCCCAATTTAAAAAAAAAACGTTTTTTTTCTCAGTTTAGGGTGATGCGTATTCTTCTACATATTTTTGGTAAAAAAAAAAAAAAAAATCGCAATAAGCGTCTGGTTTGCGCAAAATTTATAGTGCCTACAAAATAGGGGACAGAATTATTATTTTTTATTATTTTTTTTTTACTAGAAATGGCAGCGATCTGCGATTTTTATTGGGACTGCGACGTTATGGCGGACACATCGGACACTTTTGACACATTTTTGGCGTCATTCACATTTATACTGCGATCGGTGCTATAAAAATGCACTAATTACTGTATAAATGTGACTGGCATTGAAGGGGTTAACACTAGGGGGTGAGGAAGGGGTTAAATGTATTCCCTGCATAGTGTTCTAACTGTGGGGGGAGGGGGGGTGACTGGGGAGGTGACCGATCTGTGTCTCTATGTACAAGAGACACAGATCCGTCTCCTCCTCTCCAGAGACAGGACGCTGTCTCTATGTAAAACGGCAATGAGAGATGATCTATGAGATCATCTCTCATTGGCCGCACAGATCGAATCGCAAACGGCCACTCTGATTGGCCGTTCGCGGCGATCTGTGATTGAAGGGGTGGGGGGCCTGTTAGTACTCAGACCATAAACGCATACTGCATCAAGTTGGTCTGCATGGCTGTCACCCCAGAAGGAAGCCTCTTCTAAAGATGATGCACAAGAAAGCCTCCAGTTTGCTGAAGACAAGCAGACTAAAGACATGGATTACTGGAATCATGTCCTGTGATCTGATGAGACCAGGATAAACTTATTTGGTTTAGATCAGGGGTCTTCAAACTATGGCCCTTCAGGTGTTCAGGAACTACAATTCCCATCATGCCTAGTCATGTCTGTGAATGTCAGAGTTTTGCAATGCCTCATGGGATTTGTAGTTCTGTAACAGCCGAAGGGCCATAGTTTGAGGATCCCTGGTTTAGATGGTGTCAAGTGTGTGTGGCTGCAGCCAGATGCGGAGTACAAAGGCAAGTGTGTCTTGCCTACAGTCAAGCATGGTAGGGGAAGTGTCATGGTCTGGGGCTGCATGAGTGCTGCTGGTACTGGGGAGCTACAGTTCATTGAGGGAACCATGAATGGTAACATGTACTGTGACATACTGAAGCAGAGTATGATCCCCTGCCTTCAGAGACAGGCCCACAGGGCAGTATTCCAACATAACGACCCCAAACACACCTCCAAGATGATCACTGCCTTGCTCAAGAAACTGAGGGTAAAGGTGATGGATGGCCAAGCATTTCTCCACACCTAAACCCTATTGAGCATCTGTGGGGCATACTTAAATTCTCTAACATCCTCCAGCTCTGTGATGTCGTCATGGAGGAGTAGAAGAGGACTCCAGTGGCAACCAGTGAAGCTCTGGTGAACTACATGCCCAAGATGGTTAAGGTGGTGCTAGAAAATAATGGTGGCCATGCAAAATATTAACAGTTAGGGCCCAATTTGGACATTTTCACTTAGGGGTGTACTCACTTTTGTTGCCAGCGGTTTAGATATTAATGGCTGTGTGTTGAGTTGAGGGGACAGCACATTTATACTGTTATACAAGCTGTACATTAACTACTTTACATTGTAGCGAGGTGTCATTTCTACAGTGTTGCCAAATGAAAATAAATATATGTGATCTTTTTAAGGCAATAAAACAAACTAAATGCTTTTTATCAAAGGTGATGTAAAGGTTTTTTTTTTTTTTTCTAAATAGGTTCCTGTAAGCTAGTGCATTGTTGGTTCTCTTACCCTTTCCTTTGATTTCCCTTCTAAATGTTTTTTTTTTCTTTGTCTGAATTTCTCATATCCTGTTTCTTCTCAATAAACTTGCCACCATCATCCGAGCGGTGGTTAGTCAGCCAGAATAGCTTACTGAGGAGGAACAGGAAATGAGAAATTCAGACAAAGAAAACAAAGAAAAAACATTTAGAAGGGAAATCGAAGGAAAAGGTAAGTGAACCAACAATGCACTAGCTTCAAGGAACCTATTTAGGAAAAAAAAAAAAACCTTTACAACCCTTTTAACCGCTTGGGAACCGCACGCCGTCGAATGACGGCGGGCGGAATCCCCTATTGTTCTGACAGGATGTCATATGACGTCCTGTCATTCAAAGCCGCTAGGGGGTGCACCCGTTGCGTTACTGGAAACTCAATGTGCGTGCCCGGCATCCATACCTAAAATTGGCTGCGCCTCACTGAAGCAAGGATAACTTTACGCCGGGCGTAACTCTAACGTTAACGACGCAAATAGATACGCCGGCCGCAACTATGTTCGTGAATCGGCGTATCTATCTCATTTGCATATTCAACGCGTAAATCGATGGAAACGCCACCTAGCGGCCAGCGTAAATATGCAACTTAGATACGACGGCGTAAGTGACTTACGCCAGTCGGATCTAATACAAATCTATGCGTAACTGATTCTAAGAATCAGGCGCATAGATACGCCCCACTCACTCAGAGTTACGATGGCGTATCTAGCCCATAAAGTTTAATGGCAACCTAGTCTTAGTCCGTAGGGTTTATTATTGAGTTGGCCCACCCTTTGCAGCTTATAAAAGCTCCAACTCTTCTCGGAAGGCTGTCCACAAGGTTTAGGAGTGTGTCTATTGGAATGTTTGACTTTTGTGGGAACAGTTTGGGGATGCCCTCTTCCTGTTTCAACATGACTGTGCACCAGTGCGCAAAGCAAGGTCCATAAAGACATGGATGAGTTAGTTTGAGACCTGACCTCAACCTGATAAAACACCTTTGGGATGAAAGGTCAAACATTCCAATAGACACACTCCTAAACATTGTGGACAGACTTCCCAGAAGAGTTGAAGCTTTTATAGCTGCAAAAGGGGGGGGGGGTAAAACAATATTGAATCTTGCGGTCTAAGACAGGGATGCCATTAAGGTTCATGTGCGTATAACTCTACAACTGACTGAGTGCCCACCTTGCTGACAATAGCCTTCTTAATCCCCTTCAGTCTGCATTTCGTCTTCAACACTCCACAGAAATTGCTCTTCTAAAACAAACAAACAATCTACTAATGGCCAAAACCAATGGAAACTATTCTGTACTCCTACTCCTGGACCACTTTGCTGCCTTTGATATAGTCGACCACACCCTCCTCCTCAAAAAACTCCACGCCTTTGGTCTCCATGACTGTACTCTTCGCTGGTTCTCTTTCTACTTATCCAACCGCACCTTTAGTTTTACTTAAAATTCTACTTCCTCCTCTCCTCTTCCTTTCTCTGTTGGGTTCCCCCAAGATTCTGTTCTTGAACCTTTCCTATTTTCAATCTACACCTCCTCCCTGGGTCAGCTTATAGCCTCCCATGGCTTCCAATACCATCTCTACACTGACGACACTCAAATCTATTTCTCTACCCCCTTCACTCTCCTCACTAATTTAATATCAGATATATCAGTCTGGATGTAACACCACTTCCTTAAACTTAATCTATCCAAAACCAAACTTCTCATGTTTCCTCCCCCACGTACCTCTTATCTTAATTTCTCTGTCAAAATCGATGGCACAACTATAAGCTTATCTGCGCATGCCAATGTCCTAGGTGTAATCCTGGACTCTGAACTCTCCTTTAAGCCCCACGTTCACTCTCTGTCCAAATCTTGCTGCCTCAACCTCCGCAACATCTCCAAAATAAGCTCTTAATTCACTCCCCGGTCAACTCTCGGTTTGACTACTGCAACTCCCTCTTCATAGGCTTAAGTCTACATATGTAAATCAAGGTAAATTTGCGCTTCCCCCTAAAAATAATACTGAAAAGAAAATCTGTACTAAACGTGAAAATGAGCATTGGGGGTTGACCAGAAAAAATCCTGCTACCTCCCCCACTCACACAGACTAACAACTGAATGTTTCCAATTCGCCAAAAAGAAACCAAACGTGTTGAGACAGAGAAAACTCTGAGGCCGCGTACACACGACCGGTTTCCTTGGCAGAATTCAGCAAGAAACTCGATGGGAGACGTATTCTGCCGAGGAAACCGGTCGTGTGTACACTTTTCGCCGAAAATTGTTGAGGAACTCGTCGAGCCAAAAAGAGAGCATGTTCTCTATTTCCTCGACGGGCAATGGGAAAATTTGGCTCGACAAGTTTTTTGACAGCCGAACAAGGAACTCGATGGGGAAAACTATGTGTTTCCCCCGTCGAGTTTCTCGGTCGTGTGTACGTGGCCTGACAGGTGCTGCAGTCCTGACAAGATGCTGGAATATTCAGCAATCAAATACATGTAACAGATGGTAAAATATTGCGCAACCCACAACACAGAAATAAGTGATATAACAACCTGTTGAACATAAACAATATTCCTTCTAAAGAAACATAAGCAAACACATTCTACAGTGGTATGAGTGAAGTGCATAAAAACATGAAAGTCCACTGAATGACACTGGAAAGATTTTTTTCTGGGATTAATGGCAGCAGTGCAAAAAAGGGAAAGTCACAAACGAGCATCCATGTACAAAAAATAGGATACATTTGAGCAGATTAGCCCCTTACCAGAAAAGATGGACCTTTGTTTAGGGAGGTCATACGAGCAGAAAGTTAGGGATAAATCGCTGGGATTCTTGCTGGTAGGTCAGGGGAACTCAGCTCAGTCACGTCTGTCCTCTGGTGTTCACGGGTAACAACATATCCTGATCCAACCCGATATTGCAGACACTCACAGCTCTCCCAGGGATGGCGTGATTAGTAGAGATAATTAGAAGAAAAAAGAGGCTTCATGGTGCAATAGATTTAAAAGGATCACCGAGACCTCTTTATTAAAAAGAAGTTGCAGTTGACATCAACGTTTGGCAACAATTTGATTCAAACACAGAGCAGTCTTTTAAAAGCAGGATAAAAAATGTTCCTAAGATATGCAATACTTCCAGCTTCGGCAGATACCGATCAGCTGGTTCGTGGCGACGTCTGATAATAGTGCTCCACCGGACGCTGCGTTTCACCTCATGCAGGCTTTGACTGGGAAAGGAGGCAATACCATAGACGTCACCAACCACTTAATTTATAGAAGTAACAACGGAAGCACAGGATATGAACCCGTGTCCCCAGATAGTACATGAGGACTAAGCCTTTTACACGGGAAAACAGAAGATTACAAGGATTCAACCCAAACCCGTGTATCAGGCTATAAAAATGTATCCCTGCTCACGAAAAAAGCCGCCGCCAAAAGAACCAGAAGCCACAGCAAAATCATGTCGCATAGAGCTTTCTTTTGGTGGTATTTGATCATCTCTGCGGTTTTTATTTTTTGCGCTATAAACAAAAATAGAGCGACTATTTTGAAAAAAATGCAATATTTTTTACATTTTGTGCAAAAACAGTGTAGCGCTGGACAGCATATACCACATAAGTATCTAAAGTAACTGGTGTAAACAGTGTTAATCTATAAATGGTAACAATCAAAATGTGAATACACAAAAGCTATAAGTGCATAGGTTGTTATAACACTGTGCCAATCAATATGGCACTGAGCATAAAGTGCTTATAAATATCAACAGATAAATAAACAGTGTAAAAATAAAGTGACCAATTCAGCATATGAGGTGCAAAACAAATAGGGCCAGATTCAGGTAGAGTTAGGCTGGAGTATCAGTGATACTCCAGCCTAACTGTCACTTTAAGCCGGCGTTTCTGTTACACCAGAAAACAAGAAACGCCGGGTTGGAGTTCCGATGCGATTGGCGTAATTGAATTTCGCCATCGCATCGCAACTTTAATTTAAAAATGGCGCCGGGGGCGTTCCCACTGATTTACGCCGAAAAAATATGTTAATCAGCGGGAATCGGCAATTCACGATCGTATTCGGGCGCAACGCAGTGACTTTCCGACGTTTCCGTAAGCGATACGCGGCGTAAAGATAAAGCAGCCCCCTAGTGGAGTATCCTATGTTAAGTATAGGCGTCGTCATCGCGTCGAAAAACGTCCATGAATGGGGATTTGACGTCATTGACATTCACTGACAGAATTTGGAGCATGCGCACTGGGATGCATTGACAGTCGACGCATGCGCAGTACGTTCGCCGTGGGATCGCGCTTAGTTTAAATAATACACGCCCCGTACCCGCCCAATTTGAATTCCGCCGCCTCATTTTCGATACGCTGCCACAACTTTAGGAGCAAGTGCTTCATGAATAACAGCACTTGCTCCTAAAATTTCGCCAGAGTAACGTAAATGAGAAACGTTACTCCAGAGTAAAGATGCTCCCATCTACCTGAATCTGGCCCATAGAGTCCACAGAAAAAAGCTGGGAGTTATTAGCCCCTTCCAATGTAGGTGATGCAAACAATGAAAGTCCAATTAGGAGATCCACAGGTGAGAAAGGAGGGAGATTTCAGACATCAGTGGCCCAACACCAGTAGAAATAAAGGCTTACCAGAAAGCCTGTGACTATCCCTTTCAGGAGTAGTCTAAACAGGCATAGCAGGAAATTCTGATCCTTTGGGGTGTCAGAAACGAAACCGCATCTCTCCACAGATTAGATGGTAGAATCCACAGCTCCTCATGGGGTTAACCACTGCTTCCAAATGGAACTTGCATAGATGTATGTGAGCGTGTGTTTATCAAACACCATGTGGGAAAAAAGAAAGGGACAATCCCATAGTGTAGGCGTAAAAGACGAGAGGGTTTATTTAAAAACTAAAAAAATTGAAACAGCTTAAAATGCTCTCATTCATAGAGAGTGATACAAAAGTCCTTGCAAGGATAAAAAGCTCCGTATGAATATCAGACCGCCTAAGGCCGTTAGTATATGCGCAATACGAGTGTGTCTGCCCGATGATCGTTTCGTCGTAATGACATCATCAGGGGCACACGTACGCCATTGCACACACGCTATTTATACAGCCCAGAGGAAGAGTATGACAAAACCATTGAGTAGAGGCGGGGATAGAACGGAGCATATGATAGATTAATATAACCACTATATTGTGAATGGAAATCACCATGCCATCTTGTGGTTAAAAAAGCGTATTACCGCTCAAAGAATAATAGGCTGATATTATGAATGGAAATCATTATGCCATCTTGTGGTGAAAAAGGCGTATTGCTGCTCAAAGAAAAGCAATAGGAATAATAGGCTAGTATGACCACTCAATTATAAATGGAAATCATTATGCCATCTTGTGGTGAAAAAGGTGTAATGCCGCTCCAGGAAAAGCAATAAGCCAAAAATTCCCTGAATATGAATATTCCTTGTTATGGAATTAAACTTATTAACCTTAATGATCAATTTCAGCATTGGTGTGAATATTTAATACTCATTGTTGAGCAAAATATAAACATAAAAACATGACAACTATAAGGCTAAAAAATGCATTAAAAATGGGTGTGAATGAACACAAGATGCCACGGAGATTGAATATCCTGCACAGAATGCCATGGAGAATCAATGACGCTAGTGCCACATTGGTAAAGTGCAAATGTAAAAGGAAAAAATTGAAAAAATAAGAGGACGAGCAATAGAACAATCCCCAGGGAATGGGGTTGACTCCATGTGAGTGAGACCCTCAACTGTTGTTGATAAAACAGTTGATGTCCCACTCAACGTTGAGTCCCTCAGGTACATGTCAGCCCAACTTGTGTATCCAATTAGTTTCGGCCCTGGAGATTGTTCTCTTGCTATTACTCCCTCTCTAATGGGGAACATATTTCTCCAAGGCTATGAAGACAGTGCCCTTGGGGTTCTTGTTGTGTTTTAGGTCATAGTGTTTGGACACACTATGTTTGTCAAATCCTGCCAGGATATTAGTGATGTGTTCCCCCCATCTGACCTGCATTTTGCGCGTGGTGCGTCCCACATATTCTAACCCACAAGGGCACCTCAGAAGGTACACTACGCATTTAGTACTACAGGTTATGAAAGTTTTAATTGGGTAGGTTCTACCAGTGCCTGTAGAGGTATAATCAGTGTGTCTTCCCTGAAGGGCATTTATTTTGCAAGCCCTGCATTTTCTGCAGGGGTAGAAGCCCTTAAAGTCACCAAAGAACGTAGGTTGGGACGGGATATCTAACACATTAGGTGCCAATGAGTGTCTGAGGTTTGGGGCACCCCTGAAAAGAACTCTCGGATTAGTGGTTAGGAGTGGGCCCAGAATCCTGTCATTTTTAATAACTGGCCAATGTTTTTTAATAATTCTTTTAATGGCCCAATGTTGGCTTGAGAATGTTGTTATGAAAGCCAGGCCGAAATCTTCCCTAGTAATGGCCTCTGGTGGTTTATCAGCCAGGAGACTACGACGATCTCTCTGACCTACTTCTCTGATGGTAAGATCAAGGTTTGCCCCATCATAGCCTTTAGCTAGAAATCTTGATTTCAGAATCTCTGCTTCTCTATAGAAATCATTCAGGTCCGTACAATTTCGTCTGAGACGCAGAAATTGACCCTTAGGGACTGCTTTCAACCATGAAGGATGATGGCATGAGTCAAGTGGTATGTAACCATTTCTATCCGTGGGTTTAAAGAATGTCGACGTGACAATCCTACCCTCAATGATAGAAATATCTAGATCCAAGAAGTGAATCTTGCTAGAACTTTTCTCATGGGTCAGGACAATACCCCTAGCGTTGGAATTAAGGGTGGAGATGAATGAGTCAACCGAGTCCTCATCGCCATCCCAAATGCATAACACGTCATCAATAAATCTTCTCCAGAAGATGAGATTTGGTGATCTATCAAGGAGTATAGTGTCCTCCTCCCACTTAGACATGAAGAGGTTGGCCATGCTGGGGGCAAACTTTGCCCCCATGGCCACACCCCTAATTTGTCTGTAGTGGGTACCATTATGCCAGAAGTGGTTATGCTCCATAGCAAAATCAAGTAGCTCCATCACAAATCTACAATGTGTGTTAGTTAAAGGAGAATTCTGTGACAAAAAATATTGAACCGCTTTGTGCCCTAGATGGTGGGAGATGGATGTGTACAGTGATGCCACATCTGCTGTGACCAGTATATAGGAGGGTTTCCACTCAATGTTGTCAAGAAGGTTTATGACATGTTTAGTATCTTTTAGAAATGAGGGGGTGCCCATCACCAGTGGTTGCAAGTAAAAATCAATATACTTGCCTATTCTTGAGGTAATAGAGTCAATACCACTGATGATGGGCCTCCCCGGAGGGTTTAACAGGGTTTTGTGTATTTTTGGTAAAATATACATCACCGGTAGCCTCGGTGCTAGAGGGATTAAATGTTCTTTTTCTTTTTGATTGAGGATACCCATATCATAACCCTTCAAAATGAGAGCTTTCAACTCCCGTTTGAAGGGTATAGTAGGGTTCATAGGAAGGATTGCGTAGGTCTCGGAGTCTGATAGAATTCTCGTCATCTCTGCTAGGTAAGAGGTTTTGTCAAGAATGACAATGGCCCCCCCTTATCTGCAGGGCGTACTACAATATCCTTCCTTTCACACAGAGATTCCATTCCTGTTTTTAAATTGGAATGGAGTTGAACGGGTTTAACCCTTAGTTCCTCGAGATCTTTCAGTAGTAGATCTCGAAAGATGTTTAGATTAGGAGCCTGGGTACTCGCTGGATTAAACAGAGAGGCATTAGCCATTCCTGAGTGCATAACCACAGGATTTTCTCTGCTTTGTTGTCTAGCAGGGTTGCTTAGGATGTATCTCTTCATATTAAGTTTACGGGTGAATTTCTGTATGTCAATAAATGTCTGAAACTTGTTCAAATTCCGTGATGGAACAAATTTCAGACCCCTGTTGAAAGTTGTCAACTCATCCGTAGTGAGTTGTTGTGAACTAAGGTTAATTATACCATTATTCACTAGGTCTTCCTCTGTCTGTTTGGGGTGAAGTTTCCTCCCCCCTCTGCACCCTCTCTTGCGTCCCTGTTTCGTTTGTTTCGGTTTCGAGTGGCTGGCCGAAAATCCCAAGCAGAGAGATTTGTCTCATGCTCATTTTGACGTGAGCGGGAAATTCATGACTGTCACCAGTATTCAGAGGCCTTCCCTGAGAATCACTCATTAGGGGCGCAAATCTATTATTAACCACATTAATATGACCATTGGAATTATCATTCCTAGTATGCGGGTGGGCTCCTTGGTTGGAGTAGTCAGTTCTTTCTGAGCGATGTCTCCAGGCCGGGGATTGGTGGCGATTAGGGCAGGGGGGATGGTTTCTACCATTTCCTCTGCTCCTGGTGTTAGGGTAATGTTGAGGACCCCTTCTACCAGAACCAGGGGTTTGCGGGGATTGGTAAACATATTGTGTCACATGTTGATTAGAGTGATCCCCAGGTTCAGGTCCCCTTTGGTCAGTAGCAGCTGGTTGTGATCCTGCTGCATTTCCATTTGATGAAAGGGGAGCGGTAGTGACCTGCCATTTAAAGACCACTTTATCTTTGTAGTCCTTCAAATCCCTATTATATTTTTTCTTTTTCTTTATTTTTTGTTCCATTTCCTCCTTAATCAGAATGGCTTTTAGCACATCCGATTCATGTGAGTAATCAGGATCCGATTTGTAAGGGGTAAGTTTGTTTTTGATGATATCAATCTCACAATCAAGCATGGCGAGTTTCCTTTTTTTCTTTGCTATGAGAAATTGTAAAAAATTAACCCCTGCCTCATTGAAGTAGAGTCTATCATTCTCCCACAATTCTCCCACAAGGCCACGAATCAACCTGCTAGGCTGGGGGCAAACTTGGCCCCCATCACCACTCCGGTACTCTGCAAATAAAACTGCCCAATGATAATAAAAGTAGTTGTGCTCCATCGCGAAACTCAACAGCTTCATTACAAATTTAAGGGTGGGAGTTTTGATTAAGAGTTCCTTACGTAGAAAAAATTCCGCCGCCTGGTATCCCAGGTTATGGGGAATAATGGTATACAGGGAGGAGACGTCCGCTGTTACCAAGTACGTCATCCTCCACTGTAGGGGATGAAATCTCTCTAATCACTTGCATGGAATCCTTCAAAAAAAGCTGGAGTTTTGGACACTGCTGGTTGTAGAAAAACGTCTACAAATTTGCCTACTCTGGTGGTGAGGGAATTGATCCCGTTCACTATTGGACGACCGGGGGGTTGGGTGGGATTTTTGTGTATTTTGGGAATGTAGTAGATTATGGGAGTTCGCGGAACCAAAGGTACCAAAAAATCCAATTCCTTATCGTTGATGATTCTCTTTCTCTGCCAGTCCTTGACAATGCATTTTAGAAGTTTCTGATATTTCTCAACAGGATCATTTTTTAGGATGGTGTATGTATTCCTATCTGACAGTAACAATTCCATTTCCTTTACATAGTCGTTCTTCTTCAAAATCACAATCCGCCCCTTATCCGCAGGTCTAATCACCAAATCCTTCCTTTCACACAATGCCGCTATGCCCTCCTCATTAGTCTTTGGTCTTTCTTTCTTAAAAGTGACCTGAGATAATTCCTGAAGGACCAAGTCCTTAAATACTGTAATACCTGCAGCAGGTTTACCTGGATTAAATAAGGAAGCATTCCTGAGACCAGTTGCACCTAGTTTTGTCGGTGCACTCTGGGTGCACTCCGTTTTATGCTCAGTTTCCTCGTAAATCTTTGTATGTCTAAAAACAATATGTAATATGTAATAATCCTTTATTAGCAGTATGTATATTAAGTGCATATTTGCTCATTAAATTGGGATGATAGGATCTCATGTCTGTGGGTTAGAGTGCAATATATATATATATTAACTGTTAAGCCCCGTACACACGGTCGGACCTTTGTCCGACCAAAATCACATCAGAATTCCGACGGAATTCCATTGGAGTATAAGAGAACATGTTCTCTATCTAAACTCTGATGGAATTCATCGGAATTTCCAATGGAAATAATCTGATGGGGCATACACACGTTCGGAATTTCCTATGGAAAAAGTCAGTCAGACTTTTTCCATTGGAAATTCTGATTGTGTGTATGTGTAACAGGCGCTGCCTGTTCCCTGTTAACAGGCGCTCTGCGTGCTTGTTACTTCCCATAGTGGGCGCATTCAGTGCCGTAATGCACTCCATGCTGAAACGCATACGGCGCTCGCGCGATGACGTCATTGCCCGGCGACGTGATGTGTTCCAGCGCGGAACGCAGAAGTGTGCCACACACTGCGCTTTGTTTGAATTCAGTGCGATGCACTGCACCTGATCTCCTGCCTATAGAGGCATTCAAATGAGATACATTCCTCGTTCTATTATTGTCGGCCGTAGCCGGCTAGGCTACCAGCCTTTCCTGGGCCTGGAGGCATCCACTATTATGGCTACAGAAGAACTACAGGTACCATCAATCCCAGGCTGGAAACCTTCCTCACCTGCATCTATGCTGCACTCCCTAAAGAGATCTTCTTACAGGACCCTACACCACGGAATCCATTGTTGTCTACAATGAAGCAATTGTGTCACTTGTAGTTCTACTGAAAGATCTGCTGTATACTTTCCACCTAGAACAATTGCTGTTATTTATCGTGTCTTGTGGCTATCAACATACTATTTGGGATAGACTGTTGTGCCTATGGCGATTGCTAAAGGAATACCTTAAGGGGACATTTACTCTTAAATTACCTCAGCTATATTTGCCTTTCAAATGCAACTATTATTACCTGAGCTATAATTGTCACTCTTATGCAATTATTAGTTGTCGCAACAACTCCTATTTCCTATGTGTACTCTCAAAGTACCTGAGTTATATTGCCTCCTAGACAAAATTATTAGTTGTTGCTACAACTCCTATTTACTACTATGCGTACTCTCAAAGTACCTGAGTTATATTGCCTCCCAGATGCAATTATTTGTTGTCGCCACAATGCCTATTTACTACGTGCTGACATAAGTGCTACTTGTATATGGGCCTGTGCCCTAAAGTTGTGGAACATGTTCGCCTAAACTACTATGCTAAGGGTTGACGTATTCTATACCTTCTCCCTCAGTCACCTAATGCACGACGCTATGTAATACTCATAATCACTAGCGTACAGTTGTGCATTGCAATCTTATTGTAATGTGTCCACCCTTAGTAGTTCAACGCCTTTCTTTATGTGACAGAAACATGATGTAGAGATCCCCCAAATTCCTGTTTGCGAGGAGTGATGCTTGGGGCCAATACTGAGTTGTCACATAGAGAAGCACATTGAAATCCTTGCATCCGCAGTTGTGGTTCACTCCTGTGTCCCTAGAGCCATTACAGTATGGGTCATAAGGGGCATATTCACCATAGCACAGTCGAAGCTCCTAGACAGAGGCAGATATGCCTGAGTAGAAGTGCTCCTGCGGGTGCTTGTCTTGCCGGGGATAGGCTAACGTCTATGCGCATGCACAAAAGTATGAACTCGCACAGGCGAATGCATATGCATATGTGCACATGTTAGCTATTAATGCTGGCACCAAATGGCATTGCCTTAAAGACTTTGTTATATCTTCCATCTGCCTAAAATGCTGTTGTCAACCTCTGCCTGCATATTGACCATTTTCTGCCTGCTGTTTATGCTCATATCTGATCCTCTGTTGCTAACCTGTCTTTTCTGACCATGTATCCAGCTAACCATCTGTCCTGTTCTGCATAGTGCCTGGTGAAAGTGGTCCTCCATCTGCTGTGTGCTTGTATCTGCCCCTTGAGCCAAGACTGTATGAGAGGTCTCTTTCTACACGTCAGGCTCTGCCACAAGGTATGGGACATACACTTAGAATATATAATAGGTGCAGGAACTAACCCCCCCCCCCCAAACTGCATGAAATGATATATGTGGCTACATTGCAGTGGAAAGATCTTAAAGGAACATTAAATACCAGGAGTGTGTTATTCACAGTGTGAAGGATTCAGGAGTGCACCATGTGCAGAGTGCAGGGTGCAGGTGTGTGCTACACACAGAGTGCAGGATTCAGGAGTGCACTATTCACAGAGTACAGGGTTCAGGAGTATTCTAAGTACAGAATTCAGGGATCATGAGTATGTTACATAGGATTGCAGGGTTTAAGAGTCTGTTACATAAAGGGTTCAGGATTCATAGGTGTATAGTGTACAGCGTACAGAGTTTAGGGATGTGCTATACAAAGAGTGAAGCATTCAGAGGTGCGCTGTACAAAGAGTGCAGAGTTCAGGGGTGTGCTACACAAATAATGTAGAGTTCAGGAGTGCTTTAAACACAGAGTGAAGAGCTCAGGCATGTGCTACCCAAACAGTACAGAGCTCAGACATGTGCTACACAAAGAGTGCAGAGCATAATCATGTGCTACCCAAAGAGTGCTAAGCTCAGACGTGTAATACACAAAAAGTGCAGAGTTCAGTATTGCAATACACACAGTGCAGGGTTCAGAGTGTGCTACAGTAAGGCCTCGTACACACGATCAAATCTGTCTGCTGGAAACCCAGGCTTTGGCCAATTATGGCTCTCCTTTTTTTGCCTGCTGTGATTGGCCAAGCATGCAGGGTCATAGTGCATGTTTGGCCAATCATCAGGGCGCAATGCCGCAGTGAATTATGGGCCATTTTGTTTCACTCAAATTTGCCATGAACGATCGTTTTTGTTTGAAATTCGTCGAACGATCGAACGGACGATGTTCGAGTCGAACATACGTTTGTTTCGAACGCAAAGCTCATCCCTAGTGCTTAGTAGTTCGCTAAGACTATGTATACCTGCAACCCTTCAAACTGTTAATGATTCCTGTGTATTCTCTTTTGTATGACTTGCAAAAATGTATAAATAAACAATAAAAAAAAAAAAAAAATTGTCGGTCCCAAGGCAACTCTTTTTTCTGTATATGTATATAGGGATGGAGGTGCATCACTGGTGACTGCAGACCATTTATTTTTATTTTTGTTTCTATACTTGATAGAGAGCCCACCTCCTACTGGAGAGGCACATGTCCACAACCGGGGGGAGAATTAACTCCTCAAGCCGCTAGTAATAATTTGCATTATGTTGATACATTTGATTTCATTGTCAGGAGCTCTTCTGGGGTCCCACGGTGGCTTTCTCGGCTTCTCGCCTGCAATAGCTAACCCCCTCGGAAAGCTCTCTCCCGAGGGGGTTACCTTGCGGGCGCACTCCCGTCTCATACACTCTGCATCCATAGACAGAGACTGTATGTCTCGGTCCGGCCCCATCAGCCGCATCATTGGATTTGATTGACAGCAGCGGGAGCCAATGGCTGCGCTGCTATCAATCTATCCAATCAACGCAGAGACTCTATGGAGAAGAGGATGCCAGGGATGAGCCGAGCAGGTGAATGAGCTTAGGTAAGTATAACGGAGGGCCCGTCACTGCAAGGTGTTTTCTATGCATTAAGATGAAGAAAAAAAAAACTTTACAACCACTTTAAACTATGTAGAGGGTTCTTAATGCCACGTACACACGATCAGTTCATCAGATAAAAATGGACTAATGGATTTTTTTATCCGATATCCAATGAAGCTGATTTTCATCAGTCTTGCCTACACACCATCAGTTAAAAATCCGATCATGTACAACGCGGTGACGTAAAACACAATGACGTGCAGAGAAAAATTAAGTTCAATGCTTCTGAGCATGCGTCGACTTGATTCTGAGCATTCATGGATTTTTGACCGATGGATTTCCCCACAGACGATCGTTTTTTTCTATCAGTTTTTTAACCATCAGAACATTTTAAAACAGGTTCTATTTTTTTTCACTGATGGGAAAAAAACGATGGGGCCCACACAGGATCAGGTCATCCGATGAAAACGGTCCATTTTCATCAGACGAACCGATCGTGTGTACAGGGCAATGCTGTAAGAGCAGCAAGGATGTGGAATTCCCTTCCACAGGTGGTGGTCTCAGCGGGGGGCATTGATGGTTTCAAGAAACTATTAGATAAGCACCTGAATGACCACAACATACAGGGATATACAGTGTAATACTGACACAATGACACACATAGGTTGGACTTGTGTCTTTTTTTAACCTCACCTACTATGTAACCTACTATGTAACTAATAACAGAACACTAACTTAATCCCTAATGTAAGCTCTAACCTTAAATTGTAACTATGGGCAAAAAAAAAAAAAAATGACTGAATATCCACTTAAGACCCGGACCAATATGCAGGCTAAAGACCCAAGGTGTTTTTACAATTTGTCAGTGCGCTGCTTTAACTAGTAATTGCGCGGTCATGCAATGTTCTACCGAAACGAAATTTGCGTCCTTTTCTTCCCACAAATAGAGCTTTCTTTTGATGGTATTTTATTGCCTCTGCGATTTTTATTTTTTGCGATATAAACGGAAAAAGACCGAAAATTTTGAAAAAAAAAGATTTTTCTTATAACAACAAGTAAAAAATATCGAATAAACTAAATTTTAGTCAAACATTTAGGCCAAAATGTATTCAGCCACATGTCTTTAGTAAAAAAAATCGCAATAAGCGTATATTTATTGGTTTTCGCAAAAGTTATAGCGTCTACAAACTAGGGTACATTTTCTGGAATTTACACAGCTTTTATTTTATGACTGCCCATCTCATTTCTTGAGGTGCTAAAATGGCAGGGCAGTACAAAACCCCCCCAAATGACCCCATTTTGGAAAGTAGACACCCCAAGGAAACTGCTGAGAGACATGCCATAGAGACTTTGTCACTAAATGATATATTTCTCACACATGCCATGGGCATATGTGGAATTGCACCCCAAAATACATTCTGCTGCTTCTCATGAGTATGGGGATACCACATGTTTGGGACTTTTTGGGAGCCTAGCCGCGTACGGGACCCCAAAAACCAAGCACCGCCTTCAGCATTTCTAAGGGCGCAAATTTTTGATTTCACTCCTCACTACCTATCACAGTTTCGAAGGCCATAAAATGCCAAGATGGCACACAACCCCCCCAAATGACCCCATTTTGGAAAGAAGACACCCCAAGCTATTTGCTGAGAGGCATGTTGAGTCCATGGAATATTTTTTTTTTTGGTCCCAAGTCATTGAATAATGACCAAAAAAAAAAATTACAAAACTTTGTCACTAAATGATATATTTCTCACACATGCCATGGGCATATGTGGAATTGCACCCCAAAATACATTCTGCTGCTTCTCCTGAGTACGGGGATACCACATGTGTGGGACTTTTTGGGAGCCTAGCCGCGTACGGGGCCCCGAAAACCAATCACCGCCTCAGGCTTTCTAAGGGCATACATTTTTGATTTCACTCCTCACTACCTATCACAGTTTTGAAGGCCATAAAATGCCAAGATGGCACACAACCCCCCCAAATGACCCCATTTTGGAAAGAAGACACCCCAAGCTATTTGCTGAGAGGCATGTTGAGTCCATGGAATATTTTTTTTTTTGGTCCCAAGTCATTGAATAATGACCAAAAAAAAAAAATTACAAAACTTTGTCACTAAATGATATATTTCTCACACATGCCATGGGCATATGTGGAATTGCACCCCAAAATACATTCTGCTGCTTCTCCTGAGTACAGGGATACCACATGTGTGGGACTTTTTGGGAGCCTAGCCGCGTACGGGGCCCCGAAATCCAAGCACTGCCTTCAAGATTTGTGTGAGTGAAATCAAAAATTTATGTCCTTAGAAATCTAAAGGCGGTGATTGGTTTTCGGGGTCTCATACGCGGCTAGGCTCCCAAAAAGTCCCACACATGTGGTATCCCCGTACTCAGGAGAAGCAGCAGAATGTATTTTGGGGTGCAATTCCACATATAACCATGGCATGTGTGAGAAATATATCATTTAGTGACAATGTTTTGTACATTTTTATTTTTTATTTTTTTTTTTGGTCATTATTCAATCACTTGGGGCAAAAAAAAAAATATTCCATGGACTCAATATGCCTCTCAACAAATAGCTTGGGGTGTCTACTTTCCAAAATGGGGTCATTTGGGGGGGTTTTGTGCCATTTTGGCATTTTATGGCCTTCGAAACTGTGATAGGTAGTGCGGAGTGAAATCAAAAATTTGCGTCCTTAGAAATGCTGAAGCCGGTGCTTGGTTTTCGGGGTCCCGTACGCGGCTAGGCTCCCAAAAAGTCCCAAACATGTGGTATCCCCGTACTCAGGAGAAGCAGCAGAATGTATTTTAGGGTGCAACTCCACATATAACCATGGCATGTGTGAGCAATATATCATTTAGTGACAAATTTTTGATTTTTGATTTATTTTTTTGTCATTATTCAATCACTTTGGACAAAAAAAAAAAATCTATGGACTCAACATGCCTCTCAGTAGTTTCCTTGGGGTGTCTACTTTCCAAAATGGGGTCATTTGTTTTTTTTTTGTGCTATTTTGACATTTTATGGCCTTCGAATCTGTGATAGGTAGTGAGGAGTGAATTTATATATGCCGAAGCATGGGGGCATCCTCCCGCAAAAAAGTTATGCCGCGTACACACGGTCGGACTTTTCTATGCCGCGTACACACGGTCGGACTTTTCTATGCCGTGTACACATGGTCAGACTTTTCCACGGGTAAGGCCTCCGTAGGTGGGTCAACCGTATGTACGCGGCATTAGGAGCAAAATCGCTCCTCCGCCCCTAATGCCCCCATGCTTCGGCATATATGCTCTTTTTTGGACTGTGGTGGTGAAATCACCTCCTACAGCGTTGGAGTCGCAGCTTTATATATATCGTGGGAGCAAACGCTGTTGCTGTCACGCTAAATAAATCCGCGCTGCAACTGAATGGCGTACCTGCTAAGCAAATGTAACAAACAAAGTAACATTACAGTATAACAGTAAGATCATACCATACCTGCAAAGCAAATACCAATAAAAAAAACATAGTAAAAAATAAAACATTTTTCAACAGCTGAATGGCGTACCTAAAAACAGTAAAGTAAATTACTTACCTGAAAAGCAAGCATGAAAAAACATAACAATAAAACTTTGCAGAATAAAATAGAGTAAAAAAGAGCAGAACAATAGAGAGAGAATAGAGAGGGAGAGAACAATAAAAACGACAACTATTTTTGTTTTTTTTATTTTATATTTTTTTTGTGTTTTTTTACTTTTTTACACTTTTTTTTGTAACTGTAACTGTTCAACTTTTCGGTTCCAGGTTTGGGTCTCTCAAAATGCGATGGCATCTTGGGAGACCCTGTGTACGTGTGCCTAGCCTGTGATATGTTTTGCCCTACGCTAATACTTCACTAGTGTGTGGAAGCGTTCAAAACATTTGCCAATACAAAGACCAGGATCGGCAGGACATCGGGGACAAAAATAACGGGTGTCACACCTAAATCCGCGCTTGCTACAGACACGACATCTTCTTTGGGGGGCTCGTTGGGTAGGGGTACTCTCGAGGGCATATATAAAATGCCTCTCATGCAGTCGGCTTACTGCATTTGGTAGGAGATGGTGAGGTACAGAACCGCCTGGATACAGGAGTCCGTTGATGATATCCTTCTGGAATTGGAGGAAGGATACATTCTGTCCTGAAGTTTTGTATAAGACAAAAGCATTCAGCAAAGTCAATTGGAATAAATGTAGAGACACTTTTTTGTACCAGCGTCTCGATTTACGGGCAATATGATACGGCGCCATCAACTGGTCGTTGAGGTCCACCCCTCCCATATTTTGGTTATATTCGTGGACACAGAGGGGTTTCTCCACAACACCAGTCGCCGTACGAATTTGTACTGTCGTGTCTGCGTGAAGGGTGGTAAGAAGGAAAACATTCTTATTGTCCCGCCACTTCACAGCGAGCAAATTATTACATCTGCAGCAGGCTCTCGCCCCCAGCTTTATACGGGCATCTACAAGCCGCTGGGGAAAGCCCCGGCGATTAGGTCGCACAGTGCCACATGCTCCAATCTGATGATCAAACAAGTGACTAAAAAGTGGCACGCTGCTGTAATAATTGTCCACATACAAGTGGTACCCCTTTCCGAATAAGGGTGACACCAAGTCCCAGACAATCTTGCCAGCGCTCCCCATGTAATCTGGGCATCCTTCCGGCTCTACGTGACTATCTTTGCCCTCATAAATCCTAAAGCTCCATGTGTAGCCTGTTGCCCTGTCACAGAGCTTATAGAGCTTGACCCCGTATCTGGCACGCTTGCTGGGAAGGAACTGCTTGAAAGACAAGAGGCCAGCAAATTTAACCAGGGACTCGTCAACGCAGACAACTTGCTGGGGATTAAACAAGGCTGCATAACGTTCGTTGAAATGGTTTATGAGGGGCCGAATTTTGTAGAGCCGGTCAAATTCAGGGTCTCCACGTGGACGACAGAGTGCATTGTCGCTGAAATGCAGGAACCGCAGGATCGCCTCGTATCGTTTCCTGGCCATGTGAACAGAGAATATGGGCATTTGGTCAATTGGCTCTGTGGACCAATACATGCGCAATTGAGGAAATGTATGTATGCCCATATTGAGGGTAAGGCCCAGAAAGGACTTAAATTCGGAAACCGTAAGAGGTCTCCATTCTTTGGCAAGGAGGGTCTGGGGATTAGCAGCGATGTAGGTACCAGCATATAAATTAGTCTGGTCCACAATAGATCTATAGAGATCTTCTGTGAAATACAGCGAATAAAAATCAAGTGGCATAAAATTCGCTGTATCCACCTGAATTCCGGGTTTGCCAGTGAATGGGGGAAGTACGGGTGCTGCAGAAGTGGTGGGGACCCAATCAGGATAGGCGAATTCTGCAGGAAGGGCACTATGGGCACGACGGGCCTGTCTTTGTTTTCTTCTTGGTGGCAGCGGGTCACTACTTGTGCTTGCCACCTCGCCAGCTTGAACTGCACTTATGGGACTCGCCACGTCACCACGTGATACTGCAGTGCTGGATGAACGACCAGGGTGTACTAGGCCGCTGGTGCTTGCCAATCCACCAAAAGGAATAGCGGCGCTAGTACTCGCTCTCTGCTCCATACAAGGGTCCTGCGGTTCTTGCTCCTCAACAACCTTAGAACGGGGTCGGGTGCGCCTGGCCTTAGCAGGGACCACTACTCCGTCGTCCGAGCTATCTGACATGGAGCCGCTGTCGTAAACAGGATCATATTCTGAGCCCGAATCTGTCAGATGCGTGACCTCCTCATCATCATCTGACGACATGCACATGAACCTAACAGCCTCTTCACCACTGTACATCCGCTTTGCCATTTTGGGCTCTAAATTTAGTTGTAGACTGGTGATGATTCACGGGTAAAAAAAGCACCTGGCTATAGAAAGGCAAATGTAGAAAACGCTTCAAAAAAACTGTTAGCGATCGCAGGGATCAGGCCTGTCTCTGCGAACGCTGCAGTTGTGTGTGATGTGTTTTTGAAGTGACAGTGATCGATCGATACTGCACTTGGGTGGGTTGGGCTGGGCAGAGGGGCAAAACGCAAGTGCTAGCGGGTATCTGGACTGATTCCGCTAACAATGCGTTTTTGGGTACCCTAAACTGCTGGGTACGCTAGTATAGATCTGATCAGATCAGGTATAGATCTGTTCAGATACTATACCACTAAGGGGGGTGTATGCTTTGCGAGTGGGTGTAAGCGTTACTGGCACTAACCGAACACTGCCTGGGGCGATGCACACCCTAACTGGCGCTAAAATTTAATTTAAATCACCCGCCGGGCGATCAGGGGGTTAAACCTTTATTGGGTAATATACGGCGGGTGCGCTGATGCTATAAACAGCAAACTAACTAACCAGCGTCAACCGTAACACTTATACGGTGATCACTGGTGAAAGGGTTAACTAAGGGGCAATCAGGGGGTTAAAACCTTTGTATGGTAATATATGGGGGTACCTAACGCTTTCTAAAAACCTAAATAACTAACTGGCTAACCTGCGTCACCAGTGACACTTATATGGTGATCACTGGTGAAAGGGTTAACTCTAGGGGCAATCAGGGGTTAAAAACTTTATTTATGGGGGTACCTAGCGCTATATAAACCTGGCGGCGAACCTCAAAAAAAACTAACTGCCTAGCGGCAACAGTGACACTAATACAGCGATCACAATATCGATCGCTTAGTGACACTGGCAATAGGGGGTGAAAGGGTTAACTAGGGCAGTGATCAAGGGGTTAAACCTTTATTAGGGGGGGGGTAGGGGGCTACCCTAGACCTAAATGGGGCTAAGACTAACTGCCCTGACACTTTTTACTGCAACACTGACACTAAATGCAGTTATCAGAAATAAATGATAACTGTATTCAGTGACACAATGTTACAGTGGACTGGGGGGGGGCGATCGGCGGTGACAGGAAGGGGTTAAGTGTGCCTATGTGTACCTGTGTCAGTGTGATGCTTGGTGCAACTTACTGTGTGATGTGTTCTCTCCTCAGCGTCGGACGAAAAGACCGACACGAGGAGGAACACAGCACTTCCCTCTTCCTGTGTTTACACTTAGCACAGGAAGAGGCTGGCGGGCGCGCGCATTGGCTGGGAGCGATCGCGAGGGGGTGGCTGAAAACGAGTAGCCGCCCCCTCATCCCGGATCGCTCCCGGAGCTAAAGGAACCGCCGCATGTACGGGGGGGGGGTCCGATCGGACCCCCGAACCCCCTCAAGGCACCAACGTATATATACGTTGATGTGCCTGTCGGTGCCATTCTGCCGACGTAAATGTACATGCGGCGGTCCTTAACTGGATATGCTGTAGTTTGTCACTATGTCACTAGCATTAAAGGGATTGTAAAGGTTTGTTTTTTATTTTCTAAATTTTTTTTTCTTTGTCTGATGTCTAATCTCTCTTCTTGTTCCACCTCAGTAAGCTGTTCTGGCTGACTAACCCCCAGCCAGAACAGCTTGGATGATGGGGGCAAGCATACTGAGGAGAAAGAGGAAGTGAGAAATTCAGACACAAAAAACATTTAGGGCCAGATTCAGGAACAGTTAGGCTGGCGGATCCAGTGATCCGCCAGCCTAACTGTGACTTTAAGCCGGCGTTTCTGTTTTCTGTAACCAGAAAACAAGAAACGCCGGGTTGAAGCTCCGATGCGAGCAGCGTAACTGAGTTTCGCCATCGCATCGTTACTTCAACTTAAAAATGGCGCCGGGGGCGTTCCCGCCGATTTCCGCTCAAAAAATATGTTAATGAGCGGAAATCGGCAATTCACGATCGCATTCCGGCGCGACGCAGTGACGTTACGACGTTTCCGGACGGGATACGCGGCGCATAGTTATACCTACATGGGGTTGGAATATCCTATGTTAGGTATAGGCGTCGTCATCGCGTCGGAAAAAAAATAAAAAACGTCGCTTGCGTAAAACGTTCATGAATGGGAATGTGACGTCATTGACGTTCATTCACAGAATTTGGAGCATGCGCACGGGGATGTTTTGACACTCGACGCATGCGCAGTACGTTTGCGGCGGGAACGCGCTTCGTTTTAATACTACACGCCCCGTACCCGCCCAATTTGAATTCCGCCGGCTCATTTGCGATGCGCTGCCGCAACTTTAGGAGCAAGTGCTTCGTGAATGACAGCACTTGCTCCTAAAATTTCTGCAGCGTAACGCAAATGAGAAGCGTTACTCTGGAGCAAAGATGCTCCCATCTACCTGAATCTGGCCCTATGAAGGGAAATCGAAGGAAACGGTTAGTGAACAAACAATGCACTAGCTTAAAGGAATAATTTTTAGAAAATAAAAAACAAACCTTTACAACCCCTTTAATACAGCAGTTTGTACAGTATTTCCCCTAAAATGTTAATTACCAATTGATCCTACCAGTAGATTTGTTATTACTCCACTTGATGTAATAGATTTACAACACGTTTCCTTTTCTGCAGTGAAATCGCACAACCATGTTGTCACTCTGTAGTTTTAGATAATATTAAAAGACAAACAAATTAAATCCAAACTTCAGGTAACACATATTTAGCACTTACAGCAATAGTTTTTCTCTTTTAGAAGTTTTAAAAGAGAAGTATGTTTTTTTTGTTTTTAGAAATCATACTTACCTAGGTGGATGCGGCATAAGTCCTGTGCTGCATCTGTCCCCCACCGGCTCAAAGACCACTCAGTTCTCAGTGCTCTGTGAGCAGAGAGCTGGTGACTGTCAGTCACTGTTGTCTGTTCCGCCCTCCCAAGTTTACTGGAGCATTGGGCTTTAGATGGGGTGGGAGTGGCTGGCTCAGGCTCTCAGCAGCATAATGAGAGGCAGAGTCAGGTGTCCCTCCAGGCTCCTGAGTGGATCCTAACCACATGGTTATGATCTTTCCCCAGCCTGGACCAGCTCTGTGAGGTCAGCCCAGCTAAAAATGGGTCACTTTGGTTGCAGAACGGACTGTATCCTGTGATCCACAGGAGAAGTACAGCCAAACAAGCTTTGTCTGTACTTATCCTTTAAGCTGACTGGTGTAAGAAAATTCTCAGTGTAATATAATATTTTTTCCAACCCTTTTTTTAGACACCTTGGACTGTTATGGGAAGTGGAAAAAAATCACAGATCTACTGGTACTACAATAGGTAATAAAACAGGGGGTACTCAGGAAAAGAAAAACTGCTATATAGTTTTAGTGATAGACTGTGCTATCCCAACTCTGTGCCAACAGCATTCATTGTATTGGTAAACGTAGGGTAATAAAAGGGTAATAATTGCTTTAAATGGCATAAGCATCATTCCAGTCTCAGTAGTATGTACCACAAGTCAGCGTATGGCTTTTCATCAGTGACAGGTGTGTCACTTTATAGCACATGTCATGAAACATTGCAGAATGCTTATGTTTAGAGTCGGTTCACACTGGGGCGACACGACTTCCAGAGCGACTTTCAGAGGCGACTCAGACACAACTTAAGCATGAACCACAGGGCGATCTGGGGCGATTTACAACACGACTTCCAGGACAGGAGACATTCCAGTGGCCAATAAAACAACAATCAGCTCTGGGAGAGGGAGGGGGAGGGAGAGGTTTGCCTGTGAGAAATGTATGTTATCTAATCTGGAAAGTAGCTGGTGATCAGACTTGAGGCGACAAGTC
The DNA here is from genome assembly GCA_029574335.1 of Rana kukunoris. Classification (NCBI taxonomy): domain Eukaryota; kingdom Metazoa; phylum Chordata; class Amphibia; order Anura; family Ranidae; genus Rana; species Rana kukunoris. The sequence goes on from CM056049.1 coordinate 163,412,148, forward strand.
AGATTGAAGTCGTACAGGAACCTTTTCTGAAGTCGAAGCGACATGAGTAGTGTGTATTAACACCGCTCCCATTCACTAACATTGTTTTTCTCTACAGCGCGACTTGGGACGACTTGAGGCGACCTCAAGTCGGATCCCAAGTTGCCCCAGTGTGAACCGACTCTTAGCCCTGGTTCACACTGGGCTGCGGGAGTGAAATTGCGCGATTTCAGCTGATTTTGCGCGATTTCACTCCCTCTGGCAGTCCCGACTTCGTCGCGATTTAGGAGACATCATTGCAGGTTTCTGCACAGATGTCAATGTAAATCGCGTCCTAAAATCGCAAAAAGTAGTACAGGAACTACTTTTTGAAATCGGTGCAGCGCCGCAGATGCGGCGTCGCACCGATTAGGATGGTGTCATTGCCGCCAATTGCCGCCGATTTGAGATGCGATTTCACATGTGAAATCGCATCTCAAATCGAACTAAATCGTACCCAGTGTGAACCTGGGCTCAATGTCAGACACAATCAGTTTAATTTTGACACAACATATTGACAGTTTTTTTTTTTTGTTTAAGATAGTGTTACTGTTTGGTAGAAGCAATCATTTATTTTAAGAAAATGCATTCAGTAATAATAAATACAATGCATGCACACATTTTATTAGCATGAGTTATATAGTATTTAGCTCTTGTGTATTTAATTTGCCTGATTCCACTAATCAATTTTTCAGGGATAAAATTTAATTTGCCTTTGATTCTCCTGATTTGATTTTGTGATTAAATTCACAGCAGGAAAATTCACAGGGAATCAAAATGGTTTCCCTACACAAATTTCAGGGGTTTGGAATTTTGAGTTATTGAATATATAATTGAATATATATTGAAATATATTGAGTTCAGAATTCTTTGCAGATACAAATCTAATATAGAGGCTGGGCAAAATAATTAATTAAAGATAGTTATTCTATCATCCTGTATGTATATCTTGGACAGAGAGAGAGAGAGAGAGAGAGAGAGAGAGAGAGAGAGAGAGAGAGAGAGAGAACAGCCTTTAACTACCCAGTAACTGTCTTTATTTAATTTTTTAAGAGAAAAACAGCACAAGGTTTAATATATAAGAAAATAAATCACTGCTCCAGGTGAGACCTGTAGACGATCAAGGATAATTAGATTACCAAGGTGCTGGCGATGCAAATGGCAATGATGATGAAGAAAAGAGGGAAGGACGGCCGCACTCCAAGGATTTTCAAACGAAAAAAGTTGTCTTTATTGTAAATCCAAAAACATGTACAGTCACAGCAATCACAGAAAACAGGACAGCCGACGCGTTTCGCACTCGATCAGTGCTTAGTCATGGCTGAGGTTTAATATATATTTAAAGAAACAATATCCCAAAGCTACATAAAAAAACAAACAACAAAAACATACTCATTGAATAAAATAAATAAATAAATAACAACTTGGACAGCAAAATCAAAGTTATTGTAAATGATCAACTTGTAAAACAACAACTATGCAGTTTAAAATAAAAACAAAAGGCAAAACATTTTTGTATAGATCTAAAAAAATAAAAAAAATACCCTTTTGTCCCTTTGTTTTATAAGTGATCACATTTCTTCTGTTCTCAGATGCATAACAGAGCTGGGGGAGGAGAAACAGCAGCCCACTGAGCATCCCATTGAATGGTTGTGCAGTTGGGAAGTGTCAGGAGTTCCCAGCATAGCTAGAAAACTGGCCATGCTGTGCTATCCTGATTATTGTGGTCAGTTTTCAATAGTAAATCAGAGGGACTGGCAGGAACACCAGGTATGTCATGTAAATGAAGCAATACAAAGAGAACATACAAGTACATGGTACAGCAGGCACATATCAGTAATATGAAGTGTTGGGGTAACAAATGCTTTCAGAGCTTCCGCAAAATTGATAAGTTTACCATAAAATCAATCAACAGTTCCACTAATATCCAGGGAGAAGGTGTAAGGAAAGGTCTTCTTTTGTGCACAGGCTAAAACATGTCCCTTTTCATTAACCAGTAAAAAAGCAACACCGACGTTTAGAGTTTCCAGCTCTATTCTTTGTATTTATGTTCCTTTTCATGCTCGTAAGAATTTTGCACTGGCTAATAAATATGCTCTTGCGCAAACTCCCACGCATACACGAACCATCCAGCATTCTCATGCACGAATGCGCACACATGCAACTGACATGGATATTGTAGCGCCAAAAAGGCTATTTAAACTCAGCCAATGTTTAGGATCAATGCTGATTTGTCTTTCAATAGGCTAAAAACCGTGCTAATGTATCAGCAAAATAAAACCAAAAAAAAAAGTTTAAAGTGAGATACACAGCAAATAGATAAAATAAGAGAAGTTGTGCTAGAATAGTCCCAATTGATGGAAAATTATCCTTTATTGAATATTATGACAATATATTGAAAGTAGTAGGGTCAATCCTTTTCCCAATGGCACCACTTGCTTGCCAGCTAGCAAGCAAAATAGGCATATGGCTATAGCCCAGTCAAGGCCTTTACTTGCACGAAAGATCTTATGCCGCGTACACACGATCACTTTTTGTGATGTAAAAAACGTTGTTTTATCCCATGAAACAAAACAACGTTTTTCAAACTTCATTTTAAAAAACAATGTTGCATACACACCATCGTTTTCTGAAAATGCTCTTGCAAAGCGTGGTTACGTAAGACACTTTCGACGGCAGTCTTTTCCATTGAAGCTCCCGTCTCATAACTTGCTTCTGAGCATGCGCGGGTTTAAAAATGTCATTTTAAACGTCGTTTTGCCCACACACGATCATTTTAAATGACGTTTTTTAAAACGTCCTTTTGTTTCATCACAAAAAAAAAGTTTGTATGTGGCATTAGAAATGATTATCACAGGATAAATTGCTGTAATGTCTCTCACACACTGGCCATCCGTGACCATCTATTTCAGCAAAGGACCCCAAAAAAAGACTGGCCATAATATTGTCTGATTTTTTAATAATAAAAAAGGTAATGCACTTACATTTAGTAGGTATTAAAATTGCATATAAAAAACAGTGCCGATGTCATCTATGCCCAGGACAGACCTCAATTAGTCCTGTGGGCAAGGTATATTGATGACATGCTCCTCCTATTGCCTGGTGATTGCCTAGAATTTCAGGAATATATTACATATTTGAATGTCAACCATAGGGGGATACACTTGAGTTACGAGATGAGCCAATCAGAGATAAATTTTTTAGATCTCAAGATCACTGTTAAAGGGGATAAATTGGCTACATCGACTTTCTTCAAGTCTTCTGATAGGAATTCTTAAGCCCTGTACACACGATCGGTCCATCCAATGAGAATGGTCCGACAGACCGTTTTCATCGGTTCACCGATGAAGCTGACTGATGGACTGATGTGCCTACACACCATCGGTTCATGAACCGATCGTGTCAGAATGCGGTGAAGTAAAAACACAATGACGTGTTGAAAAAAAACAAAGTTGAATGCTTCCAAGCATGTGTCGACTTGATTCTGAGCATGCGTGGATTTATAACGATGCTCGTGCATACTAACGATCGGTTTTGACCTATCGCTTAGCCGTCCATCGGTTCGATTTTAAAGCAAGCCATCTGTTTTTGGAATGAAGGATAACGGACCAATGGGGCCTACACACGATCTGTTTGGACCAATGAAAACAAATTTCAGTTTGTTTTCATCGGTTTGAACCGATCGCGTGTACGCGGCTTTACACTCCTGTTAATAGTTGCCACTATGGTCCCTGGCTCAAGTCGGTTCCAAAGAGCTAATATATGAGGCTCAAAAGGAACTGTTCTGATCAGGATGAATTTCTTGCACAGCCTGAGACCCTAACTTGTAGATTTTTGGAGAAGGGCTATACTAGTGAGTCTCTGATTGATACATTGGAATCTGTAAAGGCTATTAATAGGGATGATCTAATCCTAGATAGGCCACCATGCACAGATGGGTCCTTTTCCTCAGTGGCCCCTTTTGTGACTACTTACTCTTTGCAACATAGGAGCATTAGGCAAATAATATCTAGGCATTGGCATATTGTGAGTAACGAGTGTTGAAGGCACTGTTGCCTGTGAAACCACAGATGGTATTTAAGGGGGCTCCTTCAATAAGTAATAGAGTGGCCCCTACTATATTTAATCCCTTTTATAATCAACTAACCGGGTTCTATCAATGTAAGAGGTGTAGGGTATGTTCTCTGAGCGATTATTTTTTACCAGTACATGGATGCAACATACGATCAAACCATGCATTACTTGCTCAACAGTGGGGGTGGTCTATTTATTGCAGTGCCCATGCAGTCTTCAATATGTTGGGAGGACCAAACGTCCCCTACATTTTCCCCTCAAGGAACATATCACTAATATTAAAACTGAATTTAGGAACCATTCGGTGTCCAAGCATTATTTTCTTGCTTATAACAAAAACCCTTCTAAGACCATCTTTTTAAATCAATACATTTAGTCCCCACGGGGGGGGTTCACTAGTGATGGAAATATCCACATTAGAAATATCCTAGATCCGTAAGATTAAGATCTTAGACGTTGATGTGAATGCCTTTATAGACAATTCATAATTGCTAGCAATGTGTACTCAAACTGAGTCACATGTGTAGGCCAGAGTATATACATATTTATATTAATATACATTTATTATCGATTTAATCCAAATCCAAAACAAAATGTAAAATATATATATATATATATATATATATATATATATATATATATATATATATATACACATATATATATATTACATATTGTCACCAGTGTCCCTGATCACTGTCACACCAGTCGTATGATGACGCTGTACTGTATTGGTGACAGTATGTAAAGAAAACATTATTTTAATTTGCAAATTTTCCAAAGAATTGTGACAAAAAAATACAACTTTAAAAAACTTGCCATGCCTCTTACTAAATACATTGGACTGTCTAATTTTCAAAAGGGGGTCAGTCCATCAGGATTGATAGATTTTTAGATATGTACTATAGTTTGTGGACTCTATAACTTTCCTACAGACTAAATAATGTACACTCATGTGGGTTATTTTCATCAAATAAATGTAGTGCATTTTGACCTACATTTATGAAGAAAGGTTGTTAATTTGCAAAAAATTCTGTCTGTATTTTTTCTTTTATATAACAACAAAATGAAAAAATCCAATGGCAATTAAATATCACCAAAATAAAGCTCTAGCTGTCTCAAATGAATTATACAAAATCATATTAGGTAGTGCTGCATGAGTAATTGTCATTTAAAGTGTGACAGCACTAACATTTGAAAAATGGCCTGGGCAGGATGAGAGTAAAACAGTCCAGGCTTCAAGTGGTTAAAAATGAAATCTCACCACCCGAACATAGGCAGTCCTTACTTGTGCAGTAAACTATGCACGTGTACTGATTTGTAAGCACCATTGAATGCATAAGTATTGTGGACTTAGACTCAGGGGATTCCACATTGTGATAAGTTCCCCCCAAAGACTCTCACACCCTATTTAAAGGACAGAAAGCAGGGATTTGACTCTTGACATTGGGACAACATCTTGCAAAGAGAAGGCTTTCCAAGCTCATCATGCATGGTACCCTCTCAATGAAAAAAGGCTTGTTGCCATGGTTTAGCATTTTAAATGTTGTACAGCACCTTTAACCGGTTCCCGACCGGCTCACGCAGATATACTGTGGCACAATGGCTCTCCTGTGCGAAATCCCATTTGGGTAAATCCTTACCCTTAGTGGGCGTGTGTGCTTCACTGTACAGCAGGGGAAACACACAAATCATGTGCTGTCAGGGCAGACATGTCGTTTGTTCCTACTAAGTAGGAACAACTATATGTCTCATCATCTAGGAAGTCACAACCCCATACAGTTAGAACACGCTGAGGGAACACACGTTTAACCCCTTGATCGCCCCCTAGTGTTAACTTCTTCCTTACCAGTGACATTTACACAATAATCAGTGCATTTTTTATAGCACTGATCGCTGTATGTCAATGGTCCCAAAATGTGTCCAATCTGTCCGCCACAATGTCGCAATACCGCTTAAAATAGCAGATCACCACCATTACTAGTGAAAAATAATAACAAAAATGCCATAAAAATGCCATAAATCTTTCCCATAGTTTGTACACGCTATAACTTTTGCGCTAACCAATCAATATACGTGTATTGCATTTTTTCTTTTTTTACCAAAAATATGTAGAACAATATATATCGGCCTAAACTGATAAAGATTTTTTTTTAAATTGGGGGATATTTATAATAGCAAAAAGTAAAAATGTTTTACTTTTCTGTTTATAACGCAAAAAATAAAAAACGCAGAGGTGAACAAATACCACCAAAATAAAGCTCTATTTGTGGGGGAAAAGGACGCAAATTTTGTTTGGGTACAGCATTGCATGACCACGCAATTGTCAGTTAAAGTGATGTAGTGCCAAATTGTAAAATGTGCTTTGCTCAGGAAGGGGTTAAAATCTTCAGGAGCTGAAGTGGTTAAGAAAAGAGAACACAGAATAGGTTCCCCCTAAGAAAAAGACTCTTATCTAGGCATACAGCCTGGCTGGCCATGTAGATGGGGCAGTGAGTGTGTGTGTGTGTGTCCTGCCCCCTCCTTTCGGCATACTAGGCCACATGTCTCTGAGAGGATACCTTGTAAGGTGGGGCTGTAAAGCCTTAAGAAATAAACAATATTCAATAATGTAAATACAATGTGAATTATGTCATCTAGAGTTATCAATACTGATGATGCCCATCTACATCACTGGATGATGTTATTGAAGTTAGATTTTTTTTTCAATAACAGAGTTTTTTACAGTGTGATTTTTTTTATTTACTTTTTTATTTTTGTGAATGTTTAACAAACTGTAACCAGATATTATTAACTCTTACTTTTGGCCAGTATATGGAAAGTGTATAAAAGTTGGTGTAACTGCAGGGGTCTACAAACTATGGTATATATATTTGAAAAATTATCATTTCTGATGTTCTCATTTCTTGAGGTCCCAAAATACCAGGACTGTAAAGTACCCCCCAAATTACCTTTTTTGGAAAGTAGACAGTCTAATGAATTTTGTAGGAGGCATAGTGAATTTTGTGAAGTTTTTTGGACAATTTTTTTTTAAAACTAAATTAAATATATATATTTTTTTTCAAAGCTTTTATGTTAACAAGTTATTTCTCGCAATCAGCACAGGCATACTTGAAATTACACCCCAGAAACATCCTACTACTTCTCCCAAGTGTGGTTATACCACAGGCTTCCTGACCGCTTATCACATTTTTAGATGCCCTGCAGCCAGTGGTGTTGATAGGGGGTGGCTATTTGGTCTATTGCCCCAAGTCTCGGGACCAAAGACCAGAGTTTCTTACCGGGTGGGTGCAGTCCCACAATTAGCAGGTATGTCCCAGTCAGGAATGCAGGGGACAAGGGTGGACTGAGCTGTGGTAGCGCTTGCTCTGGCTCTGCTCCGCCTCCACCTGACTCTACTCTTGGCCACTGGTTGCTAGAGCTGCCTAGCATCTAGCAACCAGTGATGTCATAGCTGCAACTCCCTTTCTGCCCAGAATTCAAACTGTAGGAGGATTTCACTTCTTCCTCCTCCTCCACGCTAGTGCTTGAGGGGGCTAAATAATTGAGCCCAGCCCCCTTATCATGTTCCTGGACTGGAGCGTCCAACTGCTGGTCCGGTGGCTGTTGGGTGCAGGCAGGATGGGGACCCTGATGTAAGGAGGCTCTCTGGGGACACTGATGTATGGAGAGGCTGTCTGGGGACCCTGATGTATGGGGAGGCTCTCTGGGGACCCTGATGTATGGGGAGGCTCTCTGATGACCCTGATGTATAAGGAGACTCTCTTGGAACTGTGATGTATAAGAGGCTCTCTGGGGAACCTGATGTAATGGAGGCTCTCTGGGGACATTTATGTATGGGGGGCTCTGTGGGGACCATGATGTAAGGGGAAGCTCTCTGGGGACCCTGATGTGAAGGGAAGCTACCTGGGGATATGTATATATATATATATATATATATATATATATATCTATATATACAGTAAATTATTGATTGGCGACCAGTAAAGTGGTCTCCAAAAACAATCTCACCAAGGCTGAGAGGGAAGCTATTAAGTCCCTGTACTCTGATTCCTCCATTTCAGGATAACATAACTTATACTTTTTTACCCACTGACTCCACCATTTGCTTCAAGTGCATTATTGATGACAAACTTAGTGAGGGCTATGCCCGGGGATAGATTACTAAAGAAGAATTTGGATATCTCACAACAGAACACTGCGATGCCCTGTTATATACACCCTCCTTAAAATCTACAGGGATAAACAATACCCACTGGGCGCCCAATTATATCAGTGAGAGGATAGGTCTTGCAACCATCAGTGGTATTTGTGAACAACTTCCTGCAGCTCTTTATAAGTCCTATGCCCTAGTTTTTAAGGGACTTGGTAATGGTTGTTAACCTACTCCAGAAATTTGGCTCAATTTTATCTGACTGTGTGTTGTCTACTCTAGATGTGAAAAGCCTCTATACTGTCATTCCACAACATGAAGGGATTCAGGCATTACATGAAGCCCTTATGATACTTGAACATATCAAACCACCTATCTCTTTATTGCTTGACCTTCTGGGCCTTATCCCCCCCTATAATTACTTCAAATTCAATGACAAATTCTAACTACAGTGTTTCGGAACTGCTATGGACTCTAATGTTGCACCCTCTTTTGCCAAGATATTTATCCAACAATATAAAAACAACATCTTACTGCCTAGATTGGCACCACATATGTTGTTGCTATATGGGCGGCACAGTGGTGTAGTGGTTAGCACTTTTTCCTAGCAGAAAAAGGGTCGCTGGTTTGAATTCCAACCACGACACTACCTGCCTGGAGTTTGCATGTTCTCCATGTGCCTGTGTGGGAGGTAAATTGGCTCCTGTTTAAATTGGCCCTAGTATGTGTATGTATAAATGTAAGTTAGGGTAAGCTCCTTGAGGGTAAGGACTGATGTAAATGTACAATGTATATGTAAAATGTGCTGTGTAAATTGAACTTAACATTTATAAAATGTAATTGATGACAACACAATCTTGGGGACTTGGCTATACTGCAAGCCGACAGATAGAAACACGTGATGAAATAATGGAACAATTTTCTGAACATAGTTACTCGAGAAAACTCATCCACCAACAGAGACAATGAGTAGTGAATGCTGGGGTGTCCCACAAAATGAAACTTTTTTTCCAAAAATATAATAGTATTAGCACTTATGCCGCATACACACAATCCTTTTTTGGTATAAAAAAAAACGTTTTTTAAAACGTCATTTAAAATGATCGTGTGTGGGCTTCACATCGTTTTTCATCTTCTGAAAAACGTCCAAAAAAAAAATTCGAGCATGCTGCATTTTTTAACGTCGTTTTTAAAAATGTAATTTTTCGGGTTGTAAAAAATGATCGTGTGTGGGCTAAAACGACATTAAAAACAACGTTTTAAACCCGCGCATGATCAGAAGCAAGTTATGACATGGGAGTTTAACCACTTAAGACCCGGACCAATACGCTGGCAAATGACCCAAGGGGTTTTTGCGATTCGGCACTGCGTCGCTTTAACAGACAATTGCGCGGTCGTGCGACGTGGCTCCCAAACAAAATTTGCGTCCTTTTTTTCCCACAAATAGAGCTTTCTTTTGGTGGTATTTGATCACCTCTGCGATTTTTATTTTTTGCGCTATAAACAAAAATAGAGCGACAATTTAAAAAAAAATGCAATATTTTTTACTTTTTGCTATAATAAATATCCCCCAAAAATATATAAAAAAACATTTTTTTTCCTCAGTTTAGGCCGATACGTATTCTTCTACATATTTTTGGTAAAAAAAATCGCGATAAGCGTTTGTCGGTTGGTCTTCGCAAAATTTATAGCGTTTACAAAATAAGGGATAGTTTTATTGCATTTTTATTAATTATTTTTTTTTTACTACTAATAGCGGCGATCAGCAATTTTTTTCGTGACTGCGACAATATGGTGGACACTACGGACAATTTTGACACATTTTTGGGACAATTGTCATTTTCACAGCAAAAAATGCATTTAAATTGCATTGTTTACTGTGGAAATTACAGTTGCAGTTTGGGAGTTAACCACAGGTGGCGCTGTAGGGAATGTGTGCCCTAATGTGTGTGTTTACAACTGAAGGGGGGTGTGGCTGTAGGTGTGACGTCATCGATCGCGTCCCCCTATTACAGGGATGACGCGATCGATGCTCCGGCCACAGAGAAGCACGGGGAAGCCGTGTGTACACACGGCTCTCCCCGTTCTTCCGCTCCAGGGACGGATCGCCGCACTGCAGCGGCGATCGGGTCCGCGAATCCCGCGGTCCCGGTCCTGGAGCTTCGGACCGGGTCGCGGGCGCGCGCCCGCGCCCCACGGCTGGGTACTAAAACCAACGTATATATACGTTGATGTGCCCAGCCGTGCCATTCTGCCGACGTAAATGTGCAGTAGGCGGTCCTTAAGTGGTTAAATGGAACTTCCCCTTTAGAGTACCGTCGTACGTGTTGTACGTCACCGTGCTTTGCTCATCATTTTTTTTTAAAACGATGGTGTGTGGGCAACATCGTTTTTAATGATGAAGTTGGAAAAACGTATTTTTTTCTACATGCTGAAAAACTACGTTTTTTTTTCATGCCGAAAAGTGATCGTGTGTATGCGGCATTAGAGATTTCATATTATGCACTACCTCCTTTAAATATAAAAATACATACCCAGAGAGCAAAAAAAAATAGTTTTGAGGTGCAGAAAAATCAACCAACATCAAAATTTACAAGAAATAGAACTTCCTTCTTTTAATTTGACCCTGTTCCTTAATTCAGTGAATTTAGTGACAAGCCAGAAAATAGGTTAAATCAGTAATGATTGGTGAGCCAATAGGGATGGCATACTAACATACAGTGTACAATCTCTTCTAAACCACTATAGAAAATACCTTAATATCTCTCTAAATTAAAAAAATTGTCATATTTTGAAAATTGGAATAGCTTATACCACTTCAGAAATGAACAACATTGTATTGTCTGTTGAAAGTAAAACAACACATTTAAATATTGTTAGTTAATTTTGGTTAGGACTTAACTGAGACATTGAATAATACTTTTTTTTTTTATTCCCTTTCTGCATTGTGATATAAGAACACAATAACAATGTAAGATATAAGAAGACAATAAAAATCCATACCGTGGATTCAGTTGAATTTTAAACTAAATAAAATTGACCTTTTGCTAGAACTGACAATTTTCTTCTTTGTTGCATACACAAGGAAACACAGAGGAGTTTTTATTGATTGCTCTGAAGCAATGTAGTTTTGCCCTTACTGGTACTGGATTTACAATTATACCTAGAAGCCAAAGTATTGACTGCTTAGTATTACTACACAGACATGACATTTTTCAGTAGGTGAAAATAACATACTATAAAACAGCTGTTTTAAGATCCTTTGTTTTGGTTATTACTGTGTTGACTACATTCCAGTCAAAATGTAATATAGAACCGTAAAATGTATATTTGAAACATGGCCTACCCAATCAGTTTTTGAGATTTTGAGATTTTCTATCAAGCATTGTTGTATTGTGCCCATATACCCAGAACCCTTTAATTGGCAATCTGATGATCCTCAAACACACTCATTAGTCATGGTGAAACATACACTTTAGGTTCTTTCTTGCATTTCACACAGAGCCGGATGTAGGAAAATTGGGCTTTTTTTGGTGGTAAATGGTAGTGTTTATCTCCTGATTTTTTTTTTATTATTATCAAAGTAAACTTGCCCAAATAGTAAACTAAAATATATTTGTTTTTAAATGTAGCCATATTTTTCTTGTTACTACCATAACTTTCCACCACAGAACAACCTAAATAAAAAAATTCTGCTCCTGACAATCGCAGCATGTTAGTTGTTGTTTGTACCCATAGTACAGCCCAAAAACAATAGTGGCCATTTTGCTTTTTTTTGTATCCTACCTGAAACACATTGACACTGATACAAAAACTAAAAAAAATATTGAACCTGACCTTTCACCATGACCTTGACCTTCGACCCTGACCTTGACTAAAACACTAATCCTGGCACTGACCTTGATCAAAACTTTATCTATGTATTTTTTCTTTTATTATTATTATTTATTTATTTGTACACACACTTTTGTCTCTGCAAGGAAAGAGAAAGATACTAGTTATCTCTCTCCTCTATTCACAGAGGAAAAAAACACTGGGGTGGGCTTCAAAGTGACTGATCACTATGATAGCCAATCAGAGGCTATCATAGTGATCAGATGACCTGGAATCAGTAGTTATGGGTCCCAGTCATTAGTACAGGACCCCAGTCTCTCTGCTGGGAGTGCGACATGCTTCCACCAGGATAGGAGATACGCAAATATAGGGCCCCGCAAAAAAAAATCCCAGTCCAGTGGGACCACATATTTGCATACTTTGCATAGGAGTTAAAGAGCCAATCAATTTCATATTTGTTTAAAAGCTTTAGACTATATTTAAAAAATATTATGTTATGATAATGTGCGTAAAACATGCATTGTAGTACTGCACATAATTGGACAAATCATACTGCAGTATGTTGTGTCGTCATTCATTTTCATTACAACCACAGTGGACTTGCATTTTAGTGCACTAAAGCACACAGATGTAAACCATCTGTCTATTATGGTGTGTTGATAAAAAATATGCAAATGCATTGAAAGGGCTGTTCTATATTGCACAGACACTGTACTATTAAATTATCTTCTACAAATTAGTTTTAGTGTCATGGTCAGGGATCAGGTTCAGAGACCAGTAGCTATGGCAATAGAGAGGCTCCAATCAACCAGCACCTGTTAGTGGCTGAGGCTTATAGTTAAAGCATATACAAACCCAAGAACAAAACAAGAAGGGATGAGCCTCAGGTTTGGACTCAAATGAAATACATATTAGTGATATTACTACAAGAATAAGGGACTGGTATTTATTTTTTTGGGAGAACCTCACATTGTTTTTTTTTTGTGTAGGATCTAATTAACACACAAAATTGATATTGGTGTGGCGTTGCCAATAATAGCATACTGCTAGTGAACCATTTAAAATAATATACAGTAACTGCACAAACTAGACACCATTTAAAATAAAGGTTGAAACCCAACTATCTTCCAACATAAAAATTACAAGAATAACATCCTTGCACTTAATTTTTTGGACCATCCAAGCATGATATGTAAACTTCAGTTTATTAATGCTTTTTGCACGTCAAGCTCAGAAGAATAGATCTATAAAACGATTTTAAAAATCAAAAAAGTCATTTAGCTACAGTATATTAATCAGTAGTGTCAAGATCAGAACAGACAACACAGGCCAGTATACGAAAAAGAAAGAAAAGCCGCGCGGCTTTTCTTTCTTTTTCCTATACTTACTGTGTATCACAAGCCAGCTGCTGCCTGCCATTTTTAGGGGGGGGGGGGGGTTAATAGCGCGTTTTTTGTTTATTTTCTTTACAGACCAGTATACATTTATTCAAAATTATTCATTATTATTAATTATTATTTAAAAGCAGGATCCACATGCAAGCACAAGTATCAGGTTCACAAACGGCATCAAATACCATAGGTCATTATGAGTAGCAAGCAAGAGCAGGTTTACAGGCATGTGGAGGCCCTACCAGTATAGTTCTTAGATATGGAATAGCTTATGTGTATGCCTTGGTAAGCATGTGCATAGGACAAGCTTGCAACTCAACCTGGAGAATATCTTGCATACAAACCTTTATTTTAATGTACATGACCCAAGATATAACATGATGCATATTAAACAGGGTTCTGAAGTTGAATTCTTTTTAGCATATTTGGTAAAATTCTGTTTGATTGTCCCAATTTTGTATTTAAAGTGGATGTAAACCCACTCTCATCCTTCCTAAACCACTGCCATAGTGCTGATCTATAAGGATATACATGCCTCCTGCATGTATCTTTACCTGTCAAATGTTTCCCCTCTGTATGTTATAAGAACTGAAAAACTGCAGATTCTGTGGGTGGATTTGTTGTCTGGAGCTCTGTGGGTGGAGTCGTGATGTCAGTAGACTCCCCGCCCTCCTCTACACTTCCCTTGTCAACATGCATTTTTTCCTGTGTATTCCTTACATTACTTAATTCTGCTATGATCACTAACATCCAGTCAAAATCCAGAAAAGTAACCACATGACTTCAGAAAAGGAGTGGGGGTGGGAATTAAAAAATAATGCCTGTCTTCTGGCTAGTGCATGAGATATGTAAATAACATGTCACTCACAGCAAGGAGTGCGGAACGGACTGAGGTTTTTCTCTGTAAGTCTTATGTCACTGAACAATAAAAGAGGATTGCTCAAAGCTGGATGTTAATGTGCTGTGTGGCAAGACCGGGCACAGATGATAGGAAATCTTATACTGTACTTGGTGACATCAAAAAAAAAAAAAAAATTCCGGGTTTACACACACTTTGGCCTCGTACACACGAGTGAATCTGTCTGCTTGAAACGGTCTGCTAGACCGTTTCAGCAGACAGATTCGATCGTGTGTACGGGCAAACAGACGGATTTGGCCACCCGACAGATTTCAAAGCATGCTTTGAAATCTGTCGGCTGGGAACCCGTCCGCCCAACATGTCTGCTGGTTAGTATGCTAACCAGCAGACATGTCTTCTCGCACACGCGCCGAATGATTTTGACGCATGCGCGGAAGTGTTTTACTTCCTGGTGCGGTGACGTGGCGGCGTCAACGTCACCGCCACGTCACCGACACGTCAGCGCGCTGTCTGCTGGCGGGGATTTTGGTTTGCTCGTGTGTACACGCGAGCAAACCAAAATCCAAGCAGACAGATCTGTTCAAATCGGTCGGTCCGACCGATTTGAACAGATAGATTGCCTCGTGTGTACGAGGCCTAAAAGGTACAACAGGGAGAAAACTAACACTCCTAAACAAAAAGAGCATGTAGCTGACTAAACAAGTCATGGAGAAGGGTACTAAGTGGAATATATTATAAAGCATTCACTAAACATTCACTGCAGGTGAATCAAACACTTCAATGTAAGACCCATATACCAAAAAAATACACCTTTGTGAGGTAAAATTAAAATACTCTCAGTTAAAATGTTCTACTACCCTATACTCAGTATCTAAGTGCTAAATTTTTAATTATTTAGTCTCTTGAAATAGCTTAAGTTGAAATGTTGTAGTAGTCAGTGCATTCTGTGCCAAATTATAAATAAAAAGAATGAGAATTCTAAAGAAAACATGGTTTATATAAACATGTGTTTCACCTGACCTTTAATCTTCTAGAACAAGCAGGAAAATGTTCCAAGGATGTGGGTTTGTTGCTGTCTAGAGACTGATAAACCTAAATAAAGGCACATTCAACTGCAATTTCACTAAAGCTTCTAGTACTAACATTTTCTTTTTTTTTATATTTTTGCTTCAACAAGTTTTTTTATTATGTTTTTTTTTCAACATCGTCTTAGAATACAACGTATTCCATATACTTAAAATATGCATGTCCAAATTAGCATGTTTTTTTCTATAATACAAACTATTTATTCATGTTTGAGAAATAAGAACTGTAAAAAAATATATATATATTTAAATATTTATAATTCAGTGACTTATTTAACCACATCAAGACCAGACGCATTGACCCTCTTCCTGCCCAGGCCATTTTGTCAGATTTCAGCACTGTCAAACTTGGCAATTATTCAATCATGCAACAATGTACCCAAATTTAATTGTTATAATTTTCTTAGATAGATATAGTAGATAGAGCTTTATTTTGTCAGTTTTGAATCACTATTATATATTTATTTTGTTTTGCTTTGTTTTTTTGCTAAAGGATTAGAAGAAAAAACACTGAATTAAATGAACAAAAACAAAAAAAAAACTAAAAGTTTTCTTAGTTTCTGTTTTATTAATCTTTCTTCATTCATGTAGGCGAAATGTATTTTTCTACATTTCTTTGGTAAAAATGAATTCAAATCAGTGTATATTATTTAGTCTAAAAATAATAGCATCTCCAAACTATTGTATATGTATTTGAAAATTAATAAATCTTGATGTAATGGCTGCATTTCTCAGTGCTTAAAGCCCTAAAATGTCTAAATTATGCATCTAATTTCCTCACTAACTATCAAATTTTTGGAGGCCCTGAAGTACCAGGACAGTGTAAACACCCACAAAATTACCATATTTTGGAAAGAAAACATCCAAAGGTATTTTATAAATGGCATGGTGAGTTCTTTACCACCTTAATACAGGGCACTTAAACCCCTTTACTGCCCAAGCCATTTTTCAACTTTTGGCGCTGTTTCAGTTTGAATGAAAATTGCGCAGTCATACAACACTGTACCCAAATTATTGTATTTTTTTATTTTTATGTTTTTATTTCCCCACAAATAGGGCTTTCTTTTGGTGGTGATCTGTGGCTTCATACCTGACTTCCCCTTGCTGACCTGTTTTGTTTTATTCTGCTCCTGACAGCTGCCTGTACTGACCCCAGCTTGCACCTATGCCTCTATCTGCTCTTTCTTTTCCTGACTTGCCTGTTAATTTCCGACAGCAGTTTGAACCATGAACTCGGTTCTGCTAATACTATTGTACCTCATCTTATCAAAAGTTCCTGATCTAGCTTTCCTGACTTTCCACCAGCTTGAGTTTCTGTGAGACAATTACCATCAGCCTGCAGTCTCTCAGACAATGCTCCTGTCTACACACTTGCCTGATGCCACAGCTGACGTATCTGTCTACTACAGTACTTGTCTGCTGATCCTGTGGTTTTTATATACTGCTGCAGTGTTCTTGCTTGGTATCCCTTTGTACAGTCTCCTGTCTGACATTATCTGAGGTGATTCTGAGGGGAAGCTACACAACACTGACTGGTCCAGAAAGACCCGTTCAAACATCTTGCTAGAACTACGAGACACTAATGCCACTTTGTTCCCTTGCACCACATATTCACCTTACCAGGAAACTGGACCCAGAAGTGTAACAGAGTAGGATGTTGTTGGTGAATGTATATCTACCCCCACCTGTTGATGTTCAAATTCTATATGATCTATTTGCTCGATTGGCCCCTTTTGCGCATCTGCCCCTGGTGATGATGGGCGATTTCAACGCCATTTTGGATGCGTTGGATTCGTCCAACCCTGGGAGGCGGGGCTCGGTGGAGCTGCTCTCCTGGATGTCGGTGACGGGACTAACGGATTTGTGGCGAGCCAGGAATCCATCTCGCAGAGCCTACTCCCATGTCTCCGCGGTCCACAGATCCTCAGCACGGATAGATTTAGTGTTTGGCAACCTGCCCGTACTGCCTTTGGTGCGGGGGGTTGAATATTTGGCTGGGGGGGTGTCTGACCACTGTCCCGTGTCCCTGGTTCTCGGCCTGTCTGCTGGGAGGGAGGGGGGGGTGGAGACTGTCACCTGGCTGGTTACAAAATGACCAGGTTGTAGGACAATTGAAGGAGGCAGTCGCCACCTATTGGCCTGCGAACTTGGACTCCGCGGACCCGTCGTGGTGTGGGACTCATTTAAGGCTGTGATGAGAGGGGAGTGCATTTCGGCTATAAAGGCTGAGAGGGTGGCACATAATGCCGGAATTTGTAGACTGCAGGAGATTGAGCAGGACTGTGCGGAGAGCCATGCCAATGACCCCTCAGACGCTTCCTATGCATCCCTGATGGAGGCTAGGCGTTCCCTCTCCATACATTTCTCTGACCTGGCCCACACAGAGGTGAAGCATAGGGCTGAATCTATTTTCTCGGAAGGAGACAAGAACGGGAAATTATTAGCGAGGTTGGTAGCAATAGATGGGCAGATAACAAATATTCCAGTCATTAAGAATAAGGATGGGGACCTAGTTAATGAGCCCTCCAAGATTCTGGCAGTCTTCCAAGAGTATTTCTCTGAACTTTATTCCCCAATTCCGAGTTACGACACTGATGCGTTGGAGGCTCTCCTGGGGGGCCTGGCCCTCCCGGAGTTGTCTGACAGCGACAAGATATCCCTGGATGCGCCTATTACTAAAAAAGAGATAGTGACAGCCATATATGCCTTCCCGCCGCATAAGGCGCCGGGACCGGACGGTTTCCCAGCAGATTTCTATAGGTGCTTTGCTGATGAACTAGCCCCCAGGTTGAATAACCTTTTTGCCCATTGTTTGGAAGCGGGTGAGCTCCCTGCTTCTATGATGGACGCCTATATGGTGCTACTGCCCAAACCCGGCAAGGACCCTCTGGAGTGCTCGGCTTACAGGCCTATTGCCCTTTTAAACGCAGATTTTAAAATTTTGACAAAGGTTCTGGCGGGTAGGTTAGTCGGGGTGATCCCATCTCTGATAAACATTGATCAGACTGGGTTCATGCCTGGGAAGTCCACGGATACTAATCTGAGGAGGCTGTTCACACACCTACAGCTCCCTGGGCCGGATGGCGGCACTCGAATTGTGGTGTCCATTGACATCGAAAAGGCATTCGATTCCATAGACTGGGGGTATATGCATCGAGTACTTGAAAAGATGGGGTTTGGACCGGTCTATAGGCGGTGGATAGCGTTACTTTACAGTGCTCCCAGGGCGGCGATTAGGTTGGGCAAGTCGGCGTCTCCATTTTTCCCGGTGGGGCGGGGTACTAGGCAGGGGTGTCTGCTGTCCCCCTTTCTATTCGCTCTCACCATGGAGCCCTTGGCGGCGGCACTCAGGGGTTCTACGGAGGTCCGAGCTATCAGAGTAGGTAGTATAAAAGAATGTCTGGCGTTGTACGCCGATGACATGCTATTATTTCTTGAGGACCCTGGTTCCTCGCTCCGAGCGGCTCTGAAAATACTGGATGATTTTGCTGGATGTTCCGGCTTAAAGGTGAACTGGGGCAAGTCCTCTATATTGCCCTTGGATGAGGGAGCCAGGGGGGGAGCGGACCCTGATCTGCCTTTACAATGGGTCTCCTCCTTCACTTACCTGGGGGTCAAAGTCACGGCACGGAGTGCCGACTACTTGACGCTCAATCTGGTGCCCTTACTATCCTTTTTTAAGCAGAAGGCTCAGGCATGGCAGAAGCTTCCACTATCACTCCTGGGAAGAATTCGTTTACTGAAAATGAAAATCCTCCCGGTAATTTTGTACTTTTTGAGACATGCCCCAGTGAGAGTCCCTAAATCCTTTTTTAGGCAACTGGATAGTATTACCAGTACCTTTCTCTGGGCCCCCAGGATCCCTCGTATAGGACTCAAGGTGCTGCAAGAACCATGGGGTCAGGGGGGGCTAGCTTTACCTGACTGGAGGAAATATTACCTCGCGGGTCAACTTGTTTTTGTTCACAGATGGCTGACTTCTGATGAAGGGGATTCTGCCACGGTGCTAGAGGCGGCTCACCTGGGGTCTTACGAGACTCTTCGGTTGGCAGTACATAGGGGGGCGGGATCGGACCTGCCGCTGACGTTGGCCATGCGGGCGACGATCAGAGCATGGGACGAGTCGGTGGGGCTAACGTGCCCCTCCTATCTGGGATTTTCGCCACAGACTCCGCTGTGGGGAAATCCCAGGCTACCACATTTTTACTCCTTTCCGGACCCGATGGTGTGGGTGGTTAGGGGTGTCAAACTTCTTAAGGACATTACTAGTTTTGGGGAATTAATCACCTTTGATCAGCTTAAGGATAGATTCGGCCTCCCAAACTCTTATTTCTTTAGGTTCCTCCAACTCAGGCATGCCTTTCAGACGCAGTTTCGTGAGCGGAAGATTGAGTCTATTCAGTCGACCCTTGAGGACATGCTCATGGTGGATGATCTTCCCAAGACTTTGTCGGTTACCTACAAGGAAATGTTCAAATCCCGGCCGAAGGCTCTGGTTAAATGCAGGGAGAGGTGGGAGAGAGAGGTCCCGGGTATAGATAGTGAGGACTGGGATGACATGTGGGATTGCCCCTTTCAGCACTTGGTCTCAGCAAGGGATAGGTTAATACACTTCAAATTTTTACATAGAATCTACTATACCCCAGCGCGGCTTTCGGTTTTGTATCCGTCGGTTACCTCGGAATGCTGGAGGTGCTCCTTTTCACCGGCGGATGCAAGGCATATTTTCTGGGAATGCCCGCTTGTTAAGGAGTTTTGGGAGGGGGTGGTTTCATGTCTGGGTGATGTACTGCAGGTGCCTGTTCCCTTGTCTGTACAGGTATGTCTTTTGGGTCTGGTGGAGGAGGTGGTTCCTTCCAGGGCCCTCAGGACACTGCTGAACATACTTTTATTTTATGGGAGGAAAGCCATTCTGCTCAAATGGAGGTCGCCTGCCCCGCCGAGCTTGCCCTTCTGGAAGGGCTTGATAAACTCTATGATGCCATTCTACAAGGCAACCTACCTTTCAAGGGGCTGTGTCCAAAAATTTGACAAGGTCTGGAGGGCCTGGTACAACTCTGATGATACTGCCGGGTAGATCGGAGGACTGGTGGGAGGGAGGTCTTATATGGATTGCTGAGTGTACACATCTGGACGGTGGGCTGTGCTGGGTGTGGGGGAATGGAGGTGGTTGGCTCCTGTGGCGTTGGGTCGCTAGGTCCCGGGAGGGGGAGGAACTGCTGGATACTAGTCCTGTAGCAGCCTTCGAGGTTTCATCTGGTCGTCCCTAATTGAGTCTGCTAAATTGGGTACTCGATTCTCGTTTCTTTTCCTGTATATTGATGCTGTTGCTTGGGGTGGTGGACTGAGTTTCTGTTTGGGTGGTGTTGGGGGGAGGGGGGGAAGGGTAAAAGTTTGTTGTTAGTCAGTTTTTTCAATGTTAGGTAGCTGCTGTCAAACAGACCATGTTGGTCGGGAGTGACAGGGGTGTGTTTTGTACCACCCGTAGATGTTGGTTATTTGTTTGTTTGTCTTTTCATAAAAAAATTTCAATAAACAGAAATTAAAAAAAAAAAAAAAAGAAGTGTAACAGAGGGCTTCCTCATCTTTTTAGGCTCCTCTACCTGGTACCTGATACTGGCCCAGCTTTGATATACTACTAATTGCTTGGAAGAAAAATTCAGGAATTATTAACTTGTTAAAAACTTCCAGCTTCTCCAGACTCACCAGAACCTTATCAATCCTAGAAATCCCCCTCCTTGTACTTTCTGACATGCAAAGCCACTCAAACGGTCGAAGATCCTCCTCAGATCTCACAGGCTGAGGTAATGCTGTTACAAAGTATTTGAGCTGGGAATACCGTCATTCATCGATAACCATTAACTAATTTTTTTGTTTAAGCTCCTGTATTTGTATATTTTTATTTTCCTCGTGATATCTCTCAATTGTGCATCGTCTTTTTTAATCCATTCCCCAAACATACTACCTTTCCCCTGGTAGAAAGATATTAGTATATTTTAATGGTATCAAAACAAAAGTGAATTATATTCCCATTTTTCCTTTTTGTGTCTCCAATTCCAGATTAGTAAACTTTTCTTTGTGAAAACATGTGTATTCTCTCATGTTTCTCTTTACTCTTGTGGTATCCATATTATTTTCCCCAGTGCTACCCTACTAATCGCGTTTTCCAGTTTAACCCATCTTTTTTTTCTTTATTCTTTTTTAACCCTAACTGTAATAGTGATATTGCATTAAAATATTGTTTATTATCTGGAACCCCCAGCCCCCCTTGCTTTTTATCTTTACTCAGGAGGACCCCAAAGCTTATCCTCAGCTTCTTTTTCTGCCGTATAAACCTAAGTAATAACATTTTTAAGATATTAAAATATGCTTGTAGGAGGGGAATTGGCAACATCTGCATATAGGTGATCTTAGGCAGGATTGCCATTTAAAAAATATTAATTCTGCCTAATCAAGTGAGGTGTCCTTTTGCAAATTTATTAATTTCTAGCTTTATTTCGTTTAGAAGTGGAATAAAATGTACTTGGTAAATAGTTTCCTCGGATGGTGTTATTTTTACTCCCAGATACTTCAATTCCTTGTCTTGCCATATGAATGGGAACTCTTGTTGGAATATCTGTGCCTCCTGTTTCTTTACGTTAATATTGAGAATTTCTGATTTTGAGGGGTTAATTTTAAAGTTAGATATTTCCCCGTAGGTTTTTAGTAACTTCATTAGGTTAGAGAGGGTTACTCTGGGATTAGTGATGTAAAACAATACGTCATCAGCATAAGCTGCTGATGTATGCTCATCATCCCCAATCCTAATCCCCCCTATGTCTAGGCATTGTCTGACCGCCAACAATAATGGCTCAAGCGAGAGGACAAACAATAGGGGGGGACAGGGGGCAGTCCTGTCTAGTTCCATTTTGCATCTCAAAGGGCAAAGACGCCATCCCGTTAACTTTTACCCTGGTTGTTCGATGGTTGTATAGTGCTCCTATCCAACTAATCATCTTTGGGCCTACTACCATTATCTCCAGTGTCTTCATCATGAATCCCCAGTATACCCTGTCAAAGATTTTTTCTGCGTCGATTGAAAGTAGTAGTCCTGGGGACCCGTATCTTTTTATTTCCTGTGTTAGCAGCAGTGTTCGCACCCCATTATCCCTCTCTTCTCTACCTGGGATTAATCCGACCTGGACCAAGTCGTTCATTACCCTTTTCATTCTACTTGCTAGAACCTCAGAAAATAGTTTTGTATCTGCATTTAGTAACAAGATTGGTCTATAGTTTGAAAACAGGATGGCGTCTTTTCCTTCCTTAGGGATAGTAGTAACAAGTGCAGCAAAAGCGTCCCATCTCATCTCCTAGCTTGATCCTATTCTATTAATATACCTACATAATCTGGGGATTAGTATGTCATTAAACTTCTTGTAGTACATTATTGTCAACCCATCTGGGCCTGGAATTTTTCCAGAGGCTGACTCTTTTAAGGTCCAGCCTATTTCTTCTTCTGTAATGGGTTCTTCAAGAGCACCTAATCTATCTTCTGGAATTTTGTTTAACCTAACTTCCCTGAGGAACTTTCTAATTTTTTCCCATCTCACTTTTCCCTGCTCTAAAGTCTCCTTCTTTTTCACTGAGTAGAGATCTTCATAGTACTTTTTGTGGATTGTTGTGGAGTCGCCATAGTACCATTTTGGAAAATCTTTTGAGCATAGTTTTATAGTTGTTTCATGGGAGATATGAGTTGTCTTCGCTCTTCCTATATTCAAATTCAAATTCTGGGTAATTATACCCACCTACTGATATTTTGTACTGGAGAGTGGTGCTCAATAGGCCCAAGGGGACCAGCTGATCCACGATATTGCAACTTCCACAAGAAATCCCCCTTCCCTCCCCCTTCTCTGTATTCCTAACACATTTATCTTCTCCCCCCTACCCTTCTGAACCACCAACCCACCCCCCTTCTTTTGGGAATTCTGGTCATTCCTTGACCAGTGATCCAAGGCCTACCACTCCCTCCTGCCTTGTGATTCTTTTCCCTTGAGGTAAAACTCTGAATTAGCCTTCCGTTCTAGGCTGCTGCCCTCTGTTCTCAGAGGTGCCCCGGAGCCCACCTCCACCCCCACAAACAGTTCCCATTTCTTCTTCTTTACGCCCTTTTCTTTTCCTCTCTCCTCCATCCTCCCTCCTCCCCCACCAGACATCATATCCCCTCCCTCTATGTTTTTTTCTTGGTTAAGAGTTTCTTCTTCTTTGCTATTTCCGGGTACCACTGATGAATTTCGCTGTGTATAGTTCTCAACCGGGAATCTCTAAGGTTGGCATATCATTTTTTTTACAAAATGTCTCCATTTCTTTTGAGAACCTTAAGATTGCAGAGCGGCCTTCTTTGCGTCCTATTAGACAGGCTGGGAAGCCCCAGGAATACTGAATCCCATTGTTCATTTGTTCTAATAATGGTTTAAGAATTCTTCTCCTTGCCAGTGTTTCTGTTGCTAGATCGGGATATAACTGTAACACTGTTTCTTCATGTTTTGCGAGCTGCTTAGCTTTTAGGCTTTCCCATATCTGTTCTTTGTCTTTATAGTTCTGGAATCTCACAATCACACCTCTAGGGATTTCTCCTGCCAAATCTGACGGTTTTCTAATTCTATGTACTCTTTCATATACAATTTTTCTGTTATTATTTATATTTATTTATAAAAATGCTTATTGAGAGCGCAGTCTTTACCCGAGGGTCTTGATGTGCTGTTGAGCTTCCCAACAATGGACAGTGTACTTTATCCAGTATATCCTGCATAGCTTCTCCCTTAGTCTCTGGTAACCCCCGTATTCTTATTTTTTTCTTCTATTACGGTTTTCCTAATCCTCTATGTTATACCTCAGATACCTCTGTTCTCACTGCATCTCCCCATCTGTTCTTTAAGTTCTTTCATTTCTGTTGCTTGTATTTCCACTCTTTCTTCTCTTTCTTCCACTCTTTTTAAACATCAGCTTCATGTCTCCATGTAATATTGCCATTTCTCCTTTCAAGGATAGTTCTAGTTTGGAGAACATCTCATCCATTTCATCTTTTGTTGGGAGTTGACTTTTTGTTCTTATTTCTGTATCTGTGTCCTGCTCTTAATTGATGGTCATTGAACTGTTAGCCCCCCCGATACTCTGCCTTATCCAATTCTGAAGGTCCCCATTTGTTTTCCAGGGCTTTCTTTACCTGATTCGTGTGTCATAATTTTTTTTTAATTGTCTCTGGGCTAGCATTTACCTTGGGGAGTTTGCTCCCCTATTTCCCCTTTATATTACTGTTTTAAGTTTGCTGTGTTAAGATTTATTGTAATGTCCGGTAGTAAAATTGCTTCCCTCACTCCTTCTCCTCTTCTTCCAGTCTCACCTGCAGGTCAGTCTCTCTCACAGACTGCCTATATCAGAGTCTGGCTTTTTCTCTTTATTTGTGTTCCAACTGTGTTGCTCCCCTTTTTTTTCCTTTTTCCCCTCCCAACCTCTTGTGGACAGCTTCTCTCATAGGCTGTCTCGCAGGCTGTTTCAAGTTGCTACCCGAGTGTAGTTTCAGAGAGAAATTTTAACAGTTTAATAGCCGTTTTTAGCTGCTTTGACAGATCCAGCAATATACGGATTGTTGCTGGGTATAACCCCAATGTGTTTTTCTCAGTGTACCCCCCTTTGTGCCAGGGGTCTTGTTAATACAGGTACTGGTACCAAAGCTGGGATGGGAATGTAAGCCGTTACTGATGAGTATCCTAATGCAACGATAAGCAGTCCCCCCCCCCCCCTTTAGTGCCTAACTTCCAGCCTACCGGGTTTCTTCCACCAGCCAGTCCAACAGCCCCATCTTCTAAAGACCAAAGTGCGTATATATTTACAGCCTCTCGCACAGGCTTTTTCTAATTGATACACAGGTGTAGGTTTTAAAGAAATATTTAAACAATTAAATAGCAGTTTTTCTCTATTGTGGCCACTATGACAATTTCCAACAAATATATGGTTTCTGTTTGATTAGTACTCTCTGCAGAAGTAGTTCCAGTAATAAAGGTGGCTGGAAAGATCCCACAGATCATTCTTATTTACAGTAGATGTAAGTAACAATGTGTATCCTAGCTGTTTATGGTGTCTTCCCTTAAAGCAAGTGCAATAAGGGGGGAAGGGGGGAGAGGCGAACCCTCCCAATAGGTCTGTATGGCTCTGCCCCACACTTTTCACTTTTTTTCCCTTTAAGCCAATCCCTCTCATATACTGCTTATTTTTCTTCAAGGGTAAGTTACAGTCATATACCAACTTTGTAACAACAGACTTAACTTAACCCAGCTGTGGCTGTAGTCTTGCCGGTGCAGGTTATAGTGCTCTGGTCTCATACAGCTCTAGCTAATCCCTCTGGGTCCCACTTAATAAGCCATCTACAGGCTTTCCAATCTTGGAGAGAGTCGGGATGAGGGAGTCAAGAATGCGGGAACCATGCAGGGGTCCTGTGTCCTGTTCCAAGTGATAGTGGTCACTGACTCTGCTCTCCTCTCTCAGCGTCTCCCCCCTCTCCTTTTGCTTACTCCCCTCCAGACTCCGCTGCACACACTCTCTCAGCTTTGAGCTTCCACCAGTGATTGATGGTGCTTCCTGCTTTTCCTGTCCCCCGCTTTAAAATCTGTCCGACGGACGCCTGACCATCGGACCAAACCGATGGTTAGTACGCAAAAGCATCAGACCGAAAAACCCACTCATGCTCAGAATCAAGACGATGCATGCTTGGAAGCATTGAACTTTGTTTTTCAGCACGTCGTTGTGTTCTACGTCACCGCGTCCTGGCCCGATCGGATTTTGGCCCGATGGTGTGTACGCACATCAGACCATCAGGCCACTTCAGCGTAAACCAATGAAAATGGTCCGTCAGACCAGTCTCATCGGTTTGGTCCGATCGTGTGTACGTGGCCTTAGAGTCTTTGCTGAAATCTTTGAGGATGCATGATGTCAAAATGCATGTGATTAGAGAGGTCAGGGTGGTCTGTTCTAAAGAGACACTGGCTTGATTGTAAATATGCAGGGATTTTTTTAGGGGGAACTTGGTGGAACTCAAGGCTCAGACCCTCGGGGGGGGCTGCTCACCACAATCACTTGTAAACACAGAAGTCCGGTTTCCATGTTTACTAATGACAGCTCTGCACTCTGTGTGTAATGCAATCCTGGTATTTAATGCCCCTTTAAGACCCTCCGACTGTTCATGAAATTTGACCGACCACACCCACTATTTGATGTGACTTGGAGGGTGTGAGTGGGTGGTGGGGTTTTGGAGGCCGTGGTTGAATTCCAGCATCTATTGTTTGAGAAAAAAGCCCTGCAAATATGTGAGTGCAAATGACCATATACAGTGCATGTGAATACATTAACAAATCTGTACACTCATTGTTAATATCATAAACAAAAACAAATGTATATATACAATTTGAAAAGTTCTTATAATATTGAATAATTACGAAGGAAAAAATCTTCCAATCCAATACTTCCTTTCATGTGTTTAAAGTGCTACATGCTTTTTAAGATTTCCAGTGCTCCACTTAAATGACGTGTTCCACCACCTAATATAAGGGAGGGGGGGCACTCCCCAGATAACTTTGGGCCACCAGGACCCTCACCACTTTTTTAATTACTCCTATTCTTGGTGTACACCTGGCATCCACCTCCTTCTCTCCAATTTCGTCAGACGAGATAACCCAGAATGAGATAATAACGCGATAATCGTGCAATACATTTAATAAAAGATAGCTATTTAAAAGTATATGCCAGTAAACGCACATCTCTCTGAGATGTCAGACATGACATCAGTATATGACCTAGAAATTCTGCCACTAATCAGAACGGCGGAAAGCATCATCAGAAAGTCCTGTTGACATCTGGTCATGATATTAACAATGAGTGTACTGATTTGTTAATGTATTCACATATGCATTGAATATGGTCATTTGCACTCATATATTTGCAATCTAGCCAGCATCTCAACATAAAGATTACTGAAATATTTTGGGCATAAACCTAAAATGGATGGCAGCACCTGATTGGAAAGCATTTAAAATAATTGTTTAATAAGGGGCACTGTTTTTTTATTCTTTGTTGCTACTGTTTTAAAGAGATACTATCATTTTGCTCAAGCAAGGCAAAATGACAACATGACAATGCTGAGTCTCTCAATAGGGCAGTGTTTCTCAATTCCAGTCCTCACGCCCCCCCCAACAGGTTATGTTTTCAGGATTTCCCTCAGATGAAAAGGCAGTGGGAATTACTAAGGCAGTGAAACTGATCAAATCACCTGTGCAAAATAATGGAAATCCTGAAAACGTGACCTGTTGGGGGGGGCGTGAGGACTGGAATTGAGAAACACTGCAATAGGGTAACATTGCTTATTCCAGTCCTAGAGTAACTTTGCTTATACTAGTTAAACAATGTTACTCTAGGACAGGAAGCCCAGGTTCACACTGGGCTGTGGGAATGAAGCTGAACTCGCACGATTTCACTCCCACTTGTCTGTCCCAATTTCAGACACGATTTCAGAGACATCTGTGCAGGTGTCTGCACAGATGTCAATGTAAATCGCAGCCAGAAATCGCAAAAAGTTTAAGGCGGTGCCATTGCCGGTAGTTGCCAGCAAATGCCGCCAATTTGACATGCGATTTGACATGTCAAATCGCATGTCAAATCGTACCAATGTGAACCAGGGTGAAGTGTTGCTGGCAGGGGATCACAGATAAGAATAAAGAAAAAAGCCTGAAAATTTTTAAATTATTGCAGTTTCCACATCCAAGCACTGGTTAACTGTAATATATAAAATATTTGTTCTTGGTTAATATGCACCTTGATGGATAAGGGGCTATAAGCGTCTACAAGTTTTGAAGGTGCCCTTGGGAGGTAAGATCACAAGTCTGCATTGTTTCTTTCTGCTCAGTAAGTGAAAAATGAGCCATGGCACATTTCAGTTATCCTACATTCTTTTGTAAATTATCTTGCACTACATGCTTTTATACAATTTCCCAGTGTTCACTGCTACATTACTGTTTTAGTAAACATATTACCTGGGTTAAAAGTATGTATTTTGTATATTATTACCAGTGCTATTGTGAACTTTAGTAATATTGTAATCACCATGTTTACAATCGGCTTAATGGATTATGGCAATAAATGTTTTATTTTCTGCCTTCCTTATAAATGTTTCCAACATCAAGTGCAGGCATACAGAAGGTTAAATGTTTCTTTCTTTAGCACACATAGCCCCCAGCACAGAGCAATCTTTGGCAGTCAGCCAACCAATCTCTGCTTCCTAATAAAGCTCTGATTCCATCTGCTTCTGCAGTGCAATATATTCCACTTCAGGTCAAAAGCAAAGAGCCAGCAGTATTAACATTACACTAATCTGTAAAGACATTTTCACTAGGCTAGATAGGTTAATGTTACACACAGCTTTTAAAGCTTCACGGATAAGGAACAGAAGTAATTGTCACAGGAAAATATGCAGTGCTTGGCTTTTGATAAGTCTCTCAAATGACAATAGCTTTTGTACTTGCCAAAAAAATAAACAATAAGCTAAGAGAGTTAGCAGTTCTTTTTCAAAAGGCAGCAGAGATTTAAGCAGTTGTTAATTTGAAAAACTGAATAGTAAGGTTTTATTCTTTTTCAGTTAAGCACGTTTTTTCTCTATATTATATTTTATGTATTATAAAATACACACAATCGTATGATGGTTTCCAGATATGTAATTGTAAACAACAGAATACCTATTTGCATATTTATTTAGCATGTGTTAAAACAGCGGTATGAGATTTTGTCAGAAATATGTTAGTAAAAAATAGGAAGTACATTTTATGAAATGTTCATTGATATTTTTGTGTGTGTGTAAATTTCAGAACATCATGACCTGGCTGGTCTTCAACCCCTATAAATATAGAAATCAAGCCTATTTCACAATCATATTTTTTCAATATAAACCATTGTAAAAAAAAAAAATGTAAGCTAAAGCACATTTTAATGTTATAGTGTTACATGCAGCTACTGTTTGGAAATACAGCTCAGTAAGCAGTTAAACAATTATTATGCTGTGTACTAAGCAATAAACAACACTGTGAACCAATTTAGTACAATTTATAACAGCCGATTGTTCCCTTATTGTAAATATTACTATTTTTGAGACTATTCCCAGTCAAAAGATTGCTTGTGTAGATTTTCAAAGAGTTTCTTTTTACATTATATACCTTTTTTCTTTACAGCATATTAGAAATCACAACACATGAATGTGAAAAGCCCTAGGCATAACAAAAGCCATTAAGAAATACATATTGAAAGCCATCATGTATAAAAATTCAATTTAGATTGCTTCATTTTCTTTACAGCTGCAAAAGGAAAAAAAATATTTGGTCTCTAATGAGCCATCTGAAAACTTACAGATTTAAGAAGCATGTTATTATTTTAATGCAGTGTGGTATAGTTAGGCTAATGTACTTTTATCAAATGCTTTTTAGATGAAAGAAAGATAATTGTTGGGAGATTAGCATTGACATACTTACTTTAATATAGTTCTAACATTTTCTTCTTCATTACTCTGTTTCTTTGTACAAAGCATGACATGCAGTAATTGTTTTAAACTATTGACATTTCATTACAAATACAATATATTTTCAAAGCTCTGTCAAAAGTATAGCAAGTCAAGAGAACATTCTAATAAAAGTAAAAGTTTTGTTCAATTCAATTTTTTCCAATGTATTTAACAGTTTTGTATATATTAGTGTGTGTATAAGTGGTCTTCACAAAAAAAAAAAAGAAAAAATATTAACAGCTGAAACATGTACATGTGCAGTTAAACCATTATATATGTTTTAATGTTTAAATTCTACTATAAACATAATCTTCTCTTTAAAATACATCTTCCAAAGTAATGATGTGTCTAAGTACAAAGATCAGGGGGCAGTTTGGGACTTAGATGAGGCATAGAGAGGAACCGGATGTAGAAACGATCATTTATTGATTAACCATACACATCACATCATACAGCCAAAGTGGATATTCCAGGTAAAGTTATATTTACACAGACTCAGATACAATAGAAATTAAACATAAGTGATAAAAAAATATATAACAACAACATTCCCATTATTGCTCCATGTACAAATTCATATAAAACTTTTATTTAAAAAGGAATGAATGTCCTCACAGATGGCGTCATTGGGTATGCATCTTTGTAATCTCAACGCGTTTCGATGGATAATACCACCTCCTCTGTATCTGAGTCTGTATAAATATAACTTTACCTGGAATATCCACTTTGGCTGTATGATGTCATGTGTATGGTTGATCAATAAATGATAATTTCTACATCCGGTTCCTCTTTATGCCTCATCTAAAGTCCCAAACTGCCCCCTCCTCTGTATTGAAATTAGGGATGGAGGCGCCTCTTGTCCCGATAGGGTTTATTAAAAGTCCCAAGCTGCTTGTTTTTCTCAAATGTACCAGGGATGTTGGCACTTTTAGGTCCGGAAGGTAGCCGTTACACAGGGGCCCTTTTTCTCCCCACTAGGGCTCTACTGTGTGACTTTTCAATTTACAACTCCATTTGTATCTAGTTGTCAGTCTATTTGACTGACCAGGTGTTTATATATACAAATTGTTTATTTCCCCCGTTAATTCTTTCTTGAACAAGGCATACATTTTCTTGTTCCACATTCTGATTTTGGGTATTAGATTTTTAGTTTCATATTTTATGTATATTTTTTCCACTTTTTTCTGGATTTTGAGTTTTACACTAATTATTAGTAATATAGATATTTAATCAATCGTGTGATTTATTTTCACTATATACCTTCAGGGTTATGTTTACATTGGTGGCATAATTAACCACCTTATTTAGAAGTCCTTTTATGTATTACATCCTGCTGTGCGAGCCAGTTCTGCGCATTTGCGACATACTGAAATTGGCTTATTGATCATAGCTGGGCTTATATTGAGTTCAATGGATGATGTATACAAGGGGACATATTCATGAATTTTGCAATCAGTTTAGTACTTACTAGCCACAGTTATATACGGCCCATGTATTCACCATTGTAAACACATATTTTTCACTTTCATCTTTATATTACAATGTTTATAATCTATTCCAATTTTTTTGGTCATCAATGTGCTTTCAGCTGTTTCGTTCCAAAATTGGGTGTCACAGTCATGGCCAAATCGAGGCTTGGTTTACACCAGCTCTCGTCCACCATTTTGTTGATGACAACCACTAGAGGACCATTGTTTACAATATGGATGCCATTTTGCTGTAGCCACTGTTCTGTTTTTGTTCCACATTTGGGAGTCAGAGTCCGAGCCAGAACGAGGCTTGGCTTATACCTGGTCTCAACCACTAGAGGATCATCGTTCATAACAGACAGATAGGACCGCCGCTCCAGGTGAGCTCCAGGTAATCAATGTCCACTCAGAAACCAAACTGGTGCTGGCATTGCACTAGGCAGGCAAAAAAGAAACGTATATGGACAGCCGCACTCCAATTGGTATGAAAAAATGTGCCCTTTATTGGGGTAAAAAAGAATGCGCTACAAAAAAAACATTGGAGTGCGGCTGTCCATATACATTTATTTTTTGCCTATCATCGTTAATAATATGGACGCGATTTTTTCGTATCGGCACGGCGGACCTTTTTTCCAATCCTTTTCAGTTTACACTTAGGCCCCATACACACGAGCAGACAGATTTGTTCAAATCGGTCGGACAGACCGATTTTAACAAATCTGTCTGCTGGGGACGTATTGGTTTGATCGTGTACACACCATCAAACCAAAATCCCCGCCGGCAGACGGCACGCTGACGTGGCGGTGACGTTGACGCCGCCACATCACCACACCAGGAAGTAAAACACTTCCGTGCATGCGTCGAAACCATTCGACGCGTGTGCGAGAAGACATGTCTGCTGGTTAGCGTACTAACCAGCAGACATGTCGGGCGGACGGGTTCCCAGCCGACAGATTTTAAAGCATGCTTTCAAATCTGTCGGCTGGCCAAATCCGTCGGCTCGCCCGTACACACGATCAAATCTGTCTGCTGGGACGGTCTGGCAGACCGTTTCCAGCAGACAGATTTGATCGTGTGTACGCGGCCTTAGAGATTGGATTTCATGCAAGTAGCCAATCTCGTTATCCTTAGATGAGGTTCAGTATAGTTTTAGGGGATCATGCCCACATTATGGACAAAGCGCTACTTCGAACCCGGGCACCATTTTGCTGTAGCCCTATAGTCCATTATATTCCATTCATTTATTTTAATTATATAAAACAAACAGTTACATGATTGACATATTCATGAGTTCCTTACCGCTTTTATATTAATGATAGTTCACATGCTTTCTGTCTAGCCAGAGGGGTCTGGCCATACTATATATATATTATACAATTTCATGGTTTAGGATCGAGGCTTGAGCCACATATCAGAATGAGGCTTAAGGTGCAAGCCATGGGTGCCATCTTTACAAACAAGAAGTAGTTTGTTTATGTCTGTGGCAATCGTGGAGCTGGCTCTCATTAGGGGGTACCTCTATACCTATAAATATACAGTGGACGCAGTGGACCAGCACCCCCAGATGATGCCTTATTAGGAAAAACGCGTTGGGCCGGCTCTGCTGATGCCACTGCATTATTTTGATCCTATTTGCTTTTACTTGTCTTCTCAAATGTGAGTGACCATTTTATATTTTATTTAACCACTTCCTCACGGCAGGACGTCATATGACGTCCTCCACTTTGTGCGGTGATATCTGAATGAAGCCGGCGATTCTGTGTACCATAAGAATGATCAAAGCGGCGGTTCCATTGATTGATCGTTCTTATAGGCAGTGAGAGGGGACGTCCCCCCTCCCGCCACCATCTGGTGCTTCTCCAGGCTCTCCCGTGCCATCGGGGGCTCGGAGAGCGAATCGGTCGGCGTTTCCTGCAGAACCATAGAGATGACTGGTGACCAGATGGCACAGTCATCTCTAAGACTGTCGGAGGACTGGGCATGACGTTATGACGTCACGCCCGGTACCCGGAATGTAAACACAGCCGCAATCGCGGCTGAAAGCATTAGATCTGTGAATTTTTTTCCACGATCTAATGCTTTCCAGCCTGGAGGAGAGATGTGGGGTCTTATTGACCCCACATCTCTCCATAAAGAGGACCTGTCACAGTGATTCCTATTACAAAGGATGTTTACATTACTCCTCTGTAATTAAAAAATAGTAGCCTGTAAAAAAAATTAAAGCGTCGCCTATGGAGATTTTTAACAAAAATGTGTAGAGAAAAACCGGGACAGCCGCACTCCAAAAAAATGGTTCCTTTTAATAAAACTGGTCACAACATGAACATATCACAGCAAAAAATCAGAAGAAAATCTGACGCGTTTCACACTATCATACAGTGCTTATTCATAGCTAGATGTGCATGGCTGTGATATGTTCATGTTGTGACCAGTTTTATTAAAAGGAACCATTTTTGGAGTGCGGCCGTCCCGTTTTTTCTCTACACATTTTTGCATATTATTGCAGTGCCTGGTGTTTGGACTCCACTTTGCAGTTCCCTGGGACCTCTGAGCGGTAAACTTCCTTTCTCATCCCATACTGGACTTATGGAGATTTTTAAGTACCGAAGTTGGGGCGACATTCCATGAGTGTGCGCAATTTTAAAGGGTGACATGTTAGGTATCTATTTACTCGGCATAACATCGTCTTTCACATTATACAAAAAAATTGGGCTAACTTTACTGTTTTGTTTTGTGGCCCAATTTATCTCCTTAACATATGTTACACTGGGAGAATTTGTGTATGAAGTAACATTGCTTAAACCTATGGTGGATACCCATTGATGTCAATATAGTGGAATATCGTCGCCTGGTCTGGCTGACTGGCCCCATTGGAAGCTGTGCTTGCTGTACCTCTCCCTGCGTGTGTTACACCAACAAGCTCATTCGATCCTTCAGGCATATGCCTTGCTGGGTCCATCTTGTCTGGTAAGCCTTTGATCTTCATGGTGGTGGATTGCCTACAGACAACTATATACAGAGTCACTTTTATCACAGTGGATCAATTTTGGACGTTATATTTCATTTGTTCACTAGCACTTGTTTGGTTTATTTCCATCTTTGGTGATTCACTTTGTATGTATTATATGTATTTATATAATATT
Source organism: Rana kukunoris (assembly GCA_029574335.1). NCBI lineage: Eukaryota > Metazoa > Chordata > Amphibia > Anura > Ranidae > Rana > Rana kukunoris. Next base: position 163,446,746 of record CM056049.1, read on the forward strand.
AGTTATTTATTCACTATATTCATTTGGTGAATTTTCAACCTACACTTATTATTTTGGATCATGTCCAAATTTTGAATAACACAATTTTGTTCAGTCAATGATTGCGTTATATTATCACTTTGATTAATCATTTGCATCGTTTTCATATTATGTGTGCAATTTAATTAATTATTAAGTATAACACGGAGGTTATATGTACACTCATATCTTTTGAGCATACGAGAGTAATATTTTGAGCGCCACACTTTCTCTTTTCCACTTGCTTTATATACAGTATATCTGTTGTGCAGGCAGCTACTTACATTCATTATTGACAGCACGGTTTTCCTTTCACCTTTATATCCACAGTTTGACCAAGTTACTCTGTCATGAGAGAAATATGGATATTGGCATTCCATTTTTTTCCCCTAGGTTAGTTCTATTTTTATACATTACTACAAATCATTATTTATACAGTATTTCTGATAAAGAATCTGAGTAAGAGCTTAAAGTTCAGCTGTTAGAAAAATAATGAAGTAATGACAGAAACTTGTTATTCCCCAGGACAGTCCTGGCAATCATTTGATGTGTGCACCTCAAGCGGCCACCTCAAGTAACGAGTTGATTTACTAAAACTAGAGAGTGCAAAATCTGGTGCAGATTTTAATAGGAAAACAATGGGACTGGCAGGAACAGCAGGGATTTCACACAAAGGAAACAATACAAAGAGTACAGGATACTTTTCCATACAAGTATATGGTACAGCAGGCACATATCAAGAATCGGAAATGTTAAGAAGCACCCACAACTAAACATTTTTACTGCATGGTAAATGGGGATCTGCCTAAGTTTAAATTAATATACAAGAGTAGGACAAGCCCTAAGAAGTCCAGTAAGATATGGCGACCATGGTTGGATGTCTCTGAGTCATTTGGGGTGAGGTCATCTTTGTCTTGGTTTATTATTTCAGTCCTCTACTATTGTGGCATGTTGGGGGGACAGGGGCACTGTGGGTGTGGGTACATGTATAAGTGTGAATGTGTTCTGCATTTTGGCACCTATGACGTTTGGCACACAGAGTGTTGACATCCCCTAATATTGCACTTATATTGGGTCCATTGATGTGTAAATACTCACGTTTACCCTAAGTGTTATATGTATACTAATTTTCTATCTCAAAACTTCATGCATATTTTACTTTGGTGCCTCTGTTCGCTGTTTATTTACTTGTGTGTATATAAAATCAAAATAAACACCTATTAAAAAAGAATATGAAATGTTGGGGTAACAAACACTTTAAGAATGCTGCCTCACTACCATGAATGCACTTGCCCACTATTTCATGTTGCTTTCAGTTAGAACTCTGTTGGAATCAGGTTTACTAACCACATTTTCAGACTGCAAAGAATTGCAATTTGCACTTAAGCAGGCTATTGTTTTTTTGTGATCCTATGATGCCACCATTGATTTTCGAAATTTCGCTGACCAAGCCTTCATGTTGCTACAGAAAATTAATTTTGTGGCCGGTAAACCTTCTTTTCTCTCTGGGAATTTTCTTTTCTTGCACATGTGCATTTTTTTCTATTACATTTCTTGCACGATTCCCTCATCTTTGATGAGAAAATCGTTTGTTTTTCAAAAAATGTCCAACATGTCCGATTCCTCAAATTTGATTGCCGCAGAAAATCGGCTGTTGCGGCAGCCCACCAATGGTGCGGAATTCGTACGAAGATTCTTAGAAATGATTTTCGAAAGCAAATTATTTTGAAATTCGAACCGTGTATGGCCGGCATTAGAAGATGTATAAAACCTTGCTAATTATATAGCTATCACTCCAGTCTCCAATTTGAACACAAATTCAGTTTCTTAAAAAAGTTGAACTGCCACTACTGAGCTGGTGTATTTTTTTAAGCCCACAGGCACACTCCAAACTGCCTCCGTGACTCTGCTGTTTCTATGTCGAGCTTAATTAATGCAGCCATTAGGTGTGTGCGAGGTAGGGTAGTCCTGATCTATCCATACAGTAATAGTTAATATGCCCTTGGTTGTCAGTATGATTTGACAGGTGACGACAAGTTCAAGGATAGTGTTGGAGTCTATATTTGGCAGATCTTGGACTGCTGAGTTGGCACCTTCTCCACAGGACTGAATATCACAACTCTGCATCAAGAAATCGTTTAAAACCGGGACATACCACCACTTCACCATGTTTTGATAGTACATTTTTTTTTTTAATAAACTTTGACCACTTCAATACTGGGCACTTTTATCCCTTTTCTTTCCCAGGCCAATTTTCAGCTTTCAGCACTCTTGCACTTTCAATGAGAATTGCGCGGTCATGCAACACTGTGCCCAAATGAAATGTTTATAATTTTGTTCACACAAATAGAGCTTTATTTTGGTGGTATTTTTTCATGACTCCGTTTTTTTTTTTCCACAAAGAATTTTATTGAAGCATCAATAAGGATACATGCGTTTGTAAAAATATACACATTACAGGCACAGAGTAAACTTGGTATATTGTGACGCCAAACTCACAACCTCATTAAATTAAGTGTTAACATATTGCACTCTAAAATGGGCGTCCAGGGAAAGAATAGGGGACCAGTGATTAACAGGGACAAGGGAAAGAAGAAGAGTAGAAAGCCCAAAAGATGAGAAATAAAGAGAAAAGAAAAAGAACAAAAAACAACAACACAAAAAAAGGGGGGGAAGGGGGGGTCCATTGGGCTCCACTCCTCCAGCACACCTCCCCGCCAGTCTGCAGTTTGGAAAAATATAAGGGGGGTGAACCCACCAGGGGGGGAGCCACGGTTGGTTCATAAGGCACAAAGCAGATCCGATTCACAGGGGAAAATAGGCTTTGTAACAATCAGATGACTTAAAGTCAGTCCAGCAGGCCCAGGTTAGTGAGAACTTATGTAGGCGCTCGTGTGATGTATGAATCAATTCCTCCAGTTCGGCTATTTTGGTTATCCTGGCCAGCCATTCTCTAATGGTGGGAGCATCCGTTGAGCGCCAGTGATAAGGTACACAAAGTCTTGCTGCAATTACCATATGCATGGCTAATGATTTGTAGTAGTCGTGTTTAGGGAGAGATGAGTGATGAAGGAGGAACTGGGCCGGGCCATAGTCGAGCTCATAAGTAGTGACCTTTTTAATGATAGAGTGTACCTCCGCCCAAAAAGGCTGGATGGAACTACACTCCCACCATATGTGAATCATCGAACCCACTCCCATGTTGCACCTCCAGCACGTATTGGGAATGGATGGGGAAAATTTGTGTAAGCGTGTCGGGGTTCTTTACCACTTGGTTATAATTTCGTATCCATTTTCTTGGATCGCTGCATTCAGAGAACCTTTATGCGCTATTGTGTAGATGTTCTCCCAGTCCTCACCAGAAAGCATTATTCCCAGATCCCTTTCCCAGGAGTCGTGTAAGTGTTTGGTAACCAGAGTAGGCTCGACAGCCTGTATGTAGGAGTATATGGAGGAGATCACATGTCTTTGTGGGGCAGGGCGTAAGCACAGGGATTCGAAGGGGGTGAGATGTCTAGTCCAAATCTCATTCAAAGCTTTGGTAGATAGGTAATGTCTCATCTGTCTATAGGGCCAGAATGGGAGCGCCCACGTACGCAAATTGCCCACTAGCTCTTCATAAGATCGAGGAGTTCCCCTCAGGAATAAATGGTGAGCAAGGATATCTGCATGTGGCCATTCATCCCGTAAAAAAAGAGGGCTCTCCCGGGGGGAAGTCAGGGTTTCCCCGCAATGTCGTCATTGGGCCCAGGTGAGATGAAAGCATATGGTGGGATATTGCCTTGTTAAAGGCTGCTAAGGAGGGGTATATTAAAGGGTGGGTTTTGATTCCTTGGGGCCACCGGTCGGTAGTAAGCCAAGGCAGTATGTGCGTAGGAGTGTGTACAAAGTGCCTCTCCAGGAAGACCCACGCTTTTTCCTGATAATGGATCTTTCAATCCACGATTCTGGTCATGTGGCATGCCAGGTAATACTTGTGTAGGTCTGGTAGACCAATTCCGCCCCTCGTCTTAGGAAGTGTAGGGCGGGAGTATTTTATGTGGGGTGGTTGGTTCTTCCACAAAAAAACGTACATGCTTTTCCTGTAGGTCGCAAAGAAGGAGGGTGGCAGCCGTATCGGGATTGACTGTAGTAGATAAAGTAGGCGGGGAAGGACTATCATCTTGACCAAGGCCGCTCGGCCAAACCAAGAGATGTTTAGGGACGTCCAGTCTTTCAGATCACTTTGAATTTTAGAGAGGGTCTTCAAAAAGTTTAAGTTATACAATTCGTCCATGTTCCTAGCAATCTGGACACCAAGATAGGTGATTGCTACCGCCCTCCACTGAAACAGGAAGGATTCCCGGAAGTGAGTGACTTCTTCGGGGGATAGGGATACGTTTAGGGCATTCGATTTGGAATAATTAATCTTAAGGTTTGAAATCTCACCAAATTGACCTATGTCCTTTAGTAGGTTGGGCAGAGAGATTCTGGGGGCTCCAGGGACAAGACAAAGATCAGGGGTGATAACGGACAGCCCTGACGCGTACCATTGCTGATAGAGAAGACGTTTGACAGGAAGCCGTTGGCCCTCACCCTAGCTGAAGGGTTGGAATAGAGAGCATTTATGTAAGTGGCCATGCAAGGCAGAAGACCGATTCCCTTCAAGACTTCCCGCATGTAGTCCCATGCTACCCTGTCAAACGCCTTCTCAGCGTCGAGGGACAAGAAGAAGAATCCCTTGGAACCCGAGGTCCGCATCCAAAGCTGTAAGTTAAGGGCCCTTATGGAGTTATCCCTCGCCTCCCTGCCAGGGACAAACCCCACTTGGTCCAGAGACACCAGTCCAGGGATAAGGGGGAGAAGACGATTGGCCAGAATTTTTGCAAAGAGTTTAATATCCACATTAAGCAGAGATATGGGTCTATAGTTTGAAGCTAATAGAGGATCCTTACCCTCCTTAGGCAAGACTGTTATATGGGCTTCCAGGAGTCTACCTGGGTGAGAATGTGCCTCTGCCAGGGAGTTAAACATTTTAAGCATTTCGCGACTTAGGACATCCTGGAAGGATTTGTAATAAATGAGCGGAAGGCCATCTGGGCCAGGACTTTTACCAACCTTCATTTGTTTCACGGCTACTGCTAGTTCCTCTGCGGAGAGGGGGGATTCTAAGGCCTCGGCCTGTTGGGTGGAGATGGGCTTGGGACAATAGTCCGCTAGGAACTCCCGTATTCTGGAGGCTCGCTCTGACGCTTCAGTATTCTCTGGGTCTGGTTGGGGCAAGTTGTAAAGCTTTGAGTAAAAACTCTCAAAGTGGCCTGCTATGTCCTCATTTTTGGAAAGGAGTGCACCATGCTTGTCTCGAATTTGGTGGATCCTAGAGGAAAGACGGGCTTTCTGAACTGTGCGAGCTAACATTCTACTGCTTTTATTGCCGTGTTCGTAGAACATTTTTGCTGGAGGATGTATCTCCTCCTTGTTTCTCTTCCCCAGTTCCTCCAAGAGCGCAGATCTAGCGTCAAGCAGGTCTTGCAGAACCGCTTGCGAAGTTGATTGCTTGTGTGTTATTTCAAGCCTATTAATGGTCCTCATGAGAGACCAAACGGTTTCCTGCTGTTGCTTTTTGGCGGCCGTGGAAAGAGCAATGAGTTTTCCTCTTAGGACGCATTTGTGCGCCTCTCATAAAGTTACAGGTGTGATTTCCGGGGTAGAGTTTTCTAGGAAATACGTCAGATTGGGACAAAAAAAAGTAATCAATTCTTGAATATTTCTGGTGAGGAGGGGAAAAAAGTGTAGTCTTTGACATTAGGGAATAGAGTGCGCCAGGTGTCATGCATTGTCAAGGACTGTAATTGCAGTTTGATCTGTCAGAGAGCCCTATAAGGGAGGGTAGAGGAACCCGTTGAGGAATCCAAGGAGGGGTTCATTGGGACATTGAAATCCCCACCTAAGAGTTGCAGCCCCTCTTGAAAGGTGGCCAGAAGGTCGCCTATTTTTCTAAAGAATGTGACTTGATGTTCATTTGGGCTATAGATGTTGGCCAGAGTAATTGGTTTAGAAGCGAACGTACCTTTAAGGAAAACATATCTGCCGTCTGGGTCGGCCAGCGACTCCGCAAGAGTGAAATCGGCATATCTAGAAATGGAATGCCTGGGCTAATCTGTCTCCTGGAGACACATCTGACCAAGGACTCGGTCCAGCAGTTGAATAGCCGTAAATTTCAAGCCCAATATCACTCAGTATACTCCTCCTACTCAAGAGGAGTGAGTACAATGATCGGGAGGGGAGTGATCTTTTCCTGCTCCAAGACGTGGGTGGATGATCAAGGCTGATTTATATTCCTGCTCTGCTCTATTGAGAATAGGCCATATGTCATAGCTAATTTATACATCCCCCCCCCTTTAAGCTAGATGTCTTATACAATCTCATGAAATTCACCCTTGATGTCCCAGATGTCCCCATCATAGCGGTTGGTGATTATAACGAAGTTCTTGATAACAGTATTGACAGATTTCCACCAGGGACTGGCCCAAAGGGAGGTCGACTAGTCGGTTTTATTCAGGAAGCTGGGCTAAGTGACATTTGGAGAGCCTCTTTCCCTCAGGATCGCCAGTTCTCATGCTACTCCAGCTCCCATGGTACGTTATCTAGAATAGATATGGCCCTGTGTAGCGATGGAGTCATGTCCCTGGTTAAGGCGATACGTTATGGCCTCAGGGGGGTCTCAGACCACTCCCCGCTGGTCTTAGTATTAAGGATAGGGGTCAAGTCCCCTTTCAAAGAATGGAAGATCAACCCAGGCTGGCTAGAGCTGATTGGAGAGCCGCAGACCCTGATGTCCCAATTAGTAGAGTTCATGTCCATCAACCAAGGGACGGCACCTTCAGGAGTGGTCTGGGACTCCCTAAAAGCCTATGCAAGGGGCCTGCTAATCCAACAGGTCTCTAGGGTTAAAAAGACAGGGAGGATGGAAGAGATTAGGTTGATTAACGAGACTGCTCAAGCAGAATTGAGTTTTATCAAGGAACCAACGCCAACCAAACGGGCAGTATGGCTAGCAAAACAAGAAGAATATAGAATACATACCTTAAGAATAGCGGAGAACAAGAGAACACTACAAAGGCAACAACAGTTCGGGGAGGGGGAGAAGGTAGGACGAATGTTAGCTCTTCTTAATAGAACCAATTCTCCCTCATCAAATGTCTCAGTAATTAGGACACCGTCGGGTGAAATAACAACAGATGGACAGGAAATCTTAAAAACATTTTCTTTATACTATAAAGAATTATATAAGTCCAAAAGGAAACCGACGAATGGCGGGATGGAAACTTTCTTCCAGAAAATAAAAGTCCCTACATTGTCTGACAATGATAAGCAAGAGCTAGACGCACCAATTACCCTAAAAGAACTCCAACAGGCAATTGGTGATATGCCAAACCAAAAATCTCCCGGTCCGGACGGGCTCCCTATAGAGATATATAAAAAATTTGGCGAGATACTGCTCCCAGAGCTTTTGAGGACCTACGAGGGGGCGATGAGAGAGGGAACACTTCCCCCCTCAATGAATGAAGCAACCATTATTGTCATTCACAAGGAGGGGAAGGACCCTACGGATCCCTCATCATATCGCCCAATCTCCCTATTGACCTCAGATATAAAAATCTTAGCTAAAATTCTTGCTGCCAGGCTTAATAGATGCATTAGTAAACTCATCCATCCAGACCAGTCTGGTTTTATACCAGGCAGGTCAACTAGTATTAATATCAGGAGAACCTTCTTAAACATACTTACCCCGATAGAAACCGCAGGGACTAGAGCCATATTGTCGCTCGACGCTGCTAAGGCTTTTGACAGCCTTGAGTGGGCATATCTTTGGCAGGTACTCGACAGCTTTGGATTTGGCCCGCTCTATGCAAAATGGGTCAAATTGTTATATTGTGGTCCAAGAGCTAAGGTCAGAATTAACGGCGAGTTATCCGAGATTTTTCAATTGGAACGCGGGACGAGACAGGGGTGTCCGCTGTCCCCCCTTCTGTTCGCCCCTTTGCAATGGAACCATTAGCACTCTTGGCCAGAGCGAGGGCGGACATAACGGGGTTCAGAAGACACCAGGGAGAAGACAAAATTGCACTTTTTGCAGACGACGTCCTTTTTTTTCTTGGGGATGTTGAAGGGTCGCTAGACAAAGTAATGCAACTAATGGAGGAATTCGAACAGCTCTCAGGTCTCACGATTAATTGGTCGAAGTCAGCTCTGCTACCACTGGACCCGGTAGCTCCACATATGTTGTCAAGCCTCTCTCAAATAGCCATTAGCCCTAAAATTAAGTATTTGGGGATATGGATCTCAAAAGAGGTTTCTCATTTCCTCACTCTAAACTTAGACCCACTATTATTAAAGTGGAAAAGTAAATGTGACATATGGAAAAGATTGCCACTGTCCGTTGCAGGACGTTGTAACTTAATCAAAATGATTTGGCAGCCACAACTATTATATCTGTTACACAACTCGCCAATATGGATAGGACACAAGTGGTTTAAAAAGATAAACGCTTTATTTAGAGACCTAATTTGGAAGGGAGGGCAACCTAGGATAGGCTTACAAACATTACAACTGCCGGTTAAAGAGGGGGGAATAGTGGTTCCCCATCCAAAACTATATTTTCTGGCAGCACAACTGCAACATCTGGCCGGATGCGGAACCGCAGAAAGAAATGTCATTAATAACCGACTCCTACTGACAAATAATCCACATAATCTATTAGCTGAAGCCCTAGAAGCAGATTACTTCTGCTATAACCATGTAACTATAAAACTAATTAGCAAAACATGGCACACAATAAAAATAATCATGGGGCACGAGGGCCCGTCTGAATTCTCTCCCCTCTGGAACAACAACAATCTCCAGGAGATGTTAAGCATAGAAACTTCGAGTGACTGGGCAAATAAAGGCATATGCCGACTAAAGCATATATTCAAGGGCAACGTTTTGAAGTCATTCCAAGACCTAGTAAGCGAATTCAAAATCTCAAATAAATCTTTCTATACATTTCTTCAGGTTCGCCACGCCATACAAGTACAATTTGCCGCTAAAACAGTTGAGTGGACACAGATGCCTGTTCTGCCCTCTGTAGTTGAGGCAACACAAGTCAAGGGCTTAATTTCTGCAACATATGGCAGCTTGGGAGAGAGGGCATTATGCAGAGAAGGGCCGCGGAAGAGTAAAGTGGCCTGGGAGTGCGACCTGGGCATAATTTCCCCAGACCAGTGGGATAGGATCCTCCGGCAAGGAGCCTGGGCGTCCATCGCCCCGGCCCAAAGACTGTCTCACCTATTGTTACTATATAGGGTCTACTGCACCCCCCATAAATTGTTTAAAATGGGTTGGAGACCCAATGATGCGTGCCCAAGATGCAACAATAAAGGAGATATTTTTCATATGGTCTGGAAGTGCCCCAAATTATACAGCTTTTGGGTGGGTATTATAACACGGATAAATGAGAAATTTAGGTCTGCCCTTGAACCAACCGCTAGGATTTGCCTCTTGGGATGTATGGACGATAATAAGGTACCGCAAGGAACCATAGAACCTATCTTGAGATGCCTATTCCAAGCTCGCAAAATAATTGCTCAAAAATGGCAAGCTCAGGCGCCCCCAACTATAGAGAACTGGTTAACAGCTATGAAACAAACAATTTCAAATGAAAAGGTACAGTACACCACCCAAGGGAAGTATGATAAGTTTGCAAAAATATGGAGACTATGGCAGAGAACAGACGGTGATATAGAGTAAGCATCTTGTTACGCCGGAACTCGGGCACATGGGGGCATGAACTCGCCCCTACAGGTCTGCACTTAGCTATGACAAATTTTAAACACCAGGCAAGGCGGCAGCCATATATAATCCAAACTAACCACTACCAAGCTTGTATGCTCACAAGGGTGGAGAAGGGGAGGGTGGGGGGCAAGGGAATGGGAGGTGGGACTTGGGGGGGGGGGAGACACACAACAAACACAACACTTACTCAACAAGGCACGTGATATTAATCCTAAACGGGTATAGCTCCTAGATATTGTAATATTGATTCTTATAATTTGTTAACAAATCGTCTGTATTTTTTTATTGACGGCTATATGTATGTGTAAAGCATGGATAAAAAAATAAATAAAAAATCTATTTATCTAAAAAAAAAGAAATGAGGATAGATACCCCTTTGGTCTTAGAGACTGGGTTTGTAGAGTGAATTGCCTGCTTGTAGACATGATTCGTCAGCTTAGGGACAGCATCCTACCTAAAGTGAGTCTCCTGAAGCATCAAAAAGTGTGCCTTATGTTTGGAGAGGGCGGCCAAAACCTGGGATCTTTTTCAGGGGTATTCAGGCCCTTCACATTCAGTGAGAGGCATTTAAGTGAGAGGGGATTCAGCTTATTCATTGTAGTGAGATACCGTCCCGAACCCACTACGCTCCCGGATGCAACCCAGAAAGGTTACTTGTGACAGTAAAAGTACTCAGGGTCAGAGACGTGGCTTACAGGAGGCGGGGAGGAGCAGAACCCAAGGGGGGAGATGAGACCGGGGAAAGCGAATAGAAAAAGAAGAAAAAAAAGAGAGAAAAAAAGGGGGGGGCGTAGAAGGAAAAGAAGAGAGCCAAGAAATGTCTTACGGAACAGAGAAAGAAGGGTACCAGAGGTGGGGATAGAGAATCTAATCCACCTGGAAACAAGAGGGCCGGAATGTCAGCAGATTTTTCAGAGCACTACTGTGGCGGGACAGTAAGTCTGGCTGGGAACATGTGCCCCTACAGGACAGAGGAGTCAGCTCATGGTGTCACAGAGGGGAACCTAAAATAAGAAAAGGGGGGGAGAACGGGCATAGAGTAGGACGGCGGGACACTGCGAGCAGGGTTAGAGAGCAGAGAATGAGCGGGCAGTCCCCCGCCCCAGAAATTGCAGAGAACGAATCATCCCCAAATTCTGAGCAACAATACCATCATATACATCTGAACTAAAACTTCACCAGGGTCCACCCGCAAGTGCCTAACACACCTGAGCATATAAGTCGAAGTGAGCACTCCCCATAAGATTATACATGTAAAAAGAACAGAATACACAAAGTGAATCATACAAGCATAAACAAAAATTAACAAAACCAAATCCAAACATAAACATAAACATAAACCTACCCGTTCCAGCCCATCATATCAAGAACGTGGTTCAAGGTTCAGGTCAAATACCGTATAGCTAATCGGTCAGAGTTGCACTCGATCCTTGGAAGTTCAAGCATATGATCTGGGTACAGCACCTGGCCCATCAGGTGAGAAAGAAACCTCTCAGTAAATTTTTCCTTTTCTTTCCCCCTCAGCGCGTAGGGGGTCCGCAGCAGTGGTCCCCTGCGGCAAGGGGACAACAAAGTTCTCCCCTCCTCCAATGGAAGTCCGCCGCCGCCCACACAAAAAAGGGGAAGAAAGAAAAAAAAAGAAAGAAGAGGGGGAGGGATAGAGAGCTCCCCTGAGACAGCCCAATTTTAGCATAGTAAGTGCAAAACTCGGCATAGGACACACATACGGTAGCATGTAGCATGAACCCCCGCTAGGGGGTAAGGGCTAGGCTTGGGTTGAGTCCTTGATCGGTAACTCAGGTGGCTTGGACACAGCAACCGTTTAGGCAAAGTCGTCACTTCTCAGGCAATGACTCCCCGGTCGCAAGTCTCCCAGGCTCCTGGATCAGTTTTTTATTGTTTGCTATATAAGCAACAGAAAGAGCGAAAAAAAAATATTTTCTATTTTAAAAGTAATCCAATAAAATAAAAATTTGTCATACATTTAGGCCAAAATGTATTCTGCTACATGTCTTTGGTAAAAAAAAATCCCCTTAAGTGTATGTAACGGTTACCACCGCTTACAACCTTCCATCCATCCACGACAAGCTTATCCGACACACCAACAACCAGGCAGACATGATCCATTCCATTTCCCAGAATAAACGAGACAGCGCTCCGTTCTCTTCGTTTCCAAAATGTATGAACAACTTTATTGGTTCTTAGCTTGCTTATATCCAGTACAACAGAATGCAGTTAATCACAGGACAATGTAATCTCCACCCCCCTATTCACTCACTGAGGATAATTCTTTAATTGGTAGCTAGACATGACGGCACCGTATTATCAATAGGGTTCAATTAACCTTGAATAATAACACAGACATCTTGTTGAATAAGTTCTCTATACAGCTTTGTCACACAATGGCAGTGAGAGTGGGTGTCTTTACATTGAATAGCCAACACCTTAGGATATTTCAATAGCCTATTATACAAAAGGTATGACTCACTGGCTGACCTGGTCATGTCATCATGACTCCTTGTGATATCTCAGTCCTGCAATATGAAGTATTATTAATGTCCCATCTCATGTAATATGAATTATGATTCACTATTAGCCACCCTATACCCAAAAGGGCACAGGGTGGATTTCGACCCAAGAGTTTTTGGTGCTGCTGGCACAAGAGTATCTCTCATCCTTCCAACGTCTCTGGGTGTCACGGGCCATTCTGTTACATCTCTCCCCTTTCGGTGGGAGACGGACACAGGAGGGAACCCCAAACGGGTTGACTCCGAAGTCTGTCAGTAGTTCCCGTCCTCCAATGCTGGTATCCATACTGTACCCCAAATAAATGGCTCCAAACTGAGCATTACTCACCCCGCCAACCTCTGCCTCTCTCAGAGAACACGCCTGCCGCTGGGGAGAAGGCAGGGTAGCTGGGCTCAGTCCATCATGCTGTTGGGGGTCTGGGCCAACTGCCCCCCCTTCCTGGGGTGTACCAGTGGAGACTGAAGTCCCATCCACTGGTGCTTGGTGAAAACCCCCCGGTGCTTGCAAAGCAAAGCCGACATCCTCCTGTCCCAGTCCTGTACCATTTTCTGGGGTTGTGCCAGTGGAGACTGAAGTCCCATCCACTACCCCAGGAACCCCCTCTTCTGTCAGTGAGGAGCAAAGTCCTATGACACTCTGCTCTGTTGCCAGCTCTTCTGCTGGGTTGCTGTGAGTGGAGACCACAGTCCCATCCACCACCACAGGGTCCCCCTCTTCCATTAGTGGAGAGCAGAGGTCTGTGACCCTCTGTTCTGTTGCCAGTGATTCAGCTGGGGGTAAAAGCTTTACCACCTCAGCTTGTTGTTGGAGAGAGGGGCCAACCGCCCCAGCTCTCTGGAACTCCACACCATCCGCTTCGGCTTTAGGGATGAAAATCTCCATATTTTCCACTGCCGATTCATCAGCCATGATTTCACAGTTATCTGACCTTTCCTCATAGTCCCAAGCAATGGGAGCCCCATCCTGCTGCTGAGCCGAGTCTAGCAGCTGTCTGTAGGCAACCTCCAGCTCCCATTCTTGAATGGCCAGAAATTCTAAATCTTCCTGTGACCAGTGGCCTCCCGATATATTTAATTTTTCCTCTCTGTGCTCCATTATATCCTCCAAGCGCCACTTCCGATCATCCCCAAAGTCGGGATCACTGGACATCCTCCAATACAACAATCCCAGGCCATCGTAGTCATAGCCTTCTGTGGGGCTGTCATCCGCTGACCACGGGCACTCTTGGGCTACATACCACCGGAGGGCTCTGTAGCTCTCATCCAGCTGCATCTCTGCCCGGATCAGCCTGCTTAACTCTGCTATCCACTCCTGCTTCGGTTGTTCCCCCAACAACAGCATTCGTACGTCATACTGCGGCCAGTACCTTGCATAGATGGAGGGCAGGACCTTTCCTTGGTGTTGCTGCTCCAGAGCTAACGCTTCCTTCCAGAGTTGGCACCGAATCACATCCGACCATCCCAACAGGACCTCCTCTGATACTGGTCCTCTATGCTGTATCCGCATCTCTTGTAACCTCCTTTGGAATTCCTCTTCAATGGAGACTGGTATCTGCACCTCTCCTCTCTCTTCAGCTGCTGCCGCACTTCTTTGCTGTCGCAAGGTGGCATTCAGAGCCGCAATAACTCGGTCCCTGATCTCCGGTGGAGGGTTAGGACCATAATGTGCCAGTCTTAGGTTAACAGCCCGATCAAAACTTTCTTCCTCGGGTGTCCTGTCCGTTACGGCGGGCCTTTTAGCTCTATCCATTTCGACCAGTTCTGCGATAATGTCCCTTTTCTTACGGTTGCTGGCCGGTCTGCCCCGGCTCTCCAGTAAGTCCATGAGGGAAGAGAGCTTCATCCGTTCATACACCGTCTCCATTGTCCTGTGTCCTTGTAGCCTTCCTTCTGAAGATGGAATCATCCCACTGCTGTGCCACCAATGTAACGGTTACCACCGCTTACAACCTTCCATCCATCCACGACAAGCTTATCCGACACACCAACAACCAGGCAGACATGATCCATTCCATTTCCCAGAATAAACGAGACAGCGCTCCGTTCTCTTAGTTTCCAAAATGTATGAACAACTTTATTGGTTCTTAGCTTGCTTATATCCAGTACAACAGAATGCAGTTAATCACAGGACAATGTAATCTCCACCCCCCTATTCACTCACTGAGGATAATTCTTTAATTGGTAGCTAGACATGACGGCACCGTATTATCAATAGGGTTCAATTAACCTTGAATAATAACACAGACATCTTGTTGAATAAGTTCTCTATACAGCTTTGTCACACAATGGCAGTGAGAGTGGGTGTCTTTACATTGAATAGCCAACACCTTAGGATATTTCAATAGCCTATTATACAAAAGGTATGACTCACTGGCTGACCTGGTCATGTCATCATGACTCCTTGTGATATCTCAGTCCTGCAATATGAAGTATTATTAATGTCCCATCTCATGTAATATGAATTATGATTCACTATTAGCCACCCTATACCCAAAAGGGCACAGGGTGGATTTCGACCCAAGAGTTTTTGGTGCTGCTGGCACAAGAGTATCTCTCATCCTTCCAACGTCTCTGGGTGTCACGGGCCATTCTGTTACAGTGTATAATAAATGTTTTGTGTGATCACGGACATATGAAGGCAGATGATCATGTACAGATGTGCGTAGATGATCACAGACATACAGTATGTGTGCAGATGATCATTGAGACATATGATTTTACTGGGACATATGTTGGGGACAGGTGTTTTTGCTGTGTGAGGACAAGTGTGGTGACACTGTTGTAAGGACACTATTTTTGGGACACTGTGTGGGGACACTGGGCCAGTGATCAGTGTGTAAAAAGCTGTAAAAAACAGCTCATACTCACTGATCACTGACTAGCTGCAGTGATCTGCTCTCTCCTCACTGACAACTTCTGTGTAAGGAGAAGAGAGCCGGTCGCTTAGTAACTGGCTCTCTCTCTTTATGTCACATGGTGGCTGTGATTGTACACAGCTATCATGTGATCAGGAGGGCCAATCACAGAACCCGGATTACATGAGCACATCGGGATTGCACTGCTGCGTGGGCATGCACACACGATTCCTCTCCTTTTGAAGGACGTTCCTGAACATCCACTCAGATGGAGGAAGCACCCAGCTGTATATGTGCAGTGGACGAGTGGGAAGTGGTTAAAATGCAAACGCCCTATGTGAAAGGGATGACAATATATATATATATATATATATATATATATATATATATATATATATATATATATATATATGTATGTATATATTAAAGTGACACTAAACTCTTGTTTAAAAAATATATTCTATTTAAGTATGTATTCTTTACTCCAAAAAGTACTTTCTATATTGTGCTCAGCCTCCTCCAAATCTCCAAATTACAGTGCCTTGAAAAAGTATTCATACCCCTTAACATTTTACACATTTTGTCATGTTACAACCAAAAATGTAAATGTATTTTATTGTGATTTTATGTGATAGACCAACACAGAGTAGCACATTAATGTGAAGTGGAAGGAAAATGATAAAAGGTTTTAATTTTTAAATTTTTAAAGCCCCCTTTACTCTGATACCCCTAACTAAAATCTAGTGGCTCCAATTGCCTTTAGAAGTCACCTAATTAGTAAATAGAGTCCACCTGTGTGTAATTTAATCTCAATATAAATACAACTGTTCTGTGAAGCCCACAGAGATTCGTTTGAGAACCTTATTGAGCAAACAGCATCAGGAAGGCCAAGGAACACACCGGAAAGGTCAGGGATGAAGTTGTGGAGAAGTTTAAAGCAGAGTTGGCCTATAAAACAATATCCCAAGCTTTAAATATTTCACAGAGCACTGTTCAATTCATCATCTGAAAATGGAAAGAGTATGGCACAACTGCAAACCTACCAAGACATGGCCATCTACCTAAACCGACAGGCTGGTCAAGGAGAGCATTATTCAGATAAGCGGCCAAGAGGCCCATGGTAAGTCTGGGGGAGCTGCAGAAATACACAGCTCAGGTAGGAGAATCTGTCCCAGGACAACTTTTAGTCATGCACTCCACACATCTGGCCTTTATGGAAGAGTGGCAGGAAGAAAGCCATTGTTGAAAGAAAGCCACAAGAAGTCCCATTTACAGTTTGTGAGAATCAATGTAGGAGACACAACAAACGTTTGGAGGAAGGTGCTCTGGTCAGATGAGACCAACATTTAACCTTTTGGCCTAAAAGCGAAAACGCTATGTGTGGTGAAAAACTAACACTGCTCATCACAATGAATACACACCATCCCCACAGTACAACATGGTGGTGGCAGAATCGTGTTGTGGGGATGATTTTCTTCAGCAGGGACAGGGAAGCTGGTCAGCATTGATGGGGAGATAAATAGAGCCAAATACAGGGCAATTATAGAAGAAAACCTGCTGGAGTCTGCAAAAGACTTGAGACTGGGGCGGAGGTTCACCTTCCAGTAGGACAGCAACCCTAAACGTACAGCCAGGGCTACAATGGAATGGTTTAGATCAAAGTATATAGATGTGTTATAATGGCCCAGTCAAAGTCCGGACCTAAATCCAATTAAGAATCTCTGGCAACAATTGTTGTTGACAGACACCCTCCATCCAATCTGACAGAGCTTGAACTTTTTTGCAAAAAAGAATGGGCAAAAATGTCATTCCAGATGTGCAAAGCTGGTAGAGACATACCCCAAAAGACTTGCAGCTGCAATTGCAGTGAAATTTGGTACTACAAAGTATTTCCTCATGGGGCTTAATATAAATTCATGCCACACCTTTTACATATTTATTTGTAAAACCATTTATCATGAATGATCCATTCTACAACTATTGGCACTTTGTGTTGGTCTATCACATAAAATCACAATGTTTTTGGTTGAAACATGACAAAATGTGGAAAATTCCAAGGGGTGTGAATACTTTTTCAAGGCACTGTATAACTCTGGCCCCATGTAATTTCAAAACACCAAAAAAACACCCATACTGGGATATATCTTTCCTTTTTAAAGTTTAAATAAATCCATATATATATATATATATATATATATATATATATATATATATATATATTTACAGTCATAGCACAGATGGTACAAATACAGGCTAACATTTAGAACCAAGTCACAAATTGATGTTTTAGTCTAAGGAAATCACTTGGCTCAGTTCTAAACAGATGTTACTTTACCGTGGGATTGATTTACTAAAAGTAAATAGGCTGCTCACTTTGCTAGGGAAGCAGGAAGCAGAGCTTTGCCTCATTCACTAAGCTAGGGCACAATTCCTGAAAATGAAAAGTGTCATGCAAGTTGATAAAGAATTGAACCTGAATATCACAGTTACATAGATCATTCCTACGGCCATTCCATCGACCACACATTATGGCTTTAATTACATTGTGCATGCATGAAACTCCGCCCCTGTCCTTCTTTCTAGTGTATTCCCCACCTCTTCTCTTTTGGGGCAGTGAGACAGCAGGTGTGTGGTGAGAGCAGCAATGATGAAAACCCAGAGAAAGCAACTTACAGATCCAGGAGGAGCAATAAGGCCACAAATATGTCCTTTGAAGAAATGTTGGAGATGGTGGTCATCTTAGTGAGGACAGACTATGATGGGAAGCATGGACCTTACAGAAAGCCAAATGCTAGAAAGGCCAAGACCATGGATAAAGTTGTGAGAGGTCTGTACAGGAATTTGGGGGTATGACAAAACAATGAACAGTTGAGAAAATGCTGGTCAGACCTTAAATTGAGAAAGGAAGATAGTATAGAAAGATCAGGAAAGTACTGCAAAAAAGTAAGTATTTGTCCTGTGTTCCTGTTACTTTCGTGCTGGTCAATGACCCATCTTGAAGAAACCCACCCTAGACCCCAAGGACCCACTTCACCGCCGTCCCATAACAGGCCTAAATGTTCTTTCAAAGGTAATGGAAAAAAGTAGTGGTACAACAGCTGCAACAGCATCTAGATACCCATAACCTACTTGATCCATTTCAATCGGGTTTCCATCCCGGACACGGGACAGAAACAGCATTGCTCAAAATATGGGCTGAAGTAGCTAGAGTCGCAGAAGGTGATTTATCTTGGTTCTCCTCTTTTTTGGAAAACCGATTACAAATAGTGAAATTGGGACCTTTCACTTCTGAGAAATGCACGGTATCGTGCGGAGTCCCTCAAGGATCGCCTCTGTCACCGGTGCTGTTTAACATCTATCTTAGTCCTCTTTTTTAAATCATTAGCAGCCAAAAACTGCTTTATCACTCATATGCAGACGACACGCAACTGTATTTCCGCATTTGCAATAAAATGGATCACCACCTCAATCTAGAGATGCCTCTCTTTGATAGAGAACTGGATGACTAAGAGTTATCTTAAACTCAACGGAGCGAAAACAGAACTTCTCCTGTTTCACGCCAAGCGTATGAATCAACCTGCAACAACTTGGATACCCCTGCCCATTCTGGGCAAATTCATCACCCCTAGCACCAAAGTCAAAAGTCTCGGGGTCATCTTCGACTCCTACATGACAATGGACGCAGAAATAGGGTCAGTAGTCAGCGGATCTCACCATCTGCTGCGCCTACTACGCAAACTTACTCCTTTTATTCCCAAAGAAGACATAGCGGTCGTGGTGGGAGCAATTGTAAACTCCAGACTGGACTATGCAAATGCCCTTTACCTCGGACTCCCAAAGTACCAAATCGCTCGTCTGCAAGTCGTTCAAAATACGGCCGCCAGACTAGTGACTGGGAAAAAACCCTGGGAATCAATCTCACCTTCACTGAGAGCCCTTCACTGGCTGCCAGTAAAAGACAGAATTGTTTTTAAAGCACTCTTTCTAACGCATAAATGTATCCATGGGAATGCTCCCCATTATCTATGCGAAAAAATAAAAGCTCACAATCCCAATCGCGTTCTGCGATCCACCAACCAAAATCTGCTCCAGATACCGAAAGCCAATTACAAGTCCAAAGGAGAAAGAAGATTTGCGGTCCAAGGTCCCAGACTATGGAACGCTTTACCAACCAGCAGTCGGTTGGAGGAAAACCACTTAGCATTCAAAAGAAAGATCAAGACTCATCTCTTTTGATATCAAAGGAGACAGGAACAACAAGCGCCCAAAGGCATGTGTTGCGCTATATACGTTTTCATTCATTCATTCATTCAATGTTCTTTTCTATACTGTTCTACAGTTTAAAATGCCAAGTCTTATTTTCGTGGACACAGGAATTTTCCGGGGGACATGAAACTTAATTTTGATCGACCACTAATACTGTGTTATTGCTATATGCATGTTAAATGCATTTGTTCTGGCCTATTTTGATGTAACATAGGTTCAGTAGAATATTGTATAGATGTGTCCATAACTACTGAAATGTCAACTATATTTAGTGTCAGTAGAGGACACTCAGCAGCTGTTACACAGCTAGACACAGGAGCACCGGTGTGGGACACCATAACACTCTTGTTATGGTGTCCCACTCAGGTGCTCTAGTGGATACTGATGATATCTCCATGTGTGAAACTTGCACAGCAGTATTCCTGCTTTGTAAAGGGAAAAAATACATGTAGACAGCTTGGATCTTTGCCAAAACAGAAAATTGAAAGACACTTTAAAACAATGTTTCATATTACTATTTCTAGCCTAACATATCTGTCAGCTAATTATATATGTTTTAGATTCACATAGGGGAGAAAATTAGAGGAAGATCTGAGCTGTGTGTGCACACCAGTAACCCAGGACCTCCTGAAGATCCAGAAAGTCAACTCACCAGACACCCTGAAGAAGATGTTGATGCTGATGTGCAGGAAGTACTGTGTGAAGTTCTGGGAACGGTGTCGACCACAGGTCAGTGTCTGAGACCACAGCTTCTCCTAATAGACGGATGTCTGCATATTTCGAATGCATGACGTGTTTGATATTTTTTAGGTGATGTGGATGTTGTGGAAGACAAAACTCACTTCGGAAGTGCAAGTGCCCAAATACTTATCATTTAGCTCTTGGCTTGCAATGGGGAATTGGAGACAATTAAAGAAAACATGCATGATCTCCAAAACAGTTATCAACATCATCAAAATGTAAAAAGCAAACATGTTTTTTTTTTTTTAGTTTTGTTGTATATGTGTTTGTACAGTTTTTAATTAACTAACCTTTGCACATTTTTGTAATATTTGCAACTGTTATATTTGAATGTAGGCTTTCACTTTAGCAAAAGATTGACATATGAACCTGCAACTCAATGACTTGTCATTATATTTTTTGTTGCCTACATCATGTTGAACAGGATGAAACTGATGCGTTTCAGCACTTGCAGTCTTCAACAGATGAGTAATTATTGTTTAGATGAAACACATTAGCTTGGTTCCTATTTACATTAATTGGGCAAAAAAGAGGAATCATCGAGTTGCCAGCTCCCATTTTAACTTTGCCCATTTCTCAGGGTGGTTGGCTCCCATAGCTAAAGCTTTAAATTGGACACAGCACATTGTTGTATATGGTGGGGTAGCTTGGCCAAAAGTATTGTCATGTACAAAAAGCTTGAAGGTGTGCTTTCACACCATGAGACAAATATCCGTGTTTTGTAGAATACTATTTCACCAAAAAACTGGAATACCTTCAACAGTTTTAGGTACACGTTTACCTGTCATTTTTGTTGTTTTCTAAGAAACTCTAAGAAATGTGTCTGTTAGCCAAGTTATAAAGTATGTAAAGTATGACACAACTTTTTGTCTGTCCTTGCTTCTTTAGCCCTGGTTGATGCTACATTGAAATTGTACTACTTCCCTTTAAGTAGTACAATTTATAAGTAGCAAGGTCAGCGTGATTTCAGGTGCTACTTGATAGACATTTGTGTGGCCTAATGCCCAGATGTCTATTGAAGTCGCACCTGAAATCTGCAAAAAGTAGAGCAGGAACTACTTTTGCAAATTGCGCCGCTAAATCAGTGTTGCACCGATTGGAACAGTGCTATTGACTCCAATAGGCTGTGACTTGTCATGCGATTTTATCTATCAAATCACATGACAAATCTCTTCAATATGAACCTAGGCTTTAGTGTCCGAGATCAGTTTTTCTCCACTATACTTCTCTAAGTGCACCACCAGATCCTGTTTTCTATATTTTCCACAGAATTAAAACAAGTTACTAACCTTGAAAATTACATCATCAAAAAATATATAAAACATGACCTGGGAATGCATCCGGAGAAGAAGAGTTGGAAAACACTGCCCTAAGTAATGTTAATTGTAATCTTTGTGTTTTTAAGAATCGCAAAGTCAAAAATGTATGATGCCCACAAATTGTGACAAAAGATTTTTATTTCCCTCATGATCCCATGCGTAAAATGTGTGTCTTTCCTTACATCTAGTTTGCTAAAGCCCCAAAACACACAGTGGGTCAACGTGTGCTAGCTAGCATCACGGGGTATCAATGAACGTGTTTCGAGGGTGCAACCCCTTCCTCTTACCTACTTTAGTCATGGAAGGGGTTGCACCCCCAGACATGTCCATTGATACCCCGTGATGGGAGATAGCACATGTTGACGCAATGTGTGTTTTGGGGGTTTAAAAACTAACATGTTTGTAACTACACACATTTTCTACAGGGGATAATAAGGGAAGAGACATTTCAGAGTTATGCCTCTACGTGCAAGTGTCTTCAAATTTTGGCTTTAAGAGGGGTGAGATCACCCCATCTGAGGAAGACAAAAGCAAACACAGTCTTGGGATACTAATGTCTCATTTGGCCTTCAGATTAACAAACTCAAACTCTGTAAGTTCCTGAGTTGAAAATGTGTATCTTCTGTTTTCAACCATGCCTGTTTAGTCACCATGTAAATGTGCTTTGAGTAAAAAATGTTTTGCTAACAATGTGTGGCTTATTATTTCAATGCTCAATACCAATGTATTTGTTAAGTTGTGCGCGTAAATTTTTGTGCCTACCAAAATTAAAAGAGTTCAAAAGGCATAATGCTTTTGAATTTCATGTATTATATCCATTAATGACAAAAACATTGTGTGTGTGTAGCAGACCCACATCACACCATAATAGTTAGCTGAAGAAGAGATTATCATCTCATGTAGCAAATAAGGTACATTTGCATTATTATAGAAAGTGGGCAAAATCAACCCCATTTGTGAACAGATTAGACGATAAGAAACACAGACAACAGTAGTTCAAATGAAATATGAGTTTATGATCTCAAAATTCTATTAGGCATAATCAGCTCCAATTTGCTGCCAAGCCACTGCTCCTCTACCCACAATATATTCAAGGTATTTTTGCCTGATATCTCTGGCATTTTGGAAAAACAATCCAGCACGGCCAGTTTAAAGAGCCATTATGAAGCCCACAGATGGGCTCTTCAGCTGGGCCTGACACTGCAGGGTCCGCATCAGTTGGCACTGAGGCAAGGTAGCTGCTAGCATTCCTCTGTAAAAAAAAATATATGGAAAATGCAGTAGCACAATGCCACATGGTTTATATTGTATAATGCCATAATGCCAGGTTTATAGGTGGAAAAACAGCCTGAAACAACTGGAGAGGATTCCAAAGGCATTTTTCAACCACCCTTCTGGCACAAGAGAGCCTGTAATTGTAGATTCTCTGCTCTGGGGTGAGGTTCTTCATAGGAAAGGGCTTCATAAGCTATTCCCCCAGAGCAAAGGCCTCATCTGCAACAAAAACAAAATTGAGGCCCTCAACATTCTCCTCAGCAGGTGGCAAGTTTAAGGTGCCATTCTGGAGCCACTTGTCTGCATAATGACTCCTCCATCTGAGTAATTGCCATTCTTACCCAACATCCAAAAACAAGAACTCATATGTGGCAGACACTAAATCTAGCAAGATTATGATGCATGTTGGGTGGTGGGACAATCTGGACATGTTTAATATCAATAGCACCACCACAGTTAGGAAAATCCCTCTGATGCTGAAACTGGGCTGCAACATCCTGCCATTGCCATGGGTTGGAAGGAAACTGTGGAGTAAAAAAGGAAAAATAAATTACTATTTATGCACATAACATTCCAAGCATTCCAAGCAGATTTGACACAAACATTCTTGGCCGAATATAGTGCTTCCACAGCACTTGAACAATGGCAGAACAGGTCTCTGAAATAATGAGTACCAAAGCCTGGGGGGAGATCCCAGTGGTAAACTTGAGGTCCTAGAGACTTCTCCCCATCGCTAAGTACCACAAGGTGGCTATGAGCCTTTGCTCTGGAGGAATGGCAAGCCTCATGCATGTGTCATGCTTCTTAATATAGGGGGTCAACAATGCCAAGAGTTGGTGAATGTAGGGGTCCATCATCTGGAGATAATTCTTAAAAAGGATTATTCTTCTAGAGCTCCCGCAGCAAAGGCATATGACATAATTGGTCACGATTAAGTAACGAATTTTCGGTCCAAGAACTCCTCCTCCTATTCCTGTATTGGACTTAGGTCAAAGCAATAACTCCAAACCCAGCGATAGCACTTTCTCTTCTCCGATTCTGCAACATAGTGGGTTAATGAACAGCTGTTCAGAAACAAACTGAAAAGCGCAAATCAACACTCACCAAACTTCTACTAACAAAAAATTAGCAGAATGATCCCAAAGGCTGGCACATGATAATTGAACTTCCTCTTTGTAGTACATTTAATACGTCACTATGTCCGTGTTTGTTACCGACAATTCTTTGCCGTTTGTTTGCAAGACAAATTCCTTGCCAACGCCCTTCAGACAAAAGTTTGACACTTTGTCTGCGGATAATCCAATTGTGTGTATACGGTTTAACTAAGGATTTATACAGGGGGAAATTATATCTGTCTCTCTCTCTTTCTCTCTGGAGTCTATACCTCTCTTAATACAAGAAATAATTGAAAATCTGTATCATGAACTCTCTAAGGCCGCGTACACACGATCAAATCTGTCTGCAGGAAACAGTCTGCCAGACCGTCCCAGCAGACAGATTCGATCGTGTGTACGGGCGAGCCGACGGATTTGGCCAGCCGACAGATTTGAAAGCATGCTTTCAAATCTGTCGGCTGGGAACCCGTCCGCCCGACATGTCTGCTGGTTAGTACGCTAACCAGCAGACATGTCTTCTCGCACACGCGTTGAATGGTTTCGACGCATGCGCAGAAGTGTTTTACTTCCTGGTGCGGTGACGTGGCGGCGTTAACATCACCGCCACGTCAGCGTGCCGTCTGCCGGCGGGAATTTTGGTTTGATCGTGTGTACACGATCAAACCAATACGTCCCCAGCAGACAGATTTGTTCAAATCGGTCTGTCCGAACGATTTGAACACATCTGTCTGCTTGTGTGTATGGGGCCTATGACTACAATTGGAATGTGTAAATATTTTATGACAATGATCATCTGATATGTCAAAGGTAATTCTTTACCTTCTTGTTATCTACAGTATAGTGTGTGATCTCATATTAGCCATTGCCAATCTGTTCAAATTATTTACGCTTTCAACTGATTTTAATATCTATAAATACTGCTGAACAATCATGTATGTGCTTTAGAACATTTAGAGAGCATTGTTCTTCTGAAATATGTGAATGCACATATACGTGCTAATAAACTTTTTTGATTACCCACTATTAGAAAGTGATCTGAATTTTAGTAGAGAATGTCTGGGCACTCCGAACAGGGCAAACAACAGTGTGCAAAGATAGGATTTTACCTTAAAGCAGATTTCCAGCCTTTTAGTGTTTATTAAAAGTCTTTTTAATAAACAGACACTTACCTGCTACATGGTCTAGTGACACGGCCGCTCGGAGCTCTGCTCCTCTCCCCCCTCACCGGCCGGCACCTCAATTCATAGTGTGGGCACCCAGCCATAACAGCTTTCGGCTAACCGCCTAAAGTGTATTATATATTGTACACAGCCAAATCCACTTTATATATAGTCTACACTATATATATTTAGGGCCAGATTCTCAGCGGCGATACGACGGAGTATCTCAGATACCCCATCGTATCGCCGTTTTTTTTGTTTCGTATCTATGCGCGTGATGCTTAGCATCACTTTTGCATAGATACGCTTCAACATCCGACAAGTGTAAAACCATTACACTTGAGGATCGTAGTTGTAATGACAACTCCGGCCACTAGGTGGCCTTTACGTTGTTTTCTCATTTGCATATGCAAATGAGGCTAGTACGCCGATTCCCGATCGCTTTTACGCCGCCCCGTCGTCGCGTACGTCGTTTTCGTCCGTGTAAGGTTACCCCAGCTTCTATGTGGAGTAACCTTACGAAGTACCATCGGATGCCGTTGGGTGCCGTCGGATGCCATGTTAAGTATGGCGTCGGGTCAGCGTCGTCTTTTTTCGTCGCTTACGTCGTTTTACTAACTCGTTCGCGAATAGGGGCATTGCGTCGTTTTGACGTCGGTTTCAACGACGCTTTCCGACGTGAGCTGGAGCATGCACACTGGGCTTTTTCCCCGGCCGGCGCATGCGCAGTTCATTCGACGCAGGGGGGCGCTTAATTTAAATACAAGCCGCCCCATTTGAATTACGCAGGCTTACGCTGGGCCATTTTCGCTACACCAACTCAAACTACGGAGCAAATGGTTAGAGAATACGGCACTTGCTCTAGTACAATGCGGCGGCGTAGTGTAAATGGCTTACGATACGCAAGCGAAATTCTATGAGAATCTAACCCATAGTGTATATATATATAAATATATATATTATATATTATATATATTATTATATATATATTATATATTATATATATATATATAGGGCCAGATTCAGGTAGATGGGAGCATCTTTGCTCTGGAGTAACGCTTCTCATTTACGTTACTCTGCCGAAATTTTAGGAGCAAGTGCTGTTATTCATGAAGCACTTGCTCCTAAAGTTGCGGCAGAGCATCGCAAATGAGCCAGCGGAATTCAAATTGGGCGGGTACGGGGCGTGTAGTATTCAAACTAAGCGCGATCCCGCGGCGAACGTACTGCGCATGCGTCGAGTGTCAATGCATCCCAGTGCGCATGCTCCAAATTCTGTCAGTGAACGTCAATGACGTCACATTCCCATTCATGAATGTTTTACGCAAGCGACGCAATTTGTTTTTTTTCCGACGCGATGCCGACGCCTATACTTAACATTGGATACTCCACTAGGGGGCTGCTTTATCTATACGCCACATATCGCTTCCGGAAACGTCGTAAAGTCACTGCGTCGCGCCCGAAAAAGATCGTGAATTGCCGATTCCCGCTCATTAACATATTTTTTGAGCGTAAATCTGCGGGAACGCCTCCGGCGCCATTTTTAAGTTGAAGTAACGATGCGATGGCGAAATTCAATTACGCCGATCGCATCGGAACTCCAACCCGGCGTTTCTTGTTTTCTGGTTACAGAAAACAAAAACGCCGGCTTAAAGTGACAGTTAGGCTGGCGGATCCATTGATCCGCCAGCCTAACTGTACCTGAATCTGGCCCATAGTGATCAACTCATTTCAATGCTGTTCCTAATTCGTGCAGGAACGGCATTGAAAGTAATTGATCACTCACTAAGGATATCCATTGCACTTTGTTATCCATACATTTTTTTTGCACTTTGCACTTTTTTCGATTTATGGACTCAAGGGAATAAGTTGAATGACACTATGGGGGTCCTTTACTAAGGCCAAATCCACTTTGCACTACAAGTACACTGCAAGTGCACTTGAAAGTGCACTTGTAAGTGCACTTGTAAGTGCAGTCGATGTAGATCTCTTTAGATCTGAGGGGAAGCTCTGAAATTAGAGGAAGCTCTGCTGATTTTATCATCCAATCATGTGCAAGCAAAAATACAGTGGGCCAGATTCAGGTATATCTGCGCATTATTGGACCGGCGTAGCGCACCGCCTTTACGTTAGACTTGCGTAATGTAGCCGCGTAATCACCCTATTCTCGTAGCTTTTGCGCAGAAAATTGCGTATGCGTAACGTTATTTCAGAGGCGTAAGAATACAAATTGGGAAGGACGTGGGCGTGTTACATTGAAATGAGCCGTGACACCATGCAAATGAAGGGCCGGCCGGCTCGCGCATGCGCGCTTGAAGGAGACCATGGTCAGCACCTCTCTGCGCATGCTCACAACTCGGGAACGGCGCAATCAGTGAAATTGGAGATGGACTAAGGACTACGCAGACAGCATAAATAGACAGACACAAACGCACTTCAATTGCAAAAGTACATCCCTTTGTCCCTTCCCATTTAACAAAGTGCTTTTGTCCCGTTGTTAGTAGATCTTTAAAAGTGTTTTTTGATAAGTGTTTGAGAGACTGTTTGTTTGATATATTTCTGCTCGTTTGTTTTCTTGCTTAATTGTTGCTGTTTGTTTTTGTGACTGATTTTTGCTGAGTGCTTGTGTGATTTTTTGGGTGTTAGTTTTCTCTTTGTGTGTGTTCTTGCTTGATTGGTTGTGCTTGTTTTTGTGACTGATTTTTGTTGACTGGGAGTGAGTTTTTGTATGAGTATGACAGAGAGAAAGAGAAAACTAAATTTAACTTTGGGTGAGAAACTAATTCTTGCCCGGGCCATTAGCGATTATGGGCGTTTCCTCCATGGCCCGGACAGTGCCAACACCACCCCGGCCAGGAGGAGGGAGATTTTGGACATCATCACTGACCAGGTGAATTCAGCGGGGGAGGGGGAGACACGGAACCGGTCTGGGATAGATAAAAAGATTAATGACCTCCGGCGTCTGGTCAAAAATAAGTTGGCCAGAATGCTTGCCCATGCCAGGGGCACAGGAGGGGGCCCACCATGCCGTGTTAGGCTGACAGCGGAGGAGCGTGCGGTGGCCCTGACCTTTCATCGGCATGAAGTGGAGGGCCTGCCCGGCTTTGACTCAAGTCCGGAGCCCGTGGTGCCAGGTAAGTTTTTTTTTTATATCAGGTGTGTAGCATGTGTGGGGGAGGGGGTGAAAGGGAATATGTGGCAAGTGTGTGGATCCTCCAACCTGTGAATGTTTTGTGTCATCCACAGATGTGCAGGAGGGTGCAGGGCCATCTGGCCTGACCGCACCATCCCCAGGACAGCAGCCTAATGAGGCCCCCCCGACAAGGCCGGAGTCTGCGGAGGAGGTTGAAGAGGAGGAGGAGGAGGAGGTTGAGGAGGAGTTTGATGAGGAGGAGGAGTCCATGTCAGGCACTGGCCTATTGTTGTTGGAGGACGTTCCCCTCTGGCGGGCAACAGCCAGCCCTCCCTAAGGGGGAGACCCCCCCTCCTCCCCCAACATGGCTCCCCTCCCAAGGGCCTCCCCTTCTCCCCGGCCACAAGCATCAGCTGGAGGCAGGAAGGCGACCCAGAAGACCAGGGGGTGGCCGATCTCCTGCCCGCCACTCTGAGAAGGGACCAGTTCCTCCAGACCCGCCATCTGGGACAGGTCAGCCAGACATTGGTGCGGATGGAGGAGAGCCTGTCCTCCATCAAGGATACGCTGGGGAACCTGGACTGCCACTCCCAAACTTTCACAAACTGCCTTAACAACCTGCAGACTACATCAGCAGGCGTTGGGCAGGATGTGAGGGCCCTTACCCAGGCTATCCAGGCCAACACTGCAACACTTGGTGCTGCCCTGGACAGAATAGCCGTGGCCTTGGAGGGCAGGCCGCCAGGTGGGCAGAGATCAGGGGCTGCTCCTCCTTCCCCGGTTTTCCCCCTCCCCATGAGTCTACCCTGAGGAGCCGGGCCATGGCCAGGGGCACCCCAGGCGTGGCTCACGTCAAGGGCACTAATTCGTTTTTCCCTTTTTTTTTTGCCCTTTTTTTTGCTGGAAATTTTTTGATTTTGCTGGTAATGTTTTTTTTATTTTTTGTTTATTTTTTTGGGGGTTGTGAATGCTGTTTGAATGTGGGGGTGACATTCCTGCCGGAAAAGGGCTGTCACCCTCAATTTTGGTGGAGTAGGGTTCCCCAGGACCAAGGAGAAGTGATCCCAAGGTCCGTGTGAATGGTGTATGAATGTACAGTGACATAATTGGAGCCTTGGCGTGGCGTTGCTGCTCACAAGTCCTGCATGGTGGACTGGTGCCAATCCAATTTGATGAGGATGTGGTGTGTCTGTGCTAGGGACCACAGTGGTGTGCATGCATGCATTCTCATTGTGCCATGATTAATGTGTGTGTTTAACGTGCAAAGATGCCCAATGTGAGCTGTCTCCTGGCTGCTCTTCCCTCAGAAGACGGGGGACCCTCGGTTACGGGGGGATTGTCTGGTTTAGGGGTCAGGTCATCACGTAGGTCAATCTGCAGGCCCTTTCTTACTGCGAAGTTGTGCAGCATGCAACATGCACCGATGATATGGCACACAAAGTTTGGGGAATACAACAGGATACCCCCATACTTATCCAGGCATCGGAAACATGACTTCAGGAGGCCAAAGGTGCGATCCACCACTGCACGTG
Source organism: Rana kukunoris (assembly GCA_029574335.1). Taxonomy (NCBI): domain Eukaryota; kingdom Metazoa; phylum Chordata; class Amphibia; order Anura; family Ranidae; genus Rana; species Rana kukunoris. The sequence continues at coordinate 163,476,504 of CM056049.1, forward strand.
TTTGGGCATGTGCTTGATTGTATCTTTCCTCTCCTGGGGTTTGGGGGTTCCGGATAGGAGTCATGAGATGGGGTCCCAGTGCATATGCAGAGTCACCTGTAAGGGAAAAGACAGAAGGATGTTAGTAGTGCATGTGCCCCTTGTGATGTGTGCATCATGGGGGGGGACAGTCATGCCTGCCACCCATGTCACTCACCAACCAGCCAGGTGTACCCATACACGTTCTGATCGAATTCCATTCGGATGTGGCTTTGATTGTAGATGTAGCTGTCATGGCTGGACCCTGGGTGTTTGGCACGGACGTGCCATATGAGGCCTTGGGCATCGACTATCACCTGTACGTTGATGGAATGCCAATGCTTCCGATTGCGGTACATGTGCTCTGTCTCATGGGGGGCTGGAGTGCCACATGTGTGCAATCAATGGCCCCGATGGTGCGTGAGAATCTGGCAATTCTGTAGAAATCTGTCATTGCCTTCAGCCGCAGGTCCTCAGTGGTGGGTTTGATGATTTGGTTGGCCATGCATCTGAGGATTGCAGGGACAACCTGGTGCACACATCTGCTCATGGAGGATTGTGACATCCCAGCCAACACTCCACTTGTACGCTGAAAAGAGCGACTGGCAAGGACATGGAGTGTTGCCATGACCTTGACCAGTGGCTGCACTGCATGTGAGCGGTGTGTTGGGCTGGTGATGTCCTCCTGCAAGGTTGTGGTTAATTCCAGGATGACATGAGGGGTGAATCTGAAGATGCGATACACCTCAGAATCACTCATGCCAAACAGGTCTATGCGTGTGCGGTATATCCTCTCCCGTGCCCTCCTCCGTGCCATCCTCCGTGCCCTAATCCTTCTTTGTTCATCTAAAGTCAGTAGTATAGCTATGCGCGACGATGCCCCTGGCATGTTGGCATACAGATGTTGTGCAACACGTGTGACTGCTGAGCTCCTCACTAACAGTGTTGCTTTATCTAACATGTAGACTTTTTTTCTCTTTTTAGACCAGCTTTTATATGGTCTAATTTTAGACAGGACATTTTGCTGTTGCGCACCCTGCGTAGCCTGCGCTGCCCCAACGTTCTTTTGTGGATCCCCGTAAGTCCCTCATTAGCATATTTGACTAGCAAATCAATGGTCTGTCTAGCGCAGTTTTGCGCGGACGGATGTGCCTGTCTAACGAAATTACGCTGGACCAAAAAAAGTAGATTTCTTGCGTATCTCGTTTTGGGGATGCCGTGCATCGAAACGCATGCGCACATTTAGACTTACGCACGCGCATCTCCTGTTGTGCAGGTGTAATCGCTCTGTGAATCTGGCCCAGTTTTTTTAATTTTCCTTGCATGTCCCCCTCAGATCTACAGCGACTGCACTTACAAGTGCAAAGTGGATTTGCCTTTTGTAAATAACCCCATATATATATATATATATATATATATATATATATATATATATTTGCACTTTTGTTAGTTCTATACTTGTTTGCACTTTGTTGATTTAATTATTAACAACTTATTGATATTATTGCACATTTTTTTCACTTCACTCATTTGTTGATAATACTGTACAAACCTTTTTTTAAATAATATTTGTATTGGTTTGTTCACTATAGCAGAGATTTAAGGTTAATTATATTAATCAGGAAGGAGGTACTAGGAGTATTACGCGCAAGGATCTCCTATAGTACATGGGGCATACACGCATATTTTTACTTAACCACTTAAGGACCACCTAACGCCGATTTACATCGGCAGAATGGCCTCTTTAAGTGCCCAGCCATGGGTCGCGCGCGTACCCGGTCCGAAGCTCCGTGACCGCAGGACCCAATCACCGCCGGTGTCCCGCGATAGGTCACAGGAGCTGAAGAGCGGGGAGAGGTGTGTGTAAACACACCTTCCCCGTTCTTCACTGTGGCAATGTCAGTGATCGTCTGTTCCCTGATATAGGGAAAGACGATCACTGACGTCACACGTCCAGCCCTGCCCCCTACAGTTAGAAACACATATGAGGTCACATTTAACCCCTACAGCGTCCCCTAGTGGTTAACTCCTAAACTGTAATTGTAATTTCCACAGTAAACAGTGCATTTTATAGCACTTTTTGCTGTGAAAATGACAATGGTCCCAAAAATCTGTCAAAATTGTCCGATGTGTCCACCATAATGTTGCAGTCATGAAAAAAAATCGCTGATCGGCGCTATTAGTAGTAAAAAAAAATATTATTAAAAATGCCATAAAATTATCCCCTATTTTGTAAACACTATAAATTTTGCACAAACCAATCGATTTTTTTTTTTTTTAATTTTCCTTGCATGTCCCCCTCAGATCTACAGCGACTGCACTTACAAGTGCACTTTCAGTGCACTTACAAGTGCAAAGTGAATTTGCCTTTTGTAAATAACCCCATATACATATATATATATATATATATATTTGCACTTTTGTTGGTTCTATGCTTGTTTGCACTTTGTTGATTTAATTATTAACAACTTGTTGATATTATTGCACATGTTTTTCACTTCACTCATTTGTTGATAATACTGTACAAACCTTTTTTTAAATAATATTTGTATTGGTTTGTTCACTATAGCAGAGATTTAAGGTTAATTATATTAATCAGGAAGGAGGTACTAGGAGTATTACGCGCAAGGATCTCCTATAGTACATGGGGCATACACGCATATTTTTACTTAACCACTTAAGGACCACCTAACGCCGATTTACATCGGCAGAATGGCCTCTTTAAGTGCCCAGCCGTGGGTCACGCGCGTACCCGGTCCGAAGCTCTGTGACCGCGCCCGCAGGACCCGATCACCGCTGGTGTCCCGTGATAGGTCACAGGAGCTGAAGAACGGGGAGAGGTGTGTGTAAACACACCTTCCCCGTTCTTCACTGTGGCAATGTCAGTGATCGTCTGTTCCCTGATATAGGGAAAGACGATCACTGATGTCACACGTCCAGCCCTGCCCCCTACAGTTAGAAACACATATGAGGTCACAGTTAACCCCTACAGCGTCCCCTAGTGGTTAACTCCTAAACTGCAATTGTAATTTTCACAGTAAACAGCATTTTATAGCACTTTTTGCTGTGAAAATGACAATGGTCCCAAAAATCTGTCAAAATTGTCCGATGTGTCCACCATAATGTTGCAGTCATGAAAAAAATCGCTGATCGGCGCTATTAGTAGTAGAAAAAAATATTAATAAAAATGCCATAAAATTATCCCCTATTTTGTAAACACTATAAATTTTGCACAAACCAATCGATTTTTTTTTATCCAAAAATAGGTAGAAGAATACGTATCGGCCTAAACTGAGGAAAAAAAATGTTTATCTTTTTTGGGGATATTTATTATAGAAAAAGGTAAAAAATATTGCATTTTTTTCAAAATTGTTGCTCTATTTTTGTTTATAGGCAAAAAATAAAAACCGCAGAGGTGATCAAATACCACCAAAAGAAAGCTCTACTTGTGAGAAAAAAAGGACGCCAATTTTGTTTGGGAGCCACATCGCATGACCGCGCAATTGTTAGTTAAAGCAACGCAGTGCCGAATCGCAAAAAGGGGCTAGGTCCTTAACCTGCATAATGGTCCGAGTCTTGAGTGTTTAAAAGGATTTTTTGGCATGATAAGGAGTGGTATGATATAAATTGGCATAGAAGTTAGCGCAATCCACACACTGGTCATAAGTTAAATATTCCATCCACTTTAGGGTGGTATGTACATTTGATTGCAGCAAACTCAATTATTGGAGATACACATATTTTGTTTTTGTTTGCACCGGTATCACTTTTCTTTATATATATATATATAATATATATATATATATATATATATATATATATATATATATATATATATACAGTATATATATATATACACACACACACTAGACTGTATATATTGATACACCCCCTGAAGTATATTATATATTTTACACAATCAATAATAAGGCTTAATAGGTGTGAATAAAAGTGATGAGCACAAATTAACTATACTACATGGGAGCAAATACTCCTATAGTGAAAAAACATATAAACATGTACAATAAAGCTGAAAGTGAAAAATGTATAAAATATATATAATAAAAGTTAAAAAAAATAATTCAAAAACATTTGTGAAGTCCGGGTGATGATAAACAATAATGTGTGCATCAACCAATACGTAAGCTTCTATCCATGTAGGCAATGGAACAATCCAGACGAATCTTCAATGACAAATGTGCTCACAGAGCGCTTACCTTCCAACAGGAAGAAAAAGGCCTCAAACACAATCCTCAATGGTGCTGTGGAAAGACGTCTTCGGTAGGGAATGTTGTCCAAATCCAGCCACAATCAGGGTCCGCTCACCGTGTGTTTAAAGTTCAAGATCCAGTAATGTCTGTACGCTATTTCCTAACAAGAAGACAACTCCGAAAACTCCCGGTAGTCCCGATGGCCAGTCCATCCCTGACTGAGGGTACAGGTATTTCAAAATGGGGCGAATGCCCACATTGCCCATGGGAACTTGAGGGTACTAAGTATTACCTACCCAAAGGGGATTTTTTTCCCCATGGACCTCATCCAATTGTGGTACAATGGGGGTGATTAATTGAATGATATATCAGATATAACGCCATTTATGTGGGTAAGACTATTCGAGAATTCCGTTAAATAATTGATTATCATTTATACTACTCTAGTAAAGGCAAATTAATTACAGTCGGCCATCATATTGGATTATACCATTGTTTTGATATAATGGCAGTCAAATTTCTGGTCCTCGAGGTGGTCCCTCAGAGTCCGAAAGGTGGTGATTGGGACAAGATTGTCCTACAACGTGAAACCATGTGGATTGAACGTTTCAATGCCATGATTCCACCAGGCTTAAATGCGATGATATCTTACAATTTCTTTGTCATGACCTTGCAGTAATACTTTCATTACCTGTCTGTCTCTTACCTTGTCTGTTTATCAGCCTTAGGGCTTGCTCTCTCTAAGTAATCTCCCCTCAGTGTGGCTCCACCCTAGCCTCAACAGGAACCACTATTTAACACTGTGTTCTCCAAGCCTGCCTTGCGGTGCAATATTGTGTGTTTGGTTTCCTGTTTCCTGCTTGTCGTGTGCTTTACGTTTGTCTCTGTTACCGATCTTGGCGTGTTCCTGACCATCCCCGCTTGCTTGTGACCCTGACCTTTGGTGCTTTCTCGACTATCCCTGTCTGCTTGTGACCCTTGAACTTTGGCTTGTTCACCGTTTATCCTTGTCTGCTTGTCGCCCGACCTTTAGCTCATCCTCCTATAACCTACCGTGAGCGTGAACTGGAAGACCCTGGGGGCCGCAACCTGGAGTCATCTGCAGCAAAGTCCATCCTCACCACTAGAGGCTCTGGTGAACACACACTGGCTCTTAGACTCTGCGCCCTAGGGTATCTTACGCTCTAGCTCCCTATGGGATCCGTGTTGGTGCCCCCAGTGCACCTGCTTTCCTGCACCACCCATGGTTCCAACCGCAGCAGTCAGCCATAGGGTCCACTAACATAGCAGTGCACTCCTGACCCAGTGGTGTGCATCTGTCACCTGGACTCAGGTGACCTGACACCCTTTCTATGAGGTGCCCCCTTTGGTTTGATGCCTTAGGGGCCTAAATAGATTTTCATGTTCCCTGCCCCTCCCTTCCACCTACACACCATCAGTCCATCCATTGTCTATTAGAGGCTGCATCTATAATATAAACCCCTTTTCTCCCCCCGTTTCTTTTTTCTATGCCTTAGGAATATAATGTTTGTTTAGCTTTTTGTAATGCATTTACTCAACTGCCAATGCTTAACGATTGCTCATGTATTAATGGTCCTTGCACAGCCCTGTCCTGGGAGTCCTGGGCTCTGTCATGCATACTCAGTCACTCTTTACCCCTGGCGGATATGTGAGTCCTCTAGTTGGGGCATACTTCTCCAGGAAACCGCCTGTATGTTTTGGGCCTCCCTGCACATTTAACATGCACAATGCTCACTCGCGTGTCATCGATTTTTCACGCACATGCAGTTCGGGGAGCCAGACCTAGAGACGTCATGTGCCCGCCCTGTGTCAGGGTCTGGCGTCTTCCAGGTTGGGGAGCTCATAAGCAGGCTGCTGCCCAACGTTGAGCATTGCATATTTTTCTTTCTCCAAGGGGGACACCCAGATCACCATCTATTAAGGTAACTGTTCATTACTTAGCTCTGGCTTCTTCTGTGGTGCCATGCATTGCTGGCATTGTTTAATATGGCTTTATTCATTAGTAATCCTTCTCTTGCTCTGTGTCTTCATATCTGGCCAGCTGGATCAGTATCTGCTTAGACACACTGGGCTGTGTATGGAAACCCAATCCACCAGCCCTTCCTCATTGTGTGATCATTGGAGCAAGTCCCTGATAACACATGAACATGCCATATCTTTATAGCTTACCTTTTATTTGCCTGTCTTTAGTTTCTTTCCCTCCTGAAATTGTGCACACCTTTGCAGTGCACTGTAACAGGTAGGCTTATTTAACTAAATACTCACTGAACTATGAATATACCCTGTCCTGGTTTCTTCCCCTCTTCTTTATTTCCCCTTCCCCTCCCCTATGTTTTATACAGATTTATTTTTTACCTGCATAAATCCACATATTGTGGGGGTTTCCTGTTGTGATTAAAGTGTGCCCCTGGCTTTGGACTTCTAGGTAAGCACCTGTGTTTTGGCCTTTGTTACATATGTCTGAAATATGTAATTTTCTTATGCTGCCCTTGCAATTCAATTATCATCATTCCTTATATACTGTACCTTAAACATGTTATTTACCTTATAGATTTAACCTCCTAATGAAGCAGTCCTTTGATCGCGTAACTTGTAGGGGATTATATAATCTGTGAGGAACTGCCAAATGCCTGAACCCAACTTGAAGTCTTCTAGTATATTTATACTGAATCAACTTTTCTTTTCTTTTTATGTACGGTATTGATTCTTTGCACTCATGTTGGTGTTTTATATGCTAAATAAATAAAAAAAAATCTTCTTCTTTTTTCCACTGTGAGAAACACCCTTAGCAACTGTTCCTACTCCCTTCTTACATGCTTCAGTTATGAATAGACACAGGAGCCAGTGAGGGTCAAGAGGAGAAGCTGGGTTTTGTCAGGTTTCATATCAGGCTAGCAGCAGACAACAGTTCAGGTGTGCTAATATGCCTATATTTCAATAACAAGAGCACAAACCATGAGCAGGTCTTGAGAAGCAGGTCAGCGCTGGGACTTGTAGTTCACCATGGATGCAGGGTTGAGACGAGCGGGACAGCTGGCACTTGTAGTTCACTGCTGAAGTAGGTGTTGTGATGAGCAGGAAAGCTGGAACTTGTAGTTTACCGCAGGTGTGGATGTTGGTGGTGTTGCTGGTGCTAGTAGTGCACCGCTGCAATGGATGTTGCTTACAGGAGTCAGGCAAAGCGTGGTCTAGGCAAGCCGGGTCATACACGGATGGATCAGAGTTCGAAAAGGTACCAAATCAGAATCAACAAGCAGGGTAAAACAAGCCGGGTCATACACAAAGTTTACAGATTAACAGGTCAGGCTGGATCACACAAGACAAGCAGAGTTAGGCCTCGTACACACGAGGGGATATGTCCGCTGAAAACGGTCCCCTCTCACCGCCGCGTCACCGCCACGTCACCGCGCCGTCCGGCGGCGGGAAATTTGATCCGATGGTGTGTACACGCCATCGGATCAAACTCCCGATCGGACATATCCGATGGAAATGGTCCGCGGACCGTTTTCATCGGATATGTCCGATCGTCTGTACGAGGCCTAACTCTATCACGAGCACTGATTGGGTGAAAACACAGGTGTTTTAAAGGAGAGCTGGCCAATCAGTGTTTCCCAGCCAAGGCTGTGTCAGGTGAGTGCGCTGGGTCCTAGAGGGATCCAGTACTGACAGGTTTCAGTTGCTGCAAGAGGAAAATGGAAGGCATTGGTTCTTCTACATGTCACCCCCGCTGCCCCTCCTATCCAGGTGTAGCATACATATGACAGGGGACCCACATGGGCCCTAAAGCATGGGTCTGGGACCTCTATAATTACACCTCTGAGATTCCGTAACATTTTAAACAATAATTTCCCACTCAGCTCACTCAGAGTGATTTTTGCAGGTTCACCCATGGCTTAAATTTTGGACAACATTTCAGCAATTGGACAAAATTCAAGCTGACTATGGGTGGCTTAAGTCTGGGTTTATTTGACCGTGAAATGTCATTTTGCTGCAGGGACTGTTCTAAACACAGGAAAAATGTGCCACTTTACAGGCATACTATAGACACCTCCTAGGTACAAAATTTAACCACTTGACTACTGGGCACTTAAACCCACTTAATAACCAGACCAATTTTCAGCTTTCGGTGCTCTCACATTTTGAATGACAATAACTCAGTCATACAACACTGTAACCAAATGAAATTTTTGTCCTTTTTTTCCCACAAATAGAGCTTTCTTTTGGTGGTATTTTATCACCTCTGCGGTTTTTATTTTTTTCGCTATAAATGAAAAAAGAACGAAAATTTTGTAAAAAAATGAATTTTTCTTCATTTCTATTATAACATTTTGCAAAAAAGTAATTTTTCTTCATAAACTTGGCCTAACATGTATACTGCTACATATCTTTGGTAACAAAACAAAAAAAAATAGATATTATTTAGTCTGGGTGAAAGTTATAGGGTCTAAAAGCTATGGTACTAATTACTGAAAATGTATCAATTTGATCACATCTGATGTACTGACAGCCTCTCTCATTTCTTGAGACCCTAACATGCCAGAAAAGTACAAATACCCCCCAAATTACCCCTTTTTGGAAAGAAGACATTCCAAGGTATTTAGAAAGAGGCATTGTGAGTTTTTTGAAGTTGTCATTTTTTCCCACACCAAGTTTTTTTTTTCATTTTTATTTTCTTTCCACAAAATTTTCATATTAGCAGGTTATTTCTAGTGTTGAGCAGAATATGCCATATTCGTATTCGCGATATATCTCGAATATATAGTCGAATATTCGACAGATATTCGCTAAATACGAATATTCGTGATATATTTTCGAAATGAAATTATTGCGAATTTTCGCTATCGCGAATGCGAATTGCGATTGCGAATTGCGCATGCGAATTGCGAATATTCGAGAAATGCGGAATGGAGCACTCTGATTGGCACAGAATATTCGTGATATATTACAATATAAAATAATTGCGAATATTCGAGAAATGCGGAAGGAGCACTCTGATTGGCTCAGAATATTCGTGATATATTACAATACACAATAATTGCGAATATTCGGCAAATGCGGAAGGAGCACTCTGATTGGCTCAGAATATTCGTGATATATTACAATACACAATAATTGCGAATATTCGGCAAATGCGGAAGGAGCACTCTGATTGGCTCAGAATATTCGTGATATATTACAATACACAATAATTGCGAATATTCGGCAAATGCGGAAGGAGCACTCTGATTGGCTCAGAATATTCGTGATATATTACAATACACAATAATTGCGAATATTCGAGAAATGCGGAATGGAGCACTCTGATTGGCTCAGAATATTCGTGATATATTACAATACAAAATAATTTCGAAATTTCGAGAAATGCGGAATGGAGCACTCTGATTGGCTCAGAATATTTGTGATATATTACAATACAAAATAATTTCGAAATTTCGAGAAATGCGGAATGGAGTACTCTGATTGGCTCAGAATATTCGTGATATATTACAATATAAAATAATCGCGCGATATCGCTATTTGCCGAATAATCGCATTGCGATTTTTCGGCAATATAAAATGAGCGCTGCAGCTACTCGGCCCAAGGTCTCTAATCATACCAGCAATGCTTTTAGACGTCGATGGGGATCTCTAGGATGTGATCTGTTCCAAAAAATGTTTTAAAACATTCGAATATTCGAAATAGCGAATATTCGCCGCGATATTCGCGATATTCGCGAATACTCGAATATGCAATATTCGTAGCGAATATTCGCAATTCGAATATTCGTGAGCAACACTAGTTATTTCTCACACACAGCATATGCATACCACAAATTACACCCCAAAACACATTCTGCTATTCCTCCCGAGTATGGCGATACCACATGTGTGAGACTTTTACACAGCATGGCCACATACAGAGGCCCAACATGCAGGAAACGCCATCAGGCGTTCTGGAGCACCCAGACCAATTCTGACATTTCTCTCCTACATGTAAAAATTATCATTTATTTGCTAGAAAATTACATAAAACCCCAAAACATTAAATATGCTTTTTTAGCAAAGACCCTAGAAAATACAATGGCGGTTGTTGCAACTTTTTATCGCGCATTGTATTTGCACAGCAATTTTTCGAACACATTTTTTTTGGAAATAAAACAGTTTTGTGCTTTTAAAAAAAAAACATTAAATTTAGCCCAATGTTTTTGCAGAATATGAAAGATAAAGTTACGCTGAGTAAATAGATACCCAACATGTCACCCTTCAATATTGCACACGCTCGTGGAATGGCGCCAAACTTCGCGACTTAAAAATCCCCATAGGTGACGCTTTAAATATTTTTACTGGTTACATCATTTTAGTTAGAGAGGAGGTCTAGGGCCAAAATGATTGCTCTCGCTCTAACGCTCGCAGCGATACCTCACATGTGTGGTTTGAACAACGTTTTCATATGTGGGCGGGACTTACGTGCACGTTCGCTTCTGTATACGAGCATGCGGGAACAGGGGCGCTTTAATTTTTTTTTTTTTATTGTTCATTTTACTTTATTTATTTTAGTTTGACCAGTTTTTCCCCAAAAATAAATGTTTTGATTACTTTTATTCCTATTACAAGGAATGTAAACATCCCTTGTAATAGGAATATGGCATGACAGGTCCTCTTTACAGTGAGATATGGGGTCAATAAGACCCCACATCTCACCTCTAGGCTGGGAAGCCTGAAAAAAAGTGTATTGAGTAAGTAAGTAAGAGTATTGCGCAGGGAGTATTGCGCAGGGAGTATTGCGCAGGGAGTATTGCGCAGGGGTACTGTGAGTATTGTTCAGAGTATTGCGCAGGGGTACTGCAGAGTATTGTTCAGAGTATTGCGCAGGGGGTACTGCAGAGTATTGTTCAGAGTATTGCGCAGGGGGTACTGCAGAGTATTGTTCAGAGTATTGTGCAGGGGGTACTGCAGAGTATTGTTCAGAGTATTGCACAGGGGGTACTGCAGAGTATTGTTCAGAGTATTGTGCGGGGGTACTGCAGAGTATTGTGCGGGGGTACTACAGAGTATTGCGCCGGGGTACTGCAGAGTATTGCGCCGGGGTACTGCTGAGTATTGCGCCGGGGTACTGCTGAGTATTGCGCGGGGGTACTGCTGAGTATTGCGCGGGGGTACTGCTGAGTATTGCGCGGGGTACTGCTGAGTATTGCGCGTGGTACTGCTGAGTATTGCGCGGGGTACTGCTGAATATTGCGCGGGGTACTGCTGAGTATTGCTGGGGGTATGCTGAGTATTGCGCAGGGGGTTGCAGGGATGGATGAGCAGGGAAGGATGGATCTGTGACTGCAATAGTCACAGATCCATCCACAGCGCTGCCGCCATCCGCGCTTCCCCTCTCACACTGTACCGATCGGTACAGAGAGAGGAGGGAGGAACTGGCGTCATCAAATGACGCCGGTCTGTTTACATGTGATCGCCGTCATTGGACGGCGTGATCACGTGGTAAACCGCCGCTATCAGCGGCGATTTACCGTGATCCGTGACCCGCCGGGTCCTCTGGACACGGACATTCCCGTGTGCGCGCCCCAGGGGGCGCGCGGGAGCGCGACTCTGGAATCACGTTATATAACGTGATCCCAGAGTTAAGCAACCACCTTGCCGCCGTTATTTTTCGGCAGGTGGTTGCTAACTGGTTAAAGGAATATTTCACTTTTATTGTTTCAATTTAAGCATTATTAAAATCACGGCTCCCAAAAAAAATTCAGTTTTTAAAACTTTTTTTTGCATTGATACATGTCCCCTGGGGCAGGACCCGGGTCCCCAAACACTTTTTATGACAATAACTTGCATATTAACCTTTAAAATTACCACTTTTGATTTTTCATGTTCGTGTCCCATAGACTTTAATGGTGTTCGCGTGTTCGAACAAATGGTGCTTATTTGTTACACCATAATCAGAATGTGTTTGCTGCAAACCGAACCGGGTGGGGGGGGGGGTTGGCTCATCCCTACTGTTCAGATATGATGAAAAATGCAACAATTTCCATGTAAGAGTATGTTTGTTATTGAACTGAAAAATACTGTCATCTGGAAATATTGATATTATTAAAAATGTTGGCATTAAGGGTGTGTCTGCTAAGCATGATAAAATACTCTCCATATCTTTAAAACACCCCTCAAACATTTGATATAGTTATGTTAAATCTGTAAATGCACTTTTCAAAGACTTGAAAAAAAAAAATTTGCAAATAAAAAGCTCAATATCTCTCACACCATCAAAGTGATTAATTCATTTTATCATTTATGTCTTTTCAATTAAGTAATATATGACAGCCAGTGGCTTTATTTCATCAGATTAGATTTACTGTGCAAACCAATTAAATTGTTCTCAACACCAAGGACCAGGAAAACTTTAGGTTTATTTTACTTCCTCCATATGTTTATTTTACTGTTGCTTTATTGACTGTTTGGTAACATATTTTCTGTAAATATTTACTTGAACCATTTTCTTTCCTTCATTAAAATTACATTTACAAATCATTTATTGAGAATTTCTGAATGCTCTTTTATTCTCAAATAATTAACAAATGTATTGACTCTTTGAAGAAACTACTGTATTTTAACTCTATTACATCCCTGTCTAGGTGTACTGCAAGTGTCACAGACATTTCCTAAAGCTCATAATTGTTACAGCAGATGCAGTAATCAGTGCATGGGGGTAACTATCATTTGTGTGTATAAATGGTTAACTGCAAAGGTAATTTGTCCCAGTAATGATCAGTCTGCTGTCATCCAGCAAACTGGAATATCTCTGAGCAGGGTGAGAATGAAAGTTGAATATTGCAATGTTATATGTTTCTTCAACTTCCTTTGTTGCTTTTACCATGGTACCTCTGATCTAATGGAATTTTTCTGTTGAAGTGTTAAGGCATATAGAGCGGATTTCTATATAATAAGTGTATAGGGCAACATCCAATATTTCTGCTGTATGGGACACCATCATTTCTGTGAGAGGTCAAACTTGGCTTTCTTCAAAGAAGAATAAACTTGAAATGGTAAAATACAGAACTCATGGTACCTAATGGAGTCTTCAAAGAATCATAGAGACAAAAATCACGACAGCAGTAACTTGGTTAAAAAGTAAAATTCTTCATGAATCATGACACAATCTTCCAGCCGAGCTATTGGACAACCACAAAACCTCTACATTTATTAGAAGAGGAATTGATGTTTACTGTTTTTGTCCCCCAAAACACAGTAAACACAGTGTTTCATCTTTTTCTTTAGGGGTCAATTTAATTTATTTTGTAACTGACAAGTCACTTTAACCACTTGCGAACTGCCGCATGTACATTTACGTTGGCAGAATGGCACGTACAGGCACATTGACGTACCTGTACGTCCCTGCCTAGACGTGGGTGGGGGGTCCGATCGGGATCCCCCCCCCCCAGTACATGCGGTGGTCCCCTTGCTTCAGGAGCGATCCGGGACGAGGGGGTGGCTGTTCGTTTTTGTCCAGCTCCCTGCCAATCCGCGCGCTCCCCCTGTGTGTCACTTCCTCCTCCTGTGTAAACACAGGAAGGGGGAAGTGATGTAATCTCTCCTCTCAGCGGTATTTTCAACCGCTGCTGAGGAGAGATTACATCGCACAGTAAGTCTGCACAACACTACACTGACAAACCCTACACATAGGCACATTAACCCCCTGATCACCCCACCCCACCCCCCTGTCACAGTGTCACTGAATGCAGTGATCACATTTGTACTGATCACTGCATTTAGTGTCAGTGTGACATGCAGTTAGTGTTAGGTCCAGGGTAGCCCCCGTACCCCCCTAATAAAGTTTTAACCCCTTGATCACCGCCCTAGTTAACACTTTCACTCCCTATTGCCAGTGTCACTAAGCGATCATTTTTCTGATCGCTGTATTAGTGTCGCTGTTCCCGCTAGGTAGCTTTTTTTTTTTCATTGCGATTTTTTTTTACTAAAGACATGTGGCTGAATACATTTTGGCCTAAATGTTTTATCTGAAATTTAGTTTATTTGATTTTTCGTTTTAAAAAAAGTAAAAAATATTGTTTTTTTTCAAAAATGTCACTCTATTTTTGTATATAGCGCAAAAAATAAAAAACGCAGAGGCGATCAAATACCACCAAAAGAAAGCTCTATTTGTGGGAAGAAAAGGATGTGAATTTTGTTTGGGAGCCAAGTCGCATGACCGCGATATTGTCTGTTAAAATGACGCAGTGCCGAATTGTAAAAACCCCTTGGATCATTTAGCAGCATATTGGTCCGGTCCTTAAGTGGTTAAATATCACTGCCTTTAATTTAGCAAAACTAGGAAGGAAGCAAAATAAAGCACAGCTATATGATTTGAACCTAAGAAATATAACTTACTAAAGCCTATAGGACACAAAGTAATTAGGTGTATGGGAATCACCACCAGTCTTCAGCAATGTTGCCTTCAGATAAGGGCTTCATGAATGCCTTAATTTTGATTCCTGCATGTTTTATATGTGACAACCAGTTACATTTTACTAAATTTACACGGAATGTAACCATCCTTGTGACAGCAATAGGCATGTGACAGGAACTCTTTATGGAGGGATCTTGGGTCAAACAGATCCCAAATCCCTCCTCTCCCTCTTTTGCACTTAAAAGCATTCCAAACATTAAGATCAGTGTTTTTGAAAGCTTTTGATTTTTTTTTTTAAATGGCACCGCTGAGATCCGGGTAAACCGGAAGGGATGTCAGGTCATTGTTTCCAGGTAACCATAGCAAAGACCCAATCAAAGCTGATATGGGCAGGAGGTGGAGGATGTCCCCTCTCACTGCTTGTAATAGCAGATGACAGAAGGTGGGGGGATGTCCCCTCTTACTGCTTGTAATAGCAATTGAGTGCCTAGTTAGCCGCTGCAATTGCTGTCACAAGAGAGCCAACCACTGGCTCTAAAAACCAGCACTAGAGTGATGCATGCAGCTGCAGTTGAAATCCAATGAATTACTAGGTCGGCAAGTGGTGGATCACCATTTAATACCTGCTACTCTTTGATTTTTTTTATTTATTTATTAATTTTCTTATGCAAGAAATATACAAACAAATACTTTGCACAGTAATACTGTAAGTGTTTTATTCTAGTGAAAGTATCAAAATATGTACAATAAGTAAAAAGCAAATAAATTCACTATATCACGGAACATAGGAATTTTTATGGCAAAACATAATTTCTTGCCATTTGCTAGAAATTAATGAAAGATAATAAAATATGTAACTGTAGCTGTAACAGACAGTGTGCAATTAAGCATAGAGTAGAAACTCTGGGCAGAAGCTATATAAATGAAGGGATGTGCCTGAATATATTAGGAATTATAATTAACTTATATGACATTTCAGTAGTATGCTGTGTGATTTCCATGGCTGTTATAAATAAATGATCCACTCATCTTTATAGGAATCCAAGAAGAGATGCTGGCTCAGCTTCATTGTATATGTAATTTAAAGTTTGGTTAAGTGATTTTTTTTAAACTGCATAAAGGTGACTCCACAGTGTTTTAGAGGCAATGTCCCTATAATGTCCCATCTGTATAATTTCTTAGAAAGCTTTACATTTAAAAGAGAAGTAAAGGGAATCATTTTTTTGCAGGTTTATACTTACCTTTTGTGGATTAAGCATCAGTCTGATGCTGCATCTGTGCCCCGGCTTCTCTTCATTGAGAACCGAGTGATCAAACACAAGTGATGGCTCGGTTCTCACAGCTTCCTAAGCAGAGAGCTGCTGTCTGTCAATCAACAGCTTTCCGCTATGCTCCTTTATGCTCATTGGAGTGCTGTGGAGGGATGGGAAGCGTCCATCTCAGGCTCTCACCGGCTCACTGAGAGGGTGAGACAGGTATCAGTCCAGGTACCTGGCAGGCCCAGACTTCCATTGTCATGATGATGTGGTGCCTGGATTGATTTCTGTGATGTGAGCAGAGAGTGGACTTCAGTCCGCTCTCTGCTGAAAAAGTGTCAAAGGAGTGAAAAATTAATTGCATTCCTGTGATCCACAGGATAAGCCCAGCCAAACAAGCATTCACTGGACTTCTCCCTTAATGCACTGTTAATTTCTGAGATTTTTTTGTTTTGTTTTTTGTTTTGTTTGTTTTTTGGAATTACAGAATGGCTACAATAAGAAAATAAAGCAATGATTTTGCAGTTCTTTTTTATTAGTTTTTATTCGTTTTAAATTATACAAAGATAAATGGGATAAACGTTGTGGTAATAAAATACAGTGAAATGAACGGTTTGTATCGTAAGATTACAGAGTAGACATTGCGGCTGATATTGAATATGCGTAATATAACAGTATATTAACATTGATGAGTATGCGTCAAGTAACCCTTCTATACAGGGTCATGCTGGTACATGTAGATCAGAAGGGCTAACCTCTCCCAGACACCCCTATGGGAACACTCTGTGTCTGGGAGGGGCTCGCTAACATCATCATGGAGTATAAATTGTTAAACATACTCAAAAGGGAAGAAACTATTCAGTATTAGCATACCAGGAGATCCAGGGTGACCAGCGGTCAGTATAGATATGTAGTCATCCCAGGGAGAACATCAGCATCTGCTCATAGGTACGGTGAAGGTTGGTTAGGTCTATCACTTCAAGAATAGTTGGCTGGTGTGTGTCTTTCCACTTCCTTGTAATTGTTAGTCTATCTGCCAAAAGTAAGTGGGTGATGGTACTCTGGAGATTGAATGGGAATTGGTCAATCCCTAGGGACAGTAATGCCAAAGCTGGGTCCAGTGGGACCTGTGCTTGTGTTATCTATGAGATTACATTGAATATATTTGACCAATAAGTTGCAAGTTTAGAGCAGTTCCAAAGTGTGTGGAACATATCTTCTCTGGCGCCACACTGTCTCCAACACTAGTCAGAGGTTTTTGGATTGAATTTGGACAGTGCAGCTGGCATGTAGTACCAGCACAAGGTTATTTTAACTAATAATTCCAAGAGTGTGGTGCAGTTGGACGGTTTTTGATTTGCCTTGCATGCTATTTGCCATTGACGTAGTGTGAATGATTGCCGTAAATCTGTTTCCCAATGTAAGTGGGAAGGGGGTTTAGTAAAGTTGCGTTTTTTTGGAACATGTTGTAAAATAGGGTGATACCTTTCCTCTGTGGTGAGTTTGATGTCAAGAAGGCCCACGCCCATGGGTGAAGGTGTTGCAAGGGGTCAGACAGATTGTGCAAGCAATGTTTGATTTGTAAGTTACCTTTAGTGTAGAGATCATGAAGGAATTTGATGCCTTTATGCTCCGAGATTTAAATGGCACGTGTTCAATTACCAAGTGCAGTGCAGTGATAGGGATTTGTACAGTAATCTTTAGATCATTTGGGTTTGTGGAAGCCAAAAGTTTGAGCCATGTTTTGATGTATACTGTCATTGTTGGGCATAGGTAGGATGGAGTTGGGCCCCTAGTTGGGCACTAAATAGCCATAAATTTGTTGGACCATGGGTGCAGTAAGTGGCTTCAATGCTTCCCCATGTTGTTATTAGAACAGGCTAAAACCGTTTTTTCAGCTGTGCCAATACGGAAGCCAAAAATAATCTTGGAAGTATATGTATCCTACACCGCCGGATAATCTATGCTTAATTAATTTGTAGTGAGCACATTTAGATTTTTTCCCATTCCAAACGAATATAGACAACAAGGTCTGTAAGGATTTAAAGAAACTTGTAGGAATAGGTATTGGGAGGTTCTGAAAAAGATATAGGACTTTTGGAAGTTGAATCATTTTGAATGCTGCTAGTCTACCCCACCAAGAAAATTCATGCTTACCCATTTTGTGAAGGTCATTTTGTAGTTTGGTTCGGAGGGGAAGATTGTTGTGTGAGAAACGAGATCTTGTGGTTCTAGTGAGGTGAACAGATTACGTGTCACTGCATCGATTCCTAGGTCAAGGATGGAAGATTTTGTGTCATTTGCCTTGTAGTAGGAGATTTCTCCAAACCAGGTTAGTAATTTTTGGACTTCATGGAGGAAAGATGAAGAGCTAGTTAGCATTAATATTACATTGTTCACAAACAGTCTTATTTTGTGGGCACGGTTTCCTATAGTGACTCCGGAGATTTTGGTGTTAGGCTCTGATATGTTCAGCTAAAGGTTCCATTATTAAATTGAAAATCAGGGGGAATAATGGGAATCCCTGTCGTGTGACATTAAATATGTGGAATGGCTTCGATGGGAGGTTTAGCAGCGAGATGGGGCGGAAGTTTGGGGGGAGGTGGGATCTTTGCCTGGCTTGGGAAGCGTACTCACAAGAGCAGATAGCATTTATTTTGGCAAGGAAGAGGAGGATGCAGCGTGTTTGAATAGCTCTCTCAAATACGGCACAAAATTACCCTGAACAGTTTAAAGTATTCTCCAGTAAATCAGTATGGACCAGGGGCTTTAGTGTAAGGTAAATGTTCGATGGTTTTTAGTATCTCAGATTCCGTAAAAGGGGTATTTAACTACGATAGTTGGTCATCTGAAAGTTTTGGGAGTTTTATGTGGTTAATGCCGCGTACACACCATTACATTATGTGATGAAAAAAACGACATTTTTTGTGAAGTAAAAAACAACGTTTTTGAAACTTCCATTTTCAAAAACGACGTTGCCTACACACCATCGTTTTTTCACAATGCTCTAGCAAAGCGAGGTTACGTTCACCACTCTTTTCCATTGAAGCTTGCTTCATAACTAGCTTCTGGGCACGCGCGGGTTGAAAAACGTTGTTTTAAACGTCGTTTTTTGCTACACACAGTGATTTTTTGTGAAACAAAAAATGTAGTTTTTAAAAACGACACAAAAAATTAAAGCATGCTTCAATTTTTTTTTGTCGTTTTTCACAAGACATAAAACAACGTTTTCCCCCACACACGGTCATTTAAATTGACGTTTTTAAAAACGTTGTTTTTTTTTTATCACATAAAGTGATTTAGCTAAATCCCCCTCGTCCAGCCCAAAAAATAAATAAAATTAATTTGGTTACACAAGAGAGTCAGTCAAACTACTACAGCACTGAAATATAAATGAGTATTACAGGCTGGTATAAACCACAACTCCTACTGTCCTGGATAGGAAGGATCAATACAATTAAAATTACCATTTTGCCCAAATTATTATACCTGTTTCGAGTTTTACCAATTTCTATCCCATATTATTATTTGAGACTGGTGCAACAAAGAGTAACAACATTTGTCTTGGGTCCCTTCAAACCTTGCATACCTGCACACACATTATGTCTCCCTAGATCCAATGGAGGGCTAGGTCTCCCAAAATTTGCCTACTACTTCAAAGCTGCTAACCTAGCCAGTCTCTCCAAGTACCACACAAAAAAGAAAATACCGGGGGCATGACTAGCCGCGGACCGTAATGGCTGCTTGAGAGCAGAGCTCCTCAGCAACAGGACACGCAGCGGCACAACACAGCTGACCAGGAACCTTCTCCTCACCTCAGATTTACGACTGACACCCTCGGTGACTGGGCGATCATGACGAGGAAGCGGAAGGAGGACAGAAAGCTGCAAAAGCTGACCGAATTCTACCCGTACTGTCAGCAAGGAGGTAGGCAAGATGGTGCCGGCTCGTCATCCACACCAGCGCACACCGCTCGTTCTCCTCCTCTCTCAACTGCTTCTCAACGCAAAAATAGCAGGTCCCCTAGAATCCCACAGTCTTGTCCAGACACCCCACAGACAGCCAGTCCTGCTAAGTCACAGTTTAGGATGGATGGTCCTGGATACAGCCCAGTGACAGGGCTGGAGGAGGACTCAGGGGATGACACGAGGGAGCTGCCTGATAGAATAGAAAAATTCCCCACCACTAACCAGCCAGTAATGGACACTGTGCTGAAAGATATGTTGCTTTCACTGCACAGCACCATATAAGCAGACATGATGTCCTGCATGAAGAAATTCCACACAGACATACAAGAGTTGGAAACAAGGGTGGAACACATTAAATGAAAAATGGGGGAGTTCGCCTCATCTATTAATGATTTGGTGGATGCTCAGGAGGATGAGATGAAGGGCATTAAAGCCAAGTTGGTGGATATGGAAGACAGGAGTAGGAGAAACAACATGAAAATCAGAGGCGTCCCTGAATCTGTTCAACAGGGGGAGCTGAGAGCCTATGCTACTACTTTTTTCACAGATATCACTGCTATTGATGTCACCATAGACAGGATTCATTACCTCCTCAAACCGTTCTACCTCCCTGACAACAGAACAAGAGATGTGATCCTGAGACTGCACTTCTTCCATGTTAAAGAACAATTAATGGTGGCCATGTGTACCAAAGAATGCTTCCATGCTTCCATCTCAATTCCAGCACCTGCAATTGTATGCAGATCTGTCGCAGTATACACTGAAAAAACTGAGAAGTTTGGTCACCATCACTAAGGCACTCAGAAATCACCAGATCTCCTATGGGTGGGGATTCCCGACTAGCATCACCATCACCAGGGATGGGAAAAATCACGTGGTGACATCGTTAGAGAGTGGCCTGTCCTTACTTAGGGACTGGCATATCCTACCGGATGTGGATGCCATTGCCAACTCCTCAAAAAAGGCACAGCCTGTGGAACCAGAGTGGAAGATGGTCACCGCGAAAAACTCTAAAAAACACACCTGAGCCTGGTAGGCATGACCAAGATCTATATGTCCCGGAGGGGGGGTTTACCTCTCCCGACCACAAACTTGTCCCTCAAACGTATTTGAGCAGCAACTATCTTCACTCGAGGAAACTGTTGTTTCGTATTGACCTAGGTGGTTGATCCTGGGTTTAATTTTAAAACATTTTTGCTTCCATTCACTGGATAATGGTTATGTTTCTTTTTTTTCACGTTGCTTCTATTTGTGTCATTTTTTTTACTGTTCATCAGAGTGTACCTCAGTTAGCGGTTGGAAGAGTTTCCGAAGTTTTACACAAGAATTCCAGCACAACGTCTCGTATGCCAGAAGAGGCACAGAGCTGATCTCTGATCACAGGACCAAGGTCCTAGCAATTCTTTTCCTGAGTTCACTTGAGAAGCATCTTCGAACCGTGAGTACCTCAGCTAAAATGGCTCTACACGCTTCCCAACACACACATTGCTCTATGCCTGAGAATTGGAAGAAATACCTATTGTCTGCCCCAGCCTCCCTGTTGCAGGGTTCAACACACAATACTCTTGAACTGCTTTAATGGGAGTGACCTTTTTATCTATTAACTCTAAGGGACTCAATCATCCTGCCAAGCGTAAGTCACTGTGGTCTGAGGCCTTACAATATAAAAGTGACATTCTATGTGCGCAGGAGACGCGCTTTAGTGCCACAGCACAGCCCAAGTGCTCCCACAAGAACTTCCCCTATATTTTCACCGTGAGTCCTAAGTCCAAGAAAAAGGGAGTCCTTACGGCAATTAGGGATACGGTTTCATTCCAGCTTCATGACGAAATTAAAGATGCTGGTGGCAGGTACCTTATCCTGATCTGTGATATTAACTCAGACACATATACGCTGGTGAACGTATATAATCCTAACTCCCACCAAATAAAGGCCTCAACATATAGTTGAGGAGGTTGGATCGAGTAAAGAGAGGGGCTTTGGTGCTTTGTGGAGATTTCAACCTTGTTCCCTTGTTTTTTTTCTGTGCCCCATCACTCCTATTCGAGGATCGACCTCTTTCTAGTTGACTATGGCCTCCTATCCAGAATCACCAAGACAGAGATTAACACTATCACCTGGTCAGTCCAATGCATCTGTATCTCTTACCTTATCAGATGCCCTTTCACCTGGTGCTAACCGGTTTGGAGAGCCAACCCATTCCTTTTGCAGAGGGAGGACACTAGAGCTGCTCTAGAAACTCACCTGAAAGAATAGTTTATTGATAATGTGGATTCTGTCAATGATTATTCTGTTTTATGGAACGCCCATAAAAAGTGAGGAGGCATTAGAGATTTGGAATCCCAAAACAAACAGGCCCCCTCATCCTCAATATCTCATAAGCTGTCACAACTTAGACATGACCTTAGGTTGTGCCTTATAGAGGACTTTGAGAAGTCTACCAGATGACTTAAAACTATGGATTACACTAATGGCAATAAAGCAGGGAAGATCCTTGCACAACGCCTCCGTGGCTTTGGGTATAAGTCTAGAATTCCTTTTATCATTCATCCTACCTCTAAAGCTAGACAGTATGGCCCGGATTCACATACCTGGGTGCATCTTTCAGCTGGCGTAGCTAATCTTCTTTACGCTACGCCAGCGCAACGTTGAGAGGCAAGTGCTCATGACATTGCCCCCCTCCAATGGGCAGCCTCCGGATGCCCAACTGGGACAACTTGAGAGGATGGGTGTCCTTAAAGGACTGGACCAATCTTTCCGCGTGAATGTTACACTCTGGTTCCCATGAATTGTCCTCAGGCCCATAACCTTTCCATTTAACTAAGAACTGGATCTGGTTGCGTCTCTTTCTGCAGTCCAAAATGGATTCGACCTCGAACTCCTCTTCACCATCGACTAGAACTGGTTCAGGGGGCCCGATGTTTCGGCCGAGAAAGGGATCAGGAGTGTCAGGTTTAAGAAGTGCAACGTGAAAGACAGGGTGAATACGGAAAGTTTCTGGTAGCTCCAGTTCATAGGCCACATTATTGATTTTCCTCTTGATTGGGAAGGGACCCACAAATCTAGGACCCAGTTTTTTTGACGGGCAGGCCAGTTTCAGATTTAGAGTGGAGAGCCATACTTGGTCCCCAATTTCCAGATTAAGCTCCCCCTCCTTTTCCTGTCAAACACTTCCTTATTGTACTCCTGCGTCCTGGTCATAGTTTCCTGCAGAATCTTATTGTTTGTGCTGAAAAAGTCCAAGGTTTCCTGGACGGCAGGCACCGTGCACTCCGGAACAGAGTTAGACAAGAACAATGGGTGAAAGCCGTAATTTGCGTAGAACGGGGATTGTCTTGTGGCGGAGTGAATGGAGTTATTGTACGCAAACTCAGCTAAGGGCAGCAGGAAAGCCCAGTCTTCTTGAGAGAAGGAGGAGAAACAACGCAAGTATTGCTCAAGTGTCTGGTTAGTTCTCTCTGTCTGGCCATTAGATTGCGGGTGGTAAGCTGAGGAGAATGACAAAACAATCTTGAGGGCCTCACAGAGTGCTCTCCAAAACCTGGAAGTAAATTGTACCCCCCGATCGGATACAATATTTGCAGGGACACCGTGGAGCCTCACAATTTCTTTAATGAACATCCTCGCTGTTTCGGGGGCAGAGGGTGTGCCTCTCATGGGCAGGAAGTGTGCCATTTCAGAAAGTCTATCTACCACCACAAAGATAGTGGTAAAGCCATCTGAAAGGGGAAGCTCCACAATAAAGTCCATGGAGATCATCCTCCAAGGTCTTTCTGGTACTGGCAACGGCTTTAGTAGACCCCAGGCTCTTGATTTACTCCCCTTGTTCCGCATGCATGTGACACAGGACTCCACGTACTTCCTACAGTCCGTTAAGAGTTGGGGCCACCAGAATGTTCGCTGCAGCAGTTCGGACGTCTTATGCACCCCGAAGTGGCCGGCCAGCTTATGGTCATGGCAAAACTTTAAAACACTAACCCGTAGGCCTTCCGGCACGAAAATGTTGTCCTGGTGCCACAGCAGACCATCCCTCAACTGTAGATCCAAACTAGGTACGGGGGAAATACCAGACGAGGCTTGCCTGATTTGGAATTACAGATCCTCTTGCAGCAATAAGAAGTTTCCAGATGACAATATAGTATCCGGAGGGGTAAGTTTTTCCGGGTCACCAAACATACGGGAAAGGGCGTCAGGCTTGGAATTTTTCGACCCAGGTCTGTAAGTTATATGGAACGAAAATCTGGTGAAGAACAATGCCCACCTGGCCTGGCGTGGTTTCAGTCTCTTAGCGGCTTTGAGGTATTCCAGGTTCCTGTGATCGGTGTAGATCAGGATCGGGTGTGCTGTGCCTTCCAGGAGGTACCGCCACTCCTCCAGAGCGGCCTTGATTGCCAGCAATTCCTGATCCCCCACACCGTAATTCCTTTCTGGTTCCGACAACTTGCGAGAAAAAAAAGCAACAGGATGTAAGAGGGCCTTGGGGCCCTGTCTTTGGGAGAGGACCGCTCCGACTGCGATCTCTGATGCATCCACCTCCAGGATGTAGGGTAAGTTAGCATCGGGGTGTCTGAGGATAGATGCTGAGGTGAACATGTCCTTTAGTTTCTCAAAAGCTGCTTGGGCCTCCGGGGACCACTGGAACCGATTGGTTTGTTTGGTCAGGTTGGTTATCGGGGCAATGATACTAGAGAACCCCCTGATGAATTTTCTATAAAAGTTTGCAAAGCCAACAAAGCGTTGGACCCCCTTCTTATCCTTGGGTGCCGGCCAGTCCAGAATTGCAGTGACTTTCTGAGGGTCCATCTTAATGCCTCCCACCGAGATTATAAGGCCCAAGAACTGTATGGTTTGACGCTCGAACTCGCACTTCTCGGGCTTAGCATAAAGTCCGTGCACTCGAAGACGTCCGAGCACACACTTGACGTGTTCCTGATGCTTGCTTACGGATGGGGAGAAAATGAGGATATCGTCCAAATAAACAATAACAAAAAGGTCAAGGTAGTCTCTGAAAATATCATTCACGAAATGCTGGAAGGTGGCAGGGGCTTTACAAAGCCCAAAGGGCATGACAAGGTACTCGAAGTGCCCGAAGCGAGTGCGGAAGGCCGTTTTCCACTCGTCTCCGTCTCTAATACGCACTAGGTTGTACGCCCCACGGAGGTCCAGTTTCGTGAAAATCACCGCAGCTCCCAAACGCTGGAATAACTCGGGTACCAAGGAGAGGGGGTACCGGTTTTTAATAGTCACTTTGTTCAATTCTCTATAGTCCATGCAAGGGCGGAGAGAATGGTCCTTTTTTTCCACGAAAAAGATCCCGGCTCCAGCCGGAGAGGTGGATGGGCGGATGAACCCCTTTTTGAGATTTTCATCAATGTACGTTTTTAATGTCTCGAGCTCAAGTCCTGTCAAGGGGAACATCCGCCCGAAGGGAATTTCGGCTCCGGGAAGGAGCTCCATCGGGCAGTCGTAGGCCCTATGTGGAGGAAGGGTCTCAGCCCCCTTCTTACACGTCCAAAAAGTCATGATAAACACTGGGGACGGCTTGGCGGGTTTCAACATCAGAGTCCATACAGAGCAGAGGGGACGAGGACGATGACACTTGTAGGCAATGTTGGCGGCAGTAAGGAGAGCTGAGAATAATTTCCCCCGTGACCCAGTTGATTTGCGGGTTGTGGGCTTGTAGCCACGGCATGCCTAGGATAATAGGGAACATGGGGGACTCGATAACATCCAGGCACAGCAGTTCATGGTGAGTGTTGGCAATTGTTGTGGCCAAAGGCAGAGTTTCTTGGGTAACCGGCCCGGACCTTAAGGCAGGTCTGTCGACAAGATGTACAGAAAGTCCAATAGCTTTAGGACGTAGAGGAATTAGGTGTCGGGTGGCGAAAGACTGGTCCAGGAAACAACTGCAGGCTCTCGAATCAATAATGGCGTTGGCCGGAATATTCCTTCCGGGAAGCTGAAAAACAATGGAGACAGCCAGATGAGTAGAATAATTCTTGGGGGCAGCGGGTACATGGACAGATGACAGGAAGGGACACTTACGAAGCTTCGCCGGACAGGACCTCACAAAGTGCCCGGGCTCCCCACAATACAGGCAGAGATTGTTGACTCTTCGACGCTGGCGCTCCTCTGGAGTAAGGGACGGACGAAGGAGCCCCAACTGCATGGGTTCCGATGTGTCTGGTGAAGGGGAAGTCGTTGGGGCCTGTGGACCCGGGTTGGAAAAGGAGGGCACTCGCGGCAGCATCCAGACTGGGTGGGATGGACCGCTGGCCCGTTCAGACTGGCGCTCTCTCAGGCGCCTATCAATCTGGATCGTCAAGTTGATTAGGGCGTCTAAAGTACCAGGGACGCCTACCCGAGCCATTTCGTCCTTGAGGGACTCCGACAGGCCCAGGCGGAACTGATAGCAAAGGGCTGCATCGTTCCAGTTGGTGTCTGAGCTCCATCTCCGGAACTCAGACACGTAGTCCTCCGCTGGCCTGCGACCTTGCTGAAGAGCATGTAGGATGACCTCTGCAGTGGCAACCTGATGTGGATCCTGGTACAACAAGGACATGGCCTGGAAGAAGGTGTCTAGGGTATCAAGGGAAATGTTCTTTTGTTCCAGGCCTGTGGTTCTCCGGATAAGAGCGAGATCACAAAGCCCACCTTAGTGGCCTCCAGAGAGAAGGTCCGAGGCTGCAATGCAAAGAAAAGTTCGCAGGCGTTTTGGAAAGCTCGGTATTTACTCCGTTCCCCGGAGAACCTCTCTGGTAAGGGGACCCTGGGCTCTGGTGGCATCATGATCACCGAAGGTGTAGCAGGGTTGCCTGTGGCAGCAGAGGTGGAAGCTGGAGCAGATAAGGCCTGGACACGGTTCTCCAATCGTGTATAACCCTCTTGCAGGGTTCGGACTGCCTGAGTTAGTCCATCAAGATGCCGGCATAGTTCCTGCATAGGATCCACTCCTTGCGCGGGCTCAGACATGGCTGTCCAGTACTGTCACATACCTGATGGATGAGCCTGGCGTGCAAGGAGTGGCAGCCCTTGCTCCTCTGATCCC
Source organism: Rana kukunoris (assembly GCA_029574335.1). Classification (NCBI taxonomy): domain Eukaryota; kingdom Metazoa; phylum Chordata; class Amphibia; order Anura; family Ranidae; genus Rana; species Rana kukunoris. Next base: position 163,503,407 of record CM056049.1, read on the forward strand.
GAGACCCCTGATAGAGCAGACAGGGGGTTCAGGGATGCAGAGTCGCACACGCGCCGGTTGCAGCACAGGTGCTGGGCTGGGAGGAGCTTCTGTGGATCCCGGGCTGTGTAGAGAAGCAGGTGCGACTGTCGGCTGCGGATGGCAGGTAGAGGCACTGGAACAATAGAAGCAGCAGGAGCGGGGGAGGTGTACTGTAGTACGGTAGATGCAAGTCCCAGCAGATGGGTCCACCGACCGGTAGAGGATCAGGCACAGGCGTAGCAGGCAAGACAGTGGTAATGTTCAGGCCGGGTCGGCAACAGGCGGGCAGCAGAAGGTACAGAGGGTCAGGCAGGCGGATGGTCAAACAAGCCGTGGTCAAGGCAGGCGGAAGGCAAGGAGGAACAGGTACAAGCCGGGTCAGGGACAGGTTCAGGTAAGAGTAGGGTACTTGGTAGTCACGGTAACGCTGTAGACTGGACAGCAAGAGGTGTAGGGCTCAGGACCCTTTTAAACCTTAGTTTGGGGGGCGTGTCTGGACGTTTACCAGGGTGGACGTGCTGCTGCAGAGCTCCGCTGACCCGAGAGATAATCCACTGCCATCCTCCACATAACTGAGCCCTGGTGGATCTGTGGGGCTACTATACCCATCCCTGGACATTCCCTAGCCCTCCTCGTACCTGTATCGAGTGGTCCGGGCATCTCCACGCAACCTGCAGCTGGTTCCCGGCCGGCCGAGGCCTGCCGCCATCTTGGGCCTCTCGTCCCTCCTGCATCCTCCGGGTTTGGGTACTGAGGCCGGGGCTACACGCCACCCTCATGGACCAGCTGCGTCCGTGCACCATCCTGAGCGGATAGTGGCCAACGAGGCGCCGCAGGGAGACCTCTGGAGCCCTGACTCCCAGCTCCGTGAATCCGAGGCCTGCCGACGATCCTAAGCCTAAGGAGCTTCTCCCAAGGTACAGTGCCGGTTACAGTCCTCTAATCCTCCTCCCGGGACACATACTCAGACCCCCCCTGGAGCCGCAGAAATCCGCCGAGGTCCGTTCGGAGCGGGGCCCTCCCGATCGGCGGCCAAAACTAGGAAACACCGCGGCTCCGGCCTAGTCCTGGAGGAGGGCGGCCATCTTATTACACCCGCCCCCCCCCTGAAGCTTGTTCCTCTCCACGCCCGATTGTGACAGCATCCTCAGAGAGGGCAGAGAGGGCAGGGGATCTGGCCACTTCTGGAAGCCTGCCTGAGACCCCCTGAGGGCCAGCTCCACTCTCTACCTGCATATAGCCATTTTATGGTCCGCTGGCGTCTGCGTCTGCTCCCCCCTTCCCCCCTGTGGCCCCCGTCATCTGACCCCAGCTGTGGCTCCCCAACACAATATCTGACCCCAGAGAGAAAATCCTCTGCGTGTATCAGACTTGACTCCCTATCTGTCTGTTCATCAGGCTTCCTCCCCCTCGCGGTATTCTTTGCAGACTTTTAAAGGGCCATACCCCTCATCCCGCAAGTCTCTAGACTATCAGATGCGCCCCAGTAGCGCAAAATAGGAGGTTACATGCACGGCCAGCAACAATGAGGGACATGTCTTAGACTCGTTTCTGCCCCCGCTCCTCCCCTAAGGGGTCCCGCTTTGCTTCAACAGCTTTCACAACCACGGGATCAATACTAGTTACCTCCGGTCATCTCTGAACACTACATGGGCAAAGTAGGATTTCAGAAGAACGTATACCAGGGTTTTGTTCCGCCACCGAGATCTGCGCAAACCATGGAGCGTTTTTTACACAGGCCACAGTCCCCAGCCTTGAATGCGCCAATGGAACAAACAGAATCTGCAGACCTCCCGGCCTCTGCACCAGATGTCTTTCGCACTAACCATGCCTCCCAACTAGCAAGCCCCACGGAAGTAGTCACGGTGTCAGTCTTAGACTTGAAACTGCAGGCGCTTCTTCAAGATTTGACACGCAACATAACTAATGCAGTTGGAAAACTTGCTCAAGAGCTCAGGGGGAGATTGACCAGCTTGGAGAGCGCACGGATGCTTTGGAGACTAAGTTTGATGAGACTGTTCAATACATGCATGCACTGGAGGAGGAAAATGCTTATCTTAAACATACAGTTTCCCAACTACAGCTCCAGCAAGAAGATTTGGAGAATAGAGAGCGTCGTTCAAACTTGAGGTTCCGTGGAGTTCCCGAAACGGTGAATGATAAGGAGCTGCGGCGCTATCTACTTGCTCTTTTCGTCACACTGGCTCCTCACATACCCGATATAGACTGGCGCCTAGATAGAGCCCATAGATCCTTAGCTCCTAAACCCCCCCCTGGATCCAATCCAAGGGACGTAATAGTTTGTTTCCACTATTATGAAAGTAAGGAAGCCCTAACTACAGCTACGCGCAACAAGAATCGCATTGACTTCAAGGGCTCCAAAATCCAGATATTCAGTGATCTTTCTCCCATCACCCTGGCCAAACGGCGCAATCTTCGCCCAATTACGGCACACCTCCAACACCATCAAATCCCCTACAGATGGTGTTTTCCGTTTCGCCTCTCGGCTTCCAAAGATGGTACACAATACTCCATCAGAGATCTTCATGAATGTGAGGTCTTCACGCGCAACTTGGGTTTGCCACCTGTCCCAGATGAAGACCTTCAGCTACCTCCGCCTGCTCTGGCTACAAGGCCCCTTCAGGCCCCTGCAGCAATTTGGACTCCAGTCCGTCGACGACAACAGAAGGCTTTCTCCACACCGCTACGCTCCAATGTGCTTAGACCCCCCACCTGAATCCCAGAGACACCCTTGATTTACATCTCCTACTTCGTTTTTCTGAGGGGTCCGTTCAGTTCCGTTACTAATTCCGATCCACTTTGCCACACATATTGGAAGACTACCGTTCCCACAGTTTGAGATGTTATTTGTTGACTGTCCGAGAACGATCACCCTCTACAGGAGCGGGCCAGAGCTCGTCGTTGCTGCTGTCCGTCATGTTCCTCTACATGTCCAAGGTGTCCCGCCTTGGCCTCCTGAAGGTCAATTTCCCTTCAGGCTTTCAAATCATACTTTTTGTTATTTTTTTAGTTTTTTGCCTTTTTTTACTATCTTTACACTTTGTTTTTGTTAAACCTTTAAATTTTTTGTCAGGTCCTTTTTTGACCTGGTGTTCCTACATGTTGCTGCAGGTAATGTACTCGTCACAAAATGTCTTATTGCTTGGAATTGCTGATATGTTCGTGTTTCTACCAGATTTTATTGGAGTAGACCACCTCCTACCCATGAGCTATGTTAAGATGTTGTTTGCATACCTCCCCATGGATATAATATGGCTTTAAAGATATTTTCTTGTAATGTTAAGGGCTTGAATTCCTTGCGTAAGCGCTGGTTGGCCTTGAAGGAATTCAAGTCCTCTGGAGCTGATGTGATAATGGTTCAGGAGACGCATTTCCGCCCAGGGGGTTGGTTTAAATTTGCATCTAGAATGTTTCCCATAGTTTATATGGCCTCGGATCCGTCTGGGAAAGCCGGAGTGGCTATACTAATTAAACGTTTGTGCCCCATACAGGTTCTAGCTTCAACTCTGGACCCCCGGGGTCGATATGTCCTCCTGAACTGTACTTGCCAGAATACCTCCTTCACCTTAGCTAATGTTTATGCACCCAACACAGGGCAGATTGGTTTCCTCACTGGAGTTCTTGATCGGCTGCATTCCTTTTCTCAGCCTTTCATGATCGTAGGGGGGGATTTCAATATGTGCATGTCTCCCAGCAGAGATAGACGTGCTTTGTTTCACCAGACCCCATCTCTTCAGGTCTTAAAATTGTCCACCTCCTTTCGCAAATTAATTCGCTCCCATAATCTTTTTGATACATGGAGAGTGAAGCATCCTACTCAACGTCAATACACTTTTTTCTCCCCCCCACATAAACTATACTCCCGTCTAGACCACTTCCTGGTTTCTGCCCCTCTACTGCCCAACATAGTTTTTTCGGAAATAGATCCTATAACGTGGTATGATCATGCCCCCATTTCCTTGGGTTTGGAGCTCCAAGCTGCATCACCTAAGACGTGTCATTGGAGGCTTAACGAATCTCTTTTGCGGAACGCCGAAACCAAGGATAGGCTTCTTCAGAACTTGGAGGAGTTCTTTCATTTAAATGTTGGCTCAGTCCCTGATACTTCTACTTTATGGGAAGCCCATAAGGCATTTTTTAGGGGGGAGTGCATCTCGGCTGGTTCTCGCCTGAAACGCGACTCTGTTAAGCTCAGGTTGGAGCTTGTGGCCCAGCTGCAGACGGCAAAGACACAGTTGCTTACCTCTCCTACGGTGGGTCGCTTGCGAAAGGTGATTGCTATACGTAACCGCATTAAGTCTGTAGATGCAAACAAAATCTCAAAGTCAATGTTATGGTCTAAGCAGAGGTTTTATGAGTATGCAGACAAACCTCATAGGATGCTTGTCCACAAGCTAAAACCCCGCCCTTTTCTAACCATCCCTGACCATATAGTACAGGCGGATGGTACACCTACCCACTGTCCTCAGACCATGTCCGGAGTTTTTGGAGACTATTATAGTAAACTTTATAACTGCTTGAGCACAGACCCGCAGACACAGTTCTCACACGACAGACTAGATACCTTCTTGTCCTCTATACACCTTCCCAGACTAACACCGGACCAACGCTCCTCGTTAAATCAATCTATTTCTGAAGAAGAATTAACTGAAGTAATAAAACACCTCCCCTCACATAAAGCCCCCGGCCCGGACGGCCTCCCTTATTCTTACTACAAGACGTTCTTACCGACCCTAACTCCACATTTATTAGCCCTGTTCACCTCGCTACTTCAGGGCAATATACCGCACTCTTCGTTTTTACACGCTTATGTGACCGTCATCCCTAAACCAGGTAAAGACGCATACCTTCCCGATAACTATCGCCCCATCGCCCTATTAAACTCGGACTATAACATTTTCACCAAGATTTTAGCAAACAGGTTATCCTTACTGCTACCAGTTTTAATCCACAGAGACCAGGTAGGTTTCGTCCCCATGAGACATGCAGGTGACAACACGCGTCGCACAATCGATCTTATAGATCTACTTACTAAAACACAAAATCCTGCTTTGATTCTTAGTTTAGACGCCCAAAAAGCGTTCGACCGACTTAGTTGGCCGTACATGTTCGCAATACTTAGTCGTTACGGCTTCTCAGGCCCTTTTGTCCGGGCTCTCCAAGCCTTGTACTCGAAGCCCACATCACAAGTACAACTTTCCTCACATTTATCCAGTCCTTTCTCCCTTAGTAATGGCACAAGACAGGGCTGTCCCCTATCGCCGCTGCTCTTCATTCTTAGTTTGGAACCCCTGGCTGCGGTTATACGGGATTGTTCGGACATTAGGGGTGTTCATCTTAGACACACGGAATATAAATTGTCCCTATTCGCAGATGACGTTCTTCTCACCCTCACTCACCCACACTCCTCCTTACCTCACCTACATACAGTGTTAACAACCTTTTGTTGCCTCTCAGGTTTTAAAATTAACGCTGCTAAAATGGAAGCATTGCCCATAAATATTCCTTTCTCTCTCCTGTCCTCCCTCCAAAAGAGGTACAACTATCATTGGTGTTCTCAGTCACTTAAATATCTAGGGGTTCAGCTTACTGCTTCTTATGATACTCTATACCGGGCCAACTTCCCTCCCCTCTTTGCGGAAATCAGCCGTTTGTTGACTCACTGGACCGCCCTCCCCTGTCCCTGTTGGGGAGAATTAATGTTCTTAAAATGTCTATACTTCCTAAATTGTTATACTTGTTTGAAACACTGCCGGTAGCGGTCCCATTGACACAGCTGAAATCCCTCCAAAGGAGGAGTCTCCGCTTTGTCAGGAATAACGCCTCCCACAGGTTGGCAGGGTCGGTGGTTTTGGCCCGGAGGGACAGGGGGGGTTTAGGAGGCCCAGACTTCATTAAATACTACTATGCGTCACATTTGAGAGCTCTTGCCTCATGGACCTCCAGGAATGCACCAAATAGGTGGGCGGAACTAGAAATGAGTGTCACATCCCCGGTCCACCCTTGCTATATGCTCTGGCCTTCCACTGCTCTTCATATGCCCCAACTGCGGAAAATCTGTTTGGCTCCCATGTTGTTCACGTTGTTTATTTGGAAACGCTGCTCTGAGCGCTTTTCTTTGTCTTCCCCGAGCCCACCACTCTTGAACGTCTTATTCAACCCAGATATACCAGATAGCCTCTCCTATGACCGTATGTTGCCGTGGACTCAGGCAGGACTTTTCCAAATACGACACTTTGTTAATCCAGTGACTCAACGCTTACTGACCTTCCCTGAGTTGCAAAAAAAACATCAGGTTCCCCAAAAACTCTTCCATTCATACCTACAGATTAGACATTTTTTCTCCTCCAGATCCCCCACTTTGACTTTAGAGAAGCCAACTGACTTTGAGGCCTTATGCGCTAGAGGCCCTCACGAGCCCCAAATGATCTCTACCATCTACAAAATATTGCAGGAGGCAGTTCCTATGGCAGTGAATACCCACCTCTACATGAAAACGTGGTCTCAGGTCTTACAGCATAACATCTCTTTGTTGGATTGGGAGAGCATATGGAAGCACACTTCCAAGATCTCTCGATGTGTGTCCCATAAGGAAACCGCGTACAAAGTCCTGATGCATTGGTATAGGACCCCAGATATTTTACACGCCCGCAATCACACAGTCTCAAAACAGTGCTGGAGATGTAATGGTGCGGTGGGTACTCATTTCCACATATTTTGGGAATGTCCCCCTGTTCACCAATTTTGGCTACGAATACAGGAGTTGTTGGAAAGAGTGGTCGGTATTCCTGTCTCCTTAACCCCCATGACCTGTATGTTAGGTCTCCCCTATCCGGGTATTTCTAAGGCCCTGCGCCGGCTGGTGTTCTTTATTTTATTGGCTGCCAAAAGGGTCATTCCTAGACTGTGGCTGTCTACCTCACCACCAACAATTTCACAACTACTCACTACCGTAGCTGATATACGCAGAATGGAGCAATTGATGGCTACGGTGGAGGGTACAGAACAGAAATTTTCTGAAACATGGTCAGCATAGGATGAATTAGTGTATGGATCTGAAGGAAACAAACAAAGTTAGGTTTACAATATGTTTATGTTTATTTACGTTTATGTTTCCTTGGGTCTTAAGATCTCTGTGAGATTGGGACGATTGATTGTCCCAAATTTACCTAGATCTCTACCATTGTGCCTTGCCTATTTTACTATGTGTTTGTTATTTCTACCTTTCTTCGATGGGATTGAATCTTTATTACACTTAGGATACTTGTATATCCACATCACCATTTTTTAATCTGTGCAAATGTATAAGCGTAGTAGTTCATTAAGACATTGTATACCTGCATTCCTTCAAACTGTTGATGATTCATGTGCATTCTTTTTTGTATGACCTTAAAAATTTATAAATAAACAATTAAAAAAAAAAAACCTTAGTTTGGCGCCAGAACGGCGTCCTCACGTGCCCGCGCGCCGCCGCCGCGCGCCGATGTCCCGCTACTGCCATCTGGTGGACAGGGCTGCTCATGACAGGCAAGCATGGTATTCACAAAGCAAATCCTCTCAACGTTGCGCCAGCGTAGCGTATAGTTGTTGGAGTAAGCCGACGTAAGTCAAAGTAGGTGGAAGTGGGCTGGAAGTGGGCGTGTAACATTTAAATTAAGCGTGACCCCATGCAAATGATGGGCTGAGCTTCAAAAAACAAACTGCGCATGCGTCGTATCTTGGACACATCCCAGTGCGCATGCTCACAGTTACGTTGAGATAACTGCCTTAGATATGTCTAAACACTGCCTACTTCATGAACGTGACCTACGCACAGCCCTATTCACGTAGTACTATGTAAACAACGTAAAATACGACGGCTGTTCCCTGGTCCATACATTTGCATGGGTTGCACCTCCTATATGTGGAATAACTTTACGTCGGACTTAACCCTTACGCAAATTGCTTAAAACATGCGCCGGGCGCAAGTATGTTCGTGAATCGGCGTATCTTACTCATTTGCATATTTAAAATAGGAATGCCGAATGCGTCCAGGGTAACTATGCGGCCACGATACGCCGGCGTAGGCAAGTTACGTCGGGCGGCTGAAGCCTTGTTTTTCGACGTATCTAGCTTTGTGAATCGGCGCAGAGATGCGACGGCCCACATTTGTACCTACGAAGGCGTATCTTTAGATACGTCGGCGTAAAAGTTACGTAAATCCAGGCCTATCACTCTAGGGATATTGCAGATGCCTTCAGTAGTTATTACAAGTCCCTTTATAACTTCGGAAAGGACCCCCATACCTACCAACCTGATTCTGAATTGATAGCCAATTTCCTGACTAAGAGTTAACTCAGCTTTAGACTCTTTGCCACTCAGTAAATCTCCTGACCCTGATGGGTTCATTGGAGAGTATTACAAGTCATTCAAGCAAATCCTTTCGCTTCATTTAGTCCGTTTGTTCAACTATGCGATTGCCCCTTCCTCCTTCCCCTCAGAGATGCTAAAGGCATTGAGAATTACTTTACCCAAGCCGGGGAAGGACCCATCTGTGCCACAAAACTTTCGGCCTATTTCACTTCTTAAAGTGGTAGTATACTCTATACTACCACTTTCACTTACAGGTAAGCCTATAATAAGGCTTACCTGTAAGTATAAAGAATATCTCCTAAACCTGTACGGTTTAGGAGATATTCCCCCCGCAATGAGCCGCTGGTTGCAGTGGCGCATTCGCGCAGCAGGGATCCTCGGCGTAAGGTCCGGCAGCCGCCGGACCTTGCCGAATTGAAGTCGCTCACGCGCATGCTCACGCGCAGGGCTGGAGCGACAATAGCCGGAAGACACGCCGGAGCAAGATGACATCTCGCTCGGCGTGGACCAGGTAAGTGTTCTTCACCTCGTTCCGAGTATTTCATAATCAGCTAGTATGCGGTGCATACTAGCTGATTATGCCTTTTGCCTTGCAGGTGGGAGAAAAAAAAATCAATAGCGGGTATACAACCGCTTTAACACTGACTTAAAATTATATGCCAAACGTATTGCTCATCGGCTGACTGATGTCCTTTCTGACCTTTTACGCCCCGTTTAATCTTGGTTCACTAATGCTGCGTACACACGATCGGTTAAACCGATGAGAACGGTCTGATGGACCGCTTTCATCGGTCCAAACAGATCGTGTGTGGGCGCCATCGGTTTTTTAACCATCGGGAAAAAAAAACTTGTTTTAAATTTAACCGATGGATTCCTAACCGCTAGAAAAAAAAAACGATCGTTAGTTGGCACGACCATCGGTTAAAAATCCACGCATGCTCAGAATCAAGTCAACGCATGCTTGGAAGCATTGAACTTCATTTTTTTTCTGCACCTCATTGTGTTTTACGTCACCGCGTTTTGACATAATATTTTTTTTTACCGATGGTGTGTAGGCACGACGGACCATCAGTCAGCTTCTTCTTTTTTTTTTTGCCATAAAGATTTTATTGAGAAAAGAAGAACAATAATAAAGTTACAGAAATAACAATATCGACACATATAACAAGTCTTCACATGAGGATCTATAAAAGAGTGTTCACGGTAGGAAGAAGGGTACGAGGCTAGTGTGTAAGGCATATAACAGAGAATAAACACATATACGGCATAAGCCCTCTCATCTGTATATACTTCCTAATGTAGATATATGATAGCGTGATCTAGAAGTAACACAGCAGCTCGTTCTTATTTAGGGGCCTCTATGTCCACCTAGGGACAACAACCAACCCAGAACTCTCGTCTGCCTAGCCCGGTCCCACAGTCACAACCAGGATCCTCCTGACATAGAAGGGTTGAGCGAGGAGGCCCTCCCAGGACCACCCCGCCCACCCTTGCCGTCCAACCTAAAGAACTAAAAGAAAGAAAAGAGAGAGAGGGAAGAGAAGGAGAAAAAAAAGGGGGGGGAAAGGGGGACTTAGGACGAGGGAAGAGGGGGGGGGGCATCACTTCTCAGAGAGAAACACTTGAGGAGGTAGGTGGGGAGGCCCACTACCCCCACCGTCTACATCACTGTGAAAGCGCCTTAGGCTGGCAGTGTCACATACCAGTCGCCAGTAAGGCGTACCTGTAAGGTTCATAATTAGCCTGTAGTCTGTAAAAGAGCCTGGTATTCTGCTGTGTTTCGGAACTCAAACCACTCATTCCAGACGAAAGTGTAGTTGTAGATTTTATCATGTGCAGTGCATATCAATTCCTCAATCGCTGCAATATGGTTAATGCGCGCCACCCATTCTTTAATGGGAGGTGGCGCCACGGCTCTCCAGTGTACAGGAACACATAGTCTGGCTGCATTAATCATATGTATCGCTATCGAGTTGCGATACCGCTTTTTGGAAGGTTTTGAGAGATGAAGCAGATACTGTGCTGGTGAAAACTCCAGGGGAAGCGTAGAAACCGCTATTGTCACATCGTGCACCTTTTGCCAATATGGCTGAATCAGGGGGCATTCCCACCAAATATGAAGGAAAGTGCCCAAGGCCCTTCTACATCTCCAGCACCTATCCGGCACTGAGGGAGCAAACTTGTGTACAATATCCGGCGTCCTATACCACCGTGTCCTAAACTTGTAGCCATTTTCCTGAATGCTCACGCTCAGTGAGCCTTTGAAAATAATCCAGTTGATCTTCTCCCAGTCTTTCGTCTCAACTGGTCTACCCAGCCGGGTTTCCCAGGAGGTCTGTTCCACCTGCATAGACACAAAGGGTGCCCTAAACATGGATGCATAAAGCATTGAAATCACATGTCTCTGGGGTGACCCACTAGAGCACAATGATTCAAGCACTGTGGATGCCTTAGTAAAACAGCCCCTGAACTTCGGATTATCCAGAAAGTGCCTCAGTTGAAAGTAAGCAAACATGGGAAATTTCTTTGTTAGGGACAGCTTCTCCAGTTCTTTCAGAGACAGGAATCTATCTCCTGCAAAGAAATGTTTGGCCAGCATATCTGTATGTGGCCATTCAGCCGACAAGTAGCCGCCTTCTTGTCCCTGGCTAAAGTCCGGGTTACCCCTAAGAGTGGTCAATCTACATTCTGTCTTCGATACCTCGAATTTATCACAGGCCTTAGTAAATGCCGGTAGAGTTGCCCCCCAGCTTCATCTTTTAACCATTGAAAATGGTCCATTGGATGGACCAATCGTGTGTATGCAGCATAAAGGGCGCTAGAGTTCTGACGCCACCAGGTGACCGATTAACATTATTCACTATGCAAATCAAACAGGAACGCCTTCTCTGCTCCTAGCTTTGGATGCAGAGAAGGTGTTCGATCGTGTACACTGGGGGTACTTGGCCAAGGTACTAACTGCTTTTGGCTTTACAGGCCCGATATTCTCGGCTATCATGACTTCGTATACCAACAGGTGTTCACATCTGGAGTTCTGTCCACACCATTTCAGGGCTGTCCGTTGTCCCTGTTGATCTTTAACTTATTGATGGAGCTCTTGGCATGCCACATTCGTAATCATCCCCATATTTGTGGTTTCGGCACTCACAATTCCCCTCATTCCATCAGTTTATTAGCGGACGATGTCATTTTAATGCTCACAGATGTGGAAAATTCCTGGCTTCGGTACATCACACTTTACAAATGTTTAGCTGTCTTTCTTATTATAAGGTTAACAAAACAAAGTCATATATTTTGGGTTTTAACATAAGTCATGATTTGCAAAGGAAACTGGCCGAATCCTACCCATACGCCTGGGATAGTGTGGGGATAAAATACCTTGGTATTACTCTCACGCCTACAAACAGAACATGTATATAAAGCTAATTACACCCCTTTCTTAGAAAAACATAGAACCAAACTTCAAGTGTTGACGAAAGTGAAACTCTCTTGGTGAGGTAGGTTAGATGACTATCTAACCCCAATTAATTTACATATTTAGAACACTCCCAATACCAGCGCCAAACTCCTTTTTTATTACTGCACAATCAATAATTAACAAATACCTTTGGCAAGGTAAAAAAGCAAGGTGCGCTTTCTCTAAGCTAATTAAGACCAAGAGTATGGGTGGGGTGGGAATGGTAGTTTTGAAGGACTACTATACAGCCATTCTATTAGCCCAACTTAAGGCTTGGTTCCATTTGTCTAAACAGAATAGATGGTCGGAATTGGAAAGTTCCCAGATCCCTGGTCATAGCCTATACCACCTTCTTCTTACAAGCTGCTTTACCACCTTGCATTATAGAAAGCTATCCCCTACGGTTTCAGCGGGCTTCAGACCTGCTTATTACTTCCACCTTTTATCATACAGCCTACTCCATATTACCATTTCTAATTCAGTGTTTGGCCAGCGTAATTCCTGATTTGAACATTAGCAATTGGGTTGCTAAAGGGATTAGGGATGTTGCAGGCAAACCTTTTGTTCCCTCCAACTAGAGTTTGACTTATCGCCTCGGGACCTATACACCTACCTGCAAATTAACCACTTTGTACGCTCATATCCAGTTGCAGTCATATTTTTCCCAAGAATGTAGTTTAATTCTACTTTAGTCCCACCGTCAAAACCAAAGGCATTTCCTTGTTTTATTTGCTGCTTAATAACAAAGACGTGTTCTCTAAATATCCCGCAATGCTGGCTTAGGGAATAGAGTTTGGGACAGTGTATATTTCAGACCAATGGTGTAAGGCTTACAGTGTGAGATATGTGGCTACTAAGTGTGTGAACCTGTGGGAACTAACCCAAAAGATATCACATAGGTGGTATTTGACCCCATATATAATTGCAAGATTTGCCCCATGATCATCTGCCTCATGTTGTAGGAACTGTGGGGAGGTAGGTACCCTTTATTACATATTGTGGTCTTGTCCTACATTGACCAGATACTGGGTAGAAGTTTTTCATTCACTTTCACAAATCTTAAATCTTACAATCTCAGCGATGCCAGGCCTGGCACTCTTATCGTTAAACATTGAATCACTCCCTGCAGAAACTGGAACAATAGCCACCCATGTCCTATTAAGCGCAAGACTGGTGCTAAACCGTCATTGGAAACAACAAACAACTCCTTCTCTGCAGGAAGTAATAACAACTACTCACACCCATGCCACATATGAATTGCTGTTTGCCTCTACGCAAGGGTCTTTCCATAGAGTGAGTCTATTGTGGAAACTATGGTCTGATTGGTATGAGAAGAATAAGGGGAATTGATACTGTTGAGTTACTGAATGTGATAATTTTCCTTTTGTTTGATCTGACTCTGATGAATAGGCCGTTTTATTTTACTTTGTTTTGATTTTGCTCCTATTGGTGCTCGTTTTTTCTAAGTCTTTTTTTATAGCCCTTTTGTTACCTTTGCTTTGCACTTATGCCGTGTACACATGGTCGTTTTTTGTGATGAAACAAAACGACGTTTTAAAAAACGTCATTTTAAATGATCGTGTGTGGGCAAAACTTTGTTTTATGTCTTCAAAAAAACGACCAAAAAAAAATTCGAACATGCTTGAATTTTTTATGTCGTTTTTCAGAATGTCGTCTTTTGTTTCACAAAAAATGATCGTGTGTGGGTAAAACGACGTTTAAAATGACGTTTTTAAACCCGCGCATGCTCAGAAGCAAGTTATGAGATGGGAGCTTCAATGGAACAGAGTGCCGTCGAAAGTGTCTTACGTAACCGCGCTTTGCAAGAGCATTTTCAGAAAACGATGGTGTGTAGGCAACATCGTTTTTTAAAATGAAGTTTGAAAAACGTCGTTTTGTTTCATGAGATAAAACAAAGTTTTTTACATCACAAAAAGTGATCGTGTGTACACGGCATTACAGTCCATTGGGTGATATGTGTGTAGCGGCATTATGTTCCATTATGCATATACAGTATGTACAATTATGCCAGTGCTCTTCTTTCACCTGCCTGTTGCTGTTGTATCAGCTTCATACTATGTTATGTTGACATTTGAAAATTCCAATAAAGAACTATTGAAATTAAAGAAGGAAATCCCATTATGGGTATTAATAGAAGCATCAGAATGTGACCCACTTTAAATTTCTAATTTATTATGGCTTCAACCTAAAGACCGTCGCGAGCTACGTAATCCCATAACCATATCTCTTTGGGACAGCCTTAATAATCCTGCCTTTTACCCGGGTTGGATATACTCAAAATCATTTAAAGCCTGGTCAACCGCTAAACTCTCAGCGCTTAATGAATTTGTCACTTCTAAATCCTTCCGATCCTTCCCAGAATTTAAGAAAAGCTATGATTTGTCGCGATCAGAACTCTTCAGATATCTTAAAATTAAAAATGTCTTTACACCTCTCATAAATGTTAAAACGCCCTTATTTCATCTTTTCACTTTCAAATAAATGTGTAAAAAATACCCATTTGCTAAAGGAATGATATCAACTTGTTATATGCAACTTCTACACATTTTAAACCTCATAAACTGACCTATGTCCAGAAGTGGGAGGATATTCTGGGACAAAAATTGGATGACGCCGGAATGGTCTGGGATTTGGTCAATTACTAAAACTTCCTCATCTAATGTTATGGCGATTGAAGCAACTTATAAAGTCCTAACCCGCTGGTACCTGGTACCTGTCAGGGTGGCTAAATACACGTCCACTCAATCAGCCCTCTTTTTCAGGGGCTGTTCAGATTTAGGCACTAACCTGCATACATGGTGGACATTTAAGCTTTTTATTAAACTTTCAACGGCTGCAAAACAAACAATGGCGAAAGCATGGAAATCGGCATTACTGGTAATAGCTGAAACAAAAAACTGAATAAATTCCGCAATGTCTCATGCCAAAACGTTTGCTATTGATTGTAACCATATCCCCAAATTTAAGAAAATATGGAACCCCTGGATAAAGCACCACTTACACCGAAATTTCAATGACTCAATGACTGATTAACTAATTCATGGAACCACTTATCTAACCGTATATTGAATAACTATGCTAAACCTTACTCTGGCACCTGGACCGACCTTGTGAACCTACTCTTTGTCTTTTCTTTCCTTTCGCTCTCAATTCTCTCATTTATGTTATAATTTTTGTTTACTCATACAAGCTCTATACCAATATGTACTTGACCTATGCATTTATAAAAAATCTTTTATATAATAACATATGTAAGGTTTTGATGAATACGATATCTACACTAGCATGTTATATTATACTGTTAAATTAGGTTGTGTGATGTAGTTAACACGGATAAAACACTTTATGTTTTATATATATACTGTGTGTATATATATATATATATATATATATATATATATATATATAAAATATATTGTTCAATATAGAGCTTATTCATCTATATCCTTGTACATGTAAGTACTTTGTATGTGTAATCAATAAACCTTTTTGACAAGGAAATGGAGGGGGAGGGTCACAGAGGGGATAACAGTAGATCTGGAAAACATAGACCATAAAGGAGAATGGACATACTGTAGATGGAATAGAAAGAGAATGATCAAAGTAGACAACTCTTTAAAATGAATCCATTTAATGTACAAAATCAATAAAATGCACTCTACTGTACATACAACCACACAATCATGGAGAAACTATCATGCATACCCGCCAAAACCCAAATCATAGCAACAGGCCATAAAAATGTAGCCATATCTTCCAGAATAGAAATTGGCCATCAATGGGTGGCCTTTTCAACGTGTTTTGCATGGAGAAGCTTCTTCAGGGGAGCAGGGTTCATATTTCCCTTCTGCTGTGCAGTAACATTCCACACATACATGAACTACTTAAGAAGCTCCTGAATGCGAAACAAAAAAATAGCCGCCCACCCATTAATGACCAATTCGTATTCTGGGTGGTTTTGTTATATATAAGATATATTTTTTAATAACATGTTACTATGTTTTTGGTGTTGGCAGGTTATATGCAGGGTAGTTTCCCCATACGTGTGTTGTTGAACGTACATATTGCACAATCAAGTGCATTTAAAGATTTTTTACAATAAATAGATGGATTTTAAAGAGTTGTCTACTCTCTTTCCCATACAAGTCTGTAGCACCTTGAAAGTTCCACATGTTTTTCCTATCGGTTTTTGCAGTTTTATTTACTAGGGATGTGTTGCTCTACATATTCATTCACACTATTTCATTCCACAGAGTTTTCAGCTGGTGGTAATATATGAAATAAAACACTAAGGCCTCGTACACACGATCAAATCTGTCTGCTGGAAACGGTCTGCTAGACCATTTCAGCAGACAGATTAGATCGTGTGTACAGGCAAACAGACGGATTTGGCCACCCGACAGATTTCAAAGCATGCTTTGAAATCTGTCAGCTGGGAACCTGTCCGCCCGACATGTCTGCTGGTTAGTACGCTAACCAGTAGACATGTCTTCTCGCACACGCGCCGAATGGTTTCGACGCATGCGCGGAAGTGTTTTACTTCCTGGTGCGGTGGCGGCGTCAACGTCACCGCCACGTCACCGACACGTCAGCGCGCTGTCTGCTGGCGGGGATTTTGGTTTGCTCGTGTGTACACGCGAGCAAACCAAAATGCCAGCAGACAGATTTGTTCAAAGCGGTCGGACAGACTGTTTTGAACAAATCTATTTACTTGTGTGTACGAGGCCTTAGAGGTGTGGACAACTGTCACTAAATGTTAAAATACAAATCTTGTGAAATAAATAAAACAAAAGAAAAGTGCAGCGCTCAAATAATAAACTCCTATGAGCCAATAAACAAGTTATTTTGAAAAATATATCATGCAGTTATATGCTAATCCATCTGATGAGTGCATAAAGGGTGGCAACCTTTACATAGTAGATAGATTTTTCTGAAAGACACTTGAGTGACCCTTTATAAAACCAAGATAAGCGGTGATCATGATAATCCCTGATTGTCTCAAAGCATTGCCAGTTTATACAATACAACTGAGGTTCCTCTTCTCATCTAAGTACACAGGATGTTTGTAATACACTGCATCAGGAACAGCGTAATTATTAAACGCCAGCACCTCACTGTTCATCCCTTTGAAGTTTGACCCTTCCTGCTTCTCAAGCCCAGAGTTTTTCCCCCATTTCCCCGCAGCCTAAAGTGACAGCAAAAAATATCACCACTTACATTAAAAATGCACAATTCAGTCAAGGTCCTTCATCCTAAATAATGATGGATAAACATCAGACAGGACGGTTCGGAAACGCTAACCGCAAACTTTCACAAATGTCCGCGAACCGCAAGTTCGCGGCGGGCCCCATTGACTTTAATGGCAGGCAAATATTAAAAACATTCAGGTCATATTTGCAGCCACAAAATACTTACTAGCTGTGCACAAATAGTCCCACAACATGGACACTGACCTACTAAATATTAAGTGAAAAACCGGATACATAAGTAAGTGTTAGTCATTACAAGCCCCAAAAATTAGCCCACAAGCGTTCACTGGACAGCAAACAACTTTGTATTCTGTGGCTGGTGGTACATTAGGCTTTCAACGGATACATAAGTAGGTGTTGGCCATTACAGGCCCCAAAAATCAGCCCATGGTGACAGACGTTCACCGGACAGCAAACAACTTTGTATTCTGTGGCTGGTGGTACATTAGGCATTCACCGGATACAGAAGTAAGTGTCGGCCATTATAGGCCACAAAAATTAGCCCACGGCCATAGGTGTTCACCTGACAGCAAACAACTTTGTATTCTGTGGCTGGTGGTACATTAGGCATTTACCGGATACAGAAAAAAGTGTCGGCCAGTACAGGCCCAAAAAATTAGCCCACAGGCGTTCACCAGAATTTGAATGAAACATGGTCTACTAGTCACATGTGTTGAATTCCTCCAAGATCCATGCTTCATTCATGTTTATAAATGTGAGGTAGTCAACACTGTTGTGAGCTAGGCGAGTGTGCTTATTGGTCACAATCCCCCCCCCCCCCCCTGCTGCGCTGAACGTCCTTTCAGACAGGACACTGGATCAGGGGAAAGCCAACAGTTTCATTGCAAATTGTGCAAGCTCTGGCCAGAGGTCAAGCCTGCCCACCCAATAGTCCAGGGGTTCATCACTTCTCAGTGCGTCTACATTGGCCGTTAACCCAATGTAGTCAGACACCTGTCGGTCTAGGTGTTCCCTGATGGGTCGGCTGAAAGAATGATCTCATATCATATCTGCAGAATGCAGCATTTCTCGAAGCAAGGCCTGGAAGTGCTGCATTCTGATAGCCCTCTGTGATGGCAGTAACATTTCCGGCATGTTTTATTTGTACCGAGGGTCTAAGTACGATGCCACCCAGTACTGGTCCTTGCCCTTTATGCTTTTTATACGGGGGTCCCACTTAAAAAACCCGAGCCTGAAGGCCCCCATTTGCACTAAACTGGAAGTGCTGTACTGGCCTGGCTCCTGCTCATCATCCAGGATAAGGTCGTCCTCGTTCTCTTCCCCCCATCCACGGACAACACCAGGGATCCCAGAAAGGTTTAAAGCATGCTCTTCTTGCTCCTCCTCCTCCGCCCCAGCACCATCCTCCTCTGACTCCTCTTCAGACTTCCGTTGTTGACTTGTCTCAGGTGGAGTAGCCTCCCCTGGGAATTCATCCAGCATTGCGACTTCCTCATTTTCCTGCTCCTGCTCCTCGACGGCTTGATCAATGACACAATGCAATGCATGCTTCAGAAAGAAGGCATAAGGTACGATGTCACTGATGGTGCCCTGGCTGCGACTGACCAGTTTGGTGAGTTTGCATGAGTCGCGCATGAGCAGCGATGCAAAAAAAACAAGCTCCCTAGAACCTGTCCTGCCGCAGAGTTCATACAGGTAGTCGTTAACTCCGACTCCACCAGTTTATATAGCAGTAGTTAGCAGGCTATCAGTTCTGACAAGCCAGCAGCCAACCGTTGGGCAAGAGAGTTATCTGGTGTCATCGTTTTTTTTTTTTACAAGCGAACATGTGGGCCACGGAAGCTTGCCTTTTTGCAGAAAAACATGAATAAGGCATGATGGAAGGTGGAGTGGAGGACAATTGTGAGCATAGAGGGGAAGGAGAAGGAGAAGAGGCTGGACAGTGAGAGCCTGGAGTGTGGCTTTGTGGGTTCTGATGGCGTTGCTCCCACTGGGCTCGGTGATGGGAGACCAGGTGCCTTCTAAAGGCGGTCGTTCCTAGGTGACCGCAGCTTATGTGTTGACTGCAACACTATTGTCTGCAGTGGACACGTTAAAAAAAGCCCACACTGCGGAGCCATGGGTCGGCATCCTGGGAGCGCCAGATGTGACCGTACATAGTTGATGGCTCGCTCCTGATACATTAGGGGTCTGGTTTGTCCCTCCTGTGCAATGTAAGTTCGACCTGCTTCTCCTCCCTATCTGTTGGTCCATCTCTCCCTCTGAACTCCCCTCCTCTTCCTCTCTTGTGGGTACCCACGTGACGTCTGTAGACATGTCATCATCGACATCACCTTCCCCATCACTAACAATAGAGATCTCGGAGTAGGCAGCCACAGCGGGCACCAACCTCCTTGGGCTGATCTGAATACTGTCTTCAGACTGCTGAGTGCAGGCTGTCGCTACCTCCTCATCCTGATCCAATGCCAAGAATGGCTGCACATTAGAAATGTCTTCTGATGAATCAGAAAATAATTCCTTTGACTCAAGCGGAAGGTATATGATGGTGGTGGTGGTGTTGGTGACGAGCTACTCAACCAAGTCTGGTGCGTCCTTTGACGTAATCGAACAAACATTGTGCCACTTCCCATTTTGGCTCTGGCCTGGTGCTCATGCCCTACCCCTACCACCCCTGCAGAAGGGCCTGCCTCTTCCTCTGCCTGTCATTTTTTAAATGACCCTGTGACAACAGAAGTCTCTAGAGAAGCGCAGTATATGTGGAAGAAGGTATTTAACCCCCCCCCCCCCTCTTCAATCTGTCATTTCGGGGGGCCACTGGTTTATCGCACCAGTTATGAAACTTTTTTTCAGGAAATGTTGTCACTGTGTGTAGCAGAGGTAACGCAGCGAAAGCGACACAAATTCTGAAGTACCCAAATACACTATTACTAAAGTATATTTTTAGATAACACCCACTTCAATCTGATGTTTTGGGGGGGGGCCACTGGTTTATCGCACCAGTTATGAAACTTTTTTTCAGGATTTTTTTTTTATGTGTGTAGCAGAGGTAATGGAGCGAAAGAGGCAAAAATCCGTCAGTAACCAAATATACCGCCAGTCACAATGCTGCACAATACAAATCCACTATAATATGCTTTCTATATTCGAGAAGTATATTATAAGTGTATATTACACCTATATACTGCAGAGCAAGTAGCACACCTATAAAAGTGCTTGAAAGGACTTTTGTGGACCTGTTAGGTAGCGATTTGTGTCGCTAAACTCTGTCCCTGCTCCAAACAGCACCCTCTCCCTACACTGACAAAAAGTATATGAATGTATTAGACACCTATATACTAGAGCAAGTAGCACACCTATACTAGTGTTTGAAAGGACTTTTGTGGACCTGTTAGGTAGCGATTTGTGTCGCTAAACTCTGTCCCTGCTGGAAACGCCAACCTGTACCTACACTGACAAAAAGTATATGAATGTATTAGACACCTATATGCTGCAGTGCACAACAAGTAGCACACCTATATCAGTGCTTGAAAGGACTTTTGTGGAGCTGTTAAAAAACTGACAAAAAGTATATGAGTGTATTAGACACTCTATATTGTACTGCAGAGCAAATAGCACACCTATACCAGTGTTAGGTAGCGATTTGTGTAACTAAACTCTGTCCCTGCTGAATGTATTAGACACCTATATACTAGAGCAAGTAGCACACCTATACCAGTCCTTAAAATGACTTTTGTGGACCTTTAAGATAGCTATTTAAATGAAGACAGCCTGTCCCTGCTCCAAACAGCACCCTCACCCTACACTGACAAAAAGCAGAATGTAAGATGGCTGCCAGATCAAGTTTATTTATAAGGTAGGTGGTATGTCCATGTGCTGAAATGTCTCAATTTGCTGTCCTGCACCACCTGATGGATGTGTCATAGGTCAAAGTTCTTACCCATGTAACATTGCGGACCGCTGCGAACATCGCCAGATGTCCGCCGGTCTCGGTGACCGCGAACGACCAAAGTTCGCCGCAAAACGACCACCGGGCGAACCGGCAGGCCATCTCTAATCGTAAACTTACTCATTTATGTCTTTATGGACCTAGATTGTGCACTGGTGCACAGTCATGTTAGAACAGGAAGAGGCCATCCCTAAACTGTTCTCACAAAGTTGGGAGCATGAAATTGTCCAACATTTCTTGGTATGCAAATGTCTTAAGAGTTCCCTTCCCTTTACTGGAACTAAGGGGCCAAGCCCAACCCCTGAAAAACAACCCTACTTCATATACCCCCTCAACCAAATTATTCTAAATTTGGCTATATATAAATACAGTCCAACTACGGGTAATTTTTCCCCTACAGTGGGGCTGTGCCTGCACTGAATAGCATAGGTTATTTAACCTTTGGTTAAAAAAAAGCCAACTTGCTTTAAAATTTAATTTAATCAACGCATGTTCAGAATCAAGTCGACGCATGCTTGGAAGCATTGAACTTCATTTTTTTTTTCAGCATGTCGTTGTGTTTTATGTCACTGTGTTCTGATACGATTGTTTTTTTAACTGATGGTGTGTAGGCACATCAGACCATCAGTCAGCTTCATCGGTTAACCTATGACAATGGTCCTTCAGACCGTTATCATCGGATGGACTGATCATGTGTACGAGGCTTTAGACAAAAATGAACAGTTAACCCATGCACTGCCCCCTCTTTGTAGCTTACACATCCTCAAAACATCAGCGACTCATCTCCATGTTTCACAGTAGGAATGGTGTACTTTGCATCATAGGCCATGTTGACTCCTCACCAAGTATAGCTTTTATGGTTGTGTCAAAAAGCTCAATTTTGATCTGATAATGCCAAATGACTTTGTGCCAGAAGGTTTGAGCCTTGTCTCTGTGCTGTTTGCCGTATTGTAAGTGGGATACTTTGTGGCATTTGCGTAGTAATGGCTTTCTTCTGAAGACTCAACCATGAATACCATCTTTCTTCAAGTGTCCCTTATTGTGCATCTTGAAGCCACACCACATGTTTTCAGAGAGCCCTGTATTTCTCCTGAGGTTATTTGTGGGTTTTTATTTTGCATCCCGAACAATTTTCCTGGCAGTTATGGCTGACATTTTAGTTGGTCTACCTGACTGTGGTCTGGATTCAACCCCTGATCTTCCACTTCTTATAGTTTGAACACTGCTGATTAGCATTCTCAATTCCTTGGATATCTTTTTATATGTTTTTCCTGTTTTATACAGTTCAGCTACCTTTTCCCACAGATCCTTTGACAATTCTTTTGCTTTCCCTATTACTCAGAATCCAGAAATGTCAATGCAGCACTGGATGAAAGATGCAAGGGTCTGTCAGGAGTCCAGAAACTCATTGACCTTTTACACACACATACTAATTCCAAGCAAACAGATCACAGGTGAGGATGGTTACCTTTAATAGCCATTCAAACCTCTTTGTGTCAACTTGTGTGCATGTTATCATTTCAAAATCACCAGGATATGTAAACTTTTTTTTTTTTTTAAATAGTATTTATTGAAAAGATTTATAAAACATAACAAGGAAAATACAGCGGGATATTACATACAAGCAGTCCCAGAACACAATATACATTACGTAGCCAAGGTAAACATACCAAATAAAACAAATAAAACAAAATAAAGTTGCGCTGCTAAGAATGTAAAAAAGAAAAAAGAAGCAGCCAGCACTAACAGTAAGTAGACAATGGAAGAAAATTAAGTGCAGCGCTGGTGAGCATAAATTTGCGTGAAGCAATGTAGACCAGTCCCATTCAAATGGGTGACATTGTAATGGTGTAGTCCAAAAACACAATAACAGGAAAATATATATAAAGGGTGGTGAAACCCTATAAGTGCAAACGGTGGAGTGTAAAATGTAAATTACAAAGCAAGTCCTTCAAGTCAAAGCAGACAGGTCTTCATATGGAACACTCCTATCCACCGCTCCTGTGTTAAGCCCCATACACACTATCAGTTTTCCTGACGGTTTTCTCTTCAGGTTTACCAAAACCATCTAATATGAGGTCAAACCTCAAGAGTTTCAACTTGTATGCAATCAGGCAGGCCCTTGTACTACATGGTTTTGGTAAACCTGAAGAGAAAACCGTCAGGAAAACTGATAGTGTGTATGGGGCTTTACTGGAGAATCTGATGGTATACGTGATCCACTTGGATGGGCATACAGGATAACCAAACAGATATATGAAAAAGGATGGGTACTCTTACCACAAATGTTGGACACATATGCCGGAAGCACTGTGTCAGATGCGCTTGTAAGAGCTCCTCGGATGGACGGCTCTATGAGGGGTAATGATTCCAAAGATTGTGGATCTTTCCCAGGGATCACAGGGTCCAAGATGGAGAGTGGTTCCAAGTTTTCAGATGGAGCAACACTTGTAGGTATCCAAAAAAAGAGAAAGAAAACTCCACATGGTGTAGTTTGTTTTGAAAAAGGTAAGCCTTTATTAGGCTGATGGATGGTAGAACAATAAAAGCAAATAAAAAATGAAAATGCCAGTACTCTGGAAAAGATCTGGCACACGTGATCACATGTTAACCATGGGTTAATTATCCATTGATGTGGTATAACACGCCATTATTGTATTTTTTTATTAGTACGATCTGAACACACATGTCCATCCCCCTAGTAATGTCATTGGATCACATACGTCCACCTTCTTTGAAGCACACGACTAAACATCCGATCCTTTTTTCTCATGACTTCTGACCTGATGGGTCATGGGGTCATGGAGGTACATCGAACGTGGGTCCTCCTGTTAACTTGCTTGCTCAAATTGCCTTTCTATTATGGAGGCATACTCTGAGCGAATGGAACACTTGGTCGCTTTGTTCCGTCATCGCGTCGTGTTGCCACGCTGACGCACGCCTCTCCATGTATGCCAACCATTGTTTACATTCTTCCTCCTATTCCCTATAGGTTGTACCGGTTGATGACGCACTGCGTCGCGTCCTTACGCAGGGACGTGACGGAGGTGTATTGCGTCGCGTTGTTCTGAGGTTTATGTACCGCGTCGTGGTGTCGCTCTGACGTACGTCTCCTCGTTCACGCCTCCTTGCTCACTTCCCACAGGCCACTCCGGTTGATGACGCATCGCGTCGCATCCCCACGACGCATCGCATCCCCACGTAGGGACGCATTAATACATATTTCACCGGTATTTTGTTCAAGCATTTGGCAAATACTCGTAGCACATCTCCTATAGGCTGATTTCTCGCCCGACGCAACGTCCACCTTTCATGACTCACACCAGTCAGGTTACTCCCACCCTCATTTGACCAATGAATGCACACAATGAGATTACTACACGGCTGGACAAGCATAACTAATGCTGTTGTCTGCAGACACCAGTGGGCGTAGTTAATTAGTATGGTTTATTCTAATGAATTGATTGCAGCTGTTTTTAGACACAGTGAACTGTCTCTTTCATTATACATATGGCATGGAGTGGGTGAAGGAGCCATGCCCCTGTCGATGAGCATTAGCTCGAAACATGTCGGGTACATAGCTTTTTCATACCCAACTACCACGCTCTTTTATACACATGTGATCACGTGTGCCAGATCTTTTCCAGAGTACTGGCATTTTCATTTTTTATTTGCTTTTATTGTTCTACCATCCATCAGCCTAATAAAGGCTTACCTTTTTCAAAACAAACTACACCATGTGGAGTTTTCTTTCTCTTTTTTTGGATACCTACAAGTGTTGCTCCATCTGAAAACTTGGAACCACTCTCCATCTTGGACCCTGTGATCCCTGGGAAAGATCCACAATCTTTGGAATCATTACCCCTCATAGAGCCGTCCATCCGAGGAGCTCTTACAAGCGCATCTGACACAGTGCTTCCGGCATATGTGTCCAACATTTGTGGTAAGAGTACCCATCCTTTTTCATATATATGTTTGGTTATCCTGTATGCCCATCCAAGTGGATCACGTATACCATCAGATTCTCCAGTAACACAGGAGCGGTGGATAGGAGTGTTCCATATGAAGACCTGTCTGCTTTGACTTGAAGGACTTGCTTTGTAATTTACATTTTACACTATACAAGGTCCTCTACCTGCATTTTGGTCCGGGTCTTAAGTGGTTAAGATATTGCATGGTAGTAGGAGGTGTACACAGTTGTTGTTAACATATCAAAACAGGGTGTTGGTACTCAAGTTCTCAGGTTAAGGTACAGGTTTATACCATAAGGTCCAAATGGACCAATTGGAATATAATTTAGCTCTATTACCCCGCCTCTCCGCTAGTAGGGATTCATGAACATAGTTAGTTTGAATTTTTTTTAGGACCCCTGAAACATTAGGGGCTTTATCTGCTTTCCAATGCTGCGTTATCAGTGATCTAGCAGCTAAAAGTATGTGGGTCACCACCACTCTAAAGTTAGGTGGGAAAATTTCAATTCCTAACTGTAGTATTGCCAGACTAGGGCTAGGGCGTGTCAGGATCCCAGTGATCCTAGAGATTTGAGAAAATATTGAGTTCCAGAAGCTAGTGAGGTGTTTACAGGTCCATAACACATGAAACAAATTACCTATCATTCCACACTTTCTCCAACAGAGAGGGGAGTAGTCAGTGCTAAATTTAGACGGTATGTAAACTTTTGATCAGTGTCATTTTGGTTGTTTCTGTTGTGATTAAGATTTAAAAAGAGTAAACACGGTTGACTGATAATAAATGGCTTCAGCCAAACAATAATTACAATGAAAGAAATGTTTTTGTGTTTTTCTCTGAAAATTTTTCAAGAAATCATAAATAATGTTAACCTTTAAGCACAACTGTATATAAGTTCAAGGGGGCATACATTATAGGGGGAGTGCTGCATGCAATACTACCGGGGTGCAACATATATTACTGTAGAAGTGTAGATCTTTCTCTAAGGCCGCATACACACGACCAAATAAATCCGATCAAATCGGTCTGACAGACCGTTTTGATCGGATTTGTCTGCTGGGGTATATTGGTTTGATCGTGTACACACGATCAAACCAAAATCCCCGCCGGCAGACAGCGCGGTGACGTGGCGGTGACGTTGACGCCGCCACGTCACCGTCACCAGGAAGTAAAACACTTCCGCGCATGCGTCGAATCCATTCGACGCATGCGCGGGCAGATATGTCTGCTGGTTAGCGTACTAACCAGCAGACATGTCGGACGGACGGGTTCCCAGCAGACAGATTTTAAAGCATGCTTTAAAATCTGTCTGCTGGAAAAACCTGTATGTCCGCCCGTACACACGATCGAAATTGTCTGCTGAAACGGTCCATCGGACCGTTTCCAGCAGATAGATTCGATCATGTGTACGCGGCCTGAGAGTGTATAATAATAGTAATATTATGGTTTGATGCATGCATTTATATTGCCATTTTTATACACACACACACCCACACCATATATATACACACACACACATACCATATAAATTAAACCTTTAAAAAAAAAAAAAAAAAAAATCAACATAAAACCAAGAAATGAATAAAGTATATTTTTTTGTACAAAATTTTCTGGTGTACATACTAATTCGGGTAACAGTTTCTATCTGTTAAAATTAACACTAAAGTATTAAAAAAATATAAATTCTAATTTAAAATAAGGTACACATGTTCTTTTAGCCACTATTATTTTTCCAATTGTTATTCATAATAAACGGGATCATATTGCATTCAAGCATATTTGCTTTGCTTTTTATTAATTTGCAAATTTTAGATGTAACATAAAATGACAAAGGTGGCTCTATGATTTTAATGAAATTGTACTTAATCTATCACATAACACTAGCTATTATCTCGTTTGCACACATACCATTACAAAAATAAGTGTAATTTTTAATACTGATTAATTAGTACATGATTTGTCAAGACCTTTATTGATCTTTTTCGGCTTCTGTTTTTTTTTTCTTATTAATAAAGCAACAATTGTAACGCTAAATCAGGCAATGCTACTGAGACTTGTGACTGTTTTAGGAAAAAATGACACATCTTATGTGCTAGTCATTTTAATACCTGCAGTATATGTGCAGTATTAATTATCCTCCTGACTGATGGCCTATTTTTAACACAGTCATTTGCTAGGCAGGTTTTGCTCTGTAGGTCATGGATGAGTTACTGCCTTGAATTATATTAAAGAGAAGATCTTTCATAGCAGTGCTTCTGTGACAGCAACTGTTCCACTAAGTCAATTGCACTGTGATGTGCTATGTAAGATACACACATATTTCCATAGTGATTGAGGACTGGATTTTCCTTGACATAAAAGCATTGAGAAATAAAGCATGTTTAATGATGTGTGACCATTTGCCACTGAGCAACACACATGTCTGCACAGCAGTGTTGAAATTAATAACCATAACACTTGTTGGTGAAAAGACTGAACTATACAATTACTTTGCAGAGTGGCAAGCTGAAGAAGCTTAACTGGGAATAAAAAGTATATAAACATGATATTTTATGTCAATTGCATATTGTTTGACACCTTTGAAAATAAATGTTCTTCTTCCACTGGATCAAAGCTAAATAATCATATTATAAAATACCATTCTAGCACGACTGTAATACTGAAGCAGCACAGCACAGGTACAGTATATAGTTCTGTATTGGAAGCACTAGACTAAAATATACCAATTGCTTTTGATGATCCATTTATTTGTATGAGATAAAGATAGATAAACCAAGCATAGCAGTCTCTGCCTTGAACTTAAAATTAAATTCCAACAATGGTTTAAAAATAAGAAACCCACATGAGTAGCGTGTTATTTGAATAATGGGAAAAATATTTACTAGCAAAAATGTTTTATTTTTGCCACAATAAATTGAGTGAATTTACTTTTATCCAAACACATAAAAAGCAAATTCTGGTTTACTTTAAAGAGAAAGTAAACATTACCTCTTTTTTTGCTGACCTGCAAAGTAAAGGCATAATGTGCTAGTATGCATCGTATACAAGTACATTATGTGAAACCTACCTGTAAACGAAGCCCCTGTTGTCACCGCTGGAGGCCGCATCCATCTTTACCCGTCTTCTTACCCGGGTTTGTGAACAAAGTTCTGAAGAAACGACACATGTGGCCGTTCCTTCAGAGCGCAAGGGTGCCAATGATGTTATTGGCGGTGTATACAGTAAATAAGGTATCTCCTAAACGGTGCAAGTTCAGGAGATATTTACAGTACCTACAGGTAAGACTTATTATAGGCTTATCTATAGGTACAAACAATCCAGGGAAGTTTACTTCCTCATTAAATACCCAGACATGTGCAAATGAAATTTGTAAACAGAATTTGCTTTTCACATGAATGGATAACTGAAATGAATGCTCACACAATTTATTAAGTAAAGTTTCTCAGTTCCTTTAGTAAATCAGCCACAATATCATTATTGCCTCTGCTGAATGTAATCTGCCTCATGGGATGTGTAGTTCCGCAACAGCTGGAGGTCCGTAGTTTAAAGATCCCTGCTCTAAGAAGTCAAATTCTAAAGATCTACTGGTCTACAGTGCCTTGCAAAAGTATTCACCCCCCTTGGCATTTTTTGTGTGTTGCTGCCTGACAACCTGGAACTAACATGGATTGTTTGAGAATTTGCATCATTTAATTTACAGAACATTCCCACAACTTTGAAGATGTTTTTTTTTATTTTTTATTGTGAAGCAAACAACAAATAGAACAAAATAACAGAAAAAGTCAATGTGCATAACTATTCACTCCCCTATAGTCAATACTTTGTAGAGCTACCTTTTGCGGCTAAGTCCAAGTCACTTTGGATGAGCTTGCCACATATTACCACTGGGATTTTTGCCCTTTCCTCCTTGCAAAACTGTTCCAGCTCCTTCAAGTTTGATGGTTTGCGCTTGTGAACAGCAATCTTTAAGTCTGAAGCCCTGTACACACAGGCGTTTTCTCGACTGGATTCTTGTCACGCTTGATGGGATTCTTGTCTAGCTTTCCTTGCATACACACTGTCAAGCCATTCTAAAACGTGGTGACGTACAACACGAACAACGGCAGTATAAAGGGGAAGTTTTACTTCCATTGGCGCCACCCCTTGGGCTGCTTTTGCTAATCTCATGTTACTGCGTGTTAGTTACATTTTTGGTGAGAGACGATTCACGCTTTTCAGTCTTCATGCTTTCAGTTTGTGTTCTGCGGTTCAGTTTGTGCTTGTGGGTTTGTATCTCATCTTTCAGGGCATGTAGTTAGGTTGTATCTTTTTTTCAGTGCGTTCTTGTCCACTTGTTTCTGATTTTCAGGTTGTTCTTCATAGACCTTGCTGTTCTTCAGTGCGTTCTGTTTAGTTCGTTCTGATTAGACAACCGTTTTCTAGCCTTGTTGCAGGTACGTCTCGTCATAGAGTTCATGCTGTGCAGGCGCTTGGTGTTGGTCTTCTTGTCTTGGACCAAGACCAGTCCATGAACAGGGTGAAAAGGAGTTTATGGACCAAAAATTGGTTGCTCCAGCGGGGCCAATTCTCTCACATGCCTCTGTTGCAGTAGTTCCAGGAGAATAACCCTAATGACTACAAGAATTTTCTCAGGATGTCTGACCCCGTTTTTCAGCATCTCTTGGCTTTGGTGTCCCCCTATGTCACCAGGCAGGACACCTTTATGCGGGAAGCCATCACAGCTGAGCAGAGGATAGTTGCTACATTGCGATACCTGGTGACTGGGAGAAGCTTGCAGGACCTGAAGTTCACAACAGGCATCTCCTCTCAGGCTCTGGGACTCATTATCCCAGAAACCTGTTCTGCCATCATCCAAGTCCTGCAGAAAGTTTTCTCCTTAAACATCACATTCTATGTATTTAATGCTTGCTAATGTATTGTATTTCTTTCATCCTTCCCTAATTACCATGATTGTAATATGCTGTGAATGTCCCCTTTGTCCTCATGCATGCTGTAATTTTTTAATGCCCCTTTTTTGGACTACATGCATATTTCCCTTCACTAACCTCTCCAGCATGCTATTCCGGGTCCCAAACACGCCTAGCCTAGTCTCTTAACAATGTATTCTGTCAGATCCATTGTAGTGCTTTACCCCCCCCCCCCAATGTGTTCTAAAGTATGTTCTAAAGTATATTTTTACATTAAATTCTGAAAGTTTTTTTTTAGGTCCCAAACTCATCTAGCCCCCCCCCCCAAATTGTTTACAATGGGCCATCAGAGGGTGTGAGGAATCTGATAATTGGGCCTTCTATTTTTGTCTTTAAATACTCCTTAAAATAAATGTTATAGTGATGTTATAATGATGTTGGCCAATAATGATTTGGTATAATATTATAGTACTAAAAATGTTTTATCTTGTTTAACTCCACAGCTTCCTTCCACGCCACAGGAATGTCAGACTGTGGGAGTTCCGAGTTTGCCACACGGTGGAACTTCCCCAACTGTGGAAGGGCAATCGACGGGAAGCACGTCCGCATCGTGCCACCACCCCGTTTGGGTTCTTATTACTTTAATTACAAGGGGTTTCATAGCATTGTGTTGATGGCGGTACAGTATGTATTCCTCTATGTTGACGTGGGGAGGAACGGTCGGATGTCAGATGGGGGAGCCTTCAGCCAGATGGAGTTTGCTCTTCGTGAGTGATGACCTTGCATTGCCACCGGATGCAGAGAATGTTGAAGGACTCCCCTTTGTGTTTCTGGCTGATGAAGCCTTTGTACTGGGACCACATCTCATGAGGCCATTCCCCCAGAGGACCTTCACTCAAGAGAGGAGTGTATTCAACTACTGGCTGGCCAGAGCCCGAAGAGTTGTGGAGAATGCCTTTGGGATAATGGCCGGTTCCTCCTATTTCTTACTTCCATCCACATAAGTATAAAGTGTAAGTAAAGTATACTGTAAAATAAACTACATAGTCTTTTGCTGCTGCATTCTCCACAATTACTTAAGTAGACTTTTGCCTAATTATATGGCCACAATTGGTGTGGCCAGACTTTCCTCAGCAAAGAATACCCTGCTGGGCCTAGAATCTGGCCAACCTGGCTCCCCCTCCCCACCCAAAGAGGGCGTGCAGTTCGGCAGCAATATGTGGAATATTTCACTGGTAGGGGGGCCATTCCTATGCCAGGCAATCTCTAACCTTTAAAAAAAATAAAAAAATAAACAAATCGGCTTAAATTTCATTTTTGATGACAAGTGTACTTGTAGTGCCAAGTTTATTTTCCTTAGGAAATAACAGCCATTTCACTGGTAGCACCAAAACTAAACACCAAAAAGGTTATAGCGGATTTGATAAAAAATAAGCCACACTTTGTTTTTGTTCCAAATTTTTACTCTGTGCACATTCACACATGGGGCGAGATTCAGGTACATTGGCACATATATTGACCGGAATAGCGCACCTCCTTTACATTAGACCGGCGCAATGTAGAGGCGCAAGTACTGTATCCTCATAGTATTTGCGCAGAAATTTGCGCCGATGCAACGTAATTCCCGAGGCGTAAGGCGGAGTAATTCAAATTGGGAAGGACGTGGGCATGTTACATTGAAATGAGACGTGACCCCATACAAATGAAGGGACGGCCGGATTGCGCATGCGCGCATGAAGCAGACCATGCTCAGCACCTCTCTGCGCATGCTCACAACTCGGCACAATCAGTGAGATTGGAAGTGGACCCGGTCAACTTAGTGAGGTACGCAGAGAGCTTAAATAGACAGACACAAACGCACTTCCTTTGCAAAAGTACATCCCTTTGTATCCCTTCCTATACAGCAAGGTGCTTTTGTTCTGTTGTTTGTTCGCGTTTGTTGGTTTGTGACTTGTGTTTGATATATTTGTTGACTGTTTGGGCTAGTGTTTTGTATAATATATTTGATAGTGTTTTTTGGTGACTGTTTTTGAGACTTTTTTGTTGATAGATTTTGTTTGATTGTTTTGTTGCTTGATTTTTCCTGCTTGTTTTTGTGAGTGATTTTTGTTGATTGTTTGGGAGAGAGTTGTTGTATGAATATGACTGAAAGGAAGCGCAAGACCAGTTTTTCTTTGGGGGAGAAACACATTATTGCCCGGGCCTTACCCAATATGGGCGTTTCCTGTACGGCCCGGAGAGTGCCAACACCACCCCGGCCAGGAAGAAGGAGATATTGCAGAACATCACCGACCAGGTAAATTCATTGGGGGGGGAGACCCGGACACGCAAGGGGATCACCAAGAAGATCAATGATCTCCGGCGTCTGGTCCGTGGGAAGCTAGGGCAGATGGCAGCACATGCCAGGGGCACTGGAGGGGGCCCACCATGCCCTGTTAGGCTGACAGCGGAGGAGCGTGCGGTGGCCCAGACCTATAACAGGCAGCAAGTGGAGGGCCTGCCTGGCTTTGACTCCATTGATGAGGCCATGAGGACAGGTAAGGTTTTTTTTTTTCTACCAGGTGTGTAGCATGTGTGGGGGGGGTAGGGAAGGGAATATGTGGCAAGTGTGTGGATCCTCCAACCTGTGAATGTTTTGTGTCATCCACAGATGTGCAGGAGGGTGCTGGGCCATCTGGCCTGACCACACCACCCCCGTGACAACAGCCTGATGAGGACCCCCAGACAAGGCCGGAGTCCTCGGAGGAGCTTGAGGAGGAGGAGTTTGAGTTGGAGGAGGAGGTCATGTAAGACAGTGGCTTGTTATTTTTGGAGGACTCTTCCCCTCTGGCTGGCAGCAGCCAGCCCTCCATAAAGGGTTAGCCCCTCCCACTCCTCCCCCAACAGGGCTCCCCTTCTCCCCGGCCACAAGCATCATCTGGAGACAGGAAGTCATCCCAGAAGACCAGGGGGTGGCCGAGGTTCTGCCTGCCAATCTCAGAATGGACAAGGCCCTTCAGACCCGCCATCTGGGACAGGTCAGCCAGACTTTGGGGCGGATGGAGGAGAGCCTGTCCTCCATAAATGATACGCTTGGGGACCTGGATGCCACTCCCGGGCTCTTACAAACTGCCTAAATGAACTGCAGACTACTACAGAAGACGTTGGGCAGGATGTGAGGGCCCTTACCCAGGCTATCCAGGCCAATACGGCAACACTAAATGCTGGCCTGAACAGAATAGCCGTGGCCTTGGAGGGCAGGCCGCCAGGTGTGCAGAGACCAGGGGCTGCTCCTCCTTCCCCGGATTACCCCCATGAGTCCACCCTGAGGAGCCGGGGCCGTGGCCGTGGGCGCCCCAGGCGTGAGTCACGCCAGCGGCATTAATTTTGCTTCCCCCTTTTTTTGGTTTTTGCTGGACATTTTTTTTTTGCTGGACTATTTTTTTTTTTGGATTTGCCAAATTTTTTAATGTGGGGGTGACATTCCTGTCGGAAAAGGGGTGTCACCCTCATTTGTGGTGGAGAAGGGTTCCCCAGGACCAGGGAGAAGTGATCCCCAGGTCCGTGTGAATGGTGTATGAATGTACAGTGACATAATTGTAGCCGTGGCGTGGCGTTGCTGCTCACAAGTCCTGCATGGTGGGCTTGTGCCTATCCAATTTGATGAGGATGTGGGGTGTGTGTGCTAGGGACCACAGTGGTGTGCATGCATGCATTCTCATTGTGCCATGATTAATGTGTGTGTTTAACGTGCAAATATGCCTAATGTGAGCTGTCTCCTAGCTGCTCTTCCCTCAGAAGACGGGGTAGCCTCGGTTAGGGGGGGATTGTCTGATTCGGGGGTCAGGTCATCACTAGTGTTGCTCACGAATATTCTTATTGCGAATATTCGGCTCGAATATGGCATATTCGAGTATTAGCGATATATTCCGAATTTCGCAGTGAATATTCGCTATTTCGAATATTCGTATTTTTTCAATTTTTTTTTTAGAACAGATCACATCCTAGAGATCCCCATCGACGTGTAAAAGCATTGCTGGTATGATTAGAGACCTTGGGCCGAGTAGCTGCAGCAATCATTTTATATTGCCGAAAAATCGCAATGCGATTATTCGGCAATAGCGATATCGCGCGATTATTTTCTCCGCCCTATCTTCCGCCTCAGAGCGATTATTTCATTTTCATTTTTTAAACAGATCACATCCTAGTGATCTCCTTCGACGTCTAAAAGCATTGCTGTTATGATTAGAGACCTTGGTCCGAGTAGTTGAAGCGATCTTTTTATATTGCCGAATATTCGCAATGCGAATATTCGGCAATCGGAATATTGCGCGATTATTTACTCCGCCCTTTTGCATCAGAGCCAATCAGAGTTCTCCTTCCACACTCGTCATAGGTTAGCAACCAATAGGAACCTGCCTGCACGGGCATTATATAAGGTCACTCCCAGCAGCATTTCATTGCAGATTCAGAAGTTGGCTTGATAGTGTGGAGACTGTGTCTGTGTTGCTGTTATCTTGCTGGTATCTTGCATCTTGCATCATCAGCATTGTGCTTCATCGTTGCTATTTGCTACTTAGTGACTTCAGTGGATATTTTCCAGTTTATAAACTGCTTTTTTCAAAGCAATACACCCAAGAGCTTTTTTAAAAGCTAAGTTCTGTGCTGTGTTGTTCAGCTTGTGTTACTGTAGTATCTTGCAGCTTAGCTTTTGATTGCTTCTTATTGATTTAAGTGCATATTTTCCTGATTAGCTTTTGCTAATTTTCAAAGCAAAAGGCCCAAGAGCTTTTGTAAAAGCGAAGTTTTGTGTTGTTCAGTTTAGTTTGATTTCTGTATAATAAGTGTACATACTGTTAGTGTACATTTATTTCAGCTAGCTTACTTTAGTGTGTGTTTAGTGTCTGTGTTTAAAAAAAAAAAAAAAAGTTATTAGTTAGTGTTTCTTTAGTGAATTTTTTTTTGTAGTTGTAGTCCTTGTCAGTTAGTGTGTAAAAAAAAAAAAAAAAAAAAAAATAGCTTTAGTTTATAGTCATATACGTTTGTGTAAGCAGTTAGTGTTTGTTTAGTGCATTTTTTTATTTTTTTTGTAGTCCTTGTCTTTGGTGTACTAGTTTTATTATAGTTTAGTAGCTGTCTGTGTACGTCTTTGTCTGCGTGCCTGTCTTTTAAAAAAGCACAAAAAAACATTTTCCACACATTTCCCCCCCCAATAAAGTTTACCCCCCCCACACACATCAGCAATCATGAGCGGCATCCGTGGCCGTGGCAGCAGGGGTAGGGGAGTTACTCCCAGTGCTGGGTCGCTGCCAGCACGGGGTACCTCTCGTGCCCCTACTAGTGGTAGAGGATCGGGTGGAAGGGGACTCCGCCTCATGCAGGATTTTTTTACATTGGGCAGCCGCCCGATATTGACATCTCAGGCTCAAGTAGTGGTGGACTACATGGGGCACAGCAGTGCCACTGAGTCGTCGGTCCCGACTCCCAGTAGTACCACCATTACACCGGTGCCTGTAGTACCCCCCCCAGCCCCCAAGAGTCCAGCATCTTACTGTTCGACAGCGACAGTGAGAGGGATCTCTTGGGGGAGGCCATGCATCGGGCAGACCTCCAGCTCTGTCCTGATGCTCAGGACCTTTTTGAAGGGAAGGACGAGGAGGATGGGATACCTGCTGTCAGTATCCCAGAGACATCCCTTCAAAGTGGTGCTGCTGTTTTGGTGCAGGAAACAGCAGCACCTAGTCAGACCCAGGTGTGGGTGAGGGGACAGCGGAGCCAGGCTATCGGCTCCATGTCAGCTGGTTCCCTCAGACCACACAATCTCAGCCCTTGGTCTGACATCTCTGGGGGCGATGAGGAGGGTGACCCATCATGGTTGCCATCTGGCTCGTCGGCTCACTTCGTCACTTCGGGAAACGGTGCGCCAGGTCACCACCAGGGAGACCAGCGTCAGGGTCTCCACTGGAGATGGCAGCAGGAGGTGTCAGCAGCAGCAGCAGCAGCAGCAGCAGGCAGCTCCACCTGTGCGCACCGAGTCCCAGCAGGTGCAAGTCACCGTCACCCCATCTGACGGGAGGGTGGCGCTGAAGTCACCTCTCTGGGCCTACTTCACCCTGGTGGCAGACAACCCTCTAGTGGCCATCTGCCGGATCTGTTCAGTCAGGGTGAAGAGAGGGAAGCATTTGGCTCGGGTGGGTACCACAGCCCTGAACCAGCACCTGAGGATAAACCACTGGCGGGTGTATGACGAGATGAAGCGTGGTGGTGGTAGCAGCGCCACCACCACAAGTGAGCAGGGTACAGCAGCCCCTGCCACAGCTTCATCTCTTCCCAGCAGGTCATGCCCCCCCGCTCCCTCTAGTAGAGGTACTGGAACCGGCATCCAGACCTCTACTTTGACAGCACCCTCCGCGTCTGTGTCCCGCACTGCCGTCCGGCGCCAGGCGAAGATTTCAGACGCCTTTGAACGCAACACTCCCTTCCCCACCGGAGACCGACGTGTGCGTTCCCTCAATGGGCTCCTGGCAAGGGTTATTGCCCAACATCTTCTGCCCTTCAACATCGTGGACAGCAACCCCTTCAGGCAGATGTTGGAGCAGGCCCAACCCCAATGGCGTGTCCCCAGCCGCCATTTCTTTGCCAGGACTGGTGTCCCTGCCCTACACCAGCACATTGTGAAGAATGTAACCCTGTCGCTGGATCACGCTGTCAGTGACAGGGTGCATCTGACAATGGATGGCTGGACCAGCAGGCATGGGCAGGGGCGCTACATAAGTTTCACTGCCCATTGGGTTTCCCTCCAAGGCGCCGGGGAGGGATCGGCGGCAACAGATTTGGTGGTGCCGCCCCGGGGTGTCCAGGGGAGAAGTGCTGGTCTCCGTCAAGCCTCTGTCTCCACAGCTGCTGAGCCTCCCAGCAAGCGCCCCCGTAGCTACTCAGGTGTGGTGCACGTGCGCTGTCAGGCCGTGCTCCAGCTTGTTAGCTTAGGGGACCGGAGACACACTGGACAAGAAGTGCTGTCCGCACTTCAGGCTCAGGTCCAGAAGTGTCTGACACCCCGAAGGCTCCAGGCAGGTATGGTTGCCTGTGATAACGGCAGCAACCTACTCTCCGCCCTTCAGGCTGGCAGTCTGACCCACGTGCCCTGTCTGGCACATGTCCTCAACCTAGTGGTTCAGAAGTTCATGCGCACCTATCCCGGGTTGAGTGACATTGTGCCAAGGGTGCGTAGGATTGCCAGCCACTTCAGGCGCTCCCCAACCGCTACCGCGTCCCTGTCCAAGTGGCAGCGAGTCAACAGGCTGCCCCCTCACAGGCTGATTGTGGACAGTGTGACGCGGTGGAACTCCACCCTCCACATGCTGGAGAGGTTGTGGGAGCAGCGAAGGGCGGTGAGGCAGTACCTGCTGGAGCAACCCACTGCCGGGCCAGCACCAACACTCCCGTACATCACCTGTGCGGAGTGGGGGCAGATACACCAGGTCTGCCAGGTGTTGGGCCCTTTCGAGCAGGCGACCAAGATGGTCACCAGGGAGCATGTCGGCCTCAATGACGTGCTCCCTATAGTGTTCGTGCTGGAGAGGACACTAGATCGCCTGCTCGAAGCTGGGGAGAGTGCCTTGGTGGAGCAGGAGGAGGCAGCACTGCTCCACCGAGACCAGGGCCAGGACGAAGAGGAGGAGGAGGAGGAGGAGGAGGAGAAGGATGATGATGATGATGAGGAGGTTGCTGGTGTCGTCCTGGAGTCAGGGCCTGGTCAGGAGGGAGAGCCGGTGTTGGGGGCACCGATAGTCCGGGGGTTGGGCATCTCTGAGCGTGAGCAGCAGCGCCTCAGGGATGAAGAGTCTGACCTCATTGACCTGGGCAGCAGTGAGGAGTCACAGCGGGCTGCGCTCTTCCCCATGGCTGCCCACATGCTGAGATGCCTCAGGAGGGACCCCCGGGTTAAGACCATCAAGGACAGGGATGATTATTGGATGGCCACCCTTTTGGATCCCAGGTGCAAGGGGAAAGTGGAGCAGTTCATCCCAGCCAGCCGGAGGCAGCGCCGGATGGAGGAACTGCAGGCAGGCATTGTCAGCCGGTTGGAGCAGGCAACTCCCCGGCCTCCAGTTGTCCCCCCTCATCTCACCCAGCAGGTGGCTGCACCCAGCAGCAGCCGAGCAGGGGACCTAATGGAAGAGATGAGGATGTTCTTCCAATCGGAGCGACCCAGTACCAGCAGCAGCAGAAGCAGTCACCACCAGCGGCTGGCCCACATGGTGGCAGATTACATGGCGTCCGCCGGTGCTTCTGAGAGTATGAATACCAACGACACCTGCCGCGAGCTCGCTCAGTATGCGCTGGAGCTAATGTCTTGCCCCCCCTCCAGCGTACTGAGCGGACATTCAGCGCGGCAGGTGGGGTGGTCACGGACAAGAGGACCCGTCTGTCCACAGACTCCGTGGACAGACTCACATTCATAAAGATGAATGAGTCCTGGATCGGCGGTGACTTTCTGGCACCCGCCGTCGGTTCAGGGCGCTGAAGGGTCCCTTGTCATGCATTCCCTGATCTATTTACAGTGCTGAAACAAATTATTTGAACACCTGAGAAAATCAATGTAAATATTTGGTAGAGTAGGCTTTGTTTGCAATTACAGCGGTCAAACCTTTCTTGTAGTTTTTTGTTACCAGCTTTGCACACACTGGAGGAGGGATATTTGACCCACTCCTCCACACAGATCTTCTCTACATCAGTCAGGTTTCTGGGCTATCGCTGAGAAAAACGGAGTTTGAGCTCCCTCCAAAGATTCTCTATTGGGTTTAGGTCTGGAGACTGGCTAGGTCACGCCAGAACCTTGATATGCTCCTTACAGAGCCACTCCTTGGTTATCCTGGCTGTGTGCTTTGGGTCATTGTCATGTTGGAAGACCCAGCCTCGACCCATCTTCAAAGCTCTAACTGAGGGAAGGAGGTTGTTGACCAAAATCTCGCAATACATGGCCCCGGACATCCTCTCCTTAATATAGTGCAGTCACCCTGTCCCATGTGCAGAAAAACTCCCCCAAAGCATGATGCTACCACCCCCATGCTTCACAGTAGGGATGGCGTTCTTGGCATGGTACTCATCATTCTTCTTCCTCCGAACACGGTTAGTGGAATTATGACCAAAAAGTTATATTATGGTCTCATCTGACCACATGACTTTCTCCCATGAGTCCTCTGGATCAGTCAAGACACCTATGTCACAAGTTATTTGCCACTCTATACTACTATTACCACTGCTGCTGCTGCTGTTCATGGCACCTCTTTCCCGAGTGATTTGACACTATATTGTCTACTGTTACTAATACTGCTGCTGCTCACGACACCTATGTCACTAGTTATTTGACACTATTGACTACTATGGTCACTATTGATGCTGTA
This sequence comes from Rana kukunoris, assembly GCA_029574335.1. Taxonomy (NCBI): domain Eukaryota; kingdom Metazoa; phylum Chordata; class Amphibia; order Anura; family Ranidae; genus Rana; species Rana kukunoris. Next base: position 163,542,697 of record CM056049.1, read on the forward strand.
AAGTCCTGCCCACGTGTTTAGATGCTATCTAGTAATATTACCAATACTGCTTGTAAATGCTGCCTGTGTGATAGTTAGTTAAGTGGTCTTGCATAGCAAGAGCACTTATTGTTATCTCACATATATATTATTCTTATTATACCCAAATTTTAAACGGTATCTCCGCCCACAGTTTTTACACTACATTCACTGTGAGATTTCTAGTTTTGAAGATAGAACAATTTGAAGGACAATTATTAAAAAATAAATCCAGGATCTGAGAATCTGCCAAGAGTGTGTTTGCATTTGTTTACATTGGTTTCCTTGGAGGCGCTGAGGTAATTAAAAGTCCTCACAGCTGTAAGGGAATTATATAGCTCCTCCCACACAGTTGTGAGATGTTTTCTGTGAGGTAAATACCTTCATACACACAGCTGTGAGGTAGTTGTGAGGTGTTTTCTGTGAGGTAAATAGCTTCATTTAAAGGACAAGTATTCAAAAAACATTCCTCAATTTCTGTTGTGTTTAGAGAGAGCCTGCAAACCCAAACATTGGTTTCCTAGGAAACGCTAAAGAGTTTAACCACTTGACCACTGGGCACTTAAACCCCCTTCCTAACCAGACCAATTTTCAGCTTTCGGTGCTCTCACAATTTGAATGACAATTACTCAGTCATACAACATTCTACCCATTTGAAATTTGTGTCCTTTTTTTCACACAAATAGAGCTTTCTTTTGGTGGTATTTGATCACCTCTGGGTTTTTTATTTTTTGCGCTATAAAAGAAAAACGACTGAAAATTCTGTAAAAAAAAAAAAAAAAAACTTGTTTCTGTCATATTAGTGGGTTATTTCTCACACACAGCATATGCATACCACAAATTACACCCCAAAACACATTCTGCTATTCCTCCCGAGTATGGCGATACCCCATGTGTGGGACTTTTACACAGCGTCGCCACATACAGAGGCCCAATATGCAGGGAGCACCATCAGGCGTTCTGGAACACCCACACCAATTCTGACATTTCTCTCCTACATGGAAAAATCATCATTTATTTGCTAGAAAATTACATAGAACCCCAAAACATTATATATGCTTTTTTAGCAAAGACCCTAGAGAATACAATGGCGGCCGTTACAACTTTTTATCTCGCACGGTATTTTCGCAGAAATTTATTGAACGCGTGTTTTAAAAAAAAAAACTGTTTTGTGCTTAAAACAAAACAAAACAGTAAAGTTAGCCCAATTTTTTTTCAAAATGTGAAAGATGAAGTTACGCCGAGTAAATAGATACCCAACATGTCACACTTCTAAATTGCGCACACTCGTGGAATGGCGCCAAACTTCGCTACTTAAAAATCCCCATAGGCGGTATTGCAGAGTATTGGGGTATTGCAAAGTATCATGCAGGGTATTGGGGTATTGCCGAGTATTGGGGTATTGCCGAGTATTGGGTATTGCCGAGTATTGGGTATTGTTGAGTACTGGGGCATTGCTGAGTATTGGGGTATTGTTGGGTACTGGGGTATTGTTGGGTACTGGGGTATTGTGGGGTACTGTTGGGTACTGGGGTATTGTTGGGTACTGGGGTATTGTTGGGTACTGGGGCATTGCCGAGTACTGGGGTATTGCCGAGTACTGGGGTATTGCCGAGTACTGGGGTATTGCCGAGTACTGGGGTATTGCCGAGTATTGGGGTATTGTTGGGTACTGGGGTATTGTTGGGTACTGGGGTATTGTGGGGTATTGTTGGGTACTGGGGTATTGTTGGGTACTGGGGTATTGTGGGGTATTGTTGGTTACTGGGGTATTGTGGGGTATTGTTGGGTACTGGGGTATTGTTGGGTACTGGGGTATTGTTGGGTACTGGGGTATTGTTGGGTACTGGGGTATTGTGGGGTATTGTTGGGTACTGGGGTATTGTTGGGTACTGGGGTATTGTTGGGTATTGTTGGGTACTGGGGTATTGTGTGGTACTGGGGGATTGCTGGGTACTGGGGGATTGCTGGGTACTAGGGGATTGCAGAGCTGGGATGGATTGAGGGATGGCTGGATCTGTGACTGCATTTGTCACAGATCCAGCCACAGCTCAGCTGCTGACACCCCGCTCCCCCCCCTCTCCTCGCACACTGTACTGAACGGTACAGAGAGGAGAGGGAGGAGAGGGAGGAACCGGCGTCCTCAAATGACGCCGGATTGTTTACAAGTGATCGCGCCGTCATTCGACGGCGCGATCACGTGGTTAACGGCCGCTATCAGCGGCAATTTACCGTGATCCATGATGCGCCGGGTCTTCTAGACCCGGCGAGCACGGACACTTTCGCGAGCGCGTCCCAGGGGACGCGCAATCGCGGAAGTGCACGACGACGTCCCAGGGACGTCGTGTCAAAGTAACTCCACCGCGCCGTAGCAGTAAAATGCTTATGGCGCGGTGGGGAAGTGGTTAATAACACCTCACAAACAGTTCTTTCCTATGTTAAGCAAGGGTCTCAAACTGGTGGCCCTCCAGCTGTTGTAAAACTACAGTTACCATCATGCCTCTGCCTGAGGGAGTCATGCTGGTAACTGTCATTCTTGCAATGCCTCATTGGACTTGTAGTTTTGCAACAGCTGGAGGGCCGCCAGTTTGAGATGCCTGAGAGTGTGCTTGCATATGTTTTACATTGGTTTCCTAGGAGACGCTGAGGTAAAATCCTTCATACACACATCTGTGAGGGCTTTCTATAGCTCCTCCCACACACTGTGAGGAGATATGGCTAAGTTTTTTTTGACTATGCGTAACTTCTGCATGCTCTGCATATAGCAACCCATAGCAACCACTCCAACCACTCCATAGCAACCCTCCATAGCAACCCTCCATATGAAACCTCCATAGCAACCCTCCATAGCATCCACTCCATAGCAACCGTCTATAGCAACCAGTCCATAGCCATCAGTCCATAGCAACCCTCCATAGCAACCAGTTTTTCATGGGGCTAATAGCATGGTGCAGTTTTGATTAGGGGTGTTGAAAATAATCGTCAAATCGATGCATCGCGATTATACCCTGGACGATTCTGCATTGATTCGGTATTGTGCAATAATCGATTAATAATGACGTCATTGCGGCCCCTCCCCCTCCCCCCCGTACAGCAATGTCTTTGCTGGAAAGATATGCCGCCGATCGGCTGGCTGCGCCTGGCGCTGTCCCCTCCTCAACTCACACAGTGTAGCCTCAGCCTGAGCCTCGTTGCTGCCCCCACCCACGATCTCCCTTCCTCTGTGATTTGGAGCTCTGAGTCTGACTGGACAGTGACACTGTTCATCTACCCGATGGGTGGTGCCGAGCCGCACGAGGAGCTGAGAGACAGAGGCATACAGATCATGACTGCACGGAGCTGTTGTAACATCCGTGGGATGAGCCATAAATTTGGCTTCTGCAAACTACAAACGAGCTGAGAGGAGGGGGGATGGAAGTGCTCCGGAGGTGAGAGATAAGCCTGTCATGCTTGATATATGGGTGAGTGTAGAGAGGTGGCAACATCCCCCCCCCCCCGTCCTGCTGCAGCTATCCTCTGTGTGTGTGTACTGTTTGTGCAGCCCCCAATGTGTAAGGCAAACTCTTTTACTGTCTAATTTCTTGCTATGATTTCCCTATCATCTCTCCCCTCTGGAACCATCTACTGATCTGCAAGCAGTAGATTTCTTGCTGATTGGAATGCCTCCCTTTTTTTATTTGTGCAGTGATGTTGACCTGTTTACTATGCAAGTTGCTGCCAAAAGACTCAATGGGTTTGTTAAAGTGATACTAAAGGGTATTATTTTCTTCTTTAAAATTAAATTAAAAATCATACTTACCTACTGATCTTCTGTATAATTTCCGCAGTCTCTGACCATTTCCTGTAGCATGTCCGCAGTCTCTTACCATCTCCTGTAGCATGCACGCAGTCTCTTATCTCGTGTAGCATGTCCCCAGTCTCTGACCATCTCCTGTAGCATGCATGCAGTCTCTTATCTCGTGTAGCATGTCCCCACTCTCTGACCATCTCCTGTACTATGTCTGCAGTCTCTGACCATCTCCTGTACTATGTCTGCAGTCTCTGACCATCTCTTGTACTATGTCTGCAGTCTCTGACCATCTCTTGTACTATGTCCCCACTCTCTGACCATCTCCTGTACTATGTCCGCAGTCTCTGACCATCTCCTGTACTATGTCTGCAGTCTCTGACCATCTCTTGTACTATGTCTGCAGTCTCTGACCATCTCCTGTACTATGTCTGCAGTCTCTGACCATCTCCTGTACTATGTCTGCAGTCTCTGATAATCTCCTTTAGTATTTTGGGGGGAGAGCCATGCGCACTTGCGCTGCAATCGTGATGCATCGTGATGCATCGCGGAATCAAATCGTGGACTTGATAATCGAAATCGCATCGAATCGTGAGACGGGTGAAGATGCGCAGTCCTAGTTTTTATGGTGCAGTTTTGATGGGCTAGTTTTTGATGGAGCTGTTTTTGATGGGGCAATGGACCGAACTGGATTGACACACGGTTGGATCACATTTACATCTCCAGGGGCACCGTCTCCAGTCAGTAGTATTGGTGAAGGCAAGACCACGCCGCACAATTTACCCTGAAATTGTATCTTTTCTAGTTACATTACATTTTAATACTACTGCTGCTGCCTCCATGCTGAGTACTGCTTCATGACCTCTCTGGCACAGCGGATCCACCAACAGCCTCCGCTACAAGCTACCAGACCGGATCGTAACAGCAAGTGTAACTAAAACAATTAACTTAATGTTAAACCCTGGTTTGCGGCCTTTATACTGCAACCATTATACTGCAACCATTAGCCTGTATGCAAGAGCAAATCTGCACTCTCTCTCTCTTTCTTGCTCTCTCTCTCTATATCTATATATATCTATTGTTGCTTTTGTTATGTTCATTTTTCAACAGTTTAGTTTGTGTTCGTCGTGACTGTGTCTGTGTACTTTAGTTTGTCCTAGTTTTGTGTTAAATAAAATAATAGTATAAAATGATTCTGCTTATTATGACGTTAGATGTGTTGATGTTGATGTGTTAGATGTGAAGTTAGATGTGTTGAAAAACCTAAAAATCTATCTCAAAAAGAAAGGAAACATTTAAAAAAAATAACACTTTTTATTTAAAATATCAAAATCCAAGGTACTTGTTCAATTGTAACAAAAGTTTCATCTGTTCCTCCTCCACCTGCTCATTCTGCTTGACAAGGTAGCTAATTTGTCTCTGGTTAGCCCGGATTTTTTTTTGAATTTTTTGTCAGAGCTGCTTGGAGCAGCATCATCTCTTTTGCAGCTGTTAGGATATAAGAAAAAACAATTTGTTTTCAAAGACCCTTAACAAATACATAAAATATTTCTGTTGCTTATTAATCAATCATTATCATGTCTATACACTTGTTATGTGTCTAGCACAGACCGGGAGTGCAGAATTATTAGGCAAATGAGTAATTGGACCACATCATCCTCTTTATGCATGTTGTCTTACTCCAAGCTGTATAGGCTCGAAAGCCTACTACCAATTAGGCATATTAGGTAATGTACAACTCTGTAATGATAAGGTGTGTGGTCTAATGACATCAACACTCTATATCAGGTGTGCATAATTATTAGTCAACTTCCTTTCCTTTGGCAAAATGGGTCAAAAGAAGGACTTGACAGTCTCTGAAAAGTCAAAAATAGAGAGGTATCTAGCAGAGGGATGCAGCACTCTTAAAATTGAAAAGCTTCTGAAGCGTGATCATCGAACAATCAAGCATTTCATTCAAAATAGTCAACAGGGTCGCAAGAAGCGTGTGGAAATACCAAGGCGCAAAATAACTGCCCATGAACTGAGAAAAGTCAAGCGTGCAGCTGCCAAGATGCCACTTGCCACCAGTTTGCCCATATTTCAGAGCTGCAACATCACTGGAGTGCCCAAAAGCACAAGGTGTGCAATACTCAGAGACATGGCCAAGGTAAGAAAGGCTGAAAGACGACGACCACTGAACAAGACACAGAAGCTGAAACATCAAGAATGGGCCAAGAAATATCTCAAGAATGATTTTTTCTACCGTTGTATGGACTGCTGAAATGAGAGTGAGTCTTGATGGGCCAGACTGATGGGCCCGTGGCTGGATTGGTAAAGGGCAGAGAGCTCCAGTCCAACTCAGACGCCAGCAAGGTGGAGGTGGAGTACTGGTTTGGGCTGGTATCATCAAAAATGAGCTTGTGGGGCCTTTTCGGGTTGAGGATGGAGTGAAGCTCAACTCCCAGTCCTACTGCCAGTTTCTGGAAGACCCCTTCTTCAAGCAGTGGTACAGGAAGAAGTCTGCATCCTTCAAGAAAAACATGATTTTCATGCAGGACAATGCTCCAGCACACGTGTCCAAGTACTCCACAGCGTGGCTGGCAAGAAAGTGTATTAAAGAAAAAAAACTAATGACATGGCCTCCTTGTTCAGCTGATCTGAACCCCATTGAGAAGAACCTGTGGTCCATCATCAAATGTGAGATTTACAAGGAGGGAAAAGAGTACACCTCTCTGAACATTGTCTGGGAGGCTGCGGTTGCTGCTGCTCGCAATGTTGATGGTGAACAGATCAAAACACTGACAGAATCCATGGATGTCAGGCTTTTGAGTGTCCTTGCAAAGAAAGGTGGCTATATTGGTCACTGAATTTGTTTTTGTTTTGTTTTTGAATGTCAGAAATGTATATTTGTGAATGTTGAGATGTTATATTGGTTTCACTGTTAAAAATAAATAATTGAAATGGGTATATATTTTTTTTTTGTTAAGTTGCCTAATAATTCAGCACAGTAATAGTACTCACCTGCACACACAGATATCCCCCTAAAATAGCTAACACTAAAAACAAAATAAAAACTACTTCCAAAAATATTCAGCTTTGATATTAATGAGTTTTTGGGTTCATTGAGAACATGGTTGTTGTTCAATGATACAATGAATCCTCAAAAATACAACTTGCCTAATAATTCTGCACTACCTGTATACTTCTATCATAAATACCATATTATGGTTCTGCAATCTGACGGGTGCGCTTTATATGTTGTCCATTTCTATATCTACCTTTTATTGTTGAAATGTTATTAATGTTTGTGCACATATTTACCTTCCTGAGCGAGGCTCACCGGAAGTTGATCTTCAACGACCTCGACCTCTCCAGCGACCATCATATCCTCATCCTCAGGATTTTTTTGGGGGGGGACATGTTCCACAACAGGAGCTGTGGCTGGCGAGTGGGAGGGCCCTGGCTGCTCCTCCTCATCCCTCTCCTCCTCTGCCTCATCCTCCTCTGCCGCATCCTCCTCTGCAGCATCCTCCTCTTCATCCTCCTCTTCATCCTCCTCCTCAGTGGCCTGGCGCCTTGCGCGCTTGGTGTGCACAGCTGGTAGCGGAGCTCCTATAATAACACAATGTTCATATATTAGAAAAATATTTTCTAATGACGTATGCAAATTCTGTGTACTCTGCTGTATTGTATATGAATACAAATTAATTTATATAGACAGTTAACCAATGGGAAAATGTTATATTAAAGGGTCTTGTGGGCACTACAGGGGACTGAGCGTGAGCTGGGCTGCCACCATGGTAAAATTAGCTGTTTTTGTCTCCTTTGTTTTGTTCAGACGATCTCATGTTAAAAAAAGGGCCTGATGGATCACACAGGATTACTATGAAAACCCCACGCCTAACACAGGAATTGAGTGTGAATCTATATATATAAAACTCAACGTGTATGTATGTATGTATGTATGTATGTATGTATGTATGTACCAGCATCACGTCCAAACGGCGAAAGATATTTACATGAAACTTGGCACACAGGTTACTTATATGTCAGCCACAAACATAGGATAGGTGATTTAAGCCTTACCCTCCCCCATTTGCCATGGTCGGGGTTTTTCTTTAAAGTCCCATTCAACTCTATGGGAAATATATGTTACTTCATAACAGCTGTAGATATTTCGATAACACTTGGTCACATGTTACTTATACGTCCACTTAAAGTATAGGATCGTTAATTTATCCATTAACTACCCCCATTTGTGATGGTCGTGTTTTTTGTTTAAAGTCCCATGCAAAGCAATGGGAAATGTATGTTCCCACATAACTTCTGTGTTGCTGTCTGCTGTCCCATGTCTTTTTTCAACAGTACTATGAATACCTTGGCTAGTGGTGATATATGTTACCACAACATGGCGTCTGGGTTAACAACATCTGCCCTTACATTAATTACATATGACCTTACATAACTGTCACCAAAGGAGCTGCGGTGGGTCAACGCGATTGCCACTGCGCTGACAAGCCATTCACCTCTGCAGCTAGGGGTTCGGATCCCGCTCTCGGCTACATGTTAATTGAGTTTGGTGGTCTCAGCCCGGCCCCCGGTGGGAGTGCTATGCGAGGTAAGCCTGCGCTTAGTACGCCCACCCCCCTCCCACAAAAACCACCACACTTACACACGCACTCGAAATTGGGTTAACATGCACGCACTCTGACCATGCGGTCTCTAAAAAGAGAGGAGAAGGATTAACGGGGCTGGTTGAGCGGGCAAATACTCTCACTCCCCTTATAGGGAGTCCCTCTGCCACGTTGGGCTTCAAAGTGGAGCAGATAGGACGGCTGTATGGGAGGACCCCCCTCAACCCGCCATTGTCACCCGGGGCATGGAGAAAGGTGGCAGATTGCCTCTGGGGAGGCCTGCCTACTCCCAACTCCTGCAGTCCGGCTCCTCTCTCGAGTACACGCACGAAATACACTTTAGAAAAAAAAACATAACTGTCAGCAATAACTTACCTGGGTGATATTTAACCGGAGACGCTTGACCCGGTCCATATGGCGCCTCTTTAAGTCGGACCATTTTTTAAGGATCGCCATGCGATCTGGTGGGCCGCCGTGGTGATCGCTCAATTTCTGCATTATGGAGCGTATCACTTCCTTTTTTTGAGCCTGCCTCGGCAGCTGGTCATACCCTGTTTCCAGGAACGTCTGCAAGATGAAGAACAAAGTATATTATAATACTTTTGTTTAAAGCCTTATGGATATATGACGGAAATCTATGGTATTCAACATTGGGAGCATTCTCGCCTTATTAATCAATGACAGGGGTAACATGACAGATTTTATATCTTGCTTGCCATTTTTTTGACATTTTGATGAATTAATTTAGAATAAATAATGGAGTTGATGTTATTTAAAAACTACAACTACCAGCATGCTCTGATACACCATGTAGCTCACCGTCACCAGCTGTACAACAATTATACTTTAACTCCGAGCATGCCTGGACAGTAAATGGCTGTCCGGTAATAACGGGGAGTTGTTTTGCAAAGCTGTTCGGTTTAGGAAACAGTGCTGCATACGCGAGTAGCGCCCGCATATGAAAACGGTGTTCAAACAACACAAGTGAGGTATCACCGCGATCGTTAGAGCGAGAGCAATAATTCTAGCCCTAGAGCTACTCTGTAGCTCAAAAAATGCAACCTGTACAATTTTTTAAACGTCACCTATCGAGATTTTTAAGGGTGAAAGTTTGACGCCATGCCACGAGCGGGCACAATTTTTGAGCGTGACATGTTGGGTATCAATTTACTCGGCGTAACTTTATCTTTCACAAATAAAAAAAAATTGGGCAAATTTATTGTTGTGTTATTTTCCAATTCAAAAAGTGATTTTTTTTCCAAAAAAAGTGCGCTGTGTAAGACCGCTGCGCAAATACGGTGTGACAAAAAGTATTGCAATGACTACCATTTCATTCTCTAGTGTTAGAAAAAAAAAATATATATATGTTTGGGGGTTTTAAGTAAATTTTCTAGCAAAAAAAATGTTTTAGTCTCGTAAACAAAAAAGAAAAATTAGGTGTCCACAACATGTTAAATTCATTATGCAAAATAGCAAGGAAAGTGCCTAATACACATTACCAACCAGGTGTTGCAGCTGTACAGGCATGCTGGGAGTTGTAGTTTTGTAACACCAGGAGACAAATTGTTTGGGAAATACTAATATCTGATCTTATATACTAACTTTTAAACTAGTCTAAAATGCAGTTAAAGATAATGCAAATACTTACACAGATCAGCATCTTTTCCTCACTTCGTGACAGATTGCTCCCGACCATTTTTTTAAAAGCAAAGCTGGGCACTTGGCCAACACAAACTTGCTATTGGAAAATGAAACTGGCAAGTGGCCAAGTTCCAGGAAGTAGTCGCGTGTTGTTCGCGCAATTGCGCATGCGCGATCGCGAAACTCGTAATATTGTTTTTAGCTAAAATAACACATATATTCGATTTCAGAGTGTTACTGTCGAAATTCCGCAATCAATTTCTCATTCGCATTTTGTGAAATTTCGATAAAATATCTCGAATATTCGATTTCAGAATGAGCCAATCAGAGCGCTCCTAAAGCATGTCTCGAAATTGCGCAATAAATATCGCAATCGCATTTTTGCGAAATTACGATAAAATAGCAAGAATATTCTGAGCCAATCAGAGTGCTCCTTCCGCATTTGCCGAATATTCGCAATAATTTTGTATTGTAATATATCACGAATATTCTCAGCCAATCAGAGTGCTCCATTCCGCATTTCTCGAAATTTCGCAATTATTTTGTATTGTGAAATATCACGAATATTCTGAGCCAATCAGAGTGCTCCTTCCGCATTTCTCGAAATTTCGCTATTTTTTTGTATTGTGAAATATCACGAATATTCTGAGCCAATCAGAGTGCTCCATTCTGCATTTCTCTGAAATTTCGCAATTATTTGGTATTATAAAATATCAGGAATATTCTGAGCCAATCAGAGTGCTCCTTCCGCATTTCTCGAAATTTCGCATTCGCATTCGCAATAGCGAAATTTCGCAATCATTTCATTTCCAAAAAATATCACGAATATTCGTATTTAGCGAATATATCTCGAATATTCGACTATATATTCGAGATATATCGCGAAATCGAATATGGCATATTCTGCTCAACACTAGTCATCACGTATGTCAATCTCCAGGCCCTTTCTCACTGCGAAGTTGTGCAGCATGCAACATGCACCGATGATCTGACATACAAAGTTTGGGGGAATACAACAGGGTCCCCCCCAGACTTATCCAGGCATCGGAAACGTGACTTCAGGAGGCCAAAGGTGCGCTCCACGACTGCACGGGTTTGGGCGTGTGCTTCATTGTATCTTTTTTCTCTGGGGTTTGGGGGTTCAGGATAGGAGTCATGAGATGGGGTCCCAGTGCATATGCAGAGTCACCTGGAAGGGAAAAGACAGGAGGATGTTAGTAGTGCATGTGCCCCTTGTGATTTCTGCATCATGTGGGGGAAAGTCATGCCTGACTCCCATGTCACTCACCAACCAGTCAGGTGTCCCCATACATGTTCTGTTCGAATTCCATTGGGATGAGGCTCTGATTGTATATGTAGCTGTCATGGCTGGATCCGGGTGTTTGGCACGGACGTGCCATATGAGGCCTTGGGCATCGACTATCACCTTACGTTGATGGAGTGCCAATATTTCCGATTGCTGTATATGTGCTCCGTCTCACGGGGGGCTGGAGTGACACATGTGTGCAATCAATGGCCCCCACGGTGCGTGGGAATCTGGCAATTCTGTAGAAATCTGTCATTGCCTTCAGCCGCAGGTCCTCAGTGTGGTTTTGATGATTTGGTTGGCCATGCGTCTGAGGATTGCAGGATAACCTATGCACACATCTGCTCATGGAGGATTGTGACATCCCAGCCACCACTGCACTTTGTTCTTTGAAAAGAGCCACTGGCAAGGAAATGGAGTGTTGCCAGGACCTTGACCAGTGGCTGCACTGCATGTGAGCGGTGTGTTGGGCTGGTGATGTCCTCCTGCAGGGTTGTGGTTAATTCCATGATGGCAGCAGTGGTGAATCTGAAGATGCGATACACCTCAGAATCACTCATGCCAAAGATGTCCTATGCGTGTGCGGTATATCCTCTCCCGTGCCCTCCTCCGTGCCCTCCTCCCACCTGACGTAGACGGATTGTTAATTTTAAACCATCTTTTATATGGACTAATTTTAGACAGGACGTGCAGCTGTTGCGCACAGCGCGTAGCCTGCGCTGCACCAACTTACTTTTGTGGATCGCGTAACTCCCTCATTTGCATATTTGACTAGCAAATCAATGGTGTATCTAGCGCAGTTTTGCGTGCACGGATGCACCGGTCGAAATTACAGCGGTCGAAAAAATTTAGATTTCATGCGTATATCGTTTTGGGGATGCGGCACATCGATACGCAGACGCATATTTAGACTTACGACGCGCATCTCCTGTAACGCCGGCGTAATGGCTCTCTGAATCTGGCCCAAGGTCTTTAGAAATTTTTTAGGGGTATAAAATATATATTTTGCCATAAACAGGCATGTTTTTTTTTTCCCAAAAATACAAAACTCTCATTAATACACCACAAAATAAAACATTGTAAACCTCTAGGCAATATCTCAGACATTCTAATTTTCAAAAAATGTCTATCTGCCCTTCATAAGATGGTGTGTTGTCACCCCTGAACAAGCCACAATTTGAAGATGCACACAATTATTTGGGATTTAAAAATGGGTATTTCCCTCCTGATCCCTATTTTCAACATGTGCTATCTGCCATCATGGGTGATCAATGGACATGTTTTGCACCCACAAAACAAGTACATGGATATCCCTTGATGGCAGATAGCACATGTGTGCATCTTGAAATTTTGGCTTGTTTGAAAAAGTTTTTTTTTTTTTTATAAAAACGTAAAAAAAATAAGAAGGGGGTTTTATTCTATTAACCCAAAACATTGTTAAATGTTGCTCCATAACATTCATCTTTTTATTTATGACGTCCATTTCACTACTACACGCCATTATTTGTTGGATGAGATTCTTTGGGCACTATAACTTGAGAAAGGAGGCCTTTCTTCAACAACATATTCATCCCTAATAAAAAAAAAAAGGTT